>BSQZ01000035.1:0-617500 GCA_033239005.1 Lamellibrachia satsuma
GACACAGCCAGTCACATATCATTAAAAACATCGCAGTGGAGCTATTATGCTTCGGAAATAAAATACGACGTGTTTACTGAACGTTTTCAGTCAAAACCAAGCAAACCAGTGCACGCGACATATCCGAATTTGTCTTAAAGTTGAAATTTTTTATAAAAACAATTTTTATTCTACACAGTTATATTCTCTAATTATGTTATTACGGCTGTATTTATAAATAGCGCCTTATTGTCTAAATTACTATATCTAAGGTGTGTTCTAAACACCACTAGAAGTTTGTCTCCTGTGTATGCAAAACACCACGCACAGTCTTGGTGTGCCCATGCCGTTCATTGTCCATATTTTACCCATTCTTTCCCTTTCTTACTATCCGAAAACATTACAAACATGGTGTATTATCGTTTTTCGGTATTTCGTTTTCAGCTTATAGTATAATTAGTTTGTGCTAACATTATTCCATTATAATTTCATTATTACATTTATTTAATTTATTAGGTAACTCTGCTATACACATAACTCCGTCTACTTTGTAATTAACGGTGTATATGCTACACCAACAACATACCGACCAAAATGGGCCCTTTTGGAAAATACTGATGGGCCCGTTTTGGCAACACAAAATGTATTATGGTTGTACGGGATTAATATAAATGTGACATTTGGAAATCAGTGGTAATATTATACGAAAAGTGTGAAAAACAATATTTTAGCTCACTTGTTTGAATTTGCGTTTCGCTCTTCCGATCAACCGTCAACAATTATCTCTTGTGGGTTACTTAACAGTGACACCACCAATTTTGCTGTACATAACACAGTAACGCCAAACAGGCGGGTCCCCTTTTTGATGGGGGCCCGTTTTCCACGCTGTTCCTACTACATAGCGGGTGATTGTTGCACAACGGAAAGCAATGCTTGCATTACTTGGTACGATATCGTCAGCGATTAATCAAAAGCTATGATATACAAAGCTTTGGCGAAAACAGCTATATGGCGACCTGCTGTATTCGCCAAATCTTCCGTAAAGTTACTGGTTGGTCTACCAATGATTAGTGGCTGACACTTTCGTTTGGAAACGATGCGAGAGGCACTGTATCAGTGCGATTATTCTGCGTTCTTAAAACCTCCCGATACTTTCGTCTGCTGTAGGATTCTCTGGATCACAATCGTGCTAGCCAGCACCTCGATATTCGTCTACCAATGTCAAGATTTATTGAGACTGTACTTCAGTAGGTCTGTCAGAATGACGATAACGATGTCGCGATAAGGACCGGTCGTCTTTCCCGCAGTCACCATTTGCAACCAGAACGCCTTCAGGTATCACGTGTCGTTGTTTGCATGTTGTTGTCTTGTATTTACGAAAATAATTTGTATGCACCCATAACATAACACAAAAATCCAGTTATGCAGAATGACAACACAAGTCCAGGTTAGAGTGAAACAGACAAAATTCATGACATTTAATTTATGAAGTAATGTACCAGCAATTATGCCAACATTCAATACGAAAACTATATGCATCGACACATAATCCCAGCAATCATGCCGGCCCCAATTGGTATTCACACATAATACATAACGTACAATTTACTGACATATTACGCAGTCTAACAAACATTGCTACAGATAATATTTAAATGTCTCCTGCAGCCACCCGCTACAAGTATTAATTATACGACTACTGGCTAGTATTTATCACACTGTATCGGTGGGGTCACTCGGCCACCAGGTAACCCTAGGTGACCAAACCCACAAAAAATTACGTGTGCGTCATATAGCTAAAGCCACATAGTTAATTCGTCTGAGGCTACTACTAAATCCGTCACTGTCAGATCCGAAGCAACATTGTGAAGTCCCTGCTACATTGTACAATATGTAAAATATTAGCTATCGACTAGATCCAACTACATCCCTGCAAATTTCCAATAGTATTAGCTATCAATCTTTCCTGTATGTATTAGCTACCAATGCCGCTACTGTCAGAACTTCAGCTACATCCGAACATAATGTCCCTGCAAAGTGTACACCGTTTAATAAGATAGCTATCGACTGCGCCACTTTCAGAGTCTCGGCTACATCCCGATACAACATTTACGTTAGTTTAAAGAAAATATCCTTTAAGCGACTTTAGTATATATACCATTACTCTCTGTTAGAACATAGTGGTAGCTAAGACACTAGCTATCGACTCCGCCACTGTCAAAGTCTCGGCTATATCCCCAGAGCCATAAACATATAAAACAACCAAGTCACCATGTTTAGTATAACAGTGAGCGACACCACAACCCTCAGAATACCAGCTATACTTAAGATACTGTATCTACAGCTGCAGATTACCTGCTATGCGTACAAGACCTGTACCTACAACTGTTGCTGTTATTCGAATGTACTTCCTGAAATCATCCGACGACCATCTACCTACTGCTCTAATTTGTGCGTCCGACTGGCCCCTTAATGCTGCCCATGTAACCGCCCCAATCCTGAAACTGTGACCCTTAAGCACTTTAGTATTCAGCCCACAGAATTCCACCAGACGCTTTAATATTACATCAAACTCCCTCAGCAGCATTGTAATGCTACAATTATGTGTATGCAAATAAGGGCGCCTGTATTGAACCCCTAGCCTGAACAAACTTCTCTGAGCCATGTGCCTAGGACACATTGTCCGTTAACCTGCAAAGACTGAAGGCCCTGTCTACCACTGTGTTTACATTGCCTAAATGAAACTGTGATCATGTCACCATTCAGTGTTACAACCCTAAAGTAAATGCACCTTTGTACTACATTGTTGGATCGAGGGACCATCTCATCCACACGCAAATAAGCACTGAAAGCCAGAACCATCATGGCACGTAACATGACACATGTATGGGTCGCTCTACGGTGTCCCTGAGGCGGCTGGTGTGGCGTGGGACGGCACTCTCGCTGGTTCGCAGTTGACCCATGGAGCCAATGCTCGGAAATCGTCGATTTGACAACGGGACAATTTGTCAGCTAAAGTATTGTCACGACTTGACACATGACGAGCTATAAAGTTAACATTACAGCGCACGCATGTCAAAAAATCAACTTACGCAATAAAACCTGTACGTTTGCTTATTAAACATTGAGACCAAGTCCTCGTTATTTACGAAGAAGCATACGCCACTGTTGCCGTTCAAAAGATACTTACTTCTAACAACATCATACCCTTGCAATACGTCACTTACAGCTGCTGCGAAACTGGCGACGGCTTGACGCGGTCGTTGTTTTTGCATATTGCGCTGGGGAATGACGGATTTTCGTGCTTGTGATTTTGAACATCTAATCCCAGGGTGGCTACCCAGGGTGGCAGGTGCATGTTGCGGCATGGATTGCGTTTGCACTCCTGGTCCAGGTTGTATGCGTAGCCCTTGCCGGCGGATTTGTTACCGGCACCCCTGACGAGAAATGGAGACCCCCTTGCGGTGCCACCCTGGGTTGCGGCTGCTGTGCTACGTTTATCCACAGCTCATAATTCACGCTGTCCCACGACTACCCCTCCATACACTTTAGTGCCATGAACGACTCATCATACCATCGCCAGATCCCCCCACGCTCTGCCAAATTTCTACCCGTGCATCAGGAGCATCATGAGGTGTCATAGGAAAAAGAGCCATGTATATATGGAAAGCCTTGGACACTGCGTGAAGGATCTGAATTCAGCTTTGTGCTTACGGGCAACGCAGAGAGCAGGGTTCCCATTATTACCCACCGGTCGGATAGTTAACTAGAAATCCTGCTGTGCCAGACTGATATACGAGAGCAAGGTATGCAGATCAATATACTCCCAGGCCACACCTTTGCTCGTACCTTCTCGGGAACATGTGCATGAAGGGGGACAGTGGAGATCGTTCAATGTATCCACGATACTTGTCACAAGGCCATCCACTGTTGGCCATGGGAGCAACCATGCCAGCCCCCTGGCCACTCTTGGACGCCGCCGGAGCTGTACCCTGACGACTGGTGGATGCCACCGGAGCCACATCCTGCCGACTCGTGGACGTCATCGGAGCCACGTCCTGCTGTTTCGTGGACGCCCTGACTGCTTGACGCCCCAGCTGCAACAATGGTAAGAACAGACTGCAACAGTTCACGCATCTCGTGATGGAGCCGTTCTGTCGCATCAAGGCGACCTCCATAGCAGCCGCCCACTGACGGCGAGCTGCCCGCGTACCGGCCGATGTAGCTGGACGAGCATTCTCGTTGTGTTGCGCCGTCCTATGTACACACTGATCTCTGTAACCCTAGCAGTACGCTCCTCCTGCGTGATGTGTCGCTAACTCTGTCCCCTCAAAAACGGGCAAATAAGTACCTTCATCACGCCTCTACCTACCAACGCCTGAGCGTACTCATACAGTCGTCTACCTACCTCCAGCGTTCCTGGGCCACCTGCCATATCAAGGTCGTTTCCGCCGACAGATAACACAACAATGTTTGGTAAACTGGCAGCTAACTTCCTGTAAACCCCACGGTGTCGCTGCAGGGAAGCTACCGTAGCGTCATGAAAACCCCCAAAACCGATTCTACAATCCGTACACTCTACCAAAGCCCCTGACGCAACCCTTATCTCTGCCGAAGCTACAAAACGTTCCAGCCGAAAGACATGGCTATTTTCTAAAATCCACGCAAAGGAATTCGCCACTGTACGATAGTAGTTAATGAGTTCATTTGGGACCTCAACGGGCAAGACACCGACTTCTGGTTCCCGGCATCCATATGTTCACTTCCGGTCAGTAGGACGGGGTCATATTCGGTATGACGTCATAGCCGGCCATTTGGAGGGGGGTCACATTAACTAGGTCAACTATCAACATAATCAGGTCACATGTCAACTTAATTGTGTCAAATATTAAGTCAATCAGGTTAAATAAGAGCACAACAATTCATGTAAACCAACAACTTTTAATAAAATACAGGTGTCTTTAATATTTATTTTCACCACTATTAAAACATAATGTCATAATGTTTTCATCATGAGTAATTGTCAAAGCATTATATTGCATATAAAAATAACAACTTAGTGACTTTATATGCACCAACCAGAGCGTAAGATGATAAGTAGGTAAAATTATAGCTTGAAAATGAAAATGTTGACTCTGACTACAATATTTTCACCATATGACTGTCCCCTTAATCCTGTATGGCCCCACCTGACATATATTCCACACTGTAAAATGTCCTTGTTGACTAGACAACACTTAGCATTACATTACATTACTTACATAATCATGCCTCAAGTCCCAAATGACACATAGGTTACTTAGTGCTGGCACCTAGCGATTATAGGCTACACTAAATATTCAGAAGGCATATTATTTTTTGAATGAGCAACATAGGCTAGCAATAGGCCTACAAGCAAAATAAGTTGCAAGTGTTTGTGGTTAATAGCATAGGAACTGTTATGTTATGCACTAAACAACTAATTACTCTAATAATCCCTAATACTAACATAACTACTGCGATGCAATTTATTATCAAAATGATATATACAAAATACCACTTACTCGCAAACCGATTATTTAAAAGAGTAATTACATTATTAAGCGAACCCATTTATTCAATTCAGAAGGTATTGCAGCTAGTCGTGAAAGGGCAACAGATAGGTGGAGACAGTCTCGTATAGGGTAACATTAACATTGTTATTAACATCTGTGCGAGGTATGTACAACGAAAAAATATCGCCCAGCCCGTTTACCAGCCGCCTGTGAACTATGGAAACATTTACAATAATAGTAGAACTGACGAACAAAATAATTACCTCCTGCACCTCCTGCACTGCATGACTTGACACGCGCTACACCTAAATTATTTAGGAAAAAAAAACAGTTTAACAAAAAAATAGTTTTATATATTTTTTTTTTATATATATATGTGATCGAATCTGTTTGAAGAAAATTTTAATTCAACACCTGGGATGATACCGAACGCCAGAGAGTGTTCTCGCGTTACTCAGGTAGCTCTGTGGCAGGCATGGGACAATTATCTTTGACATTTAATTAATGAAATTACAATTAATTAAGAAATTCTCCAATTAAATTAAATTAACCTCACACATTTCTCAGGTAAATTAAATTAAACTAAATTCCCAACTTGTTCAACTAAATTAAATTAACAATTAGTTTTCAATCAATTAACAATTACATTATGTGAATGTAGAAATGCAGATCACATTCATATGTGACTGCTTGTTGTAAGTTTAAGCATTCGATGCAGGTCATTGAAATAGCATACACTATTTGTTATTATTTAATCATTTAATAACAATTTTAAAGGCACACGTAGGAGCAACGGGGCAGCATAGACCAAAATAGGTTCATCATACCACTTGACTATAATGCCATTAGAAGCGCCGTTTCCGGATTACGGCTAGACATGTCATAGTTTGACATTTATATATATATAATATATATATATATATATATATATATATATATATATATATATATATATATATATATTGTCAACACATTGTTGCAGACTACTGGCTACCGAAGAAAGTCGCTCATACCATTGGCTGAACGACATGTACAATCGTACAAATATCTCCACGTTCAACTACACGAAGTGGGGCGTCAGCTGCCAGTCGATGCTTGATCTCTACCGCCTGCATGCACACCGCAAGGAAGATATGATTGCGTCGTAAGTTTCTTGATAGCCCGATGACTCTTGTATATCAATTTTGCAGTGTACTACAGTGTACTACTTGTAATAATGACTTTTTCTATACTGTTGACGACAATATCGGGAGTGATGCTATTATATTTAGATGGATGATGATGATGGTTATTGTTGTCATAATGACAACAATCTCATTAACGCGCGTGGGCGTGTGTGTGTGCTTGTGTGTGCTTGTGCTTGAGTGCGTGCGTGCGTGTGCGTATGTTTTTGTGTGCGTGTGCGTGCTTGTGTGTGTGTGCGTGCATACATGAGCGTGAGACCCATCAAGTATGATAAATGTATTGCCATGGTAGTGCGATACTTGTTTGTTGTTGTTCACTAATCAGACCAACATGTTACTGTCACATTAGTTGTCGATGGAAGGGAGCGCAGTGCAGTCACGAAGATTTCGAGTTGACCATGACTGATGCTGGAATATGTTACACGTTCAACGCCCGGATCAGCCCCAACAATAAGGTCAACGCCACTGGTAAATAATTATATATTCTGCATAAATTGCACGCACACTGCTTGGCGTGTAAATCGATTGGTATGATGACTCTCTAATGACACACATCAACAGGTTATGGATAACTTTTCACGCATGATACGTACAGCTGCATTTCTCAATTGAATAAATGTGTGCCTTATTCTATCCTTCGTTATTTTAGTGCACACATATCTCCCGTAGACCCTGAAAAGGCTTTGTTGCCTATGCAACTTGCAAGTTGACTTGTTAAAAGTTACGTAATAGTTTAACCAAAACACCCCAGTATCAAACATTCAAATCAAATAATATCCTACATAAAATCTATAACATAATAATCTACCCATTGTCGAAAGTGAGAACGTAAACATATTTACTTCACCATTATGCTGTCGGCGACACAAATCAACAACTCAAGATATTTGTTCTCCACCGTAATTAAATGCTAACACAAGGATAAACAATATCAGTAAACAACGACTTTTCCAATGATCCAAACATGACATCTGCCATTGGTCGCTATTCGGCGCCACTAGCACGACTCGATCACTAAGTACCATCGCTAGGTGGCTTAAGTAAACAAGCTTATTTTATAAAACTCACATCATCTCCGATCTGCGACATCATGCAAATTCGTTAAATGGTACGAAGGCCATATTGTGCCGGAAGTCTAACTAACCAATAGCAGAGCTTAATGCAACATAATTCATCCCTAGGATTGCGACATCATGTTCCTAGGACTTCGGGGTTAGGCCCTATAAAAGACTTCAGTTCTAGAATAGCCGCTTTACATAACCTACCAACAATCTTCAGATATAAAAAAAAAATTACATCTATTTACACCTAAATTTAATATCGCCCGAATTTTTGAATTGAGACGGAAACAAGGCTATTAATTGTATCACTCAACTCGTACAACTTAATGTGTTATTTTAATCAAACGAATATTCCTAGCTCTCTAGCACATGTCAAATGTGTGAAATCATTTGTTGCACTTTGGTTGCTTGCCGAACAACAACTGGCAAGTTCGCATATTAAAATTCTTATATCTTTACTAAATGTGATTAACAATTATACCATTGTATTAATCACCACCAATTGGTTCTACACATACTAAATTTGACCATCCTAACGGAAGGAATTATGCGCAAATTTAAAATAGTGCAAATTCACTCAATTAGTTATACCTTAGTCACCAGGTGACACCCTTGCGTTGTGCCAATATTACACCATGCCGTACGTTAGATGGCAGCACTATTACGTAGACTACCGTGTGTGCACTTCTGGTGCAAATTCTTTTAACTAAATGTACAAGGGGGCAGGAGATAAACCCAAAATCGTTCTGTCAAACCACTTTGTGACAATGTTTGATCGTAAAAGTTTATATAATGTTTACGTTGATGTTGTCGAACTGTCACTGAGTGGAGATTGTAGTGTCCTTTCACTCGACCCTGGTCAGATCAGCAGTTTTCCAAAGAATAATTCCATATTTTCTAATATTTCCATTTTCGTTATAAGGTATAATTGATTGAATCAAACAGAGTTACACTCGACAAGATCTTCCTACTAAATGACATCCTTTTACCAGTTGTTAGGGCGGATGACTTCCCGAAATAATCTAGTCCCATCTTGATTTGTTTTATTACACTAGATGTGTTGATGTGTTTGTTATGAACCCATAAATAACAATAAATACCTTTGGTTTCCGAATGTTGTAATTCTGAAACAACTCGTGCATTAAACCAGTATCGTTTAATAAGTATAAAGTATTGTAATATCATGCAGTATCTAATCAACAGTTACACTTCAGAAACGGTCACTGCTCTGTAGGAGTCAAAAACGGACTACAATTGGTGGTGAACATTGAACAATACCAGTACACGAAGGGTCCACACAACGCACTAGGATTGAAGTTTCGTTTGCACAAAAGGCGTCATACCAATGGTGCAGGACATTGGCGATAACGTCCCAGCAGGAATGCACACCTTCGTTGCAGTAAGCGTCTCGAAAGTAAGTACCATCTCGCTTACTTTTAATTGTGGCCCCGGAACAAGACTAGGCTTTGGCAATCAATGGGCAAAACATAAACGATACACCTTTTACCTTTTATTTTATTTATGTCAGAAATGTGCGATAATTTATTATAAAATTGTAATGCACGAAATAATTAGAAAACTGATGACAACATGCAACGACCGTCATTCATACGGCGAGAAATATTCATAGTTTGAGTTTGTTTTGGCCCTTGTGCAGTGAATGTCAACATTGTAGGAGACCAACCTGCCGCCGCCACACGGTGATTGTGTGAGACACCGAAAGCTGCGCTACTTCAGTCGTTACTCGCAGGCGGCCTGCTACAGGGAATGCGTCACTGACTTCGTTGTTGACATTTGTGGCTGCAGAGATTAGTATATGCCCCCTTTCAGTAAAGGTAAACATGGCTTATAATGATGCAACGTTTCATGTTATACTTTAGTCTCAGGAAATGTTAAATGCATGCAAGCTGGTGTGTTTAACCTGATAAGTTAATTACTGCAACGAACAACACAAACGTTCTTGATTCTGCGTGTAGTATTCTTTTATAATGTCGTTATTCTAACGGACACGATGCAGTTGAATACAAGTGTCCAACCAATTATAGCGTCTGTTATTATCACCACAACTATGCACTGCTTTAGTTCCACTTCAGCGTGAATAAACAGAGGCGAACGCCTTCTGTTAGCGTAGTGATTGACGACGCAAATTGTACTCTAAGTAACTCAGTCACATAATATCTATTTCTTTCACTATTGGTTACAGACGAACCGCCCGTGTGCAACGTCTCCCAATATAGAAGCTGCCTGCTGCCTACAATAGGTAAGTCTACATTGAAATCAGACAGTCACTTATGTTGAAAATTCATCGCCTGCAAATCGTTAACAATACAATATCCCGACAACTATCAAAGAGTATCCATTTGCCGAACGTGTCCGGCCGAGCAAAGCCTAGAATTCGGAAGCATCCGTCTACAAAAAAACGGGACAAGTCTATATCTATATCTGTGATACAAAGCCATACATCAAGAACGTCATACCTTTGCCATGTAGGCTGCTTATAAATGGCAACTCTCGGGACAGCACTATATCTCATAAGGACTCACGCAACCAAATAAAATGTTGTCATAATTACACTCCCACATTAGTGTTACTGGTATTCCGTAAGTACGTGATGAACTACAACAATGTCTAAAGGCTCATTTGTCTTTCAGAGCCATTCAAGAAAAACATGGCTGCCACTTGCGTGTGTCCGAAGGCGTGCGGTGCCATGCATTACAAAGCGTCCTTGAGTTACGCTTCTGCCAACCAAAACAGCCAAAATCGTATCGATTTGTCTGCGAGATTCCTCAATAGAGTGGGGAAGAACCTGAACAAGTCGCTCAATACCCAGGAACGGCTATTGCCACACAGACGTGAAGCTAATATAGACGAGGCTGGAAGAGTTCTCAGTGGGCTAACAAAAATTGAATCGGATGATCTCATCGATAATTTGGAAGGCATGTTATCATTTTCTGCCAAGTATGTGACAAGATTATTTTTTGACAGCTACCATGCTATAATGACATTGGGGTTTCAGAAAATGCAGGACGTCTTACATGATTATTTTATTGTTTGTTGGGATGAAATGAACTTGTATGACTGTATGTCTGGCTCGTTTGAGCTCTCTAAAATACTTAGAGACTCAATAGACTTGACTGAGCAAACCACTTGGCGGGCTGCCATACGATTGCGTCTAGAGGAAAAGCTCATAGCTTCGAAGAGAGCCTTGTACAACCTAAAGCGAGTGCACGACGCCTATTGTAATGTCGTACCGTTATTGAATTACACGGATACACCGAACGGCAGGTACGACTCGTTCTATCTAACAGCAGAATTGTTCAAGCAAAGCACGAAAATAAATGAGACGTACACTCGACTCATAGGACACATCAAGCAATATATAGAAACCATCGACGGGTTGCTTTGTATGCACAAAAATGGCTGTCACATAATAATAAATAAATTTCTCAGTTACTGTAATGGTTTCTGGCAAGCTTCAGTCGAATATGCCAAAGATCTAAGATTGTACGAGTCGCTCGTCATACGTCAACCACTTCAACGTATTAGAAGAGCACGGGATACATTCGAAGATCATAAAGTACGTGGCACTGCAAAAATAGTTCAACTTCAGAGTAGCTTAAATTATTTTAGATATACATTTCGGAAGGCGATTAGTTACCTGATTGAATTCAATAGCACAGGCACAGTCGGTGCAATTGAAGCATACCTGCACAACTTGAAGAACGAAGGAAACGCCAGCAGAATATTCCTCGCCGACGTGCTTACGTCAGACAGAATAACGCAACTGGTTGGAGATGTTAAAGATTTAACGTTGAGAACAAAAGAAATCGTTTTTAAGTATATGATCGATTATACACATATTGTTCAGTTGAACTGTTTGTGCGCAGTCGACGCTGCAGCGGAACCTTTGCTGCGTGTGTTCTACGCTAAACTGTACGACCATTACACGAGAACTACCGGCTCAGAGAAAGATGCTATGCGTAAATATTTCATGATCAAGGATGACACTTCTGCATATGCCAAACTGGTACGTGGTGAGATAAATGGTACCGATTGCGTGGATAACACATATGATCCACCAAATAGCGAATATAACATTTCGTTACGGAACCTAACCAAGTTCAAGAACAGGCTGGATTCTTTCCTTCAAAAAACTCGATTGGACGGAACTTTTTATAGGTATGTTCCTCCTGTCTTATTAAACGCGGACAAACACCCACACACCCACACCACACACGCCCACACACACCCACATGAACGCATCCACCCACACACGCGCAAACAAACCTTCCCATATTTGTCAATTAAGCATTTCACGCTACTAGCATTTACCCAATCAGTAGACAATTTGTTCCATTCATATATGGTTCTCTGTGAGAATGAATACTTTCTCATATCCAATCTACGCTGTTCCTTCATTAATGTTACTTTGTGACCTCCAATTCTTCTTTCTTCAGTAAGTGAGTACTAAATACTTGTATCAATATTTTCATAACCATTTGATATCTTACAAACTATTGTTTGATCTCCTCTTAATCTCCTTGTCCCGATTGTCTTAAACCACACTCTTTTAGACGTTTCTCATAATTAAGATATCTCAATTATGGAGTCGGTTTATTTCTTCTCCTTCTCTTCTTTCTAGTGCATCTTTATCCGTGTTATAAATGAGTAAGACATTCAAACTTCCTTATGAATCTGTTTCAGTCGCAACTTTCTGGAGCTGAATATCTACATGCGCGACCTGCGTGTCCAGGAATACGAGCAGCTTGAGGCCTTCACTCTCATTGACTTGCTAAGTAATGGTTGTTTGACTTGTCCAATTTCTAAGGAACTCAGAAAAGCTCAGTTGTGTTGTTGACAGGTCACCAAACAAACATTGTTGTTGTTATGACGTCGAGAAGAAAATCCTTCAGTTATTCCAAAAGTAAGACGCCCTTTAAAATATACAGTATCGCAATGAATTGTTTACAATAGGTGAAGAGTGTTGTGAATTCATAGCCGTGTACTCGATTCTCAGAACATAATAAATTACGTTGGATCTGTTTCCGGTGGTAACCTCGATAACCTGTGACTACTGTCACTGACTGTCAAAGGTATAAATACGTGGAACAGTTCAGCAAATGAAATAACTCAGCTACCAAATTTAACACAATTTAAAAAAAACATCCAAGTTGTCATTACTAATAGCACTTTTTATTGAGTTATAGTTATGTCAATTAGTTAATTTATGATTAGCACAAGTACCACTGTAATAAGATTATAAATTAATTGTGAATGCTATTTTGTATTTAATTGTGTACTTGTATTGCATTTATTTAGTTTGAGAAGGGCATAGCACCTTATAAGTCGTATGACTTCAGCTATGTCCCTTCAGCAGCAGCAACTCACCATACTATATTATATTGTTGTTGTTGTTGTTGTTGTTGTTGAATAAACTTTTTTTGCTGACTTTTTCTTTAAAATGTATGACGTGACTAATTTTACACCATACGGGGCAGAGGGATTAATATAGTTGGACATGCATGTTGCAGGTAACGTCGGCGGTTCGATGGGGTTGCTCATTGGCGCGAGCGTCATAACCCTGTTCGAAGCAGTAGACGTCTTCGCGAATCACATTGGCCAGAAAGAAAAGGCGACCACAGCGGCAACCGAACCAGGAGGCGGAGAATGAAATCTGAGACATTTGTCCAAGAACCGATATATATATATATATATATATATATATATATATATATATATATATATATATATATATATATATATATATATATATATATATATATATATATATATATATATATATATATATATATATATATATATATATATATATATATATATATATATATATATATATATATATATATATATATATGTATATATATATATTATATATATATATATATATATATATATATATATATATATATATATATATATATATATATATATAATATTCCATAATTGCTATAACAGTGCGCCACACGGTGGAATATGCTCCAGTCTAGCTGCGACAACCATCCTCGCCAGTAGGTACAAGCAAATTGCAATACCTTAAAAGGTATTCAAATTTAATTCAAATTTATAGGAGTGATTATTGTATTTACGATTACATAGAAAACATTTATTTCACTATTGCAACAAGAAGAAGAATTTGTTTTATTAGACCAATGTAACGTTTCAAAAGATACAGACATCCATGTTAAGAAAGCAATACTACATAGTATAAGTTTGTAATTTTACAATGAACATGGTGCGTATTAAGATGAAATAAAGGAAGTAGGGTCAGGAGACTCCTCTAAGACTAGTCGCTACTAGTCGTAACTAGTCGCTGTCGAGGAGCCACCTTATAAATCAGAATATTAATAAATAATTAGTAAATTAGTTGGTCTAGCAAGTTATGATCTTTCAAAGAGAGACACAATAAAATTAAACGAGTTCATCAAACAAGTGCAATTCTTCCAAATAGAAGAGGGAATGTCATGCGTGCGTGTGTGCGTGCGTGGTTTTGAATATTTGCGTTCGTTGAGTGCGTGCGTGTGTTTAGTTGCATGTTTTGTCATTGTTTGTTCTGAATACATGTATAACAATTTGCTATATTGTACGAGGTTTGATAGTATTGTATGTAGTGAAGTTTGGTGTAGTTCGCAAACCCGCTGAGACTATGTGTGATGATTTTTTTCTTTTACCAGAGCTGGTGCGTTGTTTAAAGTGTTAGGTAGATTGTGTCTGAGGCATCGCTTAGCAAATTCATATTGTGTTCAAAATGTATGTAATTCGTGCTGTATTCGTGTTTTGTTGTGAGTGTGGATGTTTGTGTTTGGTGTCAGCTGCCAATTTTGCAGGTACAATTGTAACAGATTGTGCATAAATTTATAATAGAACTTGAGTTCCTGTAATCTTAGTAAATCTGTGATTTTTAATAAATGTTATCGTTTGAAAAGCGGATCCGTATGTGAGTTGTATCTACTCGTATTTAGTATTCTAACAGCCTTCTTTTGTACTTTGTATATTATTTCACTTTGATAGCCCCATGCCATGATGCAATAGTTCATATGTGGTATGGCTATTGTATTATATATGTATATATTTTTTAAATTTTGGGGTAATACATGTTTAAGCTTATTTAACACACCAATTGTTCTGGAACACTTATTTGAAGTGATTTAAGAATGTTTTCTCCATTTAAAATGTGTGTCCAGAGTTAGACTTATGGAAGTCGAATTAATTTATCTTCGCCAAAATGGCTACAATGTTTTCACAAAACATACCTAAGATAATGAACTAGATCATTCATAGCACATAGATACTATTTCCCCTTGAGGGGATCTCCTTTCCCCACCCTACCCTAACTTGACAACAGTATCGTCAGCAATACCAATTTCCTTGCATTATTTACCGTGTTCGACCTAATATGCGAAAAGTACGTTTAAAAAAAAATTGGGCCATAGGCTAATGTCAAGGGATCTGTTCTTATAAGCGTACACCAACATTTGTTTCTCTATTTCTCTAGGCAATAAGGTAACTGTTTAGCAGTAGTGGTGTCATTTGGTGACCAACTGAAAAGTGGTGCCAACTGTTTAACACCATATGGTGACACGTTACAGTTGTTCCACACTAGTCAAATTACAATAATTATGGATCCTGCTGATTAAAAAAGGGGGTGTACGCTAATTAGGGCATGTCCGTTTAATAAACTGAATGCGGTACCTGTAAATATAATATCAACATTATACAACATCTACATTTTCAGAATAATGTATATCCACCGTTTTATGTTACATGAAATGAAGGGGTGGTTCGATCGATGGAGTGGGAGTAACTGTTAGATCACGTGAAGGGTGACGCTGGTGGTGTGGTATTCAGTTCTCTCTTGATACCTTTCCTGCATACAGGACAGGTTTCACTCTCCTGAAAAGATACAGCAATTAACGTTGTATAAAACGAAGCAACTTTTATCTTACACGTATTTTTTTTTACATAGTTCCATGCATGAAACAATTCTCAGAAAGTGGAGGAAGCTTTCCTCACTTCACATTTTGTTTCTATGTTCATTCATTATCATTTATGCATATATTTGTATATATATATATATATATATATATATATATATATATATATATATATATATATATATATATATATATATATATATATATATATATATATATATATATATATATATATATATATATATATATATATATATATATATATATATATATATATATATATATATATATATATATATATATATATATTTGTACTATATGTATTGCGAATATTTATTGCCTTAACTTATTCATTGATGTAATGTAAACACCCCATATTCTATGTTTTAGAGAAGAGGTGTCTAAATAAATTTGATTTGATTTGACGTGTTCAGACAGAAACTTGAAACCTAATAATAATAACCTACTTAAAGGTACTAGAGCAATGTAGATAAGACTTCCAACGAGGACAATACGTTGTGCATGCTAATACTTTTGTCTATAATTATTATGGTAAAATATATAAATGTTCATTCTCTTTCCACCAGACAAACTATATTTTCCAAATTAGTAACCAAAAAATGAGCTTTTTAATCTTAGATATTCTTTAAAATCTACATCATTGCACTTTTGTTTCGGCTTCCAAATTGGTAGCAGTAAAGCGTAGACAAATTGAATACAATCGAAACATCTTAGCAATGTTTACAACTAATTTAGCCTATCCCGTATCCGGCTTGTTGCATTGTAGTGTGTGACTAGTTTACGTAACATCCGCATTCGATTTGATCAAACATGCGCATTTTTGTTAAAATCATCGAAAGACTTGATTTTAGTCATTAGATCTGGTAAGACTCAAAATACTAGATATTCAAAATGGTAGACACTTTGCGGGTCAATACCGATCGTAGACGTGATTTCCATCGTCTCGCCGATAACATGACAAAGTTACAAAAATTCTCCAATGATGAAATTCGTGAGTTTTTCGCGTTTCCATTTTCCACTTCAATTAATGAAGTACAAATGAGCTAGCATGTTGCTGTGGATACTAGATAGATTTTATATTTTGCAAAATGAATTTGAAATGGGACTTGAGGAGGGACCTTTACGTGACATGCAATATAACACTACCAGGTACAGGTACAAGTGTTTCAGACACTTTGTCAATTTCGTTATCAGAATAGATGTAATAAAACAAAATAAAATTGGGCATGTGTTTTTTTTTAAAGGTGAAATGTCATAGCAAACATTTATCCAGCGACCAATGCAACTGCAGTGTAAAATGGCAGCAGGGAAGGGTCCGCAGTGTGTCGCCATTCTCGTATTTACAGCAGCAGATTCTACAATTATTGTTACTGCTGCCGTGGACTATGTAACGATATATCGGCAGCAGGTCGTTCTTCTGTAGATTTAACCCTCTCTCGTTCCTCCTGGAAATATTATTGTTAACATATTATGTGATACCTCACTCATTGTTACGAAACTAGCAACCCAAACTTAATCTTCCCCCGTTGTCCCTGGCGGGGTGGGGGACACATCACTTAGTTTGTTCGGCCCTCTCTACGAGTCATCTGTCGCTACCATTCTCTCCCACTATTGGCTGTTTCCCCCTGGTCTTTCGAGATCTCACACATTCACTGTACGTTTTCTGCTCATATGTTGCAGTCTGTTCCACACTGCCCTCATTTTCAGATGTTTTTTTTAATTCGGAGGTCATGCTGTAGACAGTGGCTCCCCTGCTGCCACACGGTAGAGAGCCGCTCCCCAGTGACCATACCGTATAGTGCGGCTTCCGGTGGCCAACCCGTAGAGAGCGGCTCCCCGGTGACCATATGGTAGAGAACGGCTCCCTGGTGATCATAACGCGACGAGAAACTCCACGATAGCCATATCGTAGAGAGCGATTCCCAGGTGGCCATTTTGTAGAGAACGACAGCCCAGATGATCTCCGATGATTGGACCAAGTGGTCGGATCTTCGATGGTTGGACCGCAGTGTCAGATCTCTGATTGTTGGACTGCGGGGTCGGATCTCCTTTGTCTTACGTAGTGTCATGCAGACTTGTAAACCAGTGTGAGATCCCACAGCAAAGACGGTTTCTCTCTATTTCTAATCAGAATATCGCGCTGAGAAGCCACCGCCATTTGGACACTGGTGAATAACTGCGATATGGTTCTGGAGATGCATTTGGCAACACAAAACAATAATGGCTTGAACATAGGGCCTAATCATCGGCGTCATCGAGAACCATATCCTACAGAAGATTATGTCCGGTTTTTTTTCTATCAGCGCCAATATGGCCTACAGCGTTTGCCTTACTTATCTGTCTTAAATTAGTTATGTACCTATTTCATTGTTTTCAAAGTAGTCCCTTAAAAGAAGCTACTTTGATCGCATCATTTAAAAGGGGATGACATTTCACACTAACTTTATGTAATGAATAAATTTAGACATAAAACAAAGAATATTTGACATCGAAAGCCTCAAAACCAAATATATTATCATTAATAATGTTATTATTGCAATATAATCTAATCGCAACTATAAAACAAATGAATATAATCAAATATAAAGTTCAGAGGCAGCCATCAGATCATTCATCTTATAATACAAAATAAAAAACACATTTTCGTATTATTCCCCCCTCCCCACCTCTACTACTTTGAACACTAGGGTAGCCCTTTTTCTAACTAGCATCATAGTTACTTGATGATTTATGACATATGAAATAAAAACGTTTGATAAATCGTTGAAAGAAATCATTTTGTTGGCGCCTCGCTGCTGCTGCTGCTGCTGCTGCTGCTGCTGCTGCTGCTGCTGCTGCTGCTGCTGCTGCTGCTGCTGCTGCTGCTGCTGCTGCTGCTGCTGCTGCTGCTGCTGCTGCTGCTGCTGCTGCTGCTGCTGTAAGGTTGCGACAAGAGCAGCATCTGAATTCTGCTGCAAGGTTGCGGCCAGAGCAGCATCTGAACTGCAGTCCAGCGGACTATCAGTATTAGGCAAAATCAAAGTTATCGCTGTGTTGGTTTACTCTTGTGTGCAATAGAGGCTAAAATAAGCTCACTGTCAAATCAGCATTCGAACGCTGCTTCTGCTCCTGCTGCTGCAAGGTTGCAGCAAGAGCAGTTTTTGAACTGCACTCCAGCGGACAGTCAGTAGCAGACTGGCTGGCACCCTGAGAATCAACAATTTGACATTACAGAAATAAAATATACTTGTCTACACGACATAGTTGAGTACTTCTCTAAACAGCTGTATTTTTAATGCAACACAGGGCCTGGAAAAATCAAAGTTATATTGTTTTGGCGTACCCTTGTGTGTAATAGAAACCGACATATACATTAGCAACAGGCAAAAAATAAAACATTAAAATATAGGTATTATTTCCTTTCAATGAAATATTATACTATTTTATGTAAAAATTAAACCAATTGTTTAAATAAATATAATTTTATATAAATAATAATTAAATAAATATAATTTTATATAAATAATAATTAAATAAATATAATTTTAAATAAATAATAATTGACTTGTCTATTTCATATTGTTCAGTACTTATCTACACAGCTGAACTTTACTGAAACATGCCGCCTGGCAACATCTCTCCGTATCCCCCTCCCCCGTCTCTCTCCTTAAACGCGAGTTGTTTTTTTGAGCAGGTAGGTTGAGCACCGTGGGCATATGTAAACCAATGCGGTGCTCAGATTTCATCACGTGATGCATGCATTATGAAGAATCTTTACACGTGGTTTGGTACGGCAGCTTACGCCAATATGTGCATGTGTTTACTAACACGTTTTATGGAAAAGACGGCGTTTGATTGGCTTTATTGGGGCGATTAATGACCAACATCACATACGCGTTTCGCCCATGGTATGTAAACACCGTGTGCGGGCGTGCGTGCGTGCGTGCGTGCGTGCGTGCGTGCGTGCGTGCGTGCGTGCGTGCGTGCGTGCATAATAATTATTTGTTTAAAATAAATAACCGTAGTGAAACTTTTTGCATCATTGTTTTTCATTAATAAAGTTTGCGGCTAAAAGTCACAATGTCATGATGCATAAATTAAGACTTAAACAATAGCGGCAACATTTCGCTGCAACTGCCTTAACTTCGGCGAAGAATACAGTAGAGTAAAGGTAAGTTTATTACACAATGTGATCTATAGATTATAGCAACCTTTACAGTCCTTACGAGAACTTCACATGTGTGCGATCTAATTTAAAGCCTTATTTCCTTGTTTGTGTTGTATTTACAATCCAAAGTATAAGCTTAGCTTATATGCATATAACGACCGACAACATAACTACAACATAATATTATAATTAACCTTTTACAAGTACTGGTAGCTTAATCTGGAATCTAACCCAGATATCATGATCGTTTTTAGAACTTAATTGCAAAGATATGATAGCATAAGTTTATAGTTTACATGTAAATGTCTAGTTGCACCCTATTTCAATAAACTGGATCTACAATAAAACATGTTTGTTTTCCTTGTCCTACCGCAATCACCGAGAACCCGTCTCCAGCCTCCAAGTTGGGAATTGTTGATGACCTGTTACCAGCTAAGTGCATGCAAAAATTGTCACCATGGTTATTTATTTTAAACAAATAATTATCATACACGCAAACACGCACGCACGCACCCACCCACGCACGCACGCACGCACGCACACACGCTCGCATGCACCCACACACACGGGTGTTTACATACCATGCGCGAAACGCGTATCTGATGTTGGTCATTAATCGCCCTAACATGGCCAAACAAACGCCATCTTTTCCATAAAACTTATTTTTTAAGCACATGCACGTGTTAAAGATTGTCCATAATGTATACATCACACGATGAAATTCGAGCACCGCATTGGTTCACATCCGCCCATGGTACTCAACCTACCTGCTCAAAAAAACACACCGGCGGCGAATGAACCAGGTTCGGACGTGTCTTGTGTCGACCCAGGGTCTGAGACGATGAAGGTGTCTTATGTCGACCCAGGGTCTGATACGATGAAGGTGTCTTGTGTCGACCCAGGGTCTGAGACGATGAAGGTGTCTTGTGTCGACCCAGGGTCTGAGACGATGAAGGTGTCGTGTGTCGACCCAGGGTCTGAGACGATGAAGGTGTCTTGTGTCGACCCAGGGTCTGAGACGGCGGAGGTGTCTTGTATAGATGCAGGGTCTGAGACGGTGGAGGTGTCTACGGTCGATACAGGATATGATACGGCTGAAGTGTCTTGTGTAGATCCAATGCTGGAGACGACGGAGGTGTGTTGTGTGAATCCAGAGTCTGATATAACGGAGGTATCTTGTGTATATCCAGTGTCCTGAAACGACGGGGGTATCATGGGTAGATCCAGGGTCTCAGACGGCGGAAGTGTCTTGTGAGATTCAGGGTATCACACGGCGGCGGTGTATTGTGCAGATCCGGGGTCTGAAACGATGTGTCTTGTATAGATCCAGCGTCTGAGACGGTGGAAGTGTCTTGCATAGTTCCAGGGTATGAGTCGGTGGAGGTTTCTACTGTCGATCCAGGGTCTGGGACGACGGAGGTGTCTTGTATAGAACCACGGTGTCAGACGATGGAGGTATCTTGTGCAGATCCAGCATCTGGGAAGACGGCGGAGGTGTCTTTTGTAGATGCAGGGTCTGAGACGGTGGAGATGTATTGTACAGATCCAGGTTGTGAGACGACGGGAGTATCTTGTATAAATCCAGAGTATCATTCTGCGGAGTTGTCTTGCATAGATCCAGGGTCTGAGATGACGGAATGATCTTCTGTAGATCCAGGATCTGAGATGACGGAGGTATCTTGTGCAGATCCAGGATCTCAGACTTCAGAGGTGCCTTGTATAGGTCCAGGGTCTGAGACGGCGGAAAAGTCTTGTATAGATCCAGGGTCTGATACGGCGGTGTTGTCTTGTATAGATGGAGGGTCTGAGACGGTGGCGGTATCTTGTGTAGATCCAGGATGTGAGATGACGGAAGTGTATTGTATAGATCGAGGGTCTTACACGGCGGAGGTGTGAGACCGCGGATGCATCTTTTGTAGATCCAGGGTCTCATACGGCGGAGGTTTATTGTGTAGATGAAAGGTCTAAGACGTTGAAGGTGTCTTGTGTAGATCCAGAATTTGCGACAGTGGAGATGTCTTGTATACATCCAGGATGTGAAATGACAGGATTGCGAAGTCTCAAGACAGGATTGTCTGAGACTGCGAAGGTGTCTTGCATATATCCAGGGTCTGAGACGAAGGAAGTATTTTGTGTAGATCCAGGGTATCAGACTTCGGAGGCATTTTGTGTTCATCCATGGTCTGAAACGGTGGAGGTATGTTAGGTCGATCCAGGCGTTCAGATGGCTGAGGAGTCTAGTGTAGATCCAGGGTCTGAGGCAGCGGAGGTGTCTTGTATAGATCCAGGGTCTGAGACGGTGCAGGTTTCTTGTATAGATCCTGGATGTGAGAAGACGGGAGTGTCTTGTATATATTGTCTTAGACGGTGGTTGTGTCTTGTATAGATCCAGGGTCTGAGTCGGTGGAGGTTTCTTGTACAGATCGAGGGTGTGAGACGACGGGAGTTTCTTTTGTAGATCCAGAGTCTCAGACTGCGGTTGTGTCTTGCATAGATCCATATTTTGAGACGACGGAGGTGTCTTGTGTAGATCCAAGATCTCAGACTTCAGAGATTTCTTGTATAGATCCAGTGTCTGAGACGGCGAAGGTGTCTCGTGTAGATGCAAGGTCTGATACGTTGAAGGTGTCTTTTGTTGACGCAGGGTCTGAGATGCTGGCGGTATCTTTTATAGATCCAGGGTCTGAGACAGCGCTGGTGTCTTGTATAATTCCAGAGTATGAGACGGCGGTGGTGTCTGAGAAGGTGGCGGTATCTTTTATTGTATGAGATAATGGAAGTGTATTTTCTACATCCAGCGTCTTACACGGCGGAGGTGTCTTGTGTAAACCCAGTGTCTGAGAGCGCGGAAGTATCTTGTGTATATCCATGGTCTCTGAAGTCGAATGTGTCTTGTGTAGATTAAGGTTTTGAGACATTGAAGATATAGTGTCTGAGACGGCGGTGGTGTCTTTTGTAGATCCACTGTCTGAAACATTGAGGTGTCTTGTATAGATTCAGGGTCTGATACGGCGGTGGTGTCTTGTAAGATCCAGGGTCTGAGCTGCGGAAGTCTCTTCTGTGGGTCGAAGGTCTGAGACGACGGAGGTATATTGTGTAGATCCAGGGTCTGAGATAGCAGAGGTGTCTAAGTTCGATCCAGGGTCTGAGATGGCTGAAGTGTCTTGTGTAGATCCAATGTCTGAGACGGCGGATGTGTCTTGTGTAGATGCAAGGTCTGAGAAAGTGGATGTGTCTAGTGTAGATCCAAGTTCTGAAACGGCGGATGTGTCTTTTATAGATCCGGGTCTGAAACGGCGGTGTTTTTTGTATATATCGAAGGACTGGGATAGCAGGGGTGTCTTGTGTATATGCAGTTGATATATGTACATGGAGAACAAGAATTTGACATTTCCAGTTGTCCTCAAAGTCTTGCAGACCAGAAACAAGAGGAAGCCATTGGGGATTAGACCCCTATCCTTACTGTGCACCATCTGGCTTATAGTTGCCTTAAGCCTCTTTGTTTGTAGGCGGACGAATGAGGTCAGTGGAGCATGCAATCATGCACACAACAACACCAACGATACATGTACAATATCACAGCAGGTAAATGTGACCTTAGGTGAACAAACCTCAGTGCCCCACACCAACATTAACTACAATTTCAATGGGGCTTTCTACCCTAACTTTGAGTTTCGACATGGTGGACTTGGTGTCACTTGGGGTCACATAGCAATCCCAAACCCATACCTAGAGCAACCACCTTACACATCCTACCTGGACTATAGGTTATAAAAGGCGGGAGATATTCAATTTAACCCAAGACCCACAGATAATGATTGCCATATTTGCAGCAACGAAATAGTTACACAACATGGTCTACAGTGTGACACTTGTGATGTCTGGCTGCACCCCAATTGTGTTAACGTTAGCCAACAGAAGCTTTGAGCATTTGAAACTGATGACATTCCCTTTATGTGTTCAATGTGGAATGTGGAAGAAAATAAAAAATGACATCAATAACATAGAACGTGATGTGCTTAATGGCAGTGGTAGATTCTCAATCATTGGCATGCACAAACAATATTAGACCCACCCACTGTCTGTGGTATGTCTTTTATTCATATTAATGTAAATTGCATTGATGTTAAGGGTCTGATAGATGAAATGAGGCATATTGTCTACAGTGTGACCTCTTATAAGTCCCATGGACCTACTCAGACTCACATAACTATAGAAATGAGAACTTTCAAAAACGTTAACATTGATGACTTTTGTAATGATTTATACCTTTGTGGCTAGGTTTCTATTGAGCAGTATTAGGATGTGGATGGGACTTACCGGTTATTTAAGGGCCTCTTAACACAAGTCTGTGACAAGCACTGCCCGTTTGTCACCTTTAAACGAGTGAGGAAATCTGAGGAAATTACTGAAGATATTGAAATGAAACATTTAAAAAAAAAGGCACACACTAAGGGTTTAAAACTTTTCTGGCAGATGTTTAGGCACTTTAGGAATGATATTTCAAATTATTTCTAAACTACAAAACGTAACTATTACACTAGTCTGATTCTGGAAAATAAGAAAAAACCAACATTAATGTGGATATACTTAAAATAGCTCCTGTCAGGAAAATCTCAATCCAGCCCTAAAGGTGAACTTTTTGAAGGTCAAATAATATTACTAATCCCAAGTGTAAGGCCAATGCATTCAACAAGTATTTTACATTTGTAAAGAATTGGTAAGTAAGCTTCCACCAGCAGCTTCATTCACTCCACATGAACCACCCAATATACTTGCTTTTACTTTCCCCACTGTCACACCTGATTTTATTGAGAAACAGTTAAGGAACATGCCTAAAAATAAATATGTTGGTTTAGACAAACTGCCTGGCATCTCATGTCATATCACAACCATTAGCATTTATTCTAAATCTCTCTCTCTCTCTCTCTCTCTCTCTCTCTCTCTCTCTCTCTCTCTCTCTCTCTCTCTGAAATCTCGCAGGTTTATCACGGAATGGAAGCATGCAAACGTGTTGCCACTTTACAAATCAGGTCCGTCAATGGAAACAAACAACTACAGGCTAAATTAAATTTTATCCAACCGCAATCTGAGTTGGCACTACTATGAGCGCCTTGGCCGAACAGATGAATTGGTTCATGCCCAAATTTGTCGAAGACGACAGCCGGTACAGGCAGAAACATCGAGACAGATGCAGAATCTACCGCTTCGAAATCGTCGACTAAAGCCCCAGAAACGGAGAGGGTCGACGTTCTGACCGGTTATGTGCGGAAACACTGGTTTCAGGATGCCTTTTATTTTGTAACATTGGATTTTAATCTATATAATGAACCACGAAGGGTACTAGAATTGTATCTCAGAAAAAAACAAAAAGAGTTGCATTACGACGTTTCGGTTTTATTTGTTGTGACAGTATTCAAAGCATTGCTTTATGCACACACGTTTAACACTACGGGAGGTAGCCGTCCGTAAGCCCTAATATCTGCGTCGAACGAGAAATAAATGTCAACAACCGCATGTCACACACGGATGAGCATTAAATGTCAAGTAGACTGTGAATTGTTCACAGACAGGAACGTTTCATTACTTAATTGGTTTTTGATTATAACTGTTTCGTGCAAGCAGGTATCATGAATGTTTAATGTTGGTCACAAATGTCAGCACTCACCGGGAAAAAGGCTAACATCACTCAACTACGCAACTATTTCTAATAGTTTCGGTCAAACACCTGAAGCAATAAATCATAGCTAAAAGAATGGAAGAGTATATCTAACGACCGCAGCATTAGGACGCAACGTTTTTGGCCAGAGTAGGTGTTTGGATATTGATGATCTAGTGAGGGAAGTGTCCTACTATTAAGGTGGTGTGGCAGTGGTCTCAACATACCATCCCTGACTTGTTTGTGGGGCCAATCTCCCACCTCCCACGATTTTTGAGAGCCACCTCCCACCAATTTTTAGGAACAACCTCCCTCCGCCCTGTTCCTGGTCCTGTCATACCCCACCCCTCACTATTGGTTTCTTTTGACGAATTGTTGTTGCACTAACCAGTGAGTTGGTGCGCCATGAACCATGACAGAACTCGTAAAACAACAAACGATAGTTAATTTGGATAATTCACTATACGTTTGAAAATCAACAATATCTACAAAATAATAACATGTAACTTAAACGGTTTGTACAAGTCCATTTCCAAATTGAATAAATACAGACACACGCACACAGACACACCCACGCACGCACGTACGCACGCACGCACGCATCTTTGTCCAACTCACGAAGAACGAATACCTGTGGGATGCCATTTTCCAGGAAAGCATTCAAATGCAAATACAAATGTTTTGGGGTTGCATTCAAATGCAAATGCAAATGTTTTGGTTACATATTTGCAAATGCATTTTAATTAATTTCAAATGTTTTGGGTTTATATTAACGATTCATTCTATTTGGATAAAAAACAACGTGATGTATACAAACACATGATTAATTTATTTAATAAACACAATTCTACATTATTGTAACCACTAAGTCCTACTACACGAAAAAGTCTGTAGAGTTGTACACTGAGTCACACAGTTCCATGCCTGTAGAGGTGGTGGAAATGGGAGGGAGGAATAGACAATTGATAGTTTACTGGGAACCATGGCAGGGAATGACTAATCCTTCAGGTAGGCCAGAATGAAAAGGGAACCCAAGACAAAAGACTATCAATTGGTGGGTTCACTGGGAATATAACCTGGTGTATAATCGCAGCTACCAATAATCACTTTCTCTTTGTTCCCTTCCAAAAACAAGGAAAACGGTGTAGAAAGAAACACTTGTCAAAAGAGGCTATTAGAAAAATAATGCTAAAACAAACTATGTGGAGGGTTTATAGGCGTACCAGAAAGGACGAAGACTATGCAAAATACAAAGAGGCACTTAATGCAGCTACAACTGAAATCAGACAATCTAAAAGAAGCTATGAGCAAAAACTAGCATGTAACATAAAAAATGACAGCAAGAGTTTTTATGCATATGTCAGGAGTAAACAAAACGTACAAGACAAGGTTGGACCTCTAGAAGACAGTGCTGGAAATATAATATCACAGGGGTATTTAATGGCGGAAGACCTAAATGGTTACTTCAGTTCAGTGTTTACCAAAGAAGATATTACTTCATTACCAGTTGCTGATGCTAAATTTCAGGGGGCTAAATCTGACTATTTAGGTCCGTTAGTTGTAACTCCAGAATTGGTAGCTAAGAAAATAAAGGCAATGAAAGATAACAAATCACCGGGAGTGGATGGGATTCCTCCAAAATTACTAATGGAAACAGTAGAACAAATCAGTATACCACTTGCAAGAGTATTCAACTTGTCATTAAAAGAGGGAGTTGTTCCGTTTGAATGGAAAGAAGCAAACATCATACCATTATTTAAAAAGGGTTCGAGAAATAAGTCAGAGAATTACAGACCAGTGAGTTTAACGTCAGTGATTTGTAAATTATTAGAAAGGTTAATTAAAGACCATATGGTGGAATTCCTCGTTAAGCATAAATTATTAAATTCATCTCAACATGGATTCCTTAAAGCGAGGTCATGCTTAACAAATATGTTATGTTTTTTGGAAGAAATCACTAAGTGGATAGACGTGGGATCGCCAGTAGATATTATCTACTTAGATTTTCAGAAAGCTTTTGACAAAGTGCCACATCAAAGATTACTACTTAAATTAAAAGCCCATGGTATCGGGGACAGCATAACTGACTGGATAGAACAATGGCTGACTGACAGAAGACAACGAGTTGTAGTAGATGGAGAAGTTTCAAATTGGAAATCGGTTTTGAGTGGGGTACCTCAAGGATCAGTATTAGGACCTATATTATTCTTAATTTATATCAATGACTTGGACGACAGTATAACAAGTAACGTACTGAAATTTGCGGATGACACAAAACTGTTTAGAAAGGTTAATACTGATGGTGATAAACAACATTTACAAAACGATCTAGACAGTTTAGTGAAATGGTCTGAGAAATGGCAGATGTTGTTCAATTTTGGGAAATGTAAATGCCTACATACAGGACATAGGAACTTGAATGTAAACTATAAAATGGGAGATACTGTTCTGGATACTACTGTAAAAGAAAAGGACTTAGGAGTTACAATAAGCGCTGATATGAAAGTTTCAGAGCAGTGTGGTATTGCAGCTTCAAAGGGTAATCAAATTCTTGGATTGATTAGAAGAAACATAACATACAAGGGAAAAAAGTTCATTATACCTCTTTATAAAGCAATAGTTAGACCTCATTTAGAATACTGTATACAAGCATGGAGACCATATCGTAAGAAAGATATAGATACGCTTGAACGCATACAAAGGAGAGCAACTAAAATGATTCCAGAACTGAGAGACCTTAGTTATGAAGAACGCCTGAAAGAATGTGGTTTAACAACTCTAGAGACAAGGAGGTTAAGAGGAGATCAGATTGAAGTTTTTAAGATATTGAATGGGTATGAAAATATTGATAGAAATATGTTTTTCTCACTCAAGAAGGATAGCAGAACTAGAGGACATGAGGTAAAATTAGTAAAGGATCAATGTAGATTGGACATCAGGAAGCACTCGTTCTCACAGAGGACAATAAATGAATGGAACAAATTGTCTACAGATTGTGTAACTGCTAGCAGCGTGAATATGTTTAAAACAAGGTTGACACATATCTCAGGAGGGCGGGTTATAAGTAGATGAACATTGTTGGACTCTCGATAAGCCAATGGCTTCCTTGTCCACTTGCCATCTGGGCCTTTGGCTTGGATGGCAAATCTTGTTAAATCTTGTTAAATCTGTCTGTAAATATTCAGGGCTGGCATTGCTAATGTTTACTCCCCACCCCAACCGAACCCAACAGTGCCAACACAACACAAGGGAGTCATTTGTTTGCATTGTTTGATTTGTTTCAATGAACATGTAATCTATGAAGCCAGAAAGGGGATTCACAGGTCAGACAATGATTTCGTAATCTGCTGAAGGTACTGCTTCCTACAAAGCAATTTTTTCATTGCCATGTTGTGAACTTGTGAAAATTAATCTAACAATAATAATTATTCAACTAATTACACATGCATTTGATTTTGCACTTGACAAATCAACTGTTTGTGGGTCGCATGCAAATGTTTAAGGTACGCATTCAAATGCAAATGCATTAAATGTTATGGAGGCATTTGAATGTGCACTCAAATGCTCAACATTCAAAGGCGCATATAAATGTATTTGCATATGTTAACAAGCCTGGTGGGATCCAATCTGCTAGTTTACAAATGCTATGAAACGACTGTCCTCTGTGATAAAGTCCTGGCTTGTATAGATCCATGGTCTCAGACGGTGGAGGTGTCTAGTGTAGATGCAATATCTGAGAAGGTGAAGGTGTCTTGTGTAGATCCAGGGTCTGAGACGGTGAAGATTTCTTTTATAGATCCAGGGTCTGAGACGACGGATGTATGTTGATCTAAGGTCTCGAACGACGAAAGTATCTTGTGTAGATCCAGGATCTGAGACGGCTGAGGTGTATTGTATAGATCCACAGTCTGAAACGGTGGAGGTGTCTTGTATAGATCCAGGGTGTGAGACGACGGAAGTGACTTGTATAGATCCAGTGCCTTATACGGCAGAGGTGTCCTGTATAGATCCATGGTCTGAGACGGTGGATGTGTCTTGTATATATCCAGGGTCTGAGACCGTGCAGGTGTCTTGTATAGATCGAGGGTCTAAGAGACGGTAGAAGTGTCTAGGGTCGATCCAGGGTCTGAGACGACGGTTGTGTCTTGTATAGATCCAGGGTCTGAGATGGTGGTGGTATCTTGTATAAATCCAGGGTGTAAGACGCCGGAAGTGTCTTCCATAGATCCAGGGTCTTAGACGGCGGAGATGTCTTGTATAAACCCTTGGTCTGAGACCGCGGAGGTATATTGTGTAGATGAAATGTCTGAGACATTGGAGGTGTATTGTGTAGTTCCAGGGTCTGAGACGACGGAGGTATCCTGCGTAGATCCAGGGTCTGAGACAGTGGAGGTTTCTAATGTCGATCCAGGGTCTGAGATGGCTGAGGTGTCTTGAGTACATCCAGGATCTGACAAGGTGGAGGTGTCTTGTATAGATCCAGGGTCTGAGACGGCGAAGGTGTCTTGTGTAGACGGTGGAGGCTTATTGTATAAATACAGGGTGTGAGACGACCGATGTGTCCTGTATAGATCCAGTGTCTTAGTTGGCGGAAGTGTCTTGAATAAATCCAGGGTCTGAGATGGCGGAGGTGTCTTGTATAGATTCAGGGTCTGAAACAGCGGAAGTATCTTGTGTAGGTCCTGTGTATCAGACGCCAGATGTGTCATGTGTGCGTCCAGAGTCTGATATAACGGAGGTATCTTGTGTAGATCCAGGGTCTGAGAGGGTGGAGGTTTCTTGCATAGATCCAGGTTCTGGGACGGCGGAGGTCTCTTGTGTCTATCCAAGGTCTGAGACGACACAGGTTTCTTGTGTAGATCCAAGGTCTCAGACAACGGAGATGTCTTGCATAGGTCCAAGGTCTGAGACGACGGAGGTATCTTGTGTAGAGCCAGGGTCTCAGACAGCGGTACCTTGTGTACATTCATGGCAGAGGTGTCTTGTATAGACCATGGGTCTGAGATGAAGGAGGTATCTTTGATCGATCCAGGGTCTGAGACGACGGAGGTATATTGTGTAGATCCAGGGTCTGAGACGACGTAGGTATCTTGTGCAGATCCAGGGTATCAAACGGCGGAGCATTCTTGTATAGATTCAGGTTCTGAGACGACGGATGTACCTTGGTTAGATCCAGGGTATCAGACAGCGGAGGAGTCTTGTATCAATCCAGGGCCTGACATGGCGGAGGTGTCTTGTGTAGATCCTGGGTCTCAGACGACGGAGGCATCTTTTGTAGATCCAAGGTCTCAGACAGCGGAGGGGTCTTGTGTCGATCCAGGGTCTGACACGGCGGAGGTGTCTTGTGCAGGTTCAGGGTCTCAGACGGCGAAGTTGTCATGTACGGAAACAGGATGCCTTTTATTGGCTGGTCGCTGCGTCTAGCATAAGTTGCAAAAGTGCGATCCAGGGTCTCAGATGGCGGGGGTATCTTGCATGGATGAAGTGCTGAGAAGGCGGAGGTTTGTTGTTTTAATGCAGGGTCTCAGACAGCGGAGGTGTCTTGTGTAGATCCAGGGTCTGAGATGGCGGTGGTGTGTTGTTCATAGCCAAGGTCTGAGACAGCGCGGGGTGTCTTGTGTAGATCCAAGGTCTCAAACGGCGGAGGTTTCTTTTTTATAAATCCAGGTATCTTGCGTAGACCAAGGGTCTGAGACGACGGAGGTATCTTATGTTTCTCAAATTATATAAAATTTTATTTTATACATATACTGAAGAATGTGCAATCTAAAATGTTTATATATGTCAACATGACTGACTATGCCTCCGTTCCTCCTTGGTGAAAAATCACTCTATGTGTATCTGGTTGTATGAATATATTTGGCATTTGTAATATACAGACATATCTATATTATTTTTATACACTCTGTAATTATGCACTAATATCTATAGGGATTTTCTTTTTTCATGTAATTTAAATAATGGGTGAAATTAATCGACAGGGTGGCTCCTACGACAGCGATTAATTTTTAGTCTTTTTTGGAGTTTCCCGTCCCTTATGTGACATTATTTTTTATTTTCAGACCGTACACAATTCTTACCACTTCGTTTTCTCAAGTCGACTTAGATTTAATATATTGTATGGTTTTTGTGTTGAATGTTTTATTTTCTTTGGGAGGAATAAATATTTCATGTTTCCTGTTTCCTGTGTAGATCAAGAGTTTGACACGACGGATATAACTTGCGTAGATTCAGGGGCTGATAGGACGGAGGTATCTTGTGTAGATCCAGAAATTGAGACGATGGAGATATCTTGCGTATATGTCACAGTGTAGAGAGCTGGACCGCTGTTTTTTTTTTCGCCGAATTTTAACCGGATCCGTTCAAAAATAAAGCCACTTTCATTTTGCGTTGTGTTAATAATTGTAACATTGGGTTATTCTATAAAGCGAACCACGAACCACGGATCTGAGACGGTTGAATTGTCTTGCATAGGTCTGAGGTGACGGAGCCGTCATATGTTGATCTACGGTTTGAGACGGTGTGTAGGGTGTAGGGTCGACCCAGGGTCTGAGACGGTGGAGTTGTCCTATGTAGATACAGGGTCTAAGAATTTGGAGGTTTCTTATATAGACTCAGTCTCTGAGACGGCGGAGGTGTCTTGGATGCCTTTTATTTTTTAACGTTGGGTTTTAGTCTATATAATGAACCACGAAGGGAACTTATAGAAATGTATCTCAGAAAAAATAAAAAGCGTTGCATTACGAAGTTTCGGTTTTATTTTTTTGTGGCACTATTCAGAGCATTGCTTTATACACACACGTTTAACAATACGGGAGGTAGCCGTCCGTAATCCCTAATATCTGTGTCGAACGAGAAATAAATGTCAACAACCGCATGTCACACACGGATGAGCACTTAATGTCAAGTAGGCTGTGAAATGTTCACAGACAGGAACGTTTCATTACCTAAATTGGTTTTTGAATATAACTGTTTCGTGCAAGCAGGTAACATAAATGTTTAATGTTGGTCACAAATGTCCACACTCAACGGGAAAAGGCTAACATCAATCAACTACCCTTCTATTTCTAATAGGTTTGGTCAAATACCTCAAGCAATAAATCATAGCTAAAAGTTTAGAAGAGTATATCTAACGACCGCAGCGTTAGGATGCAAAGTTTCTTGCAAGAGGAGGAGCGTGGATTTTGATGATCTAGTGAGAGAAGTGTCCTACTATTGAGGGGGTGTGGCAGTGGTCTCAACCTCCCATCCCTGACTTGTTTTGTGGGGCCAATCTCCCACCTCCCACGATTTTTGACATTCTACCTCCCACCAATCGCCCCTCCCGCCTATTTTTGAGGCTAACCTCCCACCAATTTTTAGGAACAATCTCCGACCGCCCTGTTCCTGTCATACGCCCCTCGTTATTGGTTTATTTTGACGAATTGATGTTGTATTAATCAGTGAGTTGGTGCGCCATGAACCATGAAAGAACTCGTAAAACAACAAATGAGAGTGAAGTTGGATAATTCACTGTGTGTTTGAAAATCAGCAATATCTACAAAATAATAACATGTAACTGAAACGGTTTGTACAAGTCCATTTCCCAATTGAATAAATACAGATACACGCATGCACGAGCGCACATACGCATGCACACACACACACACACACACACACACACACACGCACGCACGCACGCACGCGCGCGCACACATTGTATTAAATGACAGCTCCTGTGATAAAATTCTGGCACATACAATTACGCTAATGTTAAGTGGCGAAAAGGCCACATGTCTCTTTCAATATTATATTGCCATCAAAATACGATACTTTTGTTAAGAAAATCTGTTATTGCAATGGCATCATATCGATTGCTTCGTCGCACAGCAATTTTAAATCGATACCGACTGTTGAACGAACGACACATCATCTAATTTAGTCGGCGTGATGCGACGACTGTAGCAGTTGCGCCGCACACGTTCAGTTTTCTCGAAACAACGACACCCCGTCTACCTTCTACTTTCTGGTCGTCATGGAAGGCAGCAGCTCTGTGATCGAGATGCAGGAACCCCACGCGCCAGACAGCACGTCGGTACCGACGTCGCTGGAACAGTGTGACGCCGGAGAGGAGGCGGGCGAGCAAAGCAAGCAGTGGGGTCGCGCCTTCAAGACCTTCTGTGAAACGACCACATTTCACGGGCTGCGAAACGTCACAGAATCGACAGAAAACATCGCTCGCAGGTGAGGGACTTCTTGCAGCAAAAGTTACCAACGCGAATATGTTTAAACACAGAATTGACAGATATCACAGAAGGGAGGGTTACACGTATATGACAGGACTGTCGATCTGTACTGCAGAGATTGGGTTTCCCGAGGATTTTAGCGCATTAGGAGTATTTTACATTGCACAAGTCAATGGCTTCCTTTTCCACTTGCTATGTGGGTGAGTCGACATCCTAGTTTCCAGCCTTAGATTTGCCTAAACTCAACATCTTCCAACAGTTCTGGCAGATGCTCAATGGAAATATAATCTCCCACATATTACGACGAATCGTCCGGATGTTTGCCGTTTGGTTATTACTGGTGATGACGTACTCGACGAGCGAAATTGTCTTCCGAACCTCTCAGGAAATTTCTTTTTGCATCGATCCCAAGATACTTTGCGATTCACGTACGCACGCGCGCACAAACTCACGCACGCACGCACGCACGCACGCGCACGCACAGCCACCAAAGCACGCACAATACGCGCACACAGTCACGCACGCACACAGTCACGCACGCACGCACACACATGCCGCAGGTTCAAGCGAAAATACTCTGCATAGCAGTATTTCGCAGTGCTTGTGCAAAGTTGTTCTATATTATGCTAGCACGAGAACATTTATATTAACGGAACCCTATTGTGCATTTAATTGTAATTAGACGAATGACTTGCCTCATTGTGCCCATCTGTGTGTGGCTTGCCTTTGTTGTTATCAGCGTTTGGCTGTGGTACAGGGATATAGGCCTATGACAATGAATACGTAGTAAGTCTTCTTGTTGTGTCCCTCACACGAGGGGCTACCATCTTCGGGCGCATGTCTCTGCCCGGTCAGTGACGGTGGCCAGATCGTTCAGCGTGCACGGTCCGTCCAGGAGTGTAGCAGAGGACGTGGAACATTGTCTCGTATTCTCCGGTGCCACATTTATTGACTGCGTAGCAGCCGACTCCAGTATATAGGCGGTTGAGTGATCGCCAGCAGAGCCATCGTTGGTCGGACCCTGCTGGTAGGGATTCAGCTGTCACGACTGCTGATGTTTCTTGTATATAGGCGGTTGAGTGATCGAGACAGTTCTCCTGCCTCGACGGTATGCTCAGCAAAGGGGCCTGATTGGTATTTGTGTTTGTTTTATTCGTGCTTTCTCGGATATACGCGGTACGTTTTAATGGTCGCATCTAGGTTGTATGCATACCTTGCGAGTTTGCCTTTTTGAGTTTGAAACGTCGACAGAATGCTACGGTGCGTGGGGTGACCACTGCATTCATTTGTAGGCCAATGGGTCGGTGTTGGGAGGGCGGGACTGGCTCCATCTCGGTCTTGTTGCAGTGTCCTGCTATCCGGTTGGTAATAAATATGAAGTATGGGTTGTAACCTCTCCGCCATCGGCCTCTGTCCAATCCTCTACCAGATCACTGTGAATGTTCAATTCATAGTGTTAATCTTACATGATGTGTTTCCATGATACATCGGAATGTACATTGAAACAACCGGTCACATAACATTGAAAACATCGCACTGGAACTATTATGCTTAGGAAATAAAATACGACGTGTTTCCTGAACGTTTTCTGTCAAAACCAAGCAAGCCAGTGCACGTTATTCAACAGAATCATATTTTTTAATCATCTCACTACCGCTGTATTTATAAATGGCGCCTTATTGTCTAAATTACTATATCTAAGGTGTGTTCAAAACATCACCCGAAATGTGTCTCCTGCGTTTGCAAAATACCACTCACAGTCCTGGTGTGCTCATGCCGTTCTTTGTCTACCTATTACCCATTATTTCCCTTCCTTACTATCTGAAATCTTTACGTGTATTATAGTTTTTCTGCATTCAGTTTTCCGCTTATAATATATATATATATATATATATATATCATAGATACCACCAAAAATGCTTAAGGAAATTGTTGAGTAAATTTGTACACCACTAGTAAAGGTGTTTAACTTGTCACTAGAAGAAGAAATAGTTCCTTCAGAATGGAAAGAAGCAAACATTACACCGCTATTTAAGAAAGGATCGAGGAACAAACCAGAACATTACAGACCAGTAAGTTTAACATCAGTTTTATGTAAATTACTCGAAACATTAATTAGAGACCACATGGTGGAATTCCTTGTAAAACATAAATTAATAAATACATCTCAACATGGGTTCCTAAAAGCAAGGTCATGTCTAACCAATCTCTGATGTTTTTTGGAAGAAATTACAAAGTGGGTAGATGAAGGGTCACCAGTGGATGTTGTATATTTAGATTTTCAGATAGCTGTCGATAAAGTGCCACATCAAAGATTGTTACTTAAACTAAAAGCCCATGGTATAGGCAATGATGTAATCAACTGGATAGATAAGTGGCTTATACACAGAAGACAGAGAGTAATAGTAGATGGTGAGATTTCAAACTGGAAATCTGTTCTGAGTGGGGTACCACAGGGATCAGTATTAGGCCCTATACTGTTTCTAATATATATAAATGATTTGGAAGATGACATATCTAGCAAAGTGCTGAAATTTGCAGATGACACAAAAGTATTCAGAAAGGTTACTAATGATACAGATAAACAAAGTTTACAGGATGATCTAGATAAATTAGTTAAATGGTCAGAAAAATTGCAAATGTTATTCAATTTTGATAAGTGTAAATGCATACACATAGGACATGGAAACACGGACGAAGAATATAAAATGGGGGATGCTGTACTAGGTAGAACCACACAAGAAAAGGACTTAGGTGTAACATTTAGTGCTGACATGAAAGTTTCATAGCAATGTGGGATTACTGCTTCGAAAGGAAATCAAATTCTAGGGCTAATTAGGAGAACAATCACATATAAGGAGAAACAGCTAATTGTACCCCTGTACAAAGCAATAGTTAGACCACATTTAGAATATTGTATACAAATATGGAGGCCGTATCGTAAGAAGGACATAGACAAATTATAAATAATACAAAGAAGAGCAACTAAAATGATTCCAGAATTGAGAGACCTTAGTTACGAAAGTCGCTTATTACAATGTGGTTTGACAACACTAGAGACCAGGAGACTAAGAAGAGACCAAATAGAAGTGTTTAAAATAGTGAACGGTTATGAGGATGTTGATAAGAGTATGTTCTTCAAACTTAATGAAGGCTGTAAAACCAGAGGAAACAAAGCAGCAATAGTTAAGGAACAGTGTAGGTTGGACATGAGAAAGTACTCTTTCTCACAGAGGGTGATAAATGAATGGAACAAACTGCCAAATGATTGTTTTAATGCTAGTAGTGTGAATATGTTTAAAAATAAAATTGACAGATATATGATAAGAGCGGGCTACACATAGATAATAAAATTGTTGGACTCTCGATAAGCCAATGGCTTCCTTGTCCACTTGCCATCTGGAACGTGTTGTTTGGAATGGCAATCTTGTTAAATCTTGTTAAATATAAAACTGGTTTATCAATACCAGAGTTTCCATTGTTTTCAACGCGCACAAGTATAAATGTAACATTTCGAAAATAGTGCTAATAGTATAAGAAAAGTGTGAAGAACAATATTTTAGCTTACTTGTTTGAATTTGTGCTTCGCGCTTCCGATCAACGGTCAACAATTATCTCTTGTGAGTTACTTAGCAGTGACACCACCAGTTTTGCTGTATATAAACAGGCGGGTCCCCTTTTTGATGGGGGTCCGTTTTGCACGTTGTTCCTACTACATAGCGGGTGCTTGTTGCACAACGAAAAGCAATGCATGCATAACTTGGCACGATATCGTCAGCGAGTAATCAAAAGTTATGATACACAAAGCTTTGGTGAAGACAGGTATATGGCGACCGGCTGTGTTTGCCACGCCTTCCGTGAAGTTACTGATTGATCTACCAATGATTAGTGGTCTGACACTTTCGTTTGGAAATGATAGTAGTATGTGTGTAATTCTCAATCCTTAAATATGAGAAGATTTTTGGGCTCATTTTGATTGATCGAATGGAGCGTTCTGATTGGTCGTGCGCTTATTGCCGCTAGGGGAGCCACGATATAATCCCCTATTATTCCTCAAATGAGGAGATTTTGGGGCACTTTCTGATTGGTCGAGAGCAGTTTCACCACCGGGGGCGCTACGAGTCAAATGTGTCGACGAATCTGATTGGTCGAGAGCCGTCACGTGACCTATGACGTCACAGCTAATTTGCAAAAAAAATTGCATAAGTTTGCATAAATTACACCCTTTTGTAGTGAAACCGTCGCCTATTATCGCCCCTGAGGCATTGTTTTGCGGTAATATTGTCGCCAGGGGCGCTACGGATCAAGTGTGTCGACGGTTCTGATGGGTCGAGAGCAGTCACGTGACTTATGTCGTCACAGTTCCTCATTTGCATATCACGTGACCTCTCTATGGAGGTCGCAATCTTGTTTTGCTGCCATGTTGTTTTACGATGATACGGTCACCAGGGGCGCTACGAGTCAAGGTCAAATGTGTCGACGGTTCTGATGGATCGAGAGCATTCACGTGACCTATGACGTCACAGCTCCTCCCCTATTATCTAAAATGAGGAGATTTTGGGGCACTGTTTTGCGGTGACACAATCGTCAGAGGACGCTACAGGTCAAGATCAAAGGTCGGTGACGAGCGTTCTGATTGGTCAAGAGTCCTATGACGTCACCTCATCAAGTGTGTATACAATTGTCAGTTAGATTAGGGTTAGTAACCCTAATTCTGTCGTCTGTAGTGAACCCTAACACGAACCCTGACCCTAACCCTAAAAGGACATGCAGGAAGAACGGCTTTGATGACAGTGGTGGTTCGGTTTAATACTGGCGATTATGGCGCGCTTTACGAGACGTGTCTGGGTACAGAACCGGTTTGAACCGGTTTAATGTAGTTTTTTTTTCTTTTCTGGAACCTTCGAACGACGTCACGGAATTTTCCACGCTCACGATAAAAAACACGATCCCGCATTTTCACCCTGCTAGCAGACTGAAACCTAGCGGTCGAAAGTTCGTGCATGCAGCGGGAAAAACGTAGCCGTGCATGTAAGCTATGAAACGCATATCGCATCATTGCATTATATCAAGAACTTTTCGACGTATGTCGTTTCGCGTCGACACCTATATATCGCCTATAATGATACGAGTCTGCATGAATACCGCGAGGTCAAAAGGTCAACAATGCATAAACACCGCTGCACCTGCGAGTTGTGTGTGTCTTACGCCAGCTCCATGTCCTTATTTGGTATTGGAAAGTTTATAGTTTGCTTCACCGCACACACGTGTTTTGAAATTTGTGTGTGTATGTATGTATGTATGTATGTATGTATGTATGTATGTATATATGTATGTATGTATGTATGCACACAATTTCGCTAATAAAACAATGGCAACCCTCCGATGACCAGTCAAAGTTTCCCCCGCTAATAAATACCAGCGAGTTCGAAACAGTCAAAATCATTGATCACGTGATCAGGTCTAATAATTGCCAGTGAGTACAAAAAAACATGCTGGGAAAGGTGTGTTCGTGTGTGCACTGTCAGTTGTCACTCAGAAACATGTTAACTGCTTTCAGAAAGGTAAGTTATTGTATATTTTCATTTTATGAAGTAATATTTGATTTGTTTAATGATAATACGTAATCTTGTTAAACATTTAGCATCAAATACTTGAGTCGAAACCGATGCCATGCGTCCGACTTTCACGGGATCGATCCCTATACGATGCGAACGTTTTATTTCTTTTTAGGCAACCTATCTACCCAACAATATAAACAGTGTGTATCCCAAATATATACTAAGCATTTGAATTATTAACATATCTTATTTAGTGTTAGTTTCTGTTGAAAGAGATACAATCATTGATCAAGTAACCAGGTTGTTTCTCGTTGTGGCTATGCACGAAGTTAGGATGAAATTATACATGTTTTAGCTATAATATTTTCATGGTTACCCGTATAAACTTGAATTGTAAAATAATAAACAAGTCAACTGTCACTTTCCTTTATTCCGTTTCATAAGCTACACTTCAAATCCCAAACGTAGGTTCAGGGACCGATAGGATGGTAACCAAACTGGAATGATTGTCAGTTTAGTTGGAGCTTCATGTTAGTTTGGTGATGTGAAAATCTTCCGTCCTGGCTGACTGGTGCAACTTGAGTGACGACAACTTTCAACAGTTGATGGTTTGTCAAATGCAAATGAAAATTTGTAAGTTGGATGTTTGGAAGTTTATGATATGAAAAGTTCCTGTTTGGAAGTTCATGTTTTGAAAGTTTGTGTTATGAAAATTTGAAAGTTGGAAGTATGTGATGTGAAAAGTTTATGTTTTGAAAGTTTATGTTATGAAAGTTTGTAAGTTGGAAGTATGTAAGTTGAAAATTTGGGTTTGCAAGTTGAAAGTTTGCAATATGAAGTTTGTAAGTTGGAAGTTTGTGATGTGAAACTTGGTGATATGAAAAGTTTATGTTATGAAAGTTTGAAATTTGGAAGTTTGTTGTTTTGAAAGTTTGTGTTATGAAAATTTGTTAGTTGGAAGTTTGTGATAACTTTCATAACAAACTTTTCATACCACCAAGTTTCACATCACAAACTTCCAACTTACAAACTTCCAACTTACAAACTTCATATTGCAAACTTTCAACTTACAAACCCAAATTTTCAACTTACATACTTCCAACTTACAAACTTTCATAACATAAACTTTCAAAACATAAACTTTTCACATCACAAACTTCCAACTAACAAAAGGTTGGTGATCTTTGACCTTTCATTAGGGTTACTAACCCTACAGGGTTCGTATTAGGGTTCACTACAGATGACAGAATTAGGGTTACTAACCCCAACTGGCAATTGAATAAGTACAAAAGGTCGGTGACCTTTGACCTTTCATTAGGGTTACTAACCCTATAGGGTCCGTATTAGGGTTCACTACAGACGATAGAATTAGGGTTACTAACTCTAACCCTAACTGGCAATTGAATAAGTACAAAAGGTCGGTGACCTTTGACCTTTCATTAGGGTTACTAACCCTACAGGTACCGTATTAGGGTTCACTACAGACGACAGAATTAGGGTTACTAACCCTAACCTAACTGACAATTGTATTCACACTTGATGAGGTGACGTCACAGGACTCTTGGCCAATCAGAACGCTCGTCACCGACCTTTGATCTTGACCTGTAGCGTCCTCTGACGATCGTGTCACCGCAAAACAGTGCCCCAAAATCTCCTCATTTTAGATAATAGGGGAGCAGTTGTGACGTCATAGGTCATCCGACTGTTCTCGATCCATCAGAAGCGTCGACACATTTGACCTTGACTCGTAGCGCCCCTGGTGACCGTATCATCGCAAAACAACATGGCACCAAAACAAGATGGCAGCCTCCATAGAGAGGTCAGGTGATATGCAAATGAGGAATGTGACGTTGTAGCAGCGCCTCCTGGTGACCGTATCATCGCAAAACAACATGGCAGCAAAAAAACAAGATGGCGACCTCCATAGAGAGGTCACGTGATATGCAAATAAGGAACTGTGACGTCATAAGTCACGTGACTGCTCTCAACCCATCAGAACCGTCGACACACTGGATCCGTAGCGCCCCTGGCGACAATATTACCGCAAAACATTGCCTCAGGGGCGATAATAGGGATGACACGTTGCGCCCCCGGCGACGGTTTTATAATAATTTATGCAAATGAGCTGTGACGTCATAGGTCACGTGACTGCTCTCGATCAATCAGATCCCCCGATACAATTGACTCGTAGCGCCCCCTGGTGGTAAAACTGCTCTAAAGTGCCCCAAAATCTCCTCATTTGAGCGATAATAGGGGTTTATACAGTGGCACCCCAGCGGCAATAAGCGCACGACCAATCAGAACGCTCCATTTCAAATTTCGACCAATCAGAATGAGCCCCAAAATCTCCACATTTTTAAGGATTGAGAATTGCACACATACTACTAACGATGCGAGAGGTACTGTACCGGTGCGATTATTCTGCGTTCTTAAACCCCCCCCCCGACACTTTCATCTGCTGTAGGATTCTTTGGATCACAATCGTGCTAGCCAGCACCTCGATATTCGTCTACCAATGTCAAGATTTGGTGAGACTGTACTTGAGTTGGCCTGTCAGAATGACGATAACGATGTCGCGACAAGGACCGGTCGTCTTTCCCGCCGTCACCATTTGCAACCAGAACGCCTTCAGGTATCACGTGTCGTTGTTTGCATGTTGTCTTCTATTTACGAAAATTATTTTATGCACCCATGCCATAACACATAAATGCAGTTATGCAGAATTACAACACAAGTCCAAGTTACAGTTACTCCCAGCAAGCACACCAGCCCCAATTTGTATTTACACATAATGCATAACGTACAATTTATTGACATATTACGCAGTCTTACAAACATTGCTACAGATAATATTTAAATGTATCCTGCAGCCACCCGCTTCAAGTGCTAATTATACGACAACTGGCTAATATTTATCACACTGTATCTTTGGGGGTCACTCCACTATCAGGTAACCCTATGTGACCAATCCCACCGAAAATTACTTGTGCGCCATTTAGCGCGAGCCACATAGTTAATTCGCATAAGACTTCAACTAAATCCGCCACTGTCAGATCCGAAGCAGCATCCCACTGTGAAGTATCTGCAACATTGTACAATATGTAAAATATTAGCTATCGACTTGATCCAAATATATCCCTTCAAAATGTCCAATAGTATTAGCTACATCCGAACATAATATCCCTGCAACGTGTATTTTTCAACCCAGATTATTGAGATTTCAGGACAATGTTAATGACATATACAAATATTTAACAAATTTATTACATTTTTTTTACCACCAGGTGGCGGTGTGGGTGGCATCAATCTTGGATTTCAGCTGATTAACCGTGATTGGTACATCTGGACAATAGCTTGACAAAATTTGTTCAAACTTGGCAAATTGATTGACTACATACATATGTAAATTATGACAGTTGGATTTTTTTTACTCCAAAAAAAATTATATGATTTTATTCAATCATGGTAACATATTGAAAAGTAACATTTTCTATAAAAGTCATAATATTATGCAATCTATATGTTGCATCTCAAATAAGAAATTGTCACAATATTGCACATTATATTATGATGATATTCTGAAAATTTCAAATGATTCTGTTGACAAATAGCCGAGTTCTATCAAACGAGATATGTCTTTTTGGTCAAAAACATTTTATTGAGAAAAGCAGCTTCGAAGTTTGTAGACATTTCAATACGAAATTTCACATGCAAAAAAATAAAGCTACAGTACTAAAATTTCACACAGAGATTCTCAAGTTCATGCTCTTTCTAATGGTGTATAATGTTCATCATTTGGTTTGCTGCAAACATGAAAAAAAAATTTAGACACACCCCATCATCTCTGCCACCGCACTATCACATTTCAATTCACTGCCCAAAGTAGAGCTACAGGACCAATATTACACAGAGAGCTTCTCCAGTTCATGCTCTTTCTAATAGTGTATAATGGTCATCATTTGGATGGTTGGAAACATTTATAAAAAATTAGACAAAATCACACAAAAAGTATTGGTCCGTCATTCACTGCACTAACACGTTTCTATGTAGCCACAGTCGTCGCACAGTCGTCGCATGGTCACCTCCACTCCGCTATTGAACTCTGTCACTGCAGCACAGGTGGCAGAGAGAACTCGCTGCAAGCCAACAAATCCCGTCTTGGGACATTTGGCCCACACCTTGGAGTGGAGGATCTCATTTTCAAGCAGGCACCGCTCCAGGAGGTCCTTGTGTGCGAGGCGTGTGTACACGTCTTTCACATGCCTAGCGACGTCTGCAGACAAAGGCGTTCCCACGTTTGTGCGATGCGGCCCTGCTGTCCGGTGGCGAGTGCCATCTGGTAAAAATACCAGCTGTCAGCTCCCACCGGGCAGAGGTCGTGCTGGGGTTTCTCGTCAGTTGACGTAGCGTGATCAAATGTGGCCCACACAGCATCCGTCATAGTTGGAAGGTTGCCGCGATGGGCGCGCACTGCCTTGCCGCAGTAGGCCGTCAACTTTACAATGGTGGCCTGCGTCAGTCGACCAAAACGATACCAGCCTTCTTCCCGAACGCTGCCAACTTGCGCAGCGCAGTGCCGAGTCGTTTGGCGACGTAGTTGACGCATTCCTCCTTATGCAGCTCCACGTCGCCATACACAAGCGTGTTGGTCAGAAGCTTCAAGGACTTGGAATCGCCATCGGAGACCATTATAGTGTATCGGAGGTTTTCGCTGTAGGGATCGATTCCACATAATCTCCGCAGCTTCGACTTCCATCCCACCAGAAGTGTCACGGAAGTTCTTGTTGCACTCTCTGTGCGAGGCCATCCACGTCTTCCCCGATACTGCTTCTTGGCACATGCACAGCGCTAACAGTACAAGGAAAGCACAATCAATTCCAAGACGAGGCCTGTCGTGACGTCCACGACACAGCCAATGCCATACAATGAATTGTGTCCCCTCATCATGCACGATCCGTTGAAGATCACGGTCAGATCGAGGATGGAGTCTTCTATGATAGATGGGTCGTGCTCTCGGTAAGCCTGACGCACCATGGTGGCTGCGTCATCCATCCGACTACTCACCACCTTCATGTTGGCAGCTATCACGACTTGCACGTGTCTTGCATATGAGTTGTGGTGTATTGGAGCTATGTCAATGAAACGACACAGTTTCACCCGCATGGCCCATACCCATGTCCATCGTCGCTGCAACCGCCTGGCGCACGACAACGAACGGAACGTTCCCTGCCCTCTCCTTGTCAGGGCGATGACAGCGTCGAGTTCAACACAACCCCGCATGTCGTACAGTAGGTGTCATACAGACACACGAGGCCGAGGCGCCGGTCGACTGCACGTATCTTCAATGTAGGCGCACCACACTCAAGACAAAGCAGTCCTTTCATGAGCGTTGACATCATACAACAACGTACAAACGATGTATCGACGGGTTGTCGGCGTCGCTCAGCAGCACTTATTCTCTCGCGCAGTGGAAGCCCCTGTCGATAGCTGAACTTTCGCTTGGTTGCTGAGGTGGGGGTTGTCACTGTTGACGTTGATGGCTGAGGGGATTCCAGCTCAGCAGATACAGAGTCGACCTGCAGGCAACATTATGTGTTATTAGTCAGTACATCTGGTTCACAATATTTGCAATAATCAATCATATTCAACTTCATATTGATTATTGTCAACAAATAAATAGGACAGACAAGCTGGGCAATTATCATTGATATCAATAAAAAACAGGTTTATGCTTTTGGTATAAAACTGCTAATATATAACAACGATCCACAAGCACTAAAAATCAACAAACAGGGGAAATATTGTCTATACCTTACTATATTCTATAATGAAAATTATGTCTTTATTTGTGTGGGTGTGATTATCTGCAAAATGTAAACAAACGATTGTACGCCTTTTTATGCTTCTTACGAAATATGTTGCCATATAATTATGAATAACATGACGCAAACGACGATAACTAATGCTTACTCCGAGTTCTGTTGACGATGCCTCAACCACACTAGCGCTGCTAGTGCTAGGCATCGCCATCGGCACGCCGGAATTCCCGTCATCTCCACCACCACTTTTCATTCGTTTGCCGATCGCAGAACGTGCCAAAATCAACTGTTGGCGTCGAGACTTTCGTTTCACACCGAACTGCTGCTTGGCTTTCAATTGCCTTCCAGACATTTTACGTGAATTACTCATTACTAGCGATGGGGGGCCCTCTTCTAGGTCAAAATGCTAAAAATCTACCACATATATTACAGAACCAGTACTACCACAATGTACTGCGAAAGTGATGGCGGAGCACGAGGCTTCGAAACATGTCGTATTTTTCGATCGCGATTGCGTAAAATAATTACTTTAAGACAATAGGCATGCCACAAATGTTCGTTTTTATTGCATTTGAGGATTTTATTCATATAAAACCCACAGATCAGCAGTTAGATAATAATAGTACATCGATATGACTAAACATGAAAATGCCCCCCCCAAAAAAAAAATCGATTTTTGAGGAGCGCGCGGTGCCCTAAGCGAATTTACTATATATACCATTGCACTCTGTTAGAACATTATGATAGCTAAGACACTAGTTATCGACTCCGCCACTGTCAAAGTCTCGGCCATATCCCCAGAGCCATAAACAAAGAAAACAACCAAGCCACCATGTTTAGTATAACAGTGAGCGACACCACTACTTTCAGAATACCAGCTATGCTTAATATACTGTATCTACAACAGAAGATTACCTGCTATTCGTAAGATACCTGTACCTACAGCCGTTGCTGCTATTCGAATGTACTTTCTGAAAGCATCCGACGACCATCTACCTACTGCTCTAACTTGTGCGTCCGACACGCCCCTTAATGCTGCCGATGTAGCCGCCCCAATCCTGAAACTGTGACCCTTAAGCACTTTAGTATTCAGCCCACAGAATTCCACCAGACGCTTTAATATTACATCAATCTCCCTCCGCAGCATTGGAATGCTACAATTATGTGCAAGCAAGTAAGGGCGCTTGCATTGAACCCCTAGCCTGAAAAAAATTATCTGCGCCATGTGCCTAGGACACATTGTCTATTAACCTGCAAAGACTGAGGGCCCTGTCTACCACTGTGTTTAAATTGCCTAAATGAAACTGTGATCATGCCACCATTCATTGTTACATCCCTAAAGTAAAGGCACCGTTGCACTACACTGCTGGATCGGGCGACCATCTCATCCACACGCAATTAAGCCCTGAAAGCCAGAACCATCATGCACGTAACATGACCAAGGCCTCGTTATCTACGAAGAAGCAGACGCTACAGTTGCCGTTGAAAAATACTGACTTCTAACAACATCATACCCTTGCAATACCTCACTTAGAGCTGCTGCGAAACTGGCGATGGCTTGACCCCGTCGTTGTTTGTGTATGGCGGGTTTTTGTGCTTGTACCCTCGCCAGCTCCCCCGACCCTCTGCCGTGCGCATGTATTTAAATATTTTGGGCGCATCACGAGCATCATGAGGTGTCATGGGAAAGAGACATGTATATATGGAAAGCCTTGGACGACTGCGTGTAGGATCTGAATTCAGCTTTGGGCCTAGGGGCAACGCAGAGAGCAGGGTTCCCATTATCAATATACTCCCAGACTACACCTTTGCTCGTACCTTCTCGGGAACATGTGCATTAAGGGGCAATGTGGAGGTCATTCAATGTGTCCACGATACCTGTCGCAAGGCCACCCACTGTTGGCCATGGGGGCAACCATGCTAGCCCCCAGGCCATTCGTGGAACCACCGGAGCCACGTCCCGCCGACTTGTAAACGTAGTCGGATCAGCGCCCTGATTGCTTGACGCGACAGACAATGGTGCAGTCGCTGCAGCTGCCTGAGCGTACTCATACAGTCGTCTACCTACCTCCAATGCTCCGGAGCCACCTGCCGTATCAAGGTCGTTTCCGCCCACAACGATTTTTGGAAAACTGGCAGGTAACTTCCTGTAAACTCCACGGTGTCGCTGCAGGGAAGCTACCGTAGCGTCATGAAAACCTCAAAACCGATTCTACAATCCGTGCACTCTACCAAAGTCCCTGATGCAACCCTTATCTCGGCCGAAGCTACAAAACGTGCCAGCCGAAAGACATGGCTATCTCCTAAGATTCACGCCAAGGAATGCGCCACTATAACATAGTAGTTAAGGAGTTCATTTGGAACCTCAAAGGGCAAGACACCGACAACTGGTTCCCGACATGCATATGGTAACTTCCGGTCAGTGGGGGGAGCATATTCGGTGTGACGTCATATCCGGCAAGTTGGGGGTAACAATAACTTGGTCAAATGTAAACATAATAAGGTCATAGGTCAACTCAATTGTGCCAAATATGAACTCAATCAGGTCAAATAAGAGCACAACAATTCATGTAAACCAACAACTTTTCATAAACTACAGGTGTCTTTAATTTTAATTTTCACCACTAAAACATAATTTCATAATGTTTTCGTCATGAGTAATTGTCAAAACATTATATTGCATATAAAAATAACAACTTAGTGACTTTATATGCACCAACCAGAGTGTAAGATGAAAAGTAAGTAAAACTACAGCTAGAAAATGAAAATGTTGACTCTGACTTCAATATTATCTTCATATGACTGTCCCCTTAATCCTGCATGGCCCCACCTGACACACATGCCGCAATGTAAATGGTCCTTGATGATTAGATATCACTTAACATGGCATTACATCACTTACATAATCATGCATCAAGTCCCAAAATTACACATAGTCTATTTAGTGCAGGCACCTGGCGATTGTAGGCTACACTAAATATTAAGAGGGCATATTATTTTTAATGAACAACATAGGCTAGCAATAGGCCTACAAACAAAATACGTTGCACATTTTTTTGTGTGGTTAATAGCATTGGAACTGGCTATGTTATGCACTAATCTACTAACTACTCTAATTAACCCTAATACTAACATACCTATTGCGATGCAACTTATTATCAAAATGATATATAAAAAATACCACTTACTCACAAACCGATTATTTAAAGGTGTAATTACATTATTAAGCGAACTCATTAATTCAATTCAGAAAGTATTGCGGGTATTCGTGAAAAGGCAACATATAGGTGGAGACAGTCTCGTATTTGAAATGTCATTGATTGCTGGTGAATAACTGCGAACTCAGCATTGTCAACACATTGTTGCAGACTACTGGCTACCGAAGAAAGTCGCTCATACCACTGGCTGAACGACATGTACAATCGTACAGACATCTCCACGTTCAACTACACGAAGTGGGGCGTCAGCAACCAGTCGATGCTTGATGTCTACCGCCTGCATGCACACCGCAAGGAAGATATGATTGCGTCGTAAGTTTCTTGATAGCCCGATGACTCTTGTATGTCAATTTCGCAATGTACTGCAGTGTACTACTTGTAATAATGACTTTTTCTATACTGTTGACAACAATATCGATAGTGATACTATTATATTTAGATGGATGGTGGTGATGGTTATTGTTGTAATGATGACAACAATCTCATTAACTCTACCCACAGAGAGAGCAAGCGAGCGAGCGAGAGAGAGAGAGAGAGAGAGAGAGAGAGAGAGAGAGAGAGAGAGAGATGTGCGAGTGGGCGTGTGTGTGCTTGTGCGTGCATGTGTGTGCTTGTGCGTGCGTGCGTGCGTGTGCGTATGTTTGCGTGTACGTGTATGTGAGTGCGTGTGTGTGCATGTGCGTGCGTGCGTGTGCGTGTGTGTGTGCGTGTGCGTGCGTGCGTGCGTGCGTGCATGAGCGTGAGACCTATCAAGTATGATAAATGTATTGCCATGGTAGTGCGATGCTTGTTTGTTGTTGTTCACTAATCAGACCAACATGTTACTGTCACATTAGTTGTCGATGGAAGGGAGCGCAGTGCAGTCACGAAGATTTCGATTTGACCATGACTGATGCCGGAATATGTTACACATTCAACGCCCGGATCAGCCCCAACAATAAGGTCAACGCCACTGGTAAATACTCATATCTTCTGCATAAATGCAGGTACACTGTTTGGCGTGTAAATCAGTTGGTATGATCACTATCTAATGACACGAATCAACAGGATATGGATAACCTTTTCACGCATGATACCTACAGCTGCATTTCTCGATTTATTAAACTTGTGCCTTAGTCAATTGATTAAATTGGTGCCTTATATATATATATATATATATATATATATATATATATATATATATATAAATATTTCCCGTAGACCCCGGAAAGGTTTGGTTGCCTTTGCATGTTGCAAGTTGACTTGTGAAAGCTAAGTAATAGTTGCACCTAAACACCCCAGTATCAAGCAAATCAAATAATATCCTACATAAAGTCTATATCATAATAATCTACATAATGATGGTGTACACCAAAGTGCATCTCGTACAAGATTTATAACAGAAAAAAGCACTTTACAAATTTCCTTTATCTCAACCCATTGTCGAAATTGAGAAAGTAAACATATTTACTTCACCATTATGCTGTCGGTGACACAAATCAACACCTCAAGATATCTGTTCTCCACCGTAATTAAATGTTAACACAAGGACAAACAATATAAGTAAACAACGAGTTTTCCAATCATACCAAACATGACATTTCGCATTGGTCGTTATTCGGCGCCACTAGCACGATTCTATAACTAAGTACCATCGCTAGGTGGCTTAAGTAAACAAGCTGATTTTATACAACTCAAATCATTAAACACTAGGGAGGCCATATTGTGCCGGAAGTCTAACTAACCAATAGCAGAGCTTAATGAAACCTAATTCATCCCTAGGAATGCGACGTCACGTTCCTAGGAATTCGGGGTTAGGTTTTATACAAGACTTCAGTTCTAGAATAGCCGCATTACATAACCAACCAACAATCTTCAGATACATCTAAACCTCAATTTACACCTAAATTTAATATCACCCGAATTTCTGCATTGATACGGAAACAACGCTATTAATTGTATCACTCAACTCCTACAACTTAATGTGTTATATTAATCAAACGAATATTCCGAGCTATCTAGCACCTATCAAATGTGTAAAATCATTTGTTGCTTGCTTGCCGAAAAACAACTGGCAAGTTCGTACATTAAAATTCTTATATCTTCACTAAATATGATTATACCATTGTATCAATCACGTCAATGCGGTTCTACACATAGTAAATTTGACCATCCTAACGGAAGGAATTATGTGCAAATTTAAAATGTAACAAATATACCTTACTCACCAGATGACAAACTTGCATTGTGCCAATATCACACCATGACGTACGTTATATGGCAGCACTATTACGTAGACTACCGTGTGTGCACTACTGGTGCAAAATCTTTTAATTTAACTAAATATACAAGGGGGCAGGAGATAAAGCCAAAATCGTTATCCCAAGCCACTTTGTGACAATGTCCTATTTAATAATAAAAGTTTATAATGTTTACGTTGATGTTGTCGAACTGTCACTGAGTGGGGACTGTACTGTCCTTTCACTCGACCCCTGGTCAGGTCAGGAGTTTTCCAAAGAATAATTCCATATTTTCTAATATTTCCATTTTCCTTATAATGTATAATTGATTGAATCAAACAGAGTTACATTCGACAAGATCTTCCTACTAAATTACATCCTTAGTTATGAACCTATATAATAAATACGTTTTTGTTTCCGAGTGTTGTGTTGTATTGTACTGTTATGCAACATTCTGAAGCAACTCGTTCATTAAACCAGTATCGTTTAATAAATGTAAAGTATTGTAATATCCATACAGTATGTAATCAACAGTTACACTTCAGAAACGGTCGATGTTCTGTAGGAGTCAAAAACGGACTACAACTGGTGGTGAACACCGAACAGTACCAGTACACGAAGGGTCCAAACAACGCAGTGGGATTGAAATTTCGTCTACACAACCAAGGCGTCATACCAATGGTGCAGGACATAGGCGATAACGTCCCAGCAGGAATGCATACTTTTGTAGCAGTAAGCGTCTCGAACGTAAGTACCATCTCGGTTACTTTTAACTGTGACCCCAGAACAAGACTAGGCTCTGGCAATCAATGGGTGAAACATAAACGAAACACCTTTTACCTTTTATTGATGTCAGAAATGTGCGATAATTTATTATGAAATTGTACTGAACGATGTAATTAGAAAACTGATAACAAAATGCACAGACAGTCGTTCATACGGCGAGAAACATTCATAGTTTGAATTTGCTTTGGCACTCTTGTCCCTTGTGCGGTGAATCTCAAAATTGTAGGAGACCAACCTGCCGCGGCCACACGGTGATTGTGTGAGACACCGAAAGCTGCGCTACTTCAGCCGTTACTCGCAGGCGGCCTGCTATAGGGAATGCGTCACTGACTTCGTTGTCGACATTTGTGGCTGCAGAGATTACTATATGCCACCTTTCAATGCAGGTAACCATGGTTTGTTATGATGCAACGTTTTAGGTTATAATTTCATCTAAGGAAATGGGAGTATTTCCTAGCAAAATGAAATTGTCCAAAGTTTTTCCCCCTATTTAAGTCTGATGAAAGGGGTGTTTTTACAAAATACAGACCCTAGCTGTTACCTTAATTATCGAATCCAATAACGAAATTATATAATAACAAGTTGGAAAAATACTTAAATAATCATGATGTGCTCAGTCCAAGCCAGTATAGGTTTAGATCTAATATGTCAACTTATCATGCTCTGTTGGAATTAGTTGAAGAAATTACAAATGCACTAGACAAAAAAAGGTATGCTGTTGGAGTATTTGTTGAACTAAGCAGAGTTATTGACACTGTTGATCATGATATATTGGCCAAAAAAGTATTGCACGTAAACGGATAGTGAGTTATTTGGAAAATGGAAAACACTTTGTTTAGTATAAAAATTGTGAATCAGACATACTATGTTGTGGTGTTCCTCGAGGTTCTATTTTAGGACCAAAACTATTTATCATCTTATCAATTAAAGGAATACAACTCTGGAATTCTCTTGAGATTCCACCATTTTTTGTCGGAATTTTCATCTTTTAAAAAAATTATTAAGCTAAAATTGTGTAACCTTATATATCTGACATATATCTATTTATGGTGAAACAATTACTGGAAGTATAAAATAATAGTTTTTATCTAAATTTATTGAGGTGGTTTTCGTTAAATTGACTGCGAATTCAAATTGGTTTGGGACATCAATAAATTTACTACTTCACGTTCGGCCTGCTATAAATGGACATGATGTACCATGTTTAAAAAAACAAACCAATATGTCACATGCGTACAGTTACATACTATATTTTATTCAGTAATATGTATTTTTATGTGTAATAAGGCAAGTAACATAAGTTTTACACTTCTTCGTGCCCTGTTTTCGACAATTTTATAATGATGAAATGTTGTTCTATTATGTTTGTATATTATTGTTGTTGAAAAAAATAAAGATTAATTCAGTCATTCATTTTAAAGGCATGCAAACTGGTGTTTTCGCCTGATAAGTTAATTACTACAACGATCAACACGATAGTTCATGATTCTGCATGGAGTATTCTTTTGGAATACGATATCCCTTTTGGAATGCCATTATTCTGACGGACACGACCCAGTTGAATACAAGCGTGCAACCAATTATAACATATGTCATTAACTCCGCAACTATACACCTCCTTAGTTCAGCGTGAATAAACAAACGCGAACTCCTTCAGTTAGCGTAGTGATTGACGACGCAAAGTGTACTCTAAGTAACTCAGTCACAAAACACCTATTTCTTGCAATATTGTTTACAGACGAACCGCCCGTGTGCAACGTCTCCCAGTATACAAGGTGCCTGCTGCCTACGATAGGTAAGTCTACAATGAAAATCAAACAGTAATTTTCGTTGACAATTCATCGACTGCAAAATAGTTAACAATGAAATATCCCGACGGCGACGACCATCAGACAGGAGCCATTTCCCGAACGTGTCCGACCGAACATATATCTCTCGTGCGTCGTATACCTGGAATTCGAAGCATCCGTCTATTAAAAAAAACGGGACAAATCTATGTCTATGTCTGTACCTCTAAGCCATATATTTCAAGAATGTCATACCTTTGCCATGTAGGCTTCTCACAAGTGGCAACTCTCTGGACAAACCTATATCTCATACGGACTCGAGCAACCAAATAACATGTCGACGTTATAACAACTCCCACATACGTGATGAACTACGACAATGTCTAAAGAGTCGTTTGTCTTTCAGAACCATTCAAGAAAAACATGGCTGCCACTTGCGTGTGTCCGAAGGCGTGCGGTGCCATGCATTACAAAGCGTCCTTAAGTTACGCGGCTGCCAACCAAAACAAAGAAAACCGAATCGATTTGTCTGCGAGATTCGCCGATGAAGTAGGGAAGAACCTGAACAAATCGCTTAATACCCAAGAACGTCTATTGCCCGACAGACGGGAAGCTAACATAGACGAGGCTGAACGAGTTCTCAGAGGGCTACCAATATTAGACAACCGTGACTTCGACATTGATTTGGAAGGCATATTTGATTCGCTTGTCCCTGTTGCGAGAATAATATTTGATTACGGATACAATTCTGTAATGGCACTGGGATTTCAGAAAATGCAGGACGCCTTACAGGATTCCTTTATTGACGGTTGGGATGAAATGAAATTGCATGACTGTGTGTCTGGCTCGTTTGAGCTCTCTACAATATTTAGAGATTCAGTAGACACGACTAGACAAAACACTTGGCGGGCAGCCATACGACTGCGTCTAGAGGAAAAGCTCATCGCTTCAAAGAGAGCGTTATACAACCTGGAGCGAGTGCACATCGCCTACCGTAATGTCGTCCCGTTGTTTCATTACACGGTTACGCCGAACGGCAGGTACGACTCGTTTTATCTAACAGCAGAATTGTTCAAGCAAAGCACGAAAATAAATGAGACGTACACTCGACTCATAGGACATATCAAGCAATATATAGAAACCATGGACGGGTTGCTTTGTATGCACAACAATGGCAGTCACAGAATAAAAAATATATTTCTCAGTTACTGTAATGGTTTCTGGCAAGCTTCAGTCGAATATGCCAAAGATCTAAGATTATACGAGTCGCTCGTTATACGTCAACCACTTCAACGTATTATAAGAGCAAGGGAAACATTCGAAGATCATAAAGTACGTTTCATTGCCAAAACAGTTCATCTTCAGAGTAGCGTGAATTATTTAATGTATGTACTTCGGAAAACGAAGAGTTACATGATTGAGTTAAATAGCACAGGCACAGTCGGTGCAATTGATGCATACCTGCACAACTTGAAGAATGAAGGAAATGCCAGCAGAATACACCTCGCCAACATGCTTACGTCGGACAGAATAACGCAACTGGTTGAAGGTGTTCAAGATTTCATGTTCAAAATTAGCGAAATCTTTACTAAATATATAATTGAATATAAGCATATTATTCAGATGGGCTGTTTGTGCCAAGTCGACGCTGCAGAGGAACCTTTGCTGCGTGTGTTCTATGCTAAACTGTACGACCATTACAAGATAACTAACTCTTTTGAAAAATATGCTATGCGCAAATATTTCATGATTAAGGATGACAACTCTACATATGCCAGCCTGGTACGTGGTGAGATACACCGCAACGATTGCATAATATATGATGATAATTGGAATGGTGATCCACCAAATTTCGAATTAAATATTTCGTTACGGAGCCTAACCACGTTCAACAACAGGCTGGACTTTTTCCTTCAAAAGACCCGATTGGACGGAACTTTTTACAGGTATTTTCCTCCTGTTTTATTAAATGCGCACAAACACCCACACCACACACGCCCACACATACACCCACATGTACTCATGCACACACGCACGCACACACAAACCCGCCCATATTTGTCATTTCTGTTATTAAACATTTCAAATTGCTACCCAATCAGTAGACGATTTGTTTCATTCCTATATGGTTCTCTGTGATAACGAATACTTTCTGATACCCAATCTTCGCTGTTCCTTCATTAATGTTACTTTGTGACCTACAATTCTTCTATCTTCCTTAAGTCAGTATTTAATGCTTGTATCAATATCATAACCATTTGATATTTTACAAACTACAGTTTGATTTCCTCTTAATCTCCTTGTCCCTATTGTTTTAAACCACATTATTTTTAATGTTTCTTATAGCTACGACATCTCAGTTATGGAATCGGTTTATGTCAGCTCCTTGTTTTTCTTCCTAGCGCATTTATATCCTTGTTTAAAAATGATAAGGCATTCAAAGTTCCTTACGAATCTGTTTCAGTCGCAACTTTCTGGAGCTGAATATCTACATGCGTGACCTGCGTGTCCAGGAATACGAGCAGCTTGAGGCCTTCACTCTCATTGACTTGCTAAGTAATGGTTATGTGACTTGTTCAATATCTAATGAACTCAAAAAAGCTCAGTTGTGTTGTTGACAGGTCACCAAACAATGTTGTTGTTATAACGTCGAGAAGAAAATCCTTTAGTTATTCAAAACGTAAAACACCCTTTAAAATATACAGTATTTCAATTTGAATTTGGTTAAAAAACGTGAAAAGTTTCGTAAATTCATAGCCGTGTCCTCGATTCCCTGTATATAATAAATTACGTTGGAACCGTTTTCCGCTGCTAACCTCGATTAACCGTTTTGTTTGCTGACGTCATATTGCCGAAATCAGCAGTCACAATTTCAAGTGACACAGTTTCTATTCCCCAAAATTCAAATTTTCAAAACATTCCTCGGTTGAATGAGCATCATTTGCCTTGGGTTAAGCTCTCTTGTGAACACCAACAAGTAACTAGCACATAGGTTTGGATTACTCTCTAAGTTGAAATGATAAACCATAGAAATAAATCGATGTTTCGAGGAATTTTCAGAGGTTCTTTAACACAGAGGGATTAATATAGTTGCTCATGCGTGTTGCAGGTAACATCGGCGGCTCGTTGGGGCTGCTCATTGGCGCGAGCGTCATAACCCTCTTCGAAGCAGTAGACGCCATCGCGATCACATTGGCCAGAAAGAAAAGGCGACCACAGCGGCAACCCACCCAGGAGGCGGAGAATGAAATCTGAGACATTTGTCTAAGAACCGATATATATGTGAAACAAGGTTGTTCTCTTTAAGCGGACGTGTGCAAGATAAACTGATATTAATGGCATCTAGCAGGTTTCGCAGTGACATAACCGGTAGGCAGAGTAACTTTTGATTTGTCCACGATCCCTTGCGGGTCGAGGGACGTGTGTTGATATTTTACAAATTACAAACGGTTCATGACATGACTCAACTTCTTCAAGGTTTGCTGCTATAGATATCAGGATGTAACACCCCTCGAAAGGTAAAACACGTTGAAAAAGGATATGATGGAAAAATTCAAATTGTAATGCAGCAACACACCTTTAGCCAATCATCGACACAGTCGATGTGCAAAAGTTCATAGCGGGAAAGTGTGTTGAATGTGTCGGTATGCAATATTGTAGTCACAGCAGCATACGATCAATGTACGAGACACAGGCAAGAAGTTGATTACTACTACTACTACTACTACTACTACTACTACTACTACTACTACTACTTTTACTGCTACTGCTAATAATATAAATAAAATACTACTACTACTACTACTATTACTCCTACATCCACTGTCACTACCACTACTACTATTACCTACAATCTTATTAGATAATGGAGCTAGTGTGGATACGTGTTATGATACTCGTTCTAGACGCTTACGACTTGATGCACTAGAATTTCAGGGGTTCATAAGGAAACAGTTGTAACAGTTTTAGATCTTTAAATTCAGTGGGTTAAAGTACCCATCGACACCATTATTTGCCAACAAGCGGCTGCAGAATCTGATCCCTGAATCCTTGCTATAACAGTGGCGTCATACATTGGAATGTGCACTAGTCTAGCTGCGACAGCCATTCTCGCCAGCAGGTACAAGTAACCTGCAATTTCATCGTTGCAAGAAGAACAAGACTTTTTTTTACCAATGTAACGTTTCAAAAGATGCAGACATCAATGTTAACAAAACAATATTACATAGTATAAGTTTGTCATTTTACAATGAACGTGGTGTGCATTTAGATGATATAATGGTAGTAGGGTCAGGAGACTCCTCTAAGACTAACTAGTTGCTATAGAGGAGCCATCTTATAAATTAGAATATTTATTAGTTAATAATTTAGTAGGCTTAGCAAGTTATGATATTTCAAAGAGAAAAAATCAAACTAAATAAAATTAAATGAGTTCGTCACACATGTGCAATTCTTCCAAATAGAAGGAAAACAAAATGTAATGCGTGCGTGCGTGCGTGTGTGCTTGTAAATCTACAAAAGTGGTTAATGTGTATTCTCTTTGTGTATTGGTGAATATGTGCGTTCGTTGAGTGTGTGCGTGTGTTTAGTTGCATGTTGTGTCAATGTTTGTTCTGCGTACACGTATAACAATTTGCTAAATTGCACGAGGTTTGATAGTTGTGTATGTACTGATGTTTGGTATAGTTCGCAAACCCGCTTAGATTATGTGTGATGGTTTTTTTTTTACCAGAGCTGGTGTATTGGTTAAAGTGTTAGGTAGATTGTGTCTCAGGCATTGCTTAACAAATTCATGTTGTGTTCTAAATGTATGTAACTCATGTTGTCTTCGTGTGTTGTGAGTGTGGATGTTTGTTTTTGGTGTCAGCTGCCAATTTTGCAGGTACAGTTGTAACAGATTGTGCATAAATTTATAATAGAACTTGAGTTCTCGTATTCTTAGTAAATCTGTGCTTTTTAATAAATTTAATCTTTTGAAAAGTGGTTCCGTACGTGAGTTGTATCTACTCATAGTTAGTATTTTAACAGCCTTCTTTTGTACTTTGTATATTCTTTCACTTTGATAGCCCCATGCCATGATGCAATAATCGACATGTGGTAGGACTAGTGTATTATATATAATTTGTTTATTTTGGGGTAATATATGTTTAAGCTTATTTAGCACTACGATTGTTATGGAATTGTTCTTATTTGAAGTGATTTCAAAATGTTTCCTCCATTTAAATTTGTGTCCAAGGTTATACCTAGGAAGTTGAATTCATTTACTTTTTCAATGTTTGTGTTATTGATTTGGAGCGTAGTTACATTTCTTGTTTATTTAGAGCGTAGGTGCATTTACTTGTTTATTTGGAGCGTAAGTTCATTTACTTGTTTATTTGGCCTGCGGAAAGCATATATCTAGATTTGTTTATGCTTAGTGACACTTATTTTATTCCACTGTTAGATAGAACGCGAAGTTTGGAGAACAATGGGACGACGTTACAGTAGGCGATTTGCACTCGCTCCAGGTTGCATAACGCTCTCTTCGAAGCGATGAGCTTTTCCTCTAGACGTAGTCGTATGGCTGCCCACCACATGTTTTGGTCAATCATATATATTGAATCTCTAAGTATTGTAGATAGCTCAAACGAGCCAGACACACAGTCATTCAAATTCTTTTCATCCCAAACGACAATTAAATAATTATGTAAGATGTTCTGCATTTTCTGAAAACCCAATGTCATTACAGCACCGTATTTGTAAAAAAATAATCATGTCGCATAATTGGCTAAGTTTGATAATATGCCTTCCAAATCAATGTCGAGGTCAATCAGTTCCAATTCTGGTAGCCCTCTGAAAACTCGCCTAGCCTCGTCTATGTTAGCTTCCCGTCTGTCTGGAAATAGACGTTCCTTGATATCTGTTTAGGTTCTCCCCCACTTTTTTGAGGAATCTCGCAGACAGATTGATTCGGTTTTAACTGTTCTGGTTGGCAGCCGCGTAACTCATGGACGCTTTGTAATGCATGACATCAAACGCCCTCAGACACACGCAAGTGGCAGACAGGTTTTTCGTAAATGATTCTGAAAGACAAACGACGCTTTAGACATTGTCGTAGTTCGCCACGTACATGCAGAATATCAGTAATACTAAGTTGGGAATTGTTATAACGTTAATACAACATTCGGAAACAAAGAAGTATTTATTATAATGGATTCATAACTAACTTATGAACATAATAAAACGGCAATTTACTAGTGATTCTCCAGTCAAGATGTGACCAGGTTATTTCGGGAAGTCTCAGTGTATTAATGCACATCTTATATTGGTCATGTCATGCGCCATAGCAACTGGTAAAATTATGTAATTTAACAAACAGGCCTTGTCGAATGTAACTCTGATTCAATAAGCGAAATTTAGTATGCAGACCTTGCCGAATGTAACTCTGTTTGATTTAATAAACTATACCTTATACCGAAAAATAGAAATATTAGAAAATGTTGAACTATTTCTTTGGAAAATTCCTTACCTGACCTGACCATTGCTCTTTATAATAATCACGAAGATAATTATATCGAGACCACTGGACCACCGCAGACAAGTTTCCCAGTTTCTCCTGAAGGAGGTCATATGCACCATTTTTATGTCCAGTGTTGGAGACGATCGTATTAAGACACACGGCCCCGACCGTGTCTCCCAATTGATTGATTGATTGATTGATTGATTGAAGTCATTACTGCTTTCATCATCTCGTCACCTGTTCCTCTGCTCAAATAAGGCCCTCCTAAAAGCGGACCTTTATGGGGAACTGGGACAAGCAGCCGTTTCATGTTCTCTTTTCCTTTTATTTGTAGAAGAAGTTTACCATCCCAAATGGACAGTCAATGAAGCACTGGACTTAACTGCAAATACTTAATAACTTGACCTATATTTTCAAGAACTATCCTAGCGAGCACAAACGTAATACTTTGACCTATATCAAACCCAAGAAGCGCACCTTTATGACCACATTTGTATTAACTTGACCTGTCTTTCTCCCAAGAAGCGCCTCTTGTGACAACAAACGTAATAATTTTATTTATATTTTCCCCAAGAAATGCTCCTAGTGACAACAAACAACGAAACAGCTAACCAGCGAAGAGGCGAAACAGTAAAAGTAGCGAAGTAGCGCAACAGCAAAAGTAGTGAAGTAGCGAAGTAGCGCTACAGCAAAAGTAGTGAAGTGGCGAAGTAGCGCTACAGCAAAAGTAGTGAAGTAGCGAAGTAGCGCTACAGCAAAAGTAGTGAAGTAGCGAAGTAGCGCTACAGCAAAAGTAGTGAAGTGGCGAAGTAGCGCTACAGCAAAAGTAGTGAAGTGGCGAAGTGGCGCTGCAGCAAAACGTAGTGAAGTAGCGAAGTAGCGCTAAAGCAAAACGTAGTGAAGTGGCGAAGTAGCGCTAAAGCAAAAGTAGTGAAGTGGCGAAGTAGCGCTAAAGCAAAACGTAGTGAAGTAGCGAAGTAGCGCTACAGCAAAAGTAGTGAAGTGGCGAAGTAGCGCTAAAGCAAAACGTAGCAAAACAGTAAAACAGCGAAACAGCAAAAGTAGCAAAATAATAAAACAATGAAACAGCGAAACAGCAAAGTATCGAAGTAGGAAGAAAACGAAACACAAAACAAAGAACCAGTGAAACAGCGAAACAGTAAACTACCCACCAGGGTGTACTAAAGTAGTTCCAACAAACAGCAAAAGTAGCGAAGTAGCAAAACAGCGAAACGGCAAAACAGCTAAAGTAGCAAAACAAAAATATAACGAAACTGCAAAGAAGCGAAGTTACAAAACAACAAAACAGTGAAACAGCAAAACAAAACTTTTGCTGTTTCGTTGTTTTGCTGTTTCGCACTTTTTTGGGGGGGGGTCAAGTTATTACGTTTGCTCTCACTAGAGGCGCTTCTTGGGACAAGTACATGTTAAATTAATACACATATCGTCAATAGGAGGCGCTTCTTGGGTTGGATATAGTTCAAGGTACGTTTATGATCCTAAGGAGCAGTTCTTGTGGAAGTATTGATCAAGTTATTAAATATTTGAATATAAGTCAAATTGTTACGTTTATGATCGCTAGAGGCAAACAATGGTTGAACTTGACAGGTGGGTGCATACTTACAACAACACCATAATGTAAGTTGAACGAATATTTGCAACTTCGTTAATTAGTTGTTTTGTTACTATGCAGCAAATGAAGTGCACTACAATTAAATAATATATTGGGGCAGCCGGAGAGTGGTCAATGTAGGGGTAGTGGGAAGGCGGTGAGTGAAGGGAGAGATGGACGGTAATGGCTGAAGAGACGATGACGGTCGAATGTGGATGGGGTGCAGTGGCCTGTAACGGATGAAGATTCTAGCAGAAGGGGTAAATCGAAGGCCAAAAGTGTTTAATGAATGAAGACGCAATGACACGCGGTTAAAGAAAATGACAGCAAAATTACACACAGCTAAGGAAAATGACTGAGAAATTACACACAGTTAAAGAAAATTACCGCAAGATGTCACACATTTAAAGAAAATTACAGAGAAATGTCACGCAATCAAAGAAAATAAATAACAAAATGTCTCACAGTTCATAAAAAATGACAACAAAATGTCACATAGTTAAAGAAAATGACAGAGAAATGACGTGCATTTAAAGAAAATGACAGCAAAATAACATACATTTATAGAAAATGACAGCAAAATGACATATGCAAATAATCGGTTTGTGAGTAAGTGGCATTTTCTATATATCATTTTCATAGTAAGTTGCATCGCAGTAGATATGTTGGCATTAAACTTTCACTGTGTTGATTTTATGACCTGTGTATGTGAAGTGTATACTGGACAAAGAGTTGTTAAATAATCGTTTTGTGAATATGTGGCATTTTTTATATATCATTTTGATAGGAAAGTGCATCGCAGTAGGCATTTTAGCATTAAACTTTCACTGTGTTGATTTTATGACCTGTGAGTGTGAAGTGTATACTGGACAATGCGTTTATAAATAATTGGTCTGTGAATAGGAGGTTTTTTATATCATTTTGATAGTAAGTTGCATCGCAGTAGGTTTGTTAGCATTAAGCATACACTGTGCCATTGTATCTAACAACTAAAAGTATACTAACAATGCATGTGTATTAGTTAAGTTACTCTGCGTCCTGTTGTAAAACGGCGCTCATGCTAAAGTGCTTGGAATTTCTTAAACATGATATCGACATAACATCAATATGTGCATTTACGTGCTGACGGTAGGTCATATCATTACGTTTGTTGTTACTAGAGGCGCTTCTTGAGAGAAATGCAGGTCACGTTAATACATATATGGTGATTAAGAAGTGTTTCTTGGGTAGGATATCACGAAGGGCCAGTTCTTTGAAAAAAACACAGGCCAAGTTATTAAATATTTGAATATAAGTCAAATTGCTACGTTTGTGGTCGCTAGAGGCAAACAATGATTGCACTTGACGAATGAGTGTATACATACAAGACCGTAATGTTAGTTGAACGGATATTTGTTACTTTATTACTTCGTTACTTAGCTATTTTGCTAATATGCTGCTTTGCTACTCAGTAATGGCTGAAGAGCCGACGACAACCGAATTGTGATGGAAAATACGTTAAGTACAGGAATATGCGCTAAAAAAACAAAGTTATTATCATTACCGAAAGTGATTATTTGCAAAGCTGCATTTGATCCATTGCTGAAAATTAACAGTGCAAATTAACATCCATTTGCGGCTACTCTACTTGTTATCAGTATGATCATATGAAGTATGAAGTTAATAAAATATTATCCTGCTTGTTGGCAGAACAGTTTTTTGGGTCTTATTTACATATCTTCTCTGCATACGTGTTCTGTGTATGCATTGTCATAGGTAGGAAAGTCACGTTTTTTTCTTATTATTTAAATTATTTGGTACTTGTTTCGGGTTTCTAAGATAAATAGCACAGAAAACACAGATGTTGTAGAGTTTTTATGAAAGTTTCTGACATGTTTAATATTTATATTACTATTTTTTTCTAAACCACAAGAAAGGGTCATTCCATGTGAATCCCACCAATGGGTGTTGCACTGATCTCTTCATTTTTCGAATTAATAAGTTTGGTGAAAGCCCTTGGTAAGCTAAGCATGTAAAAAATTGGACGTCCTAGCTCCGTTAGTTTTTAGCTGTGGCAGTTTTTTAGTTTAGCAGGCAACATTTTATGATAGCGTTTTAAAAATTAATACAAATTATTCATAATTCACAAGATAACATTTCATGAACTAATCAACCTATATCAATACAACTTGTTGGAATTGTTCTCTGCAATGTGTAGATAACATAACCATAACTATACTCTACAGGAATACATGTTATTGATGGTTACAGTGCATTAAGCTGATAAAGTAACAATTTGTTCAATAAACCACCTGTGAGAGGCTTTTCATGCATCAATCGCGTGCTAGATACACATCTATCTGTTAAAAGTGAAACTATTTAGAGTATTAATGCATTCCAGTGCTCATATCAGAGCCACGTGACTTGTCTTGTTGTCATAATTCTCCTTAGCTGCGCCTATTGTCTAGAATTAAATACCTTCCGTAAAAAACTGACGACATGTTTATTCCAAATTGCATTTCCACCATTTGTCTGGTTATTATTATCACAATACACCTCTACAAGCCAAACAATAATTATCATTGTGGAGAATGTTGCAGGACACGTGGATTTATTTGTGTAACAGACGCGACATATCATTTAAGATAGACAATTATTTTTTACACATTTTTATACAAATGCTCCATGTTTCTACAGACTTTTATGGAATATGGAATATTTTTGATTGTTGGCTAATAATTGTTGTCAGTTAATAATGGTAAAAAGAGTTTCAGTTTTGTAAACGTGGATTTCACACTAACTGTTTTGAAAGTTGCATTGTGTGAGACGCTGGCACGTGACAAAAGTAACAAATTGATTAGTGGCTCATGATACATATTAATTATGTGGAAATATGCCTGTTGTTTGCCAGTGCAGTATCATATAAAGAGCTACATTGATCTTCTCATGTTACATGTTGTCGATTTAGTTTGGTGCAATGTCATTTGAACTATTCATGCTTTTGCGAAAGTATGTACTTATTTTCATTCCTTACACATAGTTAATTCTTAGAAGATAAATATGGGTAAGTGGTCTGATATGTCATTATACAGTATGTAAGATCTAATTAACAATTCATACGGATTATTCTTCATTGCTGGTTGCTATGTTTTTCTGGAGTTAATAATGGTAAAAATAGTTTTTGTTTTGTAAACCTGGATTTCACACTAGCATGTTATGAAAGTAGCATTATGTGAGATATACTACCACGTGATGAAAGTAGCATTATGTGAGATATACTACCACGTGATGAAAGTATAGCTAGTTGATTATTAGCTTCTTTGAATATCATGATGAAGCAAATTAATTATGTGGAAATGTGCGTGTTGTCTGCCAGTGCAGTATTACATAAAGAGCTACATAGTTTGGGTCATTGTGCATGTAAACTTTCAGTTTGTATTTAATTTTGTTATTATTGTGTTGTTATTTGAAATATTCATGCATTTGAAAAGATATGTGTACTTATATTCATTTTGTGTATGTAGCACAATGTAATTTTGTACTGTGTCGTTATGCTATGTATGGGAAATAATGGTAAATAAAATATGGTGTTAGTTCTATAAACATGGATTGTATGACTAATTTCCCTAACTGTATTATTAAAGCTCTAGTTCATTAGCACGACACTGGCTGTGTATATAAACACCGCTGCAGACTGGTACACGGTGTGACGTAATCGTAAGATATACAGCTCCGAAACAAAATCACTCAAAATATATTTTTTTGCAAATAACTGCACAAGTTATTCAATTTCTTTTTATGCTATATGCACTAACAATTACAATCGTAATCATAAACGTATCATTAGAGCAAACCGCTTTGATAATAACGGCTACGCCTACTTCAGGCACGGGGATATTTTCTGCCCGCTACACCGTCCCATGTATCCACAGCCGCCTCAGCGACACTGTAGAGCAAATCATGCATGTGTCATGTTACGTGTCATAATGATTCTGACCTTTAGGGCTTATTTGCGTGTGGATGAGATAGTCCCCCGATGCAGCAGCGTAGTTAAGGGTGCCTTCACTTTCGAGATGTAACACTGAATGGCGACATGATCACAGTTTCATTTAGGCAGTTTAAACAAGGAGGTAGACAAGGCCCTCGGTCTTTGCAGGTTAACGGACAATGTGTCCTAGCCTCCTAAGCATATATATTTACCCAGCCACATGGCTCAGACAATTTTTTCAGGCTAGCGGTTCAGTGCAGGCGGCCCTAATTATTTGCACACACAGCTAGCACTACAATGTTGCGGATGTTTTTTTATTTAATATTAGAGCGTCTGCTGGAATTCTGTGGGCTGAATACTAAAGTGCTTAAGGGCCACAGTTTCAAGATTGGGGCGGCCACATCGGCAGCATTTAGGGGCGAGCAGGACGCACACATTAGAGCAGCAGGTAGATGGGCGTCGGATGCTTTCATGAAGTAGGCACTATATTCAAATAGCATAACAGCTATAGGTACAGGTCTCGTAAGTATAGCAGGTAATCTGACAGTAGTGGTGTTATACTCACTGTTATAATAAACGTGGTGGCTTGGTTGTTTTCTATGTTTGTGGCCCTGGGGATATGGCCAAAACTCTGGCAGTGGCGGAGTCGATAGTGTCTTCACTATCATAATGTTCCAACAGAGTGTAGTGGTATATATAGTAAAGTCTCTTAAAGGATATTTCATTAAAACTAATGTAATAATAATGATGATAGCTAATACATAATGGAAATATTGATAGCTAATACCTATTTGAAATGTGCATGGATGTAGTTGAATCTAGCTTAAACTCTGACAGGGGCGGAGTCGATAGTTAATATTTTACATATTGAAGGTGTTTCGGATCTGACAGTAGCGGATTTAGTATTTTAGTAGTCTTAACCGAATTAACTATGTGGCTTTTGCGAGATAACGCACACGTAATTTGTGTTGGGGGTTGGTCACATAGGGTGACCTGGTGGCAGAGTGACCCCCACCGATACAGTGTGATTGTAAATACTAGCCAGTAGTCATATAATTAGTACTTGTAGTGGGTGGCTGTCGGAGACATTTAAATATTATATGTATCAATGTTTGTTAGACTGCGTAATATGTCAGTAAATTGTAAATTATGTATTATGTGTAAATACCAGTTGGGGCCGGCATGCTTGCTGTGGCCAATTTTCAATTATTTAATAATCTTACTAGTTATTCTCTTATATACATATGAATAGTAACAGAAGCTGCAACTTGTAATCAAATACATATACATAACTATTTAAATATTCTTTACTCTTAGATAATTGGTATTATCCAATTCTCATTTGAGCTATGACATCTTAGACAACAATATTTACTATGTATGTATTTACTATTCTATTTTTATCCCATGTTTTATTGTTTAGACAACAGCTGCAACTTTTGTACTATAAGTAGGTGGTTCTCGCCAAAAGCCCTCCAGGGTTTCATAGAATTTCAACAGTTACACCGTAATTTAGTTATTAATATTATTATTTTTTTTTCAACAACAACAACATAATACAGGTGCATAGTATGGTGTGCTGCTGCTGCTGCTGAAGGGACATAGCTGAAGTCATACGACTTATAAGGTGCTATGCCCTTCTCAAACAAAATAAATGCAATATAAGTAAAACATTAAATACAAAATAGCATTCACAATTCACTTATAAACTTATTACTGTGGTGCTTGAGCTAATTATAAATTAACTAATTGACATAACTTTCAATTATAAGTTTATAAATATGCTGTAAGTAATGACAACTTGAATGTTTTTTTAAATTGTTTTAAACTTGGTAGCTGAGTTATTTCATTTGCTAAGCTGTTCCACGTATTTATACCTTTGACAGTGAGTGACAATAGTCTGAGGGTTGTGTTTGTTTTTTTAACATAAAACAGTTTGCTTTGTCTGGTACCATACATGTGTATAGCTTTGGTTGGGTTAAAGAATGCTTGAACCCGACCATTTAAAGAATGATTATTTGCTTTATAGAGCATAATCATAGACTTGTATGTAACTAAATCATGAAGTTTAAGTATTTTTGAGCTGTGGAAAAATACAGATGTATGATCATGGTAATTAAGGTTATAAATAATCCGTATAGCTTTCTTCTGTAACAGAAATAGTTTCTTGAGTCTCGACTGATACGTACTTCCCCATATCTCACAGCAATATGACATATGTGGTTCAACAAGTGATTGATATAATATGTGTAACGCTTGACAATCAAGAACATGCATAGTTTTATACAAAACTGCTATGCTTTTTGATACTTTTGTTTCAACCATTTTTATATGTTCTCTCCATGTTAGGTTTTCATCAATAGTTACTCCAAGGAATGTTGTATTTGTTACCTGCTCAATGTTTATTCCATTCAAAACTATATGCACATCTGTTCTAGGTTGTTTTTTATTGTTAAACATTATAAAATTTGTTTTATTCACATTGAGCGATAATTTGTTTGCTCTGAACCATAGGCCTAGTTGTTTTAGTTCGTTGTTAACTACATTGGTTACATCATCAATATTATTAGCCGAGTAAAAAATGTTAGTATCATCTGCAAATAGAATAATATGAAGTAGTTTGGAAACATCGCACATGTCATTTATGTACAAGATAAACAGTAATGGGCCAAGGATGGATCCTTGCGGGACTCCACACTTGATTTCCTTGAATTCTGAGTTACTATTATTGTAGCATACATATTGTCTACGGTTGGATAAATAACTTTTTATCCATTCCAGAGCTAAACCCCTTACTCCATAGCATTGCAATTTACTTAGCAATATGTTGTGGTCAACGGTGTCGAAAGCTTTTTTTAGATCGATAAAGACACCAATCGTAGTTTGGGATTTATCCATTGCAGAAGTAACCTTTTCGACAAATTCAGTTAGAGCTAGTGAGGTCGAATGATTATTTCTAAAGTCATACTGCCCGTCTGACAGTATGTGTTGTGCTTCAATGAAAGATGTTAGCCTTTTGTTAAATATTTTTTCAAGTATTTTTTAAAATTGGGATAAAAGAGATATAGGTCTATAATTAGAAAATTGAAAACGATCACCTGACTTAAATACAGGAATGATTTTTGCCAATTTCATATCCTTCGGAAATGATCCGCAGATCAATGATCTGTTAAAAATGTGGGTTAGCGGTTTTACAATTTGCTTTATTATATGCTTAACTGTTTTCATGCTGATCTCATCGTGTCCGTAGGAAGTTTTACTTTTGCACCCAGACACAATGTCAAGTACTTCTTGCTCAGTAACTGGGTGTATATACATTGACTGTGATACATTACTTTTTACGAAGTCAGTGGGCTTTGTTCCCGGGCAGGGTTCTATAAGGCTTGATAAATTTGTACCTATGTCAACAAAGAATGTGTTGAAATAGTTAGCTATTTCTTTACTTTCTAATACAACTCGTTTTTCACCAACTTGAAATTCGTTGGAATATTTTGTTTCAGATTTTCTTTTACATATTATGTTGTTAAGAATTTTCCAAGTCTCTCTTGTATTAGTTTTACAATCTTCAAGCTTTTTCCTGTAATAGTTTTTCTTTTCTAGACGTAACAGTTTTGTTAACTTGTTTTTGTACTTTTTGTACCGACTTTCTGTTAATTCTGACCTATCTTTTAGAAACGCTAAGTACAGGTTATTTTTCTTTATGCAGGCATTTTTTAGCCCTCTTGTTAACCAAGGTTTATCAATCCGTTTTGTTTTTCCTGTATACGTGGTTATTTTGACAGGACAGGCATCATTGTAAGTATTACTTAGTGCTTGCATAAGCGCGAGAATGCTAAATTAGGGTTTGACTCGTTCATTACAATTTCCCAGTTTATATCATTTAGGTCGTGCTCAAGTCTGTTTAACGAATCTTCATCTAATTTTCTTTTATATTTAACTGTTGGATCTTCATGATTAACCACATTAGTGTTGTTGTCACATAGAACGAAAGTTGGCATATGATCTGTAGCATCGCTTAAAACAATGCCGCACACTTTGTTTCTACACAGCTCAGAACAGAAAATGTTATCTATTATAGTAGCACTCGTGCCTGTTATTCGTGTTGGCCTTGTGATCAAGGGATATAACCCAGAGCTAAACATTTGATCAAGGAAATATTTTGTTTCAGCTCGCTCTTCGCAGTGCAATAGATCTATATTGTAATCACCACAAATGTATACAATTTTACTGGTGAGATTTCCCAGTATGAATGAGAGATTAAATTTGCTGATGCTGGTATTCGGCGCTCTATATATACAACCGACATTGATTTTTTCGTGTTTACTAATCTGTAACTCGATAAAGATGCTTTCAAAACAGTCATTATCCACATATGAAATGTTCCTTAGACAAATATTAGAAGACTGACAATTGTTAAGCAGAGATTCACACACATATATGGCAACACCACCACCTGGCATGTTTTTTCTGGAATTACAGTACAGTTTGTAACCTGAAAATGCGACTTCATTGCAGGTTACTTCATTTCCATCCCAACTGTTTTCATTAAGCCAAGTTTCTGATATTGCAATGATTTGAAATTTATACTCCATACTTCGGATAGTATCCTTTATCTTAGACAAATTTGCTTTTAGACTCCGGGCATTAAAGTGTATAACACTCAGTTTGTTTGGCCGGTTGTTGCTAGCACTGCTAAAATTGGTTGAAAATTGTGCTGAGGTGTAATATCTGCAGTGTGTAGGCAAATCGTGATACAACAAACTTTCAGTATCTATTTCGTGTTCATAACAGTGTTCGTTATAATCAAGCGGTTTATCATATGTAAGTGTTAACCCGCCGTTTTGTTGAGTATCTGACGGCATAGTTAAATGAAGAGATCACAACAAGATTTAGCAAGATATTGAACATGTACTTAGTTATCTAATCACGGTTTGCCACATCGTGCCGCTCCCTTACCACCAGTTTGTCAAATGTCAAATACGCGATTTTCCCCTCTTCCCGGGCCTTCATCATTTTGGGCAACAGTTCTTTCCGCCTCGCCATGACCCGCTGTGAGTAGTCTTCGTTCACGTAGATGCCTCGAGGCCGATTCTTCTTCGCCGCCTGTAGCACCAGCTCGCGGTCCTTGTACGATTTGAACTTGACGACGATAGTCCTGGCTCTCGTCCCCGTGCCGCCAGTTCGGTGCGCGCGCTCAATGTTGATGGCGTGCACTTGTGCTTCGGGAAGTTCTAGGGCTGTTGTCATTGCCCTGCGTACGTTCTTCTCCGTCTGCTCCCACGTCTCGCCGTCGACTTCAGAAACGCCGTCAAACCGCAGATTGCAGCGTCTCGATTGGTTTTCTTGGTAGTCGATCGAGTGTTCCATTTTCTGTATTGTGACTTCGAAATCGAGCATCTTTTTTGACAGGTCGTCGATGTTTTCCTTGGACTGATTTACTTTCAGTTCCTCGACTTGAGTCTGTGTGTACTGAAGGCTGATCCGTAGTTCTGTCAGTGCCGTGGTTGTCTCGCGCATGAAACAGTCCACCCTCCGGTTTATCTCGGCGACCGCGCTTTGCAAACATGCCTGGTACGCGTTTTGTTGCACTGTTAGGAGCTTCTCGACGAGCGCATCATGAGTCGTGTTATCGTTCACGTCGGCGTTTGTTTCAATGTGCGTGTCGTCAGTTGGGGCCGTGGTTGCGCCACCTACACTGGCTCCACCCTTTGGCTGCTTAGTCTTAGGCATCACGGTTTGGTTGTGTCACCCTGAGAGTGTCACACACTCAGCCGCAAACAATGGCGTTACAGTCAACACACTTGAGTTAATACCACTTCAGTGGCTATTGTTCCTCGTCAGTGCGTCGAGGTGAATCAATGACTTCGTGTCAGCGGGGATAGATTTTCCCGCGCTGTACTGTCCAGATGAGCGATATTTCCAGCAAGTAGCACAGTGTCAGAGATAAATACACGTTTTTCACGTGTTTGACGGTAGAATCCGCTAGTTCCTTCACTGAAGTGAAGGATCAGTTATTCATCTGCGCACAGGTCAATCATCTTTTCGATCGCCCATGTAGAATCGGGCAAAATCAAAAATTGTTGCAGAGCTCGTAATACACACGTATATCAATCAGCGGTCTCATGTAACAACTCATTATAATTATTATTTAATTTTTTTCTTCTTTTTTACATTCTGCAATACTGTCATAATCAACTTGCGTGTGTACGTGACTGAAATAAAGTTAATTCATTCATTATGTGTTGGTGTAAATCGTTTTCATGTTGAATATTGACATAATTGCTGGTATATTAATTCATAAATTAAACGTCATGGATTTGGCCTGTTTCACTCTAACCTGGATTTGTGTTGTCATTCTGCATAAATGTATTTATGTGTCATGTAATGGGTGCATAAAAACCACTTTCGTAAATAGAAGACAGCATGCGATACCTGAAGGCGTTCGGGTTGCAAATGGTGACGGCGGGAAAGACGACCGGTCCTTGTCGCGACATCGTTATCGTCATTCTGACAGGCCAACTCAAGTACAGTCTCGCTAAATATTGACAATGGTAGACGAATATCGAGGTGCTGGGTAGCACGATTGTGATCCAGAGCATCCTACAGCAGACGAAAGTGTCGTGTGGTTTTAAGAACGCCGAACAGTCGCACCGATACAGTGCTTCTCGCCAAAGACTTTTGTATCATAACATGTTGACCATACTGTGCTATCATAATATTGTCTCTGACAATACCGTGCCAAGTAATGCAGGCATTGTTTTTCGTAGTTCAACAAGCACCCGCCATATGTAGTAAGGGAACAACGTGCAAAACCGGCCCCCACCAAAACGGGGACCTGCCCGTTTGGAGTTACTGTATTATTTACTATACTGCACGAATTATATACAGTAAAATTGGCGGTATCACTGCCAAGTAACTCACAAGGGATCACTGTTGAATGATGGTCGGAAGCGCGAAACGCAAATTCAAACAAGTGAGCTAAAAATATTGTTTTTCACACTTCTTATAATATTTGCACTGTTTTCTAAATGTCACATTTATATTTTGAAACAAAAGGAAACTCTGGTATTTATAAGCCAGTTGTGCTTGCTCTGATATGTACGTATTATATTTAAAGTGCGTGCACTCGTCTTATTAAAAACGAAAAACCAGAAGATGTGTTGTGCTGCCAAACGGGCCCCACAGAATGTGTGACCAGGGCCCACTTTGGTCGGTATGTTGTTGGTGTAGCCTATTCACCGGTAATTGGAAGTATACAGAATTATGTGTATAGGTGAGTTATATAATAAATAAAATAAATAAATTATAATAATAAAATAATAATAGAATAATGATAGTATAAACGAATTATATTATAAGTGGAAAACTGAATACAGAAAAACGATAATACACCATGTTTGTAATGTTTTCAGAGAGGAAAGAAGGGAATGAATGGGTAAAATGTGGACAATGCACGGCGCTGGCTCACAGTCCTGGTGTGCCAGCGCCGTACATTCGATACAGATATCAGGGAATATGGATGGCTACCTCCCGTAGTGTTAAAACTTAAGTGCATATAAACTTACGATAAAGCAATTCTCTGAATAAAGCTGAAACATCGTAATGCAACTTTTTTGTTGTTTTCTGAGATGCAATTGTATAAGTTCCCGTCGTGGTTCACTATACAAAAATTATAGAGTAAAAGCCAATGTTACCATTTTTAACGCAACGCAAAATTATATTAATCACATGCCTCATTATATCTAGTCCCTCCTCAGTACGATTATTTGTTCGTCTTGTTTCAGATTAATTTCGCGATGAATTGAACCTATTTAGCATCCACTACGACATGTTAGCTTGTTTGTGCTAATTTATATTTAGTTATGGTGAGAGCATCTCACAAATTATGACATTATTTTAACCGGTTTTGGTTCAAATTCGGCGAAAAAGAACAACGATGGTTCAGCTGTCTACACTGTGACATCAGGCTATTCGCACTTTTGCAACGACCAGTCAATAACAGGCATCCTGAAGCCAGTGTTTCCACACAAGACACCTCTGCCGTGTCTAACCCTTGATCTATACAAAGACACCTCCGCCGTCTCAGACCCTTGGATCTACACAAAACATCTCCGCCGCCTCATAACCTGGATCTACATAAGATACCTCCGCCGTCTCAGAACTTGGATCTATACAAAATACCTTCGCCGTCTCAGAACCTGGATCTACACAATAAACCCTGAAAATATACCATGGAATTACATGGCATACCATGACATTACATGGTAAACTGTGGCAGACCATACAAAATACCATGGTATGTGGCGCCACCTAGAAAGAAACGTGGAAGCGTCAAAAGCGTAACCAGAAAAAACAGGAAGTAAACAAAAGAGAAACTGTTTGTGTAGCTACCGTAGCATGTTGTTACCTATTTCTTGACAGATGACGCGAAACAGAATTTAGATGAGTGACGAACCAAAAGTTTCGGCATTTTGAGGTTATTTCGGATACTTCCGTGGTTACATGTTTGGTATACCACGACATTACATAGTAAACTGTGGTAGACCATGTTTTTCATAATATTACATTGTGTATGGAAATGGCATAGCACAGCCTACCATGGTTGGCCTGTTTTATAACACCACGGTATTTTACCATGGTTTCCCTGTTTCAAAACACCATGGGATACCATCGTCTCCATGGTATATCATGGTATTTTACCATGGTTTACCTGTTTCAAAACACAATACGATGGTATATTTTGGGATCTTTTTCAGGCCAACTTAAATCAAAAGCATGTCAGTTCTAGTAATACATAAAAATGGTATCTACATGAGTTATTCTGTGTAAAATCAACCAATTTTCAAGAAATTAAAAAAGTTGATGTCTCAGAATGTCCTTAAAGTGTAACCAGTGAAACTATATATGAGCACTTCTGCAAATGAATTAAGCATTTACATGCAAACTGTGTATATAGCGCCCTGTGATGTAAACAGGCTGTAAGTGCCCCAAAACGCACCCGTGATTTTTATCTGTTTTCAGGTGATTAAGAAGTTTACAAGCTACATATCTGACATTTTAATATATCGACATATTGGTGCAGATTATATATGCAAAATTCAAGAATGATAGGACAAAGGGTGCACGAAAATGGAAAATAGCATTTAAACAATTTCCAAGAAGGGTTTCAGCAGTCCCTATTTCGTTGTTGTATTATAGTACAATGTCCAAATTGCCACCATACATTGTCAGGGATATTGATAATAACCCATTAGTTCAGTAGACTTCTATTTGCTATACTATCAGAATAATTCAGTCTTAAACTTGAAATTTTTCTATATTTTACGAATTTCAGAACCCAAAATGAGAATGTGGGACAAGTCGTATGACCACCATTTTTTTAAACTGTGCATAGACCTTTATTAAGTAAACAGCATATTAAGATTTCAGGATGGTATTCTGTCTCATTTAATTTATATTGCAGCAGAAAGTTGCTGTTCTGTCCAATGTCGTTTTTCTAAAAAATTTCTCCCAAATTGGCTAAAAATTTTCAAAATAAATTAGAACACCATCATGAAATTTTAATATGTTGCTTACCCAATAAAGGACTATGCACAGTTAAAAGTGGTTGTCATAGAACTAGTCCCATATTCTCATTTTGCATGCTGAAATTCGTAAAATATAGAAAAAGTTAAAGTTTCAGGCTGAATTATTCTGAAAGTGTTTTAACTAGAAGCCTACTGAACAAATAGGTTATTGTCACTATCCCTGGCAATAGGTGGAAGCCAAAAAAATTTTTGACATTGTAGTCTAACACAACAATGAAGTAAAGACTGCTGAAATCCATCTCAGAAATACAAAACGTTATTTTCCATTTTTTGCACCTGGTATATTCATTGACCTTTGCCCTATCATTCTTGAATTTTGCATCGATAATCTGTACCAATATGATATGTAGCTTGCAAACTTCTTAAGTTAGAAGCAACTGAAAACAGATAAAAATAACGGGTGCGTTTTGGGGCGTTTATCCCCTGTGTATTATACAGTGTTATATACACAATTTTCATGAAAATCCTTAGTTTTTTGCAGAATTGCTCAGGTATAGCTACTTATTCATGACCCTCATATACACTATTATTATGCATTGATAAAAACTAGCATGCTTTTTACTTCAGTTGGCTCTGTATAAATATACCAAACTGTTATATTACCTTTCTCTACATCTCCCCATTAATGGCTATACGTACACACGAAAAAACTATAGATACATATGTCTAATGACCCCACAGGTCAACTTGGCTGCGCGTTGCCAGCCCTAAAATCTTTGAATAGAGATTTGCAGAAGCCATGATTAGCATCAACTTCAATCACAGCATAAATAACAACTTGGTGCATAGAAATGATATATGTAGATGTCCGGTATTGTTAATTTTGTGGTTGAATATAGGAGGAAACTCCACACCTGCACATCTCCAACAACAACTTTACCTTCAGAAAAAACAATACATTTGTTCTCCAATACAATAAGTATTTACAACTTCTAAAATGTGATCAAATGCCCAATGAAGAGATGTCATGGCATGCAGATATTGTTTGAGCAAATCTGTTTCCAAAAGAGTTACAAAACACATTTCTGCTACAAATCTTGTGATTTTAGAACTGTTTTAAATATGTAAACATTTCTATCAACACATGATTTAATTGTTAATGGTGCATCCTCAATTCGATTTTTTTTGCTCGTCTAGTCTCAGACTCATTTCACGAAAAACCAAACCTATCTAGTAACCACTACGACATGCTAGATCAATAGTGCACATTTTTTATTTATTGATTTTAGGTGAAATTATTGGACAAACTAGAAATTTAGTTTTAAACTGGCCAGTTCGTAATACGGTCATATTTGACCTGGTTGACTCTCGTCTCATAGTCATGTGATCACCGAGAGGATTGAAGCCATCGGCCTAGACAATGTAATGTGCATAAACAATTGGGCATGGACCACAGCGAGAATCCATCCACCATTACACAGATGGAGTCCGTAGGAAAAAAATTATTGTGCAGTTTATGTGTATTTGTGAGAGCAGAAATTGTGTAAATGAGTGCGTGAAAGTAATGTTTTTGTGCACAGTAGAACCTGAGCTTTGAAATGATGCCATCTGTCAGTTGGTATATCTGTTGTATAAGGACACACTGACCATTAGGCAGGATGTACTCTTATTTTGGAAACCGGGGAATTTCATGGCATAAATGTAGGGGTGTCATGCATTTCACGAATTTCAAACAGCAGGTGTCTTAGTTGATCTGTCATGTGCTGTGAAATAAAAAAAATGTAGGATAAATAAAGAACGTCATAATGGTCATCTATGGGAAAGTGACTGTGGTCCGTGCCCAATTGGAGCCTTCGTTATTTTTCTTACCTAAAATCTGATATTACACGATTATGAGATCCGTCATGGAACGTTCCCTCCGAGGACGCCCTTTGGCAGAGTCAGCTAAAAAAGAGCGAAACTAGCCAGACAGAAACAGTTGGCGAACACAAAGGTGTATTTGGGAAAGTCTTTTGCACTATGCCTATCCTAGGCTATGGAATAATAATGCCAGTGGAGCGAAACCAGAAAAAATACTGCAGCCAAGAATGATATGGCGTTCGCAAAAATTTTGCTTGACAGGTTCGTCAATTCTAATTATTCAAACACTGCCTAGCATAAGTATGCCTCACTCACATATGTTTAGTCCTATAACTTGTATTGAAATTACGTTATGTGTACACCTGTCCTGTAGTCTTGCATATATATATATATATATATATATATATATATATATATATATATATATATATATATATATATATATATATATATATATATATATATATGTGGCCCTTATAATCAGGGCTGGGGTCAATTTCTTTTAATCAGTTCCAATTCCAAATCCGATTACTTTCAATTCCTTTTAATCAATTCCAATTCCTTTTTCTTTCAATTCCTTTTGGTCCAATTCAAATTCCCGCTGAAATCTTTCAATTCCAATTCAATTCTTTTTCCAAAAATAATTCAATTGGTAGTTTTGCTACCACATTTAAAAAATAGTTACATGAACATTATGAATGCATTTAGTCTATGAATACACAGACACTGAAAAAACAACCCGAAAAAACGCCCTCCTAGGAAAAACAGTTTTCTATTTAAATTATTATTTACAATCAATCTGAAGCAATCAAAGTGAGCACATTCACAGAAAGCCTGACGGTAACTTCTGTGATGAATCGATATCACACCTCAGTTAATGAACAAAGTGAACAAAAAAGTTAATGAACAAGGTGAGCAAATAGACTTCCAGGATTGCAGTTATTCAAATGGTAGTGAAAGGATGAGTTGCATTGTTGAGCACAAATGAAAGCATTCAATACTCTCTCACAATCGTCAGTTCAAAGGGAAATACATAAATTCCACTTTTACACCAAATTGTTCAAGTCCTATAATCATTTGTAAAAATAAGGTGAAAAAATGGGCTTCCAGGACTGATTTCCATATTTCTAAAACTCAATCTTATTTGCACTGCCTTATTTGCACTGGAAATCTAGCACATGTCCAGCTACTTAACTTCAATTATTAACAGCAGGCTTCTATTGTGCACACATGTCTGTCTTTTGATCATGGTTTCTTGCCTCAGCAAGTCAACCCTACTAACTGGGCCTAGCTGCTAAAGCCTGCTATTGTTTCATTGTTTACGTGAGCTGATAAGACATGTCTGCTGTTTATGGACTGACTGGAAGGTGGGGTTCAGCCAGATCAAGGAAATGTGTATCAATTCCTTTTCGTTCAATTCCATTTCAAATTCCTTTTGCTCAAAATCTTTCAATTCAAATTCCGGAATTGAATTGAAAATGTCCCACATTATTTTTTTCTTATTTCAGAATGATGTTCCTCAATAATTAATAATAAGCACACAGTTGTGATAATCAAGGATTATACAACTAGTGGGGTGGACATATTGGAGAATAAAGATGAGAGGCTGTAATTAGTGTAAGAATATATTTGAGGGTCTCAAACAGGGCTGCTCGCAAGGTTGGATTGCACATTTTTGTCATTTCAGCAGCCTCTGAGAATTCATGTGACTAATATTTGGGCCAATCATTCCACATTCAGGGACCTGTTTTTATTTGACAGTTTCAACACAAAGCATCCTATCAGCTCGACACCAATGCAGCCATCACAAACGCCCAAATCTGCATTGGTAGCCTCAGCTCTTTCGAGCATCAGTGACCACAGCATTATGTCAGGTGTTGTATCTCTTCCTGGGTGTAGCTCTGAATCTTTTGAATTTGAATGTATTTTTAATTGAAATTTTGGATGTATACCACTGTATGCAATGTTCCGTTATAATGTTCGAGATTTTAAATGAATATGTATTTTTATAAATGCTCTGTGAATAGGTATTATGCAATAAATGCTTATGCATCATTAACGCTCCGCTTCGTGAATGAGGAGCAGGTGTGGTGTGGCTAGTTTAAAAAGAAGGAAAGATACGTTTATATCTCCACAGTGTTTACTGGGTAGTACATGCTCACTCAATCTCAATAGCATGAGTGTGTACATATTTGTGTATATGTTTACATATTTGTATATATATATAACATGTATGTTTGTGTGTGTGTATGTGTGTGTCTGTGTGCGCGTGTGTAACTGGTGAAGTAAACATTGTCAATTCAGGTGAAAAATAAATAATAATAAATAAATAATATAATAATACATAAATAAATAATAAATAAAAATAAATAATATTTTTACAATTTAAACTCGCAAAACCTAGTCAGTTTGCATCGACATCACATAATGCCAGTTAAGTTTGATCAGAAGTAAAACCCTACGTAGTACTGACTGTTGAAAGAGTGTGTCCTCACATGTGTCTGTAAAACCATTAATCATGCCAGAGCCGTGATACAAGTTTCAGTTTGTCTGCTTTGTAGGTACAATAGGATATACAGTAAGAAGTCAACTAGTTGGTATGCAACATGCATGAAGAAGCCTGTGTCAGTGAAGCCAGTCAACTGACTTTACCTGGAACACATGGTACCTGGGAACCATTCCGGAATCTGCAAGACAAAGCATCTGGGTATAACCTTCCCAATGTCTATAGGCAGAGTGTCACATTTCAAATTTCAATAAGGACAAACCTGTTTTCCGAAAACAACCAGTTTTAGTCAATATTACAGATTGATTGCATTTCTGCAAATTAATACAGAGCATATCCACCTCAACTCATGTTTGACATTTTAAGGTGCTACTTCAAGTCTCAATGACTGTTGTAATGTCCATTGTATATGTTGTCGTTGTTGTGATGCTAGCCCTTTAAAAAACATGCATTGTCTCCTGAATTTAACCAGTGTATGCATAGTCATAGCGAATACTCATTGTGATATAGTGTATTATGTATGATGTATTGTAATTGTATAGTGGGTCACTGTGTCTGTTAGCATCTGCCTGCACTGTCTACAGTTGATATGGTCTGGGGCTGTCTTTGTGTGGCTAAGGAGGAAGGCTCTGGGTTTGGCCCTGCATTTGACTCTCCAACAGTTCCTTCTTTTTAAACACAATACTCGGATTTTCTTGTAAAATGTCTGATGGCGACCTCATCGAGTTGTACTGTTTCCTGTATAACACAGTGGATAGAGGTATTTAATAAAATTATATCTTGCTTTACTACAATTATTTTGAAGTTTACATTCTCACAGGCTAATTACTTTTCAAAAATATAAAATGTCTCCAATAATACATCTTTAGGCATATTCTCACGATTTCGTCTGTATTTACAGAATGCACATATAAGGGGCAGTGTTGAGCAGATAAAAATAGTAATTGTTCTACCATAGCACCAAATAACACTGAATAAGTTTTTCTACTAGTATTGTACAGGTTGCCCAAACAAATACACTGATAGTTGTGTGTTATATTATTCACTTCAGGTGTATATGAATTAACTGTCTTTATTTGCCATGAGAGAGTGTGGAAATGAATTATGGCTGTGTTGGCAACAGTAAAAAATTCAAATGTTGAGTGTTTACAGTGCAATTATCTTAATTTCTTTGGGAAAGAAATATTTTGAACAAACTTTCCTGTACCACAACATGCATTGTTTGTTGATGTTACCTCCATCAAATAAGTCAACCTAGTTTTCTATTCTCGGAGATGTTATTATTACAATGTCATATTTGTGTGTGAAACCAAATTGAAGTGTGCACAATAAATATGTGTAATAGATTATGTGTTTAAATATTGCATGACATTTAAATAGCATGCAGGCGTTCCACAGGTTGCACATTCTAGCTATATCCACCTGGGTCACCAGACCACCTATATCCCTACCATGTCGCTGACTGCCCCCTCTCATACATGGAGGGTGGGGTAGCATCTATTAAGAAAAATATATAAAATGTCTGACATTACCACATAAACATCCTTTTTGCTTTGTGCATGAACACAAAATGCACTTCCTAAACTGAATACAATGCACAACAGCCACATTTCTGGTGAATGCACACTACTAGCAGACCTGTGTCAGTTGAAAGGCATCTTCAGTCGTAACATATATTTGGCATAATTTAAATATGCCTAAAATCAGCACCATTCAACACTAATAATAAACAAAAACACTCTAAGCCATGTTTACTGGTAATAAATATAAAATTTTAAAGCGCTCAGTAAGGCGGTGGTCTCCCTCGTACCGTGGGAGGTGGGGGATCGAGTACCCCAGCCTTTCCGTTTGTACATGTATGTATATGGCTAATCAACTTGGTATTTACGCCCCTACTATGGCACTTGTAACCAATTGTGATTGTCACTCCTATGTAGGGGCTCTTCGGCATTCCATGCCTATGATTACTGAATTAAATAAATGGATTGCCATTATCTCACTCATACATGTTTTCAGTTATGACCAGTTTTTTATATCATTAAGACCATGCAGTCAGATTAAGTAGGGATATTAAATTCAATGACATAAGACGCAGGCATGCAAAAGGTAATATAACTTCAGTTTGGGATCTTTTTACAGGGCCAACTTAAATCAAAAGTGTATACATGGGTCATTCCGTGTGAAACAGTTTAATAATACGTACCTTCGTTCAGTACAAATACTGCTTGGAGTAGACATGAATGGATCTCGCACAGTCACACGTGTTCTTCTGTTTATATTGGCGCACTGTTCACGATCTCGTGAAAAACACATGACCGACAAGTTCACGGGTTGAAGGCTAAATGTTGACCCAGCTATCGAGTATGGCATGTCTAACAAGATTTAACAAGATTTGCCATCCAAGCCAAAGTCCCAGATGGCAAGTTGACAAGGAAGCCATTGGCTTATCGGGAGTCCAACAATGTTTATCTACTTATAACCCGCCCTCCTGAGATATGTGCCAACCTTGTTTTTAAACATATTCACGCTGCTAGCATGCCATGAGAGAGTGTGGAAATCTGTAGACAATTTGTTCCATTCATTTATTGTCCTCTGTGAGAACGAGTGCTTCCTGATGTCCAATCTACATTGATCCTTTACTAATTTTACCTCATGTCCTCTAGTTCTGCTATCCTTCTTGAGTGAGAAAAACATATTTCTATCAATATTTTCATACCCATTCAATATCTTAAAAACTTCAATCTGATCTCCTCTTAACCTCCTTGTCTCTAGAGTTGTTAAACCACATTCTTTCAGGCGTTCTTCATAACTAAGGTCTCTAAGTTCTGGAATCATTTTAGTTGCTCTCCTTTGTATGCGTTCAAGCGTATCTCTATCCTTCTTACGATATGGTATCCATGCTTGTATACAGTATTCTAAATGAGGTCTAACTATTGCTCTATAAAGAGGTATAATTAACTTTTTCCCTTGTATGTTATGTTTCTTCTAATCAATCCAAGAATTTGATTACCCTTTGAACAACCTGCAATACCACACTGCTCTGAAACTTTCATAGCAGCGCTTATTGTAACTCCTAAGTCCTTTTCTTTTACAGTAGTACCCAGAACAGTATCTCCCATTTTATAGTTTACATTCAAGTTCCCATGTCCTGTATGTAGGCATTTACATTTTCCAAAATTGAACAGCATCTGCCATTTCTCAGACCATTTCACTAATCTGTCTAGATCGTTTTGTAAATATTGTTGATCACCATCAGTATTAACCTTTCTAAACAGTTTTGTGTCATCCACAAATTTCAGTACGTTACTTGTTATACTGTCGTCAAAGTCATTGATATAAATTAAGAATAATATAGGTCCTAATACTGATCCTTGAGGTACCCCACTCAAAACCGATTTCCAATTTGAAACTTCTCCATCTACTACAACTCGTTGTCTTCTGTCAGTCAGCCATTGTTCTATCCAGTCAGTTATGCTATCCCCGATACCATGGGCTTTTAATTTAAGTAGTAATCTTTGATGTGGCACTTTGTCAAAAGCTTTCTAAAATCTAAGTAGATAATATCTACTGGCGACCCACGTCTATCCACTTAGTGATCTCTTCCAAAAAACATAACATATTTGTTAAGCATGACCTCGCTTTAAGGAATCCATGTTGAGATGAATTTAATAATTTATGCTTAATGAGGAAGTCCACCATATAGTCTTTAATTAACCTTTCTAATAATTTACAAATCACTGACGTTAAACTCACTGGTCTGTAATTCTCTGGCTTATTTCTCGAACCCTTTTTAAATAATGGTATGATGTTTGCTTCTTTCCATTCAAAGGGAACAACTCCCTCTTTTAATGACAAGTTGAATACTCTTGCAAGTGGTATACTGATTTGTTCTACTGTTTCCATTAGTAATTTTGGAGGAATCCCATCCACTCCCGGTGATTTGTTATCCTTCATTGCCTTTATTTTCTTAGCTACCAATTCTGGAGTTATAACTAACGGACCTAAATAGTCAGATTTAGCCCCCTGAAATTTAGCATCAGCAACTACCCACAACATTTAGGTGGTGTAGTCAAAGCACCAAGGAATACCATGGTTTGCATAGTGTATCATGGTATTTCACCATGGTTTACCTGTTTCAAAAATATATAGTAGTTTACCATGAAATACAATGGTATATTATATAAGGGAACGCAACCAACACAATTACAATATTTGCACAATGGGCACAGAATCGTTACTTACACGGACAATGTCCCAATTTGCGCGGAAAGACGAACTCCAAGATATAGTTTTGTGTAAAGTAAAACTCATCATCGTTCTTTAGCCACAGCTTAACTAGCCTTCCGTTGTCTAGACTTCGACAATGTCATTGCGCAGTAGCCGGGTCTTCCGGTGATACTCAGTATATGAAGCGATTGTTTGCCGCAATATGTAGCTGTATGAAGCCAATCCATAGGAAACAGTCAATATGTAATATTGGTCTGAAGTGTTTGGGAATATATAACGATTTCTCAACTGATGTTTGTGCCTAATATATTTATCCCTTGTAGATCTATGCCCTACTAGGACCAACAGCAAAAACACCTCACATTAATATCTTTTTTTGTTCAGCACAACTGTAACATTCCCAATTTGTTAATCAAACTTTCCAATTCTTGGGGCTAGCTGAAAACCGTCCGCGGGCCCAATTTTACCCACGGGCCAGAGTTTGCCGAACGCTGCTTAACAATATATATTTGCAAAGCTAATTAATACGGATCACTGCAGTACTTCTTCATGTTAATCTTGTGATTGCAGGTATACTGGACTTTAACAAGATTTAACAACATTAGTTTCCCAAATTCTCAACCTTGGCTAAATGCGATGGGATCTTGGTTTTCTTCTGAGAACACATCTTCCACGGAGGCGGATGTAAACCTTGTTTCTTCTGAGAACACATCTTCCGTGGAGGCGGATGTAAACCTTGTTTCTTCTGAGAACACATCTTCCATGGAGGCGGATGTAAACCTTGTTTTAGCTGACCAACTACACCTACAGTTGCATATCAATGATGTTCGGTGTACCAGTCGTCTGCACGACTGCAGTTTCGACGCCGTCCTTGTTGATGCTTTACTGCTCTCCGAGGTAGAAGCCATGAATAATGATTTAGCATTAGCTATGGAACTACAGCAGACTCAAGTAAGTCCATCACATACTCAGTGTGTTGTGTGGGGGAGGGGACGACATACGACATAAAGGAGTGGACGAAGATAGGGTGAAATGAATTGAATACGTAGATGAAAGATCGGGCTGGGTTCAAAAGTATATGCAATGAGTGATATATTCTGCAAAAGGAGAGGGGACGTTTAAAGAGAGAGAGAGAGAGAGAGAGAGAGAGAGAGAAAGAAAGAGAGAGCGAGGGGGTTAGGGACAGGGGGAGAGCATCCAGAAAAGACCAGCCACAACATTTATACCCACGATGTTGACAGGCCGCGTGTGGCAGTAAAGCATAGCCGCGTAGAAAAAGTGTTGAACAATATCAAATAGACAAGACAATTATTATTTCTGGTAATGTCAACTTGTTGTCACTTGCAGCAATATGTGGCTGAATCCTTGTCACCTGATTGGACAATGGGCTTGGAGATACAACAAAATGAAGTATGTCCTTTCTATATTTAACACTTGGTTCCATTTATTCATTGATTGTTTTATGCCTGTTGCAAATAAAAATGTTTTTATTACAAACAGCAGTAAGTCAAAACATATATACCTTTGGCTTTGCCCGACCCTATGTTGCAGTAAAATACAACTGTTTAGATAAGTACTCAACAACGTCATGTAGAAAAGTATATTTTATTTCTGTAATGTCAACTCGTTGATTCTCAGTGTGCCAGCCAGCCTGCTACTGACAGTCCGCTGGAGTGCATTTCAGAAGGTGCTCTTACCTCCACCGTGCAGCAGAGTTCAGATGCTGCTCTGGCCGCAACCTTGCAGCAAAATGCAGATGCTGCTTTTGCAACAGCAACAGCAACAGCAGCACAGTTCAGATGTTATTCGTGCCACAACCTTGCAGCAGATTGTGCTTCACTTTGCAATGGCTTTTGAGGCAGACCAGAATGAAGTAAGTATTTTCGGTACAAGTAATATGTGATACCTTCTGACCATAATGCAGTTAAGATATACTCATTTTCTAATGCATCTTATCTTAAATAACACATAGGTGTTTATAAGTTGTGGAAACTATATGTAGAACTGGTTAAAAGTATTTAAACCGCGCATTCAATTGCTCGATTGTCTCGCTTCAGACTCATTTTACAAAAGATCGAAACTATATGTTGTCAACTATGACATGGTAGATCGTCTGTGCAAATGTTTTGTTTAGTTTGATGAAATCATTGGACAAACGAAGACAACAACCCTCACGCAGTATCCTAATCAAGTAGCAGCACCCGACCTCAATTTATTTGACTCCATTGCTGTGAAACTAGTATCGTGAAACAGCAATATCACTGAACTGAATGTTCTCAGCGACCCCCCTCTCCCCCTCTCTATCTCTCGGTTTCTCTCCCTCCCTCTCTCTCTCCTTCTTCTCTCTCTCTCTCTCTTCTCTATATATATATATATATATATATATATATATATATATATATATATATATATATATATATATATATATATATATATATACATGTAGTATATATATATATATATATATATATATATATATATATATATATATATATATATATATATATACACACACACATATATAATCTTCTGTTGGATATGGTTCTCGATGACGCCGATGATTAGACCCTATGTTCAAGATCTACACGGCGTTATTATTTTGTGTTGCCAAATGCATCTCCAAAACCATATCGCTGTGATTCACCCGTGTCCACATGGCGGTGGCTTCTCAGAGCGATGTTCTGATTTTAACAGAGAATAACCTTAATCTTTATTGCGAGCTCTCACACTGGTTTGCAAGTCTGCATAGCACGACAAAGGTTGTGGAAAATCACTAAAATGCACTGACAACAAGAATCCATTTGCGTTTAGTAATTTGTACTACGCTGATAAGACAGAAAGGGAGGAGCAATCCAGGACGACTGTCGGACAATGGCAGTACTTGGGACAATACTCAAAGTTTGTATGCTAGATATGTCCTTACCTGAGGAACAAGTGCAGAAGGATGCCACCTTGCGGTGTCTCGACAACTAATTTTGAAAAAAAAATCCAACCGAAATAAAGAGGAGCCCGGACATCTGATGGACATCCCTGGACCCGCCCAAACGCCCCACGGTCCAACCATCGGAGAAACGACCGCGTGGTCCAACCATCGTAGAACCGACCACCTGGTCCAACCATCGGAAAACAAACCCTGCGGTCCAACCATCGGATATCTGACCCCGCAGTTTATCCACCGGAGATCCGATCCCACGGTCCGACCATCGGAGGTCCGACCGGTCGGTCCATCCACCGGAAATCAACCGGGATGCCAGGTGCCATCCAGCCGCTCTCTACGGTGTAGCTACTGGGTAAATTTTCTTCACAGTATGGCTACCGTGGAGCCGCTCTCCACAGTATGGCCATCGGGGAATCGCTCTCTACGGCATGGTCACCCGGAAGCCGCTCTATACGGGATGGTTACCGGGGAGCCGCTATCTACAGCATGGCCACCGTTGAATCGCTCTCTACTGTATGGTCATCGAAGAACCGCTCTCTACGTTATGGTCACCGGGGAGCCGCTCTTTATGGTTTGGCCGCTCCTAATGAAGAAACATCTGAAAATGAAGGTAGTGGGTACAGACTCTAACATATGGGCAGGACACGTACAAAGAATGAGTGAGGGATGATTGACAGCGAGAGCTTGAATAACAGAAAGGGGTGATAGAAGGAGAATTTAGATGGGGGTAGTGTTAAAATAGTGTTAAAAGAGATATCGAAAGGGCAGGGTTGAACAGCCAAGAGTGGGAATGAATAGTAGCGACAGATGGAGACAACGCGTTGAGAGGGCGGAACAAACGAAGTGATGTGACACCCACCCAGCAAGGGACCAGTGAGGAAGAATAAGTGTCGGTTGCAAGTTTCATGACGAGTGAGGTAACATGTAACATATAATATGTTAATTTTAATATTTCCAGGAGGAACAGTCGAACGAGGGAGGGCTAAGTCTACAGCAGATTGACCTGCTGCCGATATCTCAGTACACAGGCCACGGCAGCAGTGACAATTGTAGAATCTGCTGGTGTGAATACGAGAGTGGCGACACACTGCGGACCCTTCCATGCTGCCATTTCTTCCACTGCAATTGCATTGATCGCTGGATAAAGGTTTGCTGTGACATTTCCCCTTATTAATGCTCCATTTTATTTTGTTTTATCACATCTGTGCTGATAACGAAATTGACAAAGTGTCTGAAACACCCAAGTACCTGGTAGTGTTATATTGCATGTCTCAAGTCCCATTTCAAATTCATTTTGCAAAATATTAAATCTATCTAGTTTGCACAGCAACATGCTAGCTCAAAAATGGCAACGCTTTAAGCTCACGAATTTCATCATTGGAGAAATTTCGTAACTTTGTCATGTGATCGGCGACAGGGTGGAAATCAAGTCCACGATCCATGGTCCAAAAAATCTTTCTGAGAATTATTTCATGAATAGAAATTTGTGTAAGATAAAAGTTGCTTCGTTCTGTACAGCGTTAATTGTTGTATCCTTTCAGGAGAGTGACACCTGTCCTGTATGCAGGAAAGGTATCAAGAGAGAACTGAATATCTCACCAATAGCGCCACCCTTCACTTGATCTAACAGTTACTCCAACTCCATCGATCGTACCACCCTTTTACTTCATGTAACATAAAACAGTGCATATACATTATTAGGAGCTGTAAGTGTTGTATAATATTGGTGTCAGCTTTACAGGTACCGCATTCAACTTATTAAACGTACATGTCCTAATTAGCGTACACCCCCTGTTTTAATCAGCAAGAGCCATAATTATTGTAATTTGACTAGTGTGGAACAACTAAAAAGTGTCACGATATAGTGTTAAACGTTTGGTACCACTTTTCAGTTGGTCACCAAATGACACCACTAGTGCCAAATAATTACCTTATTGCCTAGAGAAATGGATAAACAAATGCTGATGTGCGCTTATAAGAACATATTCCTTGAAATGTGTCCATGGCCCAAACGTACTGTACGCGTATTACGTCGAATAAGGTCAATAATGCAATGAAAATTAGTATTTATGACGATATTTTTGTCAAGTTAGAGTAGGGTGGGCAAAGAGCCCGCTAAGGTGAAATCATAAGCAGAAAAGAATCCTTTCGGTAAATATTATTCATGTGCTATGAATGATGTAGTTCATTATCTTAGGTACATCTTGTGTTTTTAAATTGTTGATGTATCTAGCCTCTAAAAAAGTTCTAGCCATTTTAGTGAAACTTCCTATGGGGGTGGGGATAAGAAGCAAACCCAAGGGGCAAGAAGCCCCTTCTGGGCGTTTGTAGTATTAAACTAACTTTATTTGAATATTCATATATCGCTCATAACCGATACATGCTGCTACTATAATCGTATTAGGTTATTTAATGCATTTATTTCTTTTGTCTCAGTTTCCCATAGCTATTGTACATAGTCCCCCTTTGGTAAGGATGATTTTTAATATTAGGAAGCTCTAATTTTAATGTGAATAGCTCATCGCCTGTGTTGCCCCAGCTTACCATATTAATGTAATCCTAATATTAATATATACAACTTGCTTGTAAGTAGTGCGTAGTATAAAAAATATGTGCTTATGCAAGAATGGACAATGGGGTTCAGATCAGATTAGTTCAAATACCACATATTATCGCTTGATGGATGCCTTACCTTAGGACACCTTAAGATGGTTATGATCGCATGATGTCATTGTGATTTCTCATCGATCATATCTTCAACATCATCTATCAATAATTTAAGGGTTCCGGTTCCAGTTATTAATGATGCCCCAATGTTATCTAAAATTGCCTGGTCGGATCAGAATTTGTCCAGGCGGTTTTTATATGAATTTATAGATTTGCCTCAGAGGGAAAGCATTTTTTCTTATATTTTTATTTGATCTTTGGGTTAAAAAAAAATGTGCGTATGACCTCTATTCCTAGTCCTGTATGCGTTGTACCATAAATGTGAATTTTATTTTGGTTGCGTGTATTATGACCATGTATCTTGGAGTTTGTTGCAATCTGCCAATGTTGTAGGTATGTAGGTAATTTATTATGTATCAATTTAGAATAACATGTTTATTTTTGAAGGGCTAGCATATCATTCACTTTTAGTAAGTTAAATTTTTTTAATAGCGGGTCAGTATGTGAATTGAAATTACTCAACGTTATTATTCGTATAGCCCTTTTCTGAAGTTGATTAATTATTTTACATTGGAACCCCCAAGTCATTAAACAATAATTTATATGTGGTACTAATAAAGTGTTATATAGCATAATTTTAATTCTCATAGGCAGTACTAGTTTAAGCCTATTTAGTGTACCGATTATTCTAGAACATTTGTTTGATATATCTTCGAGTGTTTTTTCCAATTTAGTTGGGTATCCAAAGTTAATCCCAATAAATTAAAATTATCAACCTTTGTTATTATTATATTATTTATTTTAGGAACAGGTGTTTTGAATTTTTTTTTGGCATGTGGAACCCCATGAATTTGGATTTGGTAACGTTAAGGGACAATTTATTTATTTCTAGCCATTCATTAATCGTGTAGAGTTCTTCATTTATTAGTATATCAGCATCATCATTATGTTCATTTGTGAAATTGCTCATTGTACTTAACAAAGTGGTATCATCTGCATAGGATATGAAGTTGAAAATTTGGCTGGCTTGTGAAAAATCATTTATATAAATAATAAAGAGAATTGGTCCAATAATGGAGCACTGGGGTACATATTGTGTTCTGTTTGATAAATAACTTTCATATAAGGTAAGGTACCCCTTCAATACCATAACTGTCTAAACACTGCAAGGGATTTAAATGAACGAAGATAAATGTAATAAAAGTTAACAACTTAGCAAACAAATTATTCTGTTCAACTTGATTTGAATGAACGGAAACGGTGTGGAAGCGAACAATGGTGGTTCTCGGCTTTGTCTGGCCGTCGACTGGGCGTCAGAGTCGGTGGTATCGTTCCAGGTCATTGCGTGCGATTGGCGGAGTTACGTGCATTTTGTTGTTTACAATTTCAATAGGTTTCTCCTCCAGATTTTCACCGCGCATAACTTCACCTATCCCTGGATGCGGACATTTGGCCGTCTCGAGTACTGCTGCATCGAGTCCAGTGCATCCTCGAGAGTTTCTACTCTGTTTTCTAGATGCACTATTTTGTCGTTTTTGTAGGATAATTGTGCTGAGGGTTGGCTAATTCTTGATGTAGTGTGTTTTTTACCAGATCCTGAGGGAACAGGATTGCCTGAAGTTTTTTGGTGATTCTGTTGTCTTCCAGGAGGGATATCATTTTTAGAATCATGTTGGTGTCAATGTCTGCGCTGGCAACTGGTTCGGTATCTGGTCTATTGTCTTTTCGTTTGGGTGACAGGGCGGTGTTGAATGGAGTATGGAACGACGTGGACGATATTGGGGGTGGTTGATATAAATGTTCGAAATTAAGGCTAACAGGCTTGTTTTGGCACACATTCAGTAAAACAGTGGCTTCCTCCTACCTTCACCAACATAAATAATGTCTGTATGTATTCGTCTCGGCACACGTTCTACTAGTACTCCTGCGGAATGTGGCTGGCTGGTTCTAGCTAATACACAGCTCACGACGCCATTATTCAGAATCGAGTGCTATGGCGTAGTTAAGATACGTGCTTACCATAGTTTTATTTAATGGCAAGAACGTATAGACAACTTATTCCTTAAAACAAACAACTATCAACAAAGTCAAAAATAGTATTATTAAAAGACCCTATCTGATCATCAACCCTATTTTATACCATTTGACATGACCATTAATAAGCGGCCACTCCCACATTTATACAAGTAAATGTACAAACAGAGAAAGCCATGACCCAAGTAAAAATGAAAAAATTGCATCGAAAACCTACAACAAACTAGATAAAACCAGGTCAAGTGATACAAATATGATCTATGACATGATAAACGATGCTATTTTAAAAACTAAAGATAAACGTATGCCCTGTAAATTAGTCAAATTAAAAAAATCTAAACGTAAGAAGTCAAAATGGATTACACAGGGATTGCTTAAATCAATAATATATAGAGATAAATTATATTAGAAATTGAAAAATACAAGACCTAGCACATAAGAATACAATACCATAAACTTCAACTTACAAACATACAATGCCATATTAAATAGCGGCATCCAAGCAGCTAAAACAATTTACTTAGAAACTACATTCACAAAATTTAAACACGACATCAAAAACATATGGAAAACCATAAATGAATTTTTTTTCTAAGAATAAAATAAAAGAATTATCTCCCATGATAATTAAAGAAAATAATACTTAAATAACTAACAAATTAGACAAAAATCACAAACACTATTTCAAGAATGCACAAAACAAAAATTTCAAATTTAAAGAAATTGATGAAGAAACTATCAAAATAACTATAAACAATCTTCCGAAGAAAAATAGCTGTGGATCCAATTAACTAATTGCCAACAATATTAAAAAAGTAATGAGCCGTCAACTGTCTGAATATTTCGAATAATTTTTTTGCATAAAATCATTATGGTTTTCGACCTGGTGACTCAACAAAATATGGAGTCTTAAAGTTGGTGGATAGAATCACTACTCAAATGGACAACAGTAAAATACCTACAGACATCTTTCTCGATCTATATAAGGCTTTTCATACCATTGGTCATAAAATATTACTGAACACACTAAAATACGATGGGTTGGAAAGCCCTGCACTGCAACTTTCCAACAGCTACCTATTAAATAAAAATCAATATGTAGAGTTGGGCGATATTAAATCTAACACATTGAAAATAAGTACTGGTGTCCCAAATTGGTCTGTTCTTGGGACGCTGTTGTTTATAATCTAAACAAATTATATTTCACAGTCTAGTGAAATGCTTAATTTCATAACTTACGCAGCGACACTACCCTTCCAAGTACGTTAAATATTTTTTTTTCACTGAGAACATAGATGCTGGCTCCTTAATTAATGACGAAATTGGTAAAATAAATTAATGGCTTGAAATTAACAAACTGTCACTAAACATAAACAAATCTAGATCTATGCTTTCCACATGCCAAATAAACAAGTAAATGCACCTACGCTCCAAATCAGTAACACAAGCATTGATAAAGTTAATGAATTGAACTTCCTAGGTCTAACCTTAGGCAGAAATTATAAATAGAGGAAACATTTTGAAATCACTTCAAATAAGAACAATTCCAGAAAACTGGAGTGCTAAATAAACTTGAACATATATTACCCCAAAATAAAACAAATTATATATAATATACTAGTCCTACCACATGTGGACTATTGCATCATGGCATGGGGCTATCAAAGTGAAAGAATATACAAAGTACAAAAGAAGGCTGTTAGAATACTAACTATGAGTGGATACAACTCGCATACGGATCCGCTTTTCAAAAGATTAAATTTATTAAAAAGCACAGATTTACTAACAGTACAAGAACTCAAGTTCTATTATAAATTTATGCACTATCTGTTACAATTGTACTTGCAAATTTGGCAGCTGACACCAAATACAAACATCCACACTCACAACACACGAAGACAACACGAATTACATACATTTAGAACACAACATGATGCCTGATACACAATCTACCTAACACTTTAAACAATACACCAGCTTTGGTAAAAGAAAGAGCCATCATACATAATCTAAGGGGTTTACGAACTACACCAAACATCAGTACATACAAAACTATCAAACCTCGTGCAATAAAGCAAATTGTTATACGTGTAGGCAGAACCAACATTGACAAAGCATGCAACTAAACGCACGCACGTACTCAACGAACGCACGTATTCACAACTACACAAGGAGAATACACATTACACACTTTTTGTAGATTTATAGGTACACATGCACCCACGCCCACACGCATTGCATTATGTTTTCCTTATATTTGGAAGAATTGCACTTATGTGAAAGTGCATAACTTGCTAGACCAACTAATTTACTAACTAATAAATATTCTAATTTATAAGATGGCTCCTCGATAGCAACTAATTAGTCTTAGACACGTTCATTGTAAAATGACAAACTTATACTATGTAATATTGTTTTGTTAACATGGATGTACCTATCTTTTGAAATGTTACATTGGTCAAATAAAACAATTCTTCTTCTTCCAACAGTAAAATTGCAGGTTACTTGTACCTGGTGGCGAGAATGGCTGTCGCAGCCACACTAGTGCACATTTCACCGTATGGCGCCACTGTTATTGCAATTCAGGAACTAGATTCTGTAGCCGCTTGTTGGCAAATAGTGGTGTCGATGGGGACTATAACCCAAGGGAATTTCAAAATATAAAACTGTTACAATTGTTTCCTTGTGACAGATGAACCCCTGAAAGTGTAGCGCCTAAAGTCGTAAGTGTCTAGAACGAGTATCATGATATGCGTCCACACTAGCTCCATTATCTACTAAGATTGTAGGTAATAGTAGTAGTGGGAGTGGTAGTAGGTAGTAGTAGTAGTAGTAGTAGTAGTAGTAGTAGTTGTTGTTGTAGTAGTAGTAGTAGTAGTAGTAGGTAGTAATAGTAGTAGTAGTAGTAGCAGTAGTAGCAGTAGAAGAAGCATTAGTAGTAGCAGAGATCAACTGCTTGCCTGTGTCTCGTAAATCGATCGTCTGCTGCTGTGACTACAAGATTGCATAGCAACACATTCAAAACACTTTCCTGCTATCAACTTTTGCACATCGATTGTGTCGATGATTGGCTAAAGGTGTGTTGCTGCATTACAATTTGAGTTTTTCCACCATATCCATTTTTAACATTTTGTACCTTTCGAGGGAAGGTCAGTGCTGTCATACAATATGCAATCACTAAACGTTGAATATGACATACAAAACAATCGCCAATTGGCAGCATTATATTTTTAAGCGCAATGAAACATTCATATGCTGAAACAGAAATAAATTTTAGCAATAGTTTCTTCAATGAGTGTATCAGAACGTTAAAACTGTAATTGACTGAAATTCGTTTTTCGGAATGTAGGCTACAAGAGAACAGGAAACGTGAAACAACGCGTCGCGTTCGTTTCATGTTTCTTGGATACACAAACAGGGTGTTACATCCTGATATCTATAGCAGCAAACCTTGAAGAATTTGAGTCATGTCATCAACCGTTTGTAATTTCTAAAAAGATCAACACACGTCCCTCGACCCGCGAGGCGATCGTGGACAAATAAAAAGTCACTCTGCCTACCGGTTATGTCACTATGCAACCTGCTAGATGCCATTAATATCAATTTATCTTGCACACGTCCGCTTAAAGAGAACAACCTAGTTTCACATATTTATCGGTTCTTGGACAAATGTCTCAGATTTCATTCTCCGCCTCCTGGGCCGGTTGCCGCCGTGGTCGCATTTTCTTTCTGGTCAATGTGATCGCGAAGGCATCTACTGCTTCGAAGAGGGTTATGACGCTCGCGCCAATGAGCAACCCCATCGAACCGCCGATGTTACCTGCAACACGCATGACCAACTATATTAATTCCTCTGTGTTAAAGAACTTCTGAAAATTCCTCGAAACATCGATTTATTTCTATGGTTTATCATTTTAACTTAGAGAGTAATCCCAACCTATGTGCTAGTTACTTGTTGGTGTTCACAAGACAGCTTAACCCAAGGCAAATGATGCTCATTCAACCGAGGAATGTTTTGAAAATTTTAATTTTGGGGAATGGAAACTGTGTCACTTGAAATTGTGACTGCTGATTTCGGAAATATGACGTCAGCAAACAAAACGGTTAATGAGGTTAGCAGCGGAAAACGGTTCCAAGGTAATTTATTATATACAGGGAATCGAGGACACGGCTATGAATTTACGACACTTTTCACGTTTTGTTAACCAAATTCAAATTGAAATGCTGTATATTTTAAAGGGTGGTTTACGTTTTGAATAACTAAAGGATTTTCTTATCGACGTATAACAACAACATTGTTTGGTGACCTGTCAACAACACAACTGAGCTTTTTTGAGTTCATTAGATATTGAACAAGTCACATAACCATTACTTAGCAAGTCAATGAGAGTGAAGGCCTCCAGCTGCTCGTATTCCTGGACACGCAGGTCGCGCATGTAGATATTCAGCTCCAGAAAGTTGCGACTGAAACAGATTCATAAGGAACTTTGAATGTCTTACTCATTCATAACAAGGATATAAATGCGCTAGGAAGAAAAAAGGAGCTGAAATAAACCGATTCCATAACAGATATCGTAGCTATGAGAAACATTAAAAATAATAGGGACAATGAGATTAAGAAGAGATGAAACATTAGTTTGTAAAATATCAAATGGTTATGAAAATATTGATACGAGTATTAAGTACTGACTTAAGGAAGATGGAAGAATTTGAGGTCACAAAGTAACATTAATGAAGGAACAGCGTAGATTGGGTATAAGAAAGTATGCGTTATCACAGAGAACCATATATGAATGGAACAAATCGTCTACTGATTGGGTAAATGCTACCAGTTGGAAATGCTTAATAACACAATTGACAAATATGGGCGGGTTTGTGTGTGCGTGCGTGTGTGCATGTGTACATGTGGGTGTATGCGTGGGCGTGTGTGGTGTGGGTGTGCGGGTTTAATAAAACAAGAGGAAATACCTGTAAAAAGTTCCGTCCAATCGAGTCTTTTGATGGAAAGAGTCCAACCTGTTCTTGAACGTGGTTAGGTTCCGTAACGAAATATTAATATCGAAATTTGGAAGATCAATCTTCCAAAGATCAACCATGCAATCGTTGCCATTTATCTCACCACGTACCAGCTTGGCATATGTAGAGTTGTCATCCTTAATCATGAAATATTTGCTCATAGCATCTTTTTCGGAACCGGTAGTTATCGTGTAATGGTCGTACAGTTTAGCATAGAACACACGCAGCAAAGGTTCCTCTGCAGCGTCGACGTGGCACAAACAGCCCATCTGAATAATATGTTTAAATTCGATTATCCATTTAGTGAAGGATTCGATCATTTTGAACGTGACATCTTTAACATCTCCAACCAGTTGCGTTATTCTGTCCGACGTGAGCACGTCGGCGAGGTTTATTCTGCTGGCATTTCCTTCATTCTTCAAGTTGTGCAGGTATGCGTCAATTGCACCGACTGTGCCTGTGCTATTTAACTCAATCATGTAACTATTCGCTTTCCGAAATGCATATTTAAAATAATTCGCGCTACTCTGAAGATGAACTGTTTTGACAATAAAACGTACTTTATGTTCTTCGAATGTGTCCCTTGCTCTTATAATACGTTGAAGTGGTTGACGTATGACGAGCGACTCGTACAATCTTAGATCTTTGGCATATTCGACTGAAGCTTGCCAGAAAGCATTACAGTATTTAAGAAATTGATTTTTTATTATGTGACAGCCATCCTTGTGCATACAAAGCAACCCGTCCACGGTTTCTATATATTGCTTGATGTGTCCTATTAGTCGAATGTACGTCTGATTTATTTCCGTGCTTTGCTTGAACAATTCTGCTGTTAGATAGAACGAGTTGTACCTGCCGTTCGGTGTATCCGTGTAGTTCAATAACGGGACGACATTACAGTAGGCGATGTGCACTCGCTCCAGGTTGTATAACGCTCTCTTCGAAGCGATGAGCTTTTCCTCTAGACGCAGTCGTATGGCTGCCCGCCAAGTGTTTTGTTTAGTCGTGTCTACTGAATCTCTAAATATTGTAGAGAGCTCAAATGAGCCAGACACACAGTCATGCAATTTCATTTCATCCCATCCGACAATAAAAGAATCCTGCAAGGCGTCCTGCATTTTCTGAAATCCCAGTGCCATTACAGCATTGTATCTGTCATCAAATGTTATTCTCACAATGGGGAGTAACGTATCAAACAAGCCTTCCAAATCAGTGTCGAGGTCACTCTTGCTTAATATTGGCAGCCCTCTGAGAACTCGTTCCGTCTCGTCTATGTTAGCTTCCCGTCTGTCTTGCAATAGACGTTCTTGGGTATTAAGCGATTTGTTCAGGTTCTTCCCTACTTCATTGGCGAATCTCGCAGACAAATCGATTCGGTTTTGGCTGTTCTGGTTAGCAGCCGCGTAACTCATGGACGCTTTGTAATGCATGACATCAAGTGGCAGACATGTTTTTCTTGAATTGTTCTGATAGACAAACGACCCTTTAGACATTGTCGTAGTTCATCACGTATGTGGGAGTTGTTATGACGTCAACATTTTAGTTGGTTGCTTGAGTCCTTAGGGTCCTTATGAGATATAGGTTTGACCCGAGAGTTGCCACTTGTGAGCAGCCTACATGGCAAAGGTGTGACTTTCTTGAAATATGGCTTAGTGGCACAGACATAGACATAGATTTGTTCCGTTTTTTATAGATGGATGGAGTTCTAGGTATGCGACGCACAAGAGTTCTCTGTTCGGCCGGACACGTTCGGGAAATGGCTCCTGTTTGATGATCGTCGCCATTGGGCTATTTCATTGTTAACTATTTTGCAGTCGATGAATTGTTGACGAAAATGACTGATTTCAATATAGACTTACCTATCATAGGCAGCAGGCAGCGTGTATATTGGGAGACGTTGCACACGGGCGGTTCGTCTGTAAACAATAGTGCAAGAAATAGGTGTTTTGTGACTGAGTTAAATAGAGTACACTATGCTTCGTTCATCACTACGCTGACAAAAGGCGTGCGCGTTTGTTTATTCACGCTGAACCAAGGATGTGTGTAGTTGCGGAGTTAATGACAGACGTTAAGATTGGTTGCACGCTTGTATTCAACTGGATCGTGTCCGTCAGAATAATAGCATTCCAAAAGGGATATCGTATTCCATGCAGAATCGTGAACTATTCTGTTGTTCGTTGCAATAATTAACTTATCAGGCTAAAACACCAGCTTGCATGCATTTTAAATGAATAAACAAACATAATAGAACAACATTTCATAACTATAAAATTTTCGAAAAAAGGGCAAGAAGACGTGTAAAACTTATGTTACTTGCCCTATTATTAAAAATAAAAATAACATAAAATAAATAAAATACAAATACTGAATAGTATGTAATTGTACGCATGTGACATATTGTTTTTTTTTCTTCAAAACATGGTATATCATGTCCATTTATGGCAGGCCGAACGTGAAGTAACTTTAATTATGTCCCAAACCAATTTGAAGTTGCAGTCAATTTAATGAAAACCACCTCAATAAATTTAGATTAAAAGTATTATTTTATAGCTCCAGTAATTGTTTTCACCATAAATAGATACATATCAAATATATAAAGTATAACAATTTTAGCTTAATAATTTTTTTTTAAAGATGAAAATTCCAACAAAAAATTGTGAACTCTCAAGAGAATTCTAGAGTTGTATTCCTTTAATTGATAAGATGATAAATATATTTGGTCCTAAAATAGAACCTTGAGGAACATCACAACGTATATTTAGTGTGACTGATTCACAATTTTTATACTGAACAAATTGTTTTCCGTTTTCCAAATAACTCACTATCCGTTTACGTGCAATACCGTGCATACCATAGAAATACACTTTTTTGGCCAATATATCATGATCAACAGTGTCAAAAGCTTTCTTTAGGTCAACGAATACTCCAATAGCATACTTTTTGTTGTCTAGTGCATTTGTAATTTCTTCAACCAATTCCAACAGAGCATGATAAGTTGACATATTAGATATAAACCTATACTGGGTTGGACTGAGTACATCATGATTATTTGAGTATTGTTCCAACCTGTCATTATATAATTTTGGTAGTGGTTTTGAGAATTGAGGTAACAGCTAGATGGGTTTGTATTTTTTTTTTTTACAAAATATGATGAAATTATAACCTAAGACGTTGCATCATAATAAACCATATTTACCTGTATTGAAAGGTGGCATATAGTAATCTCTGCAGCCACAAATGTCGACAACGAAATCAGTGACGCATTCCCTGTAGCAGGCCGCCTGCGAGTAACGACTGAAGTAGTGCAGCTTTCGATGTCTCACACAATCACCGTGTGGCGGCGGCAGGTTGGTTTCCTACAATTTTGATATTCACCGCACAAGGGACAAGAGTGCCAAAGCAAACTCAACCTATGAATGTTTCTCGCCATATGAATGACTCTATGTGCAATTAGTTATCAGTTTTATAATTAATTGGTTCAGTACATTATTGTATAATAAATTATCGCACACTTCTAACATAAATAAAAGGTAAAAGGTGTATCGCTTTTGTTTCGCCCATTGATTGCCAGAGCCTAGTCTTGTTCCGGGGCCACAGTTAAAAGTAAGCGAGATGATACTTACTTTCGAGATGCTTACTGCAACAAAGGTATGCATTCCTGCTGGGACGTTATCACCTATGTCCTGCACCATTGGAATGACGCCTTGGTTGTGTAGACGAAACTTCAATCCCACTGCGTTGTTTGGACCCTTCGTGTACTGGTACTGTTCGGTGTTCACCACCAATTGTAGTCCGTTTTTGACTCCTACAGAACATCGACCGTTTCTGAAGTGTAACTGTTGATTACATACTGTATATATATATATATATATATATATATATATATATATATATATATATATATATATATATATATATATATATATATATATATATATATATATATATATATATATATATATATATTATAATACTTTACATTTATTAAACGATACTGGTTTAATGAACGAGTTGCTTCAGAATGTTGCATAACATTGCAATACAGCACAACACTCGGAAACGTATTTATTATATAGGTTCATAACTAGCACATGAACACATTTAATACAATAAAACGACAATGTACTAATTATTCGTCGAGATGTGACCGGCTTATTTCGGGAAGTCATCCGCCTTAACAACTGGTAAAAGGATGTAATTTAGTAGGAAGATCTTGTCAAATGTAACTCTGTTTGATTCAATCAATTATACCTTATAACGAAAATGGAAATATTACAAAATATGGAATTATTCTTTAGAAAACTCCTGACGTGACCAGGGGTCGAGTGAAGGGACAGTACAGTCCCCACTCACTGACAGTTCGACAACATCAACGTAAACATTACACACTTTTATTATCAAATAGGACATTTTCACAAAGTGTTTTGGGAGAACGATTTTGGGTTTATCTCCTGCCCCTTTGTACATTTAAGAGAATTTGCACCAGTAGTGCACACCCGGTAGACTATGTAATAGTGCTGCCATCTAACGTACGGCAGGGTATGATATTGGCACAATGCAAGTGTTTAACTTGGTGAGTAAGGTATCACTACTTGAGTAAATTTGTACTATTTTTAATTTTAATTCCTTCCGTTATGATGGTCAAATTTAGTATGTGTAGAACCAGTTTGACGTGATTGATACAATGGTATAATTGTTAATCACATTTAGTGAAGATATAAGAATTTTAATATACGAACTAGCCAGTTGTTGTTCGGCAAGCAAGCCAAGTGCGACAAATGATTTCACACATTTGATAGGTGCTAGATAGCTCGGAATATTCGTTTTATTAATATAACACATTAAGTTGTAGGAGTTGAGTGACACAATTAATGGCGTTTTTCCGTCTCAATGCAGACATTTGGGTGATATTAAATTTAGGTGTAAATATATGTAATTTGAGGTTTTTTGGATATCTGAAGATTGTTGGTCTTGTATAGGGCCTAAACCCGAAGTCTTAGGAACGTGACGTCGCATTCCTAGGGATGAATTATGTTGCATTAAGCTCTGCTATTGGTTAGTTAGACTTCCGGCACAATTTGGCCGCCGTTGTATTTAACGAATTTGCACGATGTCGCAGATCGGAGGTGATGTGAGTTGTATAAAATCAGCATGTTTACTTAAGCCACCTAGCGATGGTACTTAGTGATTGAGTCGTGCTAGTGGCGCCGAATAGCGACCAATGGCAAATGTCATGTTTGGTATCATTGGAAAACTTGTTTACTGATATTGTTTATCCTTGCGTAAGCATTTAATTACGGTTGATAACAAATATCTTGAGTTGTTGATTTGTGTCGCCGACAGCATAATGGTGAAGTAAATATGTTTACGTTCTCACTTTCGACAGTGGGTTGAGATAAAAGAAATTTGTAAAGTGTTTTTTTCTGTTATAAATCTTGCAGGAGATGCACTTTGGTGTTCACCATCATTATGTGTGTGTATTGTCTAGGTTTATTATGATATAGACTTTATGTAGGATATTATTTGATTTGAATGTTTGATACTGGGGTGTTTTGGTGCAACTATTACGTAACTTTTCACAAGTCAACTTACAAGTTGCATAGGCAACCAAACCTTTCCGGGGTCTACAGGATATATGTACGCACTAAAATAACGAAGGATAGACTAAGGCACAAGTTTAATCAATTGAGAAATGTAGCTGTACGTATCATGCGTGAAAGGTTATCCATATCCTGTTCATGTGTGTCATTAGATAGTCATCATACCAATTGATTTACACGCCAAGCAGTGTACTTGCAATTTATGCAGAATATATGATTATTTACCAGTGGCGTTGACCTTATTGTTGGGGCTGATCCGGGCGTTGAACGTGTAACATATTCCAGCATCAGTCATGGTCAACTCGAAATCTTCGTGACTGCACTGCGCTCCCTTCCATCGACAACTAATGTGACAGTAACATGTACGTTTGACTAGTGAACAACAACAAACAAGTATCGCACTACCATGCCAATACATTTATCATACTTGATAGGTCTCACGCTTATGCATGCACGCACACACATACGCATGCACACAAGCACAGGCACACACAAACATATGCACACGCACGCACGCACAAATACACACACGCCCACACGCCCACGCGCACTCTCTCTCTCTCTCTCTCTCTCTCTCTCTCGCTGTCTCTGAGGGTAAAGTTAATGGCATTGCTGTCATCATTACAACAATAACCATAATCACCATCCATCTAAATATAACAGCATCACTATCGATATTGTCGTCAACAGCATAGAAAAGTCATTATTACAAGTGGTACACTGCAGTACGCTGCGAAATTGACATACAAGAGACATCGGGCTATCAAGAAACTTACGACGCAATCATATCTTCCTTGCGGTGTGCATGCAGGCGGTAGACATCAAGCATCGACTGATTGCTGACGCCCCACTTCGAGTAGTTGAACGTGGAGATGTCTGTACGATTGTACATGTCGTTCAACCAATGGTATGAGCGACTTTCTTCGGTAGCCAGTAGTCTGCAACAATGTGTCGACAATGCTGAGTTCGCAGCTATTCACCAGCAAACAATGACATGTCTAGCCGTAATCAGGAAACAGCGCTCGCCATGGCATTATAGTCAAGTACCGTGATGAACCTATTTTGGTTTATACTGCCTCATTGCTCCTTATTTTATCACGATTATGAGTATCTCGGGACCACTGGACCACCGCAGAAAAGTTTCCCAGTTTCTCCTGTAGGAATATGCATATGCACCATTTTTGTGTCCAGTGTTGCAGACTATCGTATTAATACACATAACCCCGACTATGTTTTCCAACTTCCAAGTTAGTTTTGATTGATGTCATTACTGCTATAGCTATTTCGCCACGTGTTCCTCTGCCCAAATAAGGCACTCCTAAACGCGGATCTTCATGGGGAACTAGGATAGGCAGCCGTTGTGTGGTCTCTTTTCTTTTTATTTATAAAAGAAGTTTACCATCCCAATGGATGGACAGTCAATGCAGCGCAGGACTTAATTTCAAATATTTAATAACTTAACCTATATTTTCCACAAAAAAGTGCCCCTAGTGACAAAAAGCGTGATACCTTGAACTACACCCAACGCAAGAAGCGCTTCCTAATGACCATATATGTATTAACTTGACCTGTATTTCTCCCACGAAGCGCCTCTAGTAACAACTAACGTAATAACTTCACCTATATTCCATCCAATAAGCATCCTTTAGCAACGAATGAAACAGCAAAAGCGACAAAGTAGCAAAACATCATAACAGTGACCCATCAAAGAGGTTGGTAATGCAATGTTCAGCTCCTGTAAACTTTACTGTATTTTAGGCTCTTGGGCATTAACCGTACATTTATTATTTGCGTATGTTTCTTTAGTGATTTTATTTAGATGATTTCGCCTTAGCCATTTTTTTCAGCATAACATTTTGTGACGATACTCCGACGAGTTGGACTAAGTCATGCAGGTACTACTACCTACTCAAGCTGCTGTTTCTGCTGCTACTACTACTACTACTAATGATAATAATAGTAGTACTACTACTACTAATAAAGTACCAATAATGTTCTAAATAATGTACTACGGGTACTACTACTAATAATGTTCTTAATATAGTAATAATAATAATGTCCAGTATGCATATTAATAATGAAATCAGTCTTTGCCATTCCTGAATACAGTGGCACATGGCTATTTGCTATATATTTGAACAAGTAGATTAACTTTTAGAAACATAATTACCTCACGTACTATTGATTCAAGCTGCTATTCCTGAATACAGTGGCACATGCCACAGTAGCTGATAAGGAAATAGTCCAAAAGTTGCTTTTCAGAATGAAATGAATGGGTTCGTTTAATAATGTAATTACATTTTTAAGTAATCGGTTTGTCAGTAGGAGGTATTTGTATATATCATTTTGATAGTAAGTTGCATCGCAGTAGGTATGCTTGCATTAAACTTTCAGTGATTTTATGACCTGAGAATGTGTCGTGTATTGTATACAGCAGTGATTTCTTGTTGGCGTTGCTATTCCTATTTGCTATACATTTGAACAAGTAGATTAACTTTTAGAAACATACCTCATGTACTATTGATTCAAGCCCGTTCCTTAGTGCATAACTCGATCTACTGAAATTAATTAGCAGTAACGTTTTTTCATGACAGTTTTAAGTACAGGTGCCGTACTGAGCCGCTATAGTGTAGTCAATACGTATGTTGTAGGAATATAACAATGGTGTAACTAGTGGTGTGTCCATGGCTTCCTTGAACATATGCCATATGGAGCTTCTGCTCTCTAGCCCTTAATTGTATTAAGTAATAGAACAGGGAAAAGAGGTAGGTTTCACTATTATTGATGTTGCTTATCTAAGGAGAATAGATCACGTGATGTTTTATCTGGATGATAAAGCCAGCTGGTATGTATGTATCAATGAGTTGAACTGTATGCGTACACGTCTCCGCGTGTGAGGCGTTGTGACTTGTTGGATATATTTCATATAAATGCACCCATCCAGTGCTCACAATTTTATGACCACACTGCTCGGTCAGCACAAACAGACAAGACACACTGAGAACCCCTTTGACCCGAATCTCAATATGTATGTGAAATGCGACGAAGACAAGACCAAAGATCAGCGCACTCTGGATATATCTTTTGTTCCACATTATGTCGACATGGTGGAATCAAACGTCGAATAAACGGAAAATGGTAATAAAGTTTCAGTTTAGAATCCCTTTACAGGGCCAACTTAAATCAAAAGCGTGCCAGTTCTGGCAATGCATAAAAACGTGTTTACATATATAAACGCCAGTGTGTCAATGGAAACCTAATGAATAAGGATAAAACACTGCATAAATAACAACCTGGTCCATATAAATAATGTATGTATGTATGTATGCATGTATGAGCAAATCTCAATCCAACAAAACACATTTATGCTATAATCAACAACACTGTTCAGAATTGATTAAATTGAATAAATATTAACAAATAGTGTATGTTATTTCAATGATGACTTCAATCAAATCCTTAAACTTACAACAAGCAAGTGAATGTAATCTGCATTTCTACCAACACATAATTTAATTTTTAAATGTTAAATTAACAATTACTTTAGTTGAACAAGTTGGGAAGTTAGTTTAATTTAATTTACCTGAGAAATGTGTGAGGTTAATTTAATTTAATTGGAGAATTTCTTAATTAATTGTAATTTAATTAATTAAATGTCCAAGATAATTGTCCCATGCCTGCCACAGAGCTACCTGGGTAAACCGAGAACATTACCTGGCGTTCGGCATCATCCCAGACATTGAATTAAAATTTTCTTCAAATAGATTCGATCACGTGTATAAATTTTTTTAAACTGCTCTTTTTTCCCAAAATAATTTAGGTGCAGCGCGTGTTACAAGTCATGCAGTGCAGAAAATGTCATGCAGTGCAGGAGGTGCAGAAAATGTCATGCAGTGCAGGATGTGCAGGAGGTAATTATTTTGTTCGTCAGTTCTACTATTATTGTAAATGTTTCCATAGTTCACAGGCGGCTGGTAACCGGGCTGGTCGATATTTTTTCGTTGTACATACCTCGCACAGATGTTAATAACAATGTTAATGTTACCATATACGATACTGTCTCCACCTATCTGTTGCCCTTTCAAGACTAGCCGCAATACTTTCAGAATTGAATGAATGGGTTCGCTTAATAGTGTAATTACACTTTTAAGTAATCGGTTTGTGAGTAAGTGGTATTTTGTAGATATCATTTTGATAATAAGTTGCATCGCAGTAGTTATGTTAGTATTAGGGGTTATTAGACTAAATAGTAGATTAGTGCATAACATAGCCAGTTCCAATGCTATTAACCACAAAAAACTGCAACTTATTTTGCTTGTAGGCTTATTGCTAGCATATGTTGTTCATTAAAAATAATATGCCCTCTGAATATTTAGTGTAGTCTATAATCGCCAGGTGCCAGCACTAAGTAGCCTATGTGTAATTTTGGGACGAGAGGCATGATTATGTAAGTAATGTAATATTACGCTAAGTGATATCTAGTCAACAAGGACCTTTTACAGTGTGGAATATGTCAGGTGGGGCCATACAGGATTAAGGGCAGTCATATGGTGAAAATATTGTAGTCAGAGCCAACATTTTCATTTTCTAGCTGTCATTTTACTTACTAATCATCTTACGCTCTGGTTGGTGCATATGAAGTCACTAAGTTGTTATTTTTATATGCAATATAATGTTTTGACAATTACTCATGATGAAAACATTATGAAATTATGCTTTAATAGTGGTGAAAATAAAAATTAAAGACACCTTTATTTCATGAAAAGTTGTTGGTTTACATGAATTGTTGTGCTCTTATTTGACCTGATTGAGTTAATATTCGACACAATTAAGTTGACCTGTGACTTGATTATGTTGACATTTGACCTAGCTAATGTGACCCCAACTGGCCGGATATGACGTCACACGGAATATGACCCTCTTCAACTGATCGGAAGTGACCATTTGACCATATGAGGTAGGTAGACGACTCCATGAGTACGCTCAGGCGTTGTAGGTAGAGGCGTGATGAAGGTACTTATTTGTCAGTTTGTGAGGTGACAGAGTTAGCGACACATCACGCAAGAGGAGCGTACTGCTAAGGTTACAGAGATCAGTAAGTACATAAGGCGGCGCAGCACAACGAGACAGCTCGTCCAGCTACTTCGGCCGGTACGCGGGCAGCTCGTCGTCGGTGGGCGGCTGCTATGGAGGGTCGCCTTGATGCGACAGAACGGCTCCATCACGAGATACGCGTTATACGTGTTGCAGTCTGTTCTCACCATTGTTGCAGCTGCAGCAACTGCACCATCGTCTGTGGCGTCAAGCAGTCAGGGCGTCCACGAAACAGCAGGACGTGGCTCCGATGACGTCCACGAGTCGCCAGGATGTGGCTCCGGTGGCATCCACCAGTCGTCAGGGTACAGCTCCGGTGGCGTATAAGAGTGACCAGGGGGCTAGCATAGTTGCCCCAATGGCCAACAGTGGGTGGCCTTGTGACAGGTATCGTGGATGCATTGAACGATCTCCACTTTGTCCCTTCATGCACATGTTCCCGAGAAGGTACGAGCAAAGGTGTGCCTGGGAGTATATTGATCTGCATACCTTGCTCTCGTATATCAGCCTGGCACAGCATGATTTCTAGTTAACTATCCGACCGGTGGGTAATAATGGGAACCCTGCTCTCTGCGTTGCCCCTACGCCCAAAACTGAATTCAGATCCTTCACGCAGTGGTCCAAGGCTTTCCATATATACATGTCTCTTTTTCCCATGACACCTCGTGATACTCCTGATGCGCCCAAAATGTTTAAATACATGCGCACGGGTAGACATTTGACAGAGCGTTGGGGAGCTGGCGAGGGTACGATGAGTCGTTCATGTCACCAAACTGTATGGAGGGGTAGTCGTGGCACAGCGCGAATTATGAGCTGTGGCTAAACGTAACACAGCAGCCGCAACCCAGGGTGTTACCGCAAGGGGGTCTCCATTTCTCGTCAGGGGTGCCTGTAACAAATCCGCCGGCAAGTGCTACGCGTACAACCTGGGCCAGCAGTGCAAACGCAACCCCTGGAACTACAGGCACCTGCCTGTGCAGGTGGTGCGGGGTAGCCAACCTGGGATTAGTTGTCGAAAATCACAAGCACGAAAATCCGTTATTCCCCAGCGAAATATGGACAAACAACGACCGCGTCAAGTCATCGCAAGTTTCGCAGCAGCTCTAAGTGACGTATTGCAAGGGTATGATGTTGTTAGAAGTAAGTATCTTTTCAATGGCAACAGTGGCGTATGCTTCTTCGTAGATAACGAGGACTTTGTATCAATGTTTAATAAGCAAACGTACAGGTTTTATTGCGTAAGTTAATTTTGTTTGCATGCGTGCGCTGTAATATTAACTTTATAGCTCGTCATGTGTCAAGTCGTGACAATACTTTAGCTGACAAATTGTCCCGTTGTGAAATCGACGACTTTCGGGCATTGGCTCCATGGGTCAACTGCGAACCAGCGAGAGCGCCATCCCACGTCACACCAGCCGCTTCAGGGACACTGTAGAGCGACTCATACATGTGTCATGTTACCTGCCATGATGGTTCTGGCTTTCAGGGCTTATTTGCGTTTGGATGAGATGGTCCCCCGATTCAGCAGTGTAGTGCAAGGGTGCATTTACTTTAGGGTTGTAACACAGAATGGTGACATGATCACAGTTTATATTTATATATATATATATATATATATATATATATATATATATATATATATATATATATATATATATATATATATATATATATATATATATATAATACATACATATATATGTAAACACAGTGGTAGACAGGGCCTTCAGTCTTTGCAGGTTAACGGACAATGTGCCATAGGCACATGGCTCAGAGAAATTTTTTCAGGCTAGGGGTTCAATGCAGGCGCCCTTACTTGCATGCGCATAATTGCAGCATTCCAGTGCTGCGGTGCGGAGGGAGTTTGATATAATATTAAAGTGTCTGGTGGAATTCTGTGGGCTGAATACTAAAGTGCTTAAGGGTCACCGTTTCAGGATTGGGGCGGCTACTTCGGCAGCATTAAGGGGCGAGTCGGACGCACAAATAAGAGCAGTAGGTAGATGGTCGTCGGATGCTTTCAGGAAGTACATTCGAATAACAGCAACAGCTGTATGTACAGTTCTTGTACGCAAAGCAGGTAATCTGCAGCTGTATGCACAGTATCGTAAGTATAGCTGGTATTCTGACAGTAGTTGTATCGCTCACTGTTATACTAAACATGGTGGCTTGGTTGTTTTCTATGTTTATGGCTCTGGGGTATGGCCGAGACTATGATAGTGGCGGAGTCGATAATTAGTGTCTTATCTATCATAATGTTCTAACAGAGTGTAATGGTATATATAGTAAAGTCGCTTAAAGGATATTTCCTTAAAACTAACGTAAATGTTGTATCGGGATGTAGCCGAGACTCTGGAAGTGGCGCAGTCGATAGCTATCTTCTTAATCGGTGTACACTTTGCAGGGACATTATGTTCGGGTGTAGCTGAAGTTCTCACATTGGCGGCATAGATAGCTAATACATACTAGAAATATTGATAGCTAATACTATTTGAAATGTGCAGGTATGTAGTTGGATCTAGTCGATAGCTAATATTTTACATATTGTACAATGTTGCAGGAACTTCACAGAGGGATGTTGCTTCGGATCTGACAGTGGCGGATTTAGTAAGAGTCTTAGGCGAATTAACTATGTAAGTAAGTAAGTAAGTGGCGCACAAGTGGGCGGGTTTGGTCACATAGGGTCACCAGGTGGCGGAGTGACCCCCACCGATACAGTGTGATAACTGCTAGCCAGTAGTCGTATACTTATACTTGTAGCGGGTGGCTGTCGTAGACATTTAAATATTATCTGTAGCAAAGTTTGTTAGACTACGAAATATGTCAGTAAATTTTACGTTATGTGTTATGTGTTGGGGCCGGCATGCTTGCTGGGATTATGTGTTGATGCATATCGTTTTCGTGTTGAATATTAGCATAATTACTGTTATATTAATTTATAAATTAAAGCTGAATTAAATTAAACATGAATTTGGCCTGTGAATTTGGACTTGTGTTGTCATTCTGCATGATTGGATTTATGTGTTATGTTATGGGTACATAAAAATAATTTTCGTAAATAGAAGACAACATGCAAACAACGACACGCGATACCTGAAGGCGTTCTGGTTGCAAATGGTGACGGCGGGAAAGACGACCGGTCCTTGTCGCGACATCGCTATCGTCATTCTGACAGGCCTACTCAAGTACAGTCTCACTAAATCTTGACAATGGTAGACGAATGTCGAGGTGCTGGCTAGCACGATTGTGATCCAGAGAATCCTACAGCAGACGAAAGTGGCGGGAGGTTTTAAGAACGTAGAATAATCGCACCGATACAGTGCCTCTCGCGTCATTTCAAAACGAAAGTGTCAGACCACTAATCATTGGTAGATCAATCAGTAACTTCACGGAAGACGTGGCTAATACAGCAGGTCGCCATTATACCTGTTTTCGCCAAAGCTTTGTGTATCATAACTTTTTATTAATCGCTGACGATATCGTGCCAAGTAATGCATGCATTGCTACCTCACGTAGTGTTAAAACTTAAACGAGGGCATATAAACTTAATATGAAGCTAAAGCTAAGCTAAAATATTGTTTTTCTTATACTATTAACACTGTTTTCCAAATGTCACATTTATATTTGTGCGCGTTGAAAACAATGGCAACTCTGGTATTGATAAGCCAGTTTTGATAGTAAGTTAGATAATAAGGCGCCACAAATACAGCCTTAGTAAGATAATTAGAGAATATGATTCTGTAGAATAAAAATTGTTTTTATAAAAATGTCAACTTTAAAACAAACTTCGGATATGTCACGTTCACTGGTTTGCTTGGGTTTGACGTAAACCGTTCAGGAAACACGTCGTATTTTATGGCCGAAGCATAATAGTTCCACTGCGATGTTTTCAATGATACGTGACTGGCTGTGCCAGTATACATACCGATGTATGATGGAAACACATTATGTAAGATTACCACTGTGAACTGAACACTCACAGTGAAATGGTAGAGGATTGGACAGTGGCCGATGGAGGAGAGGTTACAACTCATACTTCATATTTATTATCAACCGGATAGCAGGATACTGCAACAAGACCGTGATGAAGCTAGTCCCGCTCTCCCAAACCGACCCATTGGCCTACAAATTAATGCAGTAGTCAACCCACACGCCGTACTGTTTTGTCGACGTTTCAAACTCAAAAAGGTAAACTCGCAATGTATGCGCACCATCTAGATGCAACCACCAAAACGTACCGCGTACACCCGAGAAAACACGGATAATACAAACACAAATACCAATCAGGCCCCTTTGCTGAGGATACCGTCGAGGCAGGAGAGAAGCTGATGAACACCATCTCTGAGGAACGCCGTAAATCATGGCAGACTCTCATCGAATCGACAGACATGATACACAGTAGAAAGAAAGAAGGCTTGGGCAAACAATGCGAAAATTTTGCAACCATCCACGAAAGGCAACGGTACAGCAAGCTTGCTCATTAACTGCTACTAAATGGACGCACGCCAAACAAACTACCAAAGTACGTCTCGATCAACAACGATATCCCAATGACCCAGTGCTTACAAGATTGTTGAATGCCGCCGAAGTCGAAGCCGGTGTCAACGCATTGTAGAAAGAAAGGCAGCAGGTCTAGATGAAATCCAAACATAACTCATCAAACAGTTCGGACCGAATACCAGGAATTGGTTGCTATGCTTCTACAACAACTGTGTCAACAGCAACAAAATCCTCAAGCTCTGGCGACATGCAAATGTAATGGCAATGCTGAAACCAGGGAAATCTGAAGAGAAGTGCTTCAGCCCCATCTCCTTGCTGAGCCACACCTACAAGCTGTTCGAGTGACTGATCTTGAACCGGCTCGCCCAACACGTTGACAGAAAAATCTTCCAAGAAAAGGCTGGATTCCGTCCAGGGAAATCGTGCACCGGCCAGTTGCTCAAACTGACAGAACATAATCGAAGATGGATTTAAAAAAAGACTAATTACTGGACATGTCTTCTTTGATCTATCGGCATACGACACCGTCAACCACCGACGCTTCCTTGCCATAGTGCTAGGAATGACCGGTGACTTCCATCTTACGCAATATGATCGAAAACCGGCGATTTTTCCTGGTACTGGATGGTAAAAAACCGATGGCGTAGACGGAGAAACGGATTACCTCAGGGAAGTGTACTGGCGCCAATGTCGTTCATCATATACACAAATGACCAACCTATCCACCTTGAAACTTGCAGCAGCTAGCTGACGACTTGCATATAACATATCAAAGCAAAACCTTTCATGACATCGAAACGACACTCACATCAGCGTTGGGAACCCTGACAGAATACTACAAAGTGAACCAACTACGTACAAATCCATCCAAGACCCAGGTGTGTGCCTTTCACCTGAGGAACAGAGGTGCTAAGCGCGAAATAAATGTTACCTGGAATGGCATCAGATTGCTAACACAGCAACACCAGTGTATCTTGATGACCACCTTGACAGAACACTATCATACAACACTGGTGTATCTTGGCGTCGATCTTGACAGAACACTATCATATAACACAAGTGCATACTGGTGTCCACCTTGACAGAACACTACCACACAACACCGCTGTATATACTTGGTATCCACCTTGACATAACACCAAACGCACAAACAGAAGGTAAGTTCACGGAGCAACATCATCCGCAAACCTGCAAGCTCGAAATGGTGATGCAGAGCACCGACCCTAAGATCCAGCGGCCTTACTCTTTCCCATTGTACTGCCGAATACACATGTTCTATATGGGCAAGATCAAAAACATGCAAAGAAACTGAACTATGCCGTACATGACTGCTGCCGAAGTATAACGGGCTGCCTGAAACCTACCAACGTAGACAGCTTACACCTGTTGGCTGGCATCGCTCCCTGTATAAGGCAGACTGTGGCTTGCCCTACAGACAGATGAAGCAGGCAACAGACGCAAGACACCAGCTACACAAGCACGTGCCTGCTACGAACCAACTGAAGTCGCGGAAAAGTTTCACTAACACCACGAAACCGTTGAACGCGTTGTCCAGTGGCACCAGACTAGAAATGTGGAAATACGACTGCAAGAAGCATCAGCAGTCATGACAGCTGAACCCCTACCAGCAGGGTCCGACCAACCATGGCTCTGCTTGCGATCAGTCAAGCGCCAAGCAAAGACGACCGTGAGGAGGCGGGGATATATTGACGAGACGCAGTCAAAGAAATGTGACTGCGGGGAAGACGAGACAATGTCCCACGTCCTCTGGTGCACTCCTGGACGGACCGTGCACGCAGTACGATCTGGCCACCGTCACTGACCGGGCAGAGACATGTGCCCGAAGATATTAGCACCTCGTGTGAACGACACAAAAAGAAGATTTACTACATATTCATTGTCATAGGCCTATATCACCATACCACAGCCAATCGTTGATAACAATAAAGGCAAGCCACAAACAGATGGGCACAATGAGGCAAGTCATTCGTCTAATTACAATTAAATGCACAACAGGGCCCGTTAATATAAATATTTTCGTGCTAGCATAATATAGAACAACTTTGCACAAACACTGCAAATGCTGCTATGCATTGAGAATAGTATTTTCGTTTGTATCTGCGGCATGTGTATGTGCGTGCGTGCGTGCGTGCGTGCGTGCGTGACTGTGTGCGCGCGTTGTGCGTGCTTGTGTGGTTGTGTATGCGCGTGCGTGCGTGCGTGCGTGAATCGCAAAGTATCTTGGAATCGATGTAAAAAGAAATTTACTGAGACGTTCGTAAGACAATTTTGCTCGTCGATCACCAGTAATAACAAAACAGCAAATATCCGGACGATTCGTCGTAATGTGTGGGATATTATATTTCCATTGAACATCTGCCAGAACTGTTGGAAGATGTTTAGCTTAGGCAAATCTAAGGCTGGCTAGAATGTCGACTCATACACATAGCAAGTGGACAAAGAAGCCATTGGCATGTGCAATATAAAATACTCCTAATGCGCTAAAATCCTCGGGAAACCCAAGCTCGGCAGTACAGATCGACAGTCCTGCCATTTTTCAAATACGTGTAAGCCAACCTTCTGAGATATTTGCCAATTGTGTGTTTAAACATATTCGCGTTGCTAGCATTTGCAACAAGAAGTCCCTCGCCTGCGAGCGATGTTGTGTGTCGATTCTGTGACGTATCGCAGACCGTGAAATGTGGTCGTTTCACAGAAGGTTTTGAGGGCGCGGCCCCACTGCTTGCTTTGCTCGCCCGCCTCCTCTGCGGCGTCACAGTGTTCCAGCGACCTCGGTACCGACGTGCTGTCTGGCACGTGGGGTTCCTCCATCTCGATCACAGTGTTGGTGCCTTCCATGACGACCAGAAAGTAGAAGGTAGACGAGGTGTCGTTGTTTCAAGAAAACTGAACGTGTGCAGCGCAACTGCTACAGTCGTCGCATCACGCCGACTAAATTCCTGGAATAGTCGGAAGCGATTCTAAATTGCTGCGCGACGAAGCGATCGATATGATGCCATTGCAGTAACAGAATTTCTTAACAAAAGCATCGTATTTTGATGGCAATATAGCATTGGAAGAGACAAGCCTCACACACGAGGCATTTTTGCGAAATGTGTTTTTTTCGCCACTCAACATTAGCGTAATTGTATATGCCAGAACTTTATCACAGGGGCTGTCATTTAATATAATTTGTAAATTAGCAGATTGGATCCCACATGTACTTGTACTTCCAGAGTAAGACAAAGATGCGTGTGTACGTGTGTGTGTGCGTGCGTGTGTGTGTGTGTGTGTGCGTGCGTGCGTGCATGCGTTCGTGCGTGCGTGCGTGCGTGCGTGCGTGTATCTATATTTATTCAATTGGGAAACGGACTTGTACAAACCGTTTAAGTTACATGTTATTATTTAGTAGATATTGCTGAATTTCAAACATACAGTGAATTATCCAAATTCACTATCGTTTGATGTTTTACGAGTTCTGTCATGGCGCACCAACTCACTGGTTAATGCAACAGCAATTCGTCAAAAGAAACCAATAATGAGGGGGCGTATAACAGGAACAGGGCGGTGGGTGGTTGTTCCTAAAAAATGTGTGCCTCAGAAATAGGTGGGAGGTGCGATTTGTGGGAGGTGGACTCTCAAAAATCGTGGGAGGTGGGAGATTGGCCCCACAAACAAGTCAGAGATGGGTGGTTGAGACCACTGCCACACCCCCTCAATAGTAGGACACTTCCCTCACTAGATCATCAAATTCGACGCGCCTCCTCCGGCCAGGAACGTTGCATCCTAACGCTGCGGTCGTTAGATATACTCTTCTAATATTTTAGCTATGGTTTATTGCTTGAGGTGTTTGACCGAAACTATTAGAAATAGTTGCGGAGTTTAACAAGATTTAACAAGATTTGCCATCCAAGCCAAAGGCAAAATAGTGATGTCAGCCTTTTCCCCGGTGAGTGCTGATATTTGTGCCCACCATTAAACATTTATGTTACCTGCTTGCACGAAACAGTTATATTCAAAAACCAATTTAGGTAATGAAACATTGACTGCTCATCCGTGTGTGGTTCTACACAAGAGACATCCGCTGTGTCAGACTCTGGATTTATACAAGACATCTCCGCCGTCTAAGACCCTGGATCTATGAAAGACACTTCCGCCGTGTCAGACGCTGGATTTATACAAGACATCTCCGCCGTCTAAGACCCTGGATCTATGAAAGACACTTCCGCCGTGTCAGACCCTGGATTTATACAAGACATCTCCACCGTCTAAGACCCTGGATCTATGCAAGACACTCCCGCCCTGTCAGACCCTAGATTTATACAAGACATCTCCGTCGTCTCACACCCTGGATCTATACACAATGCCGACCAGTAGCGACCAGCCAATAAAAGCTAGGCATCCTGAAACCAATGTTTCCGCACACGACAAGTTCGCCCTCTGAGACCTTGGATGTACACAAGACACTTCCGCCGTGTCAGACCCTGGATCGCCCACAAGACTTATCCGGCGTCTGAGACCCTGGATCTACATAAGAAGCCTCCGTCGTCTCAGATCCTGGATCTACACTAGACACCTCCGCCGTGTCAAACCCTGCATCTACACAACACACCTTCGCCTTCTCAGACCTTGCATCCATGCAAGACACCGTCGCCATCTGAGACCCTGGATCTACACAAGATACTTCCGAAATCTCAGACATTGCATCGACACAAGGCACCACCGCCGCCTCAGAAAAGGCATCTACACAATACACATCTGCCGTCTCAGTCCCTGGATATATGCAAGAAACCTCCGCCCTCTTAGATCCTGGATCTATACAACACACCTGCGCCGTCTCAGACCCTGGATCTATACAACACCCCTGTGCCGTCTCAGATCCTGGATCATCACAAGACACCCCCATCGTCTCAGACTCTTGATCTACACAAGGAACCTCCGCCGTCTCAGACCCGTTGTTCGTGGTTCGCTACATAGACTAACCCAATGTTACAATTATTAACGCAACGTAAAATGATATTAATCTGACAAACAGTGACTTTATTTATGAACGTATCCGGTTAAAATTCGGCAAAAATAGGAAAACCGGCGATCCAGCTCTCTACCCTGTGACATCAGGCTGTTCGCACTTTCGCAAGTTGTGCTAGTGATCTACACAGTATACCTCCGTCGTCTCAGACCCTGGATCTACACAAGACACCTTCAATGTCTCAGACCTTTCATCTACACAAGACATCTCCGTCATGTGAGACCCTGGATCTACACAAGATACCTCCGCGGTGTCAGACCCTGGATTTATACAAGACATCTCCGGGTTCTAAGACCCTGGATCTATGCAAGACACTTCCGTCGTCTAACACCTTGGATCTATACAAAATGCCACCACCATCTCAGACCCTGGATCTATACTAGACACCACCGCCGTCTCAGATCCTATATCTGTATAAAACATCTGCTCCATCTCAGACCCTGCGTCTACACAAGTCACCTCCGCCGTCTCAGACCCTGGATCTATGCAAGACAACTCCACCTTCTCAGACCCTGGATCTACACAAGACACCTCAGCCATCTCAGACCCTGCATCGACCTTAGAAACCTCCAATATCTCAGACCCTGGATCTGCACAAGACACCTCCATCGTCTCAGACCCTGGATCTATACAAGACAGGACTTTATCATAGGGGCTGTCATTTCATAGAATTTGTAAACTAACAGACTGGATCCCACAGGTACTCGTACTTCGAGATTTGGGCAACAATTCGTGTGTACGTGCGTGAGTGCGTGCATTGTGTCTGTATTTAGTGAATTGGGAAATAGGTTTGTACAAACAGTTTAAGTTAGATGTTATTATTTTGCAGATATTGTTGATTTTGAAACATACGGTGAATTATCCAAATTCACTATCGTTCGTTGGTTTTACGAGTTCTGTTATGGTTAATGGTGCACCTACTCACTGGTTAGTGCAACTACAATTCGTCAAACGAAACCAATAGTGAGGGGTGGGGGTATGACAGGACCAGTAATGGAGCGATGCGAGGTTGTGCTTAAAAATTGGTGGGAGATTGGCCTCAAAAATAGGTGGCAGGTGCGATTAATGGGAGGTGAACTCTCAGACATCGCGGCAGCTGGGTAGTTGATTGATGTTAGCCTTTTCCCGGTGAGAGTTGACATTTGTGACCGACACAAAACATTTATGTTACCTGCTTGCACGATTACATTAAAAAATCAATTTATGTAATGAAATGTTCCTGTCTGTGAACAACAGACAGCCTACGTTACATTTAGTGTTCATCCCTGTGTGATATGCGGTTGTTGACATTGATTTCGCGTTCGACACAGATATTAGGGATTACGGACGGCTACCTCCCTTAGTGTTAAAAGTGTGTGTATAAAGCATTGCTCTGAATAGTTCCACAACAAATACAACCGAAACTTTGTAATGTAACTTTTTTTGAGATACAATTCTGTAAGTTCCATTCGTGGTTCGCTATGTAGACTAAAACCCAATGTTACTATTATTAATGCAACGCAAAGTGATATAAGTCTAACAAACAATGACATTATTTTTGACAGGATCCGGTTAAAATTCGGAGAAAAATGCACAAAGAGGGTCCAGCTCTCTAACTATGGCATCAGGCTGTTCGCACTTTCGCAAGTTATGGTACACAAGACACCTTCTCAGAACCTGGATCTACACAAGACACCCCCGCCGTCTTAGACTCTGGATTTACACAAGATACCTCAACCGTTTCAGACCCTGGATCGGCCCTAGACCGTCGCAGACGGTGGATCAACACAAGATAGTTCCGACGTCTCAGACCCTGGATCTATACAAGATACCTCCGCCGTATAAGACCCTTGATCTATACAATATACCTCAGCCGTTTCAGATCTTGGATCTACACAATATACCTCCGTCATTTGAGACCCTGGATCTATACAACACACCTCCTTCGTCCAATACCCTAGATCTACACAAGACACATCCTTCGTCTCAGACCCTGGATCTATACAAGAAATCTCCACCGTCTCAGATACTGGATCTTCACAAAACACCTTCTCTGTCTCAGAACCTGCATCTACACAAGACACCTCCACCGTCTGAGATCCTGGATCTATACAAGCCAATACTTTATCACAGGGAACTGTCGTTTCATAGAATTTGTAAACAATCAGATGGGATCCCACCAGGCTTGTTAACACATGCAAATGCATTTAAATGTGCATTTGTATGTTGAGCATTTGAATGCACATTCAAATGCCTCCATAACATTTTAAATGCATTTGCATTTGAATGCGTACTTTAAACATTTGCATACGACCCACAAACATTTGATTTGTCAAGTGCACAATCAAATGCATGTGTAATTAGTTGAATAATTATTATTGTTAGATTCATTTTCACAAGTTCAAAATATGCCATTGGAAAATTTGCTCTGTAGTGAGCAGTACTCTCAGCAGATTACGAAATCATTGTCTGACCTGTGAATCCCCTTTCACAATGTGCTCTTTAAAAACTGGTAAATGCCTGAGCTGTTATTCAAACACAATGAACACACCAACTGCTCTATACGTTGATGGCTTCAGAGATCACCTGTTCATTCAAACAAATCAAACAATGCAGACAAATGACTCCCTTGTGTTGTGTTGGCACTGTTGGGGTCGGTTGGGGTGGGGGAGTAAACTGAACATTAGCAATGTCAGCCTTGAATATTTACAGCCAGAGAGAGTGATTATTGGTAGCTGTAATTATCCATCAGGTTATATTCCCAGTGACCCCACCAATGGACAGTCTTTTGTCTTGGGTTCCCTGTAAATTCTGGCCGACCTGAAGGATTAGCCTTTCATTTCCTGCCATGTTCCCAGTAAACCGTCAATTGTCTATTCCACCCGTCAATTTCCACCACCTCTACAAGCCTGGAACTGTATGACTCAGTGTACAACTCTACAGACTTTTTCATGTAGTGGGACTTAGTGGTTACAATAATGTATTACTGTGTTTATTAAATAAATTAATAATGTGTTTGTATACATTACGTTGCTTTTTCTCCAAATAAATCGAATTGTTAATATAAAGCCAAAACATTTGAAATTAATTCAAATGCATTACTAAATGTGTAACCAAAACATTTGCATTTGCATTTGAATGCAACCACAAAACATTTGTATTTGCATTTGAATGCGTTCCTGAAGAATGGCATTTGCATTCGCATTTGCATTTAACTCAAGTGAAACATTTACATTTACATTCAAATGCGTTGACATGCATTTGTTAACAAGCCAGAATCCCACAGGTACTCGTGCGTGTGTGCGTGTGTCTTTATTTATTCAATTGGGAAATGAACTTTTACAAACCGTTTAAGTTACATGTGATTATTTTGTAGATATTGCTGATTTTTAAGCATACAGTGAATTATCCAAATTCACTATCGCTTGTGGTTATACGAGTTCTGTCATGGTTCATGGTGCACAAACTCACTGGTTAGTGCAACAACAATTCGTCAAAAAAAAAAACAATGGTGAGCGATGGGGTATGGCAGGATTACGAACAGAGCGGTGGGAGGACCAGTAATGGAGCGGTGCGAGGTTATGCTTAAAAATTGGTGGGAGATTGGCCTCAAAAAGAGATGACAGGTGCGATTAATGGGAGGTGTCTCTCAAAAATCGTCACTGAACGGGCAGAGACATGCGCCCGAAGATATTAGCACCTCGTGTGAAGGACACAAAAAGAAGATTTACTACGTATTCATTGTCATAGGCCTATATAACCATACCACAGCCAATCGTTGATAACAACAAAAGCAAGCCACACACAGAAAGGCACAATGAGGCAAGTCATTCATCTAATTACAATTAAATGCACAAAAGGGTTCTGTTAATATAAATGTTCTCGTGCTAGCATAATATAGGACAACTTTGCACAAACACTGCAAATGCTGCTATGCATTGAGAAGAGTATTTTCGTTTGTACTTGCGGCATGTGTATGTGTGTGCGTGCGTGCGTGACTGTGTGTGCGTGTGGCGCTTGCTTGGGTGGCTGTGTATGCGCGTGCGTGAGTGAATCGCAAAGTATCTTGGAATCGATGTAAAAAGAAATTTACTGAGACGTTCGGAAGACAATTTTGCTCGTCGAGTATGTCATCACAAGTAATAACAAAGCAGCAAACATCCGGACGATTCGTCGCAATGTGTGGGAGATTATATTACCAATGAACATCTGCCATAACTGTTGGAAGATGTTTAGCTTAAGCAAATCTAATGCTGGCTAGAATGTCGACTCATACACATAGCAAGTGGACAAAGAAGCCATTGGCATGTGCAATATAAAATACTCCTAATGCGCTAAGATCCTCGGGAAGCCCAAGCTCGGCAGTACAGATCGACAGTCCTGCCATTTCTCAAATGCGTTTAAGCCAACCTTCTGACATATTTGTCAGTTATGTGTTTAAACATATTCGCGTTGCTAGCATTTGCAACAAGAAGTCCCTCACCTGCGAGCGATGTTGTGTGTCGATTCTGTGACATTTCGCAGCCCGTGAAATGTGGTCGTTTCACAGAAGGTTTTGAGGGCGCGGCCCCACTGCTTGCTTTGCTCGCCCGCCTCCTCTCCAGCGTCACAGTGTTCCAGCGACCTCGGTACCGACGTGCTGTCTGGCACGTGGGGTTCCTCCATCTCGATCATAGAGCTGGTGCCTTCCATGACGACCAGAAAGTAGAAGGTAGACGAGGTGTCGTTGTTTCAAGAAAACTTAACGTGTGCAGCGCAACTGCTACAGTCGTCGCATCACGCCGACTAAATTCCTTCAATAGACGGAAGCGGTTATAAATTGCGGTGCGACGAAGCGGTCGATATGATGCCATGGCAATAACATAAAAAGAAGCATCGTATTTTGATGGCAATATAATATTGGAAGAGACAAGCCTCACAGGCGAGGCATTTTTGCGAAATGTGGCCTTTTCGCCATTCAAAATTAGCGTAATTGTATATGCCAGAACTTTATCACAGGGGCTGTCATTTAATAGAATTTGTAAACTAGCAGATTGGATCCCACAGGTACTCGTACTTCGAGAGTAGGACAACAATTCGTGTGTACGTGTGTGTGTGTGCGTGCGTGCGTGCGTGCGTGCGTGCTTGCGTGCGTGCGTGTGTGTGTATCTGTATTTATTCAATTGGGAAACGGACTTGTACAAACCGTTTAAGTTACATGTTATTATTTTGTAGATATTGTTGATTTTCAAACATACAGTGAATTATCCAAATTCACTATCGTTTGTTGTTTTACGAGGTCTCTCATGGTTCATGGCGCACCAACTCACTAGTTAATGCAACAGCCGTTCGTCAAAAGACACCAATAATGAGGGGGCGTATGACAGGAACAGGGCGGTGGGACGTTGTTCTTAAGAATTGTTGGGAGGTTGGCCTTAAAAATAGGTGGTAGGGGCGATTGATGGGAGGTGGACTCTCAAAAATCGTGGGAGGTGGGAGATTGGCCCCACAAACAAGTCACAGTTGGGAGGTTGAGACCACTGCCACACCCCCTTAATAGTAGGTCACTTCCCTCACTAGATCATCAAATTCCACGTGCCTTCTCCGGCCAGGAACGTTGCATCCTATCGCTGCGGTCGTTAGATATACTCTTCTAATATTTTAGCTATGGTTTATTGCTTGAGGTGTTTGACCGAAACTATTAGAAATAGTTGCGGAGTTTAACAAGATTTAACAAGATTTGCCATCCAAGCCAAAGGCAAAATAGTGATGTTAGCCTTTTCCCCGGTGAGTGCTGACATTTGTGACCACCATTAAACATTTATGTGACCTGCTTGCACGAAACAGTTATATTCAAAAACCAATTTAGGTAATGAAATATTGACTGCTCATCCGTGTGTGATATGCAGTTGTTGACATTTATTTCGCGTTCGACGCAGATGTTAGGGATTACGGACGGCTACCTCCCATAGTGTTCAACGTGTGTATATAAAGCAATGCTCTAAATAGTGCCACATCAAATACAACCGAAACTTCGTAATGCAACTCTTTATGGTTTTTTCTGAGATACAATTCTATAAGTTCCCTTCGTGGTTCATTATATACACTAAAACCCAATGTTACAAAATAAAAGGCATCCTGAAGCCAGTGTTTCTGCACATGACAAGTTCACCTTCTGAGACCCTGGTTCTACACAAGAGACAACCGCTGTGTCAGACCCTGGATCTACCCAAGACACTTCCGCCGTGTCAGACCCTGAATTTATACAAGACATCTCCGCCGTCTAAGACCCTGGATCTACGAAAGACACTTCCGCCGTGTCAGACCCTGGATTTATACAAGACATCTCCGTCGTCTCACACCCTGGATCTATACAAAATGCCGACCAGTAGCGACCAGCCAATAAAAGCTAGGCATCCTGAAACCAATGTTTCCGCACACGACAATTTCGCCGTCTGAGACCCTGGATCTACACAAGACACCTTCGCCGCGTCAGACCCTGGATCGACACAAGACTCCTCCGCCGGCGTCTGAGACCCTGGATCTACATTAGAAGCCTCCGTCGTCTCAGATCCTGGATCTACACTAGACACCTCCGCCGTGTCAGTCTACACAACAAACCTTCGCCTTCTCAGACCCTGCATCCATGCAAGACACCGCCGCCATCTGAGACCCTGGATCTACACAAGATACTTCCGAAATCTCAGACATTGCATCGACACAAGGCAGCACCGCCGCCTCAGAAAATGCATCTACACAATACACATCTGCGGTCTCAGTCCCTGGATCTATAAAAGCCAGGACTTTATCACAGGGGACTATCGTTTCATAGAATTTGGATCCCACCAGGCTTGTTACCATATGCAAATGCATCCATAACATTTTAAATGCATTTGCATTTGAATGCGTACTTTAAACAATTGCATTTGCATACGACCCACAAACATTTGATTTGTCAAGTGCGCAATCAAATGCATGTGTAATTAGTTGAATAATTATTATTGTTAGATTCATTTTCACAATTTCAAAACATGCCATTGGAAAATTTGCTCTGTAGTGAGCAGTACCCTCAGCAGATTACGAAATCATTGTCTGACCTGTGAATCCCCTTTCACACTGTGCTCTTTAAAAAGTGCTCTGTAGGTCAACTGGTAAATGCCTGAGCTGTTATTCAAACACCATGAACACACCAACTGCTCTATACGTTGATGGCTTCAGAGATTACCTGTTCATTGAAACAAATCAAACAATGCAGACAAATGACTCCCTTGTGTTGTGTTGACATTGTTCGGTTGGGGAGGGGGAGTAAACTGAACATTAGTAACATTAGCAATGTCAGCCCTGAATATTTACAGCCAGAGAGAGTGATTATTGGTAGCTGTAATTATCCACCAGGTTATATTCCCAGTGATCCCACCTATGGACAGTCTTTTGTCTTGGGTCCCTTTCCATTCTGGCCTACCCGAATGATTAGCCATTCATTCCCTGCCATGGTTCCCAGTAAACTGTCAATTGTCTATTCCTCCCTCCCATTTCCACCACCTCTACAGGCCTGGAACTGTGTGACTCGGTGTACGACTCTACATCATGTTCATGTAGTGGGACGTAGTGGTTACAATAATGTACTATTGTGTTAATAATGTGTTTGTATACATTACGTTGCTTTTTCTCCAAATAAAATAAAGCCAAAACATTTGAAATTAATTCAAATGCATTTCCAAATGTGTAACCAAAACATTTGCATTTGCATTTGAATGCAACCACAAAACATCTGTATTTGCATTTGAATGCGTTCATGAAAAATGGCATTTGCATTCGCATTTGCATTTGACTCAATTGAAACATTTACATTTGCATTAAAATGCGTTGACATGCATTTGTTAACAATCCATGATCCCACAAGTACTCCTGCGTGCGTGCGTGTGTCTGTATTTATTCAATTGGGAAATGGACTTGTACAAACCGTTTAAGTTACATGTGATTATTTTGTAGATATTGTTGATTTTTAAACATACAGTGAATTATCCAAATTCACTATCGTTTGTTGTTTTACGAGTTCTGTCATGGTTCATGCGGGGGGGTACTGCCATATCAAAGCGGTGGGGTGTGCCGCCAGATCCCATGAGGCACATGGAGAGAGAGAGAGAGAGAGAGAGAGAGAGAGAGAGAGAGAGAGAGAGAGAGAAATCAAGAAATGTATGGTCATCAAGAGAGAATTATTGAACAATGTATCTAATATCTATAAGTGTAGGATAAGCCCGGGCGGAACGTTTTCATTGGGAAATTTCCTTTTCGATGAAAGAGAGAATTATCAGGTTTAATTGGGGCACAAAGAGAGAAAATTTACATTTTTTCTTCGGACAGAGAGAAAAAAATGGCCAAAAACAGGGGCATTTGCGCGGCACATACATGGATACCTCAGCATAGGGAGTAACCCCCCCCGGGGGTTCATGGCGCACCAACTCACGTAAATATGTTCTGCTTTGTATCCTGGTAAATAACAACTGTTGACATTGTAGTATTGACACCATGCTTCGCTAATACCAATAACCGAAAAAAATATGATTTAGCACATGGAGATACTGATTTAATTCATGTATATGTTTGCTAATACTTCGAATATAAGTGTGTAGTAAAGAAAACATTTTGTACATTGCTGACAGTTCAGAACAGTTGTCAATAAAAGTGTCTTCAACAAAGTAGTCACTTCTATGTTGTACGGCTGAGTCCACGTTATTAAAATATTGCAAATCCGGATCATTATTGTACATAGGCAAATTATGGCTATTATTATTCAAATCAAAACGATTAAGTAGCTTATTATGTAAATCACAAAACGATATATTCGTAACATCAAACCAGTCATCAGAGATGGCATTGAGGAATTCATAGTCATTTTTTAAATGATTAAATGGCAGAATAGACGAAATGCATTTAATGCAGTGCCAGTTGGTAATGAGCTCCACATGATTAATTTGCAAATCAGATAAACATTTAGTATGATATACACAAGAACAAATGATACAGGTTAAGGAAGTATGCTTATTAATATACTTTTTACATATACAACACTGTTTTGGCGTCATTAAAATATGCTTGAATAAACATGTGAATTGAATCCATGTAAACACAGTGGAAAATAATTTGCAATTACAAAAACATAGCACTATATCATAGCACTTAGCGAACTTGCTGTATACAGTCATAGTTTGGTGTATACAGGTACTGAGCACTGAAACTGGGTATGTAAGTTCATGACGCCTTATTTGGCATTGTCATTCAATTTGTTAAGAGTCTTGATAACGATTACTTTGTTCGCAATGTTCTTTATGAGGATGGTCCCATGTGACCAACATTAAACATTTATGTTACCTGCTTGCACGAAACAGTTATATTCAAAAACCAAGTTAGGTAATGAAACGTTCCTGTCCGTGAACAATAGAAAGCCTATTTGACATTTAGTATTCATCCGTGTGTGATATGCAATTCTTGATATTTGTTTAGCGTATGATGCAGATATTAAGGATTACGGACGGCTAGCTCCCGTAGTGTCAAACGTGTGTGTATAAAGCAGCGCTCTGAATAGTGCCACAACAAATAAAACCGAAATTTCGTAATGCAACACTTTTTTTTGAGATACAAATCTACAAATTCCCTTCGTGGTTCATTATATCGACTAAAACCCAATGTTACAAAATAAAAGGCATCCTGAAGCCAGTGTTTCCGCACGTGACACCTCCACCTTCTCAGATCCTGCGTCTAAACAAGACACCCGTCTCAGACCCTGGATGTACACAAGACACTTCAGTTGTCTCAAACCTTGGATCGACCATACAGTGATTTTATTTTTGTCCTGATGCGGTTAAATTTCGGCGAAAAAAGAACAACGGTGGTCCAGTACTCTACACTGTGACATCAGGCTGTTCGCACTTTCTCGAGTTAGTGGCAGCGACCAGCCAATAAAAGGCATCCTGAAGCCAGTGTTTCCGCACATGACAACAACTAAGACCTTGGATCTACACAAGCCACCTAGGCCATGTCAGCCACCTCCGCCCTGGATTGACCAAAGACACCTCCTTCATCTGAGACCCTGGATCTACCCAGATACCTCCGTCGTCTCAGACCCAGGATCTACACAAGATACCTCCATCGTCTCAGACCCTGCATCTACACAAGACACCTCCGCCGTTCCACACAATGGATCTACAAAGGATATCTCCGTCGTCTCTGGATCGACCATAGACATCTCCACCATCTCTAACATTGCATCTACAACATACACCTCCGCCGTCTCAGACACTGCAACAACTCAAGAAGCAACCGTCGTCTCAAGCCATGCATCTACACAAGACACATCCGCCTTTTGAGACATTGGATACCTCCGCGGTCTCAGGCCCTGGATTTATACGAGACACCTCCGCCGTGTAAGACCATGGATCTATACAATACACTTCCGTCATCTCACACCCTGAATCTATACAAGATGCCGCCACCATCTTAGACCCTGAATCTATACAAGATACCTCCGTCTTTTCAGATACTAGATCTGCACAACATACCTCCATCGTCTGAGACCGTTGATCTACAGAAGACACCTCCACCGTCTCAGACCCTGGATCTACCCATGATAACCCCGTCGTTTCAGGACCCTGTATCTATACAAGATACCACCGTTATATCAGACCCTGAATCTACACAGGATACATCCGTCGTCTCCAGCGTTGGATCTACACAAGATACTTCAGCCGTATCATATCCTGGATCGACCGGAGACACTTCCATCGTCTCAGACCCTGCATCTATACAAGACACCTCCGCCGTTTCAGACCATGCATCTACACAAGACACCTTCATCGTCTGAGACCCTGGGTCGAAACAAGACACGTCCGACTCTGGATCATTCGCCTCGGCCGCGTGTTTTTTGAGCAGGTAAGTTGAGTAACCATTGGCGAATGTGAACCAATACGGTGCTCTGATTTCATCGTGTGGTGCATACATTACGGACAATCTTTAACACGAGCATGTGTTTACTAACACGTTTTATGGAAAAGATGGCGTTTGTTTGGCATTGTTGGAGCAACTAATGACCAACATCAGATACGCGTTTCGCGAATGGTATGTAAGCACCCATGTGTGCGTGCATGCGTGCGTGCGTGCGTGCGTTCGTGCGTGCGTTCGTGCGTGCATGATAATTATGTGTTTAAAATATATAACCATAGTGAAAATGTTTGCATGCACTTAGCTGGTAACAGGTCATCAACACTTGCCAACTTGGAGGCTGGAGACGGGATCTCGGTGATTGCGGTAAGACAATGAAAACAAACATGTTTTATAGTAGATCCAGTTTATTTAAATAGGGTGCAACTAGACATTTACATGTAAACTATAAACTTATGCAATTATATCTTTGCAATTAAGTTCTAAAAACGATCAATGATATCAGGGTAAGATTCCAGATTAAGCTACCAGTACTTGTAAAAGTTAATTATATGTTGTAGTTATGTTGTCGGTAGTTTTATGCATATAAGCTAAGCTTATACTTTGGATCGTAAATTCAACACAAACAAGGAAATAAGACTTTAAATTTAGACTGCACACATGTGAAGTTCTCATAAGGACTGTAAAGGTTGCTATAATCTATATATCACATTGTGTAACAAACTTACCTTTACCATATTGTATTCTTCGCCGAAGTTACGGCAGTTGCAGCGAAATGTTGCCGATTATGTTTATGCCTTAATTTATGCATCATGACATTGTTACCTTTATTATTATTATTTTATCGGAATTTATATAGCGCCCGCATCCAATTAAGATAAAATGCTCTCAGGCGCTTTGCATGAAACTACATAAATTAAATAACACTATAAAATGCATAAAATGCATAATTTACATAAAACTGCATAAATTAAATAAACTATAAAATATAGATTATTTTAAAAGTAGATAGTGTAAGGAGCTGATTTAAATATTAAAACATAAATAAACACAGATATTACACTTATAGTACACACTTGAATAAAACATGTCATTAAAACGAGAGCGTGACTCAATCACGTCAGTCATATGCCAGTTTAAACATATGTGTTTTAAGTGTCTCTTGAAAGAGCTGATAGTGTTCAGTTGTTTAATGTTCTCAGGCAAGTCGTTCGACAGTATGGCCGCGTGTCGGCTGAAACAACGTTCGCCATAAGTTGCAGTCCGTGGCACAGGTACGACGAGAAGTGACTTCTCCGTCGATCGCGTTGGTTGATGTTTCTGCACAATGCCACTCATGTATGCCGGTGCCAATCCGTTGAGCACTTTATACGTGAAGGTGTTAACCTTTAAGCGGAGCCGGTATTTCACCGGAAGCCAATGTAGCTCACGTAACACAGGTGTTATGTGTTCGCTCTTGCGTGAACTGATGACTAGGCCTGAGCCTACATACTGCGGGCCCGGGCCGGGCCTGGGCAGAAAACAATTTAAACACATCGGGCTTGGGCCGGACCTGGGCTTAGTGTGAGCGGGCCGGGCCGGGCCTGGGCTAGGCCTGGACATAATATAAATATTCATACAAAACACCGATTATTACTTTTTATTGAGACCTTGCAAGGAATCTAATGGCCCCATAAGTTCACTTGGCTGAAGGTAGCCAGCCCCAAATGTTTACTTTAGAAATATTTGCAGAGGCAATCAAGCCATGATTACCCATCAACTTATCACCCTTTACCCTACCAGTGGACATTCTACTGTCTTCCTCCAAACATTGCTCACCTGAATGACCTGCCCACTGCCAAGTGCGCACTAGGCCACTAGCTCACTACCCAAATTAGTTGGTAATTGGTGTTTCTCCCCAGTCCTAATTCATTCACACTTGTACTAATTCACACATGTCTGAACCTGTATGTCTAGTGACTACAGGCCTGCTGGAAATGCCACTGGATGTCAGTGCCAGTGGGTGACACTTAATGTTATGGCTTGCATATGGGTTAAGTCAGGGTTAGATAAACAAATCTCCTACCCTAACCATCAGCCAATACATTAAAACCAAATATAACAAATATTATCATATTTAATAGTAATGACACTAAGAAGTTTTTCTTCAGGATATTCGTAAGTTTGAAGAAGTTGGTGGTGCTGGATTTTTAGAACTCATCCAGCACACTATGGACCTTCAGCATAAAAGTAGTACTCCACTAAGAGCTAAGGATATTATGCCCCATATATATATATATATATATATATATATATATATATATATATATATATATATATATATATATATATATATATATATATATATATATATATATATATATATACGGCGGCGTCCGGATGCTGCTCGTGCCTCATCCTTGCAGAAGTTTGTGCTTCACTAGGGAATAGCCTTTGTGACAGACCAGAATGAAGTATTTTATGCGAAACTAATATGTGATGCCTTCTGATCATAATGCATTCAAAATATATTCGTTGGAAAGTTTATTTTCGGGAAACCTGTGATTTCGTGAAAACAGTTTTAACACATTTTGTAATGCATCATATCTTAAATTTGGTCTCCTATACAAGTAGCACCACGAACCTCAATTTATTTGGCTCCAGTGCTGTGAAACTAATGTTGTGAAACAGCCATCTCATTGAACTGAATGTTCTCGACGATCTCACCGAACACTTCTGCTATTACGGTCACGGCTACAACGATACTGAGCCCCACTCAGCGTCCTGGTCAGGGCAGTCGGTAACCGCCGTCGAAGGCCACGAGAAGACGTTCGAGCGCCAAGTAGCCATGATCCTACAAGAAGCGTAGAAGATTGTATGGCTGACAAGGAATCGGTTGTAGAGCAATAAAGCCACCGATACTTTTCTATAAGAAACGAACTGCACAAGACTGATTTCCTGCCCATTCTCACAAGAAGCAATGTGACCAATTGCAGCCTCTGATTCATAGATCAAATGGCTTGCAATAAAAATTGCCAAGTCCACAGTTGTCTACGCATACACTTCCCTTCCAACAACTTTGAACGACAACGTTGCTGCCACCATTTGACAAGCAGAGCATATATGCTGAATACAATTGTCAACACAGTGAATGGGGCTACCACGTGCAGCGTAGACGGACACGCGCTCATTGGATGGGCCACAGTACGACCCTAAGGAGTCAGCCTGCTTCCACTCGATGTGCTGGAATAACTGTTTCCTCGATCTCAACATTGTCTATCGATTGCTGATCTCTTCACCATGCAAAGTAACACCCATCACGTGTAAACCTGTGCAGTGGTCGAATTTCCACAAAGCAAATTGGGAAATATTCCAACTGTTGACCAACGATGCCACCCGACGATTACCCAAAACACCCTATTTTAGGCGGATATAACAAGAACTACATGTGCCGTGCTGGGTGAATGTGAACAACTATTCAACGAAAACGTCGGCTCACAGAACATGATACGATACGATACGACTTTAGTATCCAATAAAACATTTGATAATTGGCTTCTGCTTGCTGATCATCATATGTAAAGAGGATGAAATGTTAGGTAAACATGGAGTCGGCTATATCGACTTCGCTGATTCTAGCCACAAAGCGTTGCAGACGCTCAGCATACTATATAACAAGTAGATCAACATTAAAAGTAGGAGGTTCCTCTGTAGCTGTTTCTCAAAACCCGATCGTGACTTCAGTAGACGCGTATCAAAAGAATGATCTGATCTTCATAGACATTTTGGCATTTCTGGCACAGCTCTTCGGTGGTTTAAATCATATTTTTCAGACAGACACTAAAACATTAACATATCTGGCACACTATCTTGCCCACAACACCTTCCATTCGGAGTGCAGCAATGATCCGTCCTTGGCCCTGTTCTGTTTAGCTTATATGCTGCGTCTCTTAGCCAAGTCATTACTAACGAGAATCCCAGTCGTCACCTGTATGCCGATGATACTCAGGTTTACATATCACTTTCGCAATCAAATGCACACGAATCTGTTTCGTCCTTAAGTGATTGTCTTACTGACATCATGTTTTGGATGGAATCTAGTAAGGTAAAATTTAATCCAGATAAAACAGCCCTTATTATTATTGGCATTAAACAACAACGAAATAGGGTCATCAGCCATTTTCTAGTTAAACTGCATGGCAGTGATACATTCCCATCAGATACTGTTCGTAATGTAGGTGTTGTCTTTGACAGTGACTCAACTTTCGACAGCATATTTCTCAAGTATGTAAATCCTGTGTTTCTATCATATACTTGATATATTATTAACAACACTAATAAGAGCCGCCTTGACTATGGTAATTCACTGCTAAATAACAATTCTAAAAGAGACATGGCTAAACTTCAACGAGAAAAAATTATCTTGCACGTGTGATACTCAGGGCGCCTCACTTTTCATCATCACTACCTCAACAGGTTTCCTTTTATTTATCGAATTAATTTGTTTTAAGCTGTCCACTCTTACACATCGTGTTCTATCTACACAAGAACCACCCTACTTGGCATCTCCCGCATCTTTCAAATATCCCTAGGCAGCTCAGATCATCAATTTCACAACAACTTATTGTGCCTAAAACAAAACTTAACTTGGGCAAACGTGCTTTCTCTGTCGCTGCGCCTAGGGTCTGGAATGAACTCCCAATCACTAAGAAAACATTTGAAACTACAGCTGTCTTCCGAAAAAACTCAATACATATTTATTCCAAATTGCTTTTCCACCATAGATATTCGGTTGTTCCTCGTTCGGATAATAACTTTTGCGCGTCCATGTTCACAATTATGCTTAGTCATTCTGTTTTGCTGCGCCTCTGAGCTCAGGGTCCTGATGATATAGGCGCCATAGCAGTTAATCATTATTATTATTATTATCCATGGAAGGCTCACAGCGTTGACACCGACTGTTCGAGAGCCTTCTCATATGAGCAATTAATCATCACCTTATAGACACTAAAATATGGTAGCCCAGGCTCAAACAACGTACACCCTGATTTCCCAATACGTGTTAGCAAGCTTGCCAAGTAATGGCCAGTTTGCAGAATAATAAAATGTTATGTTGAACACAAACATATAGCATGCAGGCCCGCTCCCAGAGCTTAGAAAATTGTGGTTCGGGAAATTTCGATTTTTGTGTGTAATCTTAATTAAGTTACGATAATAAACACGAAACGCGCAAACAATCACTTGGGAGTCACGTGATGATTTTATGAAAATGTTGCAGTTAAAATGTTCTATCAAAAACAGGGGTTCGTTCAAACCTCCGAAACTTCCCACAAGGCGGGCCTGCCTCTGCACACAACACTTTAACCATCCTTTATCATTTGCTGATGTTCAGTGAATTAGGATTATATGATATAAGAAGTGGCATATAATCTTCTAGACAATGGATTCAAACACGCAGATTGCATGCCCCAAAAAGCCAAATACTGTGATCAGGCCATTTTAAAACAAAACAATAAAATAATTGTGCTGATGTGATATTTTGTGTTGAGTTACATGTAGCACACACATTGTTATGATGTAGGCACAACATTGATGTATGCGAATTGTTCACCACCTACATATAAACTAGACGTGGAGAAAATAGTTTTTCACCACGAGGCGCCAACAAAATGATTTCTTTCAACGATTCATCAAACATTTTTATTTCATACAATCATCAAGTAGCTATGATGCTAGTTAGAAAAAGGGCTACCCAAGTGTTCAAAGTAGTAGAGGTGGAGGGGGGAGAGAGATATAATACGAACATGTGCTTTATATTTTGCATTATAAGATTAATGATCTGATGGCTGCCTCTGAACTTTATATTTTATTATATTCATTTGTTTCATATTTGCGATTAGATTATATTGCAATAAAACATTATTAATGATAATATATTTGGTTTTGAGGCATTTGATGTCAAACAAAGTATTATTTGTTTCATGTCTTAATTTATTATTTACATAAAGTTAGTGTAAAATGTCGTCCCCTTTTAAATGATGCGTTCAAAGTAGCTTAAGTTAAAGGGCTACTTTGAAAATCATGAAATAGGTACATAGCTCATTTAAGACTAGTGTAACCCCTGTCTAACACAAGGTAAACGCTGTAGGCCTTGCTGGCGCTGACAGAATAAAAAACGGACATAATATTGTTGGATATGGTTCTCAATGATGCCGATGATTAGGTCCTATGTTCAAGATCTACACGGCGTTATTATTTTATGTTGCCAAATGCATCTCCAGAACCATATCGCTGTTATTCACCAGTGTCCACATGGCGGTGGCGTCTCAGCGCGATATTTTGATTTTCACAGAGAGAAACCGTCTTTGCTGTAGGTTCTCACACTGATTTGCAAGTCTGCATGACACTACGTAAGACAAAGGAGATCCGACCCCGCGGTCCCACCATCGGAGATCTGACCCCGCAGTCCAACCATCGAAGATCCGACCGCTTGGTCCAACCATCGGAGATCATCCGCGCAGCCGCTCTCTACAATATGGCCACCGGGGAATCGCTCTCTACGATATGGCTATCGGGGAGCTTCTCGTCGCGTTATAATCACCAGGGAGCCGTTCTCTACTACAGTCGAGCCTCGTTATAACGCGTTACTCGGGGTCCACGACTTCGGACCGCGCTGTAAGCGAGGCGCGTTAGATGTTCTCATATGTGCCACCAGGGAGCAACTAAACAACAGCGATCGCCGCCCGCTGCACCAAGTCCATGAATGCTATCGAAGCCCCGTGTGCTTGCAGCACTGTCTTATACGCCAACATGCAGTTTATGGAACTTATTAAACTTATTATACCAGCATCAAAGTGTATCATTTTTAAATGTCACACCCTGTTGATTCTTGAACTGAATAAAACACATGTGCGTATACCGTTATGCCTTATGGAATAGATCTACTACGATGATGATGTACTGGACCAATAGGCCTACGAATCGAAAATAATAACCTGGATCTGAGCAGCCGAAAACGTATATGATTTGACAAATGTAGCATGTAATATGATAAAACACAGAAAACGACAATAGGTAGAATTAATAATTGTTTCACTTCGTCTTTCAACCGATCTCGACCAAAGCATAAATTTATTACGCACCACGTAACATTGATTAATCGTTTCATATGCGGATGACGAATTCGTATTTTCGCGCACCAGTAGACCCTTGGGTTAGGAATTTGGCATGTTGGTTTCGCGTCGCGAAAACAATTAAATTTACAATGTAATTGAAGCATGTCATTTCACCCAAGTGTTATGTTGATATTGCATACTAAATGCATTTAAAACTGTTTATCTGATTCTTACGCATGGCGTATTTGTGAATCTCGATTGCAATTTACAAACCGTCGAAGAGAAGCCAGCGATGGGGACATCGACAGCGATTGATGTCGGCGACAGCGCAAAACAAACAACACGTTGATAACTCATTCATTGACATTGTTCGCCTTAAGTTTCTTGAGAATTGTCAAAGCAATTCTAAGTAGGTTTAACCAAGCCCATTTAGTATTTCCCCCTGGCGGCAGAAAATCGGGGTCCACGACCGACCGCGTTATATCCGAATCCGCGTAATGACGGGGAGCGTAATAACGAGGCGCGACTGTATATGGTCGCCGGGGAGTCGCTCTCTACGGGATGGCCACCGCGAAGCCGCACCTACGGTACGGTCACCGGGGAGCGGCTTTCTACCGTATGGCAGCAGGGAGCCACTGAATGAAAAAACATCTGAAAATTGCTAAGATAATGTTAACAGAGATTTCAAAAGACCAGGGGTAAACAGCCAAGAGTGGGAGAGAATGGTAGCGACAGATGACTCGTAGTGAAGGCCGAACAAACTAAGTGATGTGACACCCACCCCGCCAGTGACTACGGGGGAAGAATAAGTGTGGGTTGTTAGTTTCGTAACAGTGAGTGAGATATCATATAATATGTTAACAATAATATTTCCAGGAGGAACGAGAGAGGGTTAAATTTACAGCAGATCGACCTGCTGCCGATATCTCGGTACACAGGCCACGGCAGCAGTAACACTAATTGTAGAATCTGCTGCTGTGAATACGAGAGTGGCGACACACTGCGGGGCCTTCCCTGCTGCCATTTTCCACATTAAAAAACACATGCTCCATTTTATTTTCTTCATTACATCTATGCTGATAACGAAGTTGACAGAGTCCGAAACATCCAAGTAGCGTTATATTACATGTCTCGTAAAGGTCCCTTCTCAAGTCCCATTCCAAATTCATTTTGCAAAATATCAAATATATCTAGTATCCACAGCAACATGCTAGCTCATTTGTACTTCATTAATTGAAGTGGAAATGGAAACGCGGAAACTCATGAAAATTAATTTCATCATTGGAGAAATGTTGTAACTTTGTCATGTGATCGGCAAGACGATGGAAATCGCGTCTATGATCGGTATTGACCCGCAAAGTGTTTACCATTTTGAATATCTAGTATTTTGAATCTTACCAGATCTAATGACAAAAATTCAATTATTTCGATGATTTAAAAAAAAATGCGCATGTTTCATCAAATCGACTGCGAATGTTACGTAAACTAATCACACACGACAACGCAACAAGCCGGATTCGGGATAGGCTAATTAGTTGTAAAAATTGCTAAGATGTTTCAATTGTATTCAATTTGTCTACACTGCTATCAATCTGGAAGCCGAAACAAAAGTGCAATGATGTAGATTTTAAAGAACAGCTAAGATTAAAAAGCTCGTTTTTGGGAGACTAATTTGGAAAATATAGTTTGTCTGGTAGAAAGTGAACGAACATTTATATATTTTACCATAATAATTATAGAAAAAAGCATTCGCATGCACACAGTATTGTCCTCGTTTGAAGTATTATATACATTGCTCTAATACCTTTAAGGAGGTTCTTATTATTAGGGTTTAAGTTTCTTTCTGAACACGTCAAATCAAATCAAATTAACTTAGACACCGCATCTCTAAAACATAGAGTGTTTACATTACATCAATGGATAATTTAAGTCAATACATACTCGCAATACGTATAGTATAATAATATATATAATACAAATATATACATAAATGAAAATGAATGAATATATAAACAAAATGTGAAGTGAGGAAAGCTTCCTCCACTTTCTGAGAATTGTTTCATGCATGGAACTATGTAAAAAAAATACGTGTAAGATAAAAGTTGCTTCGTTTTATGCAACGCTAATTGTTGTATCTTTTCAGGAGAGTGACACCTGTCTTGTATGCAGGAAAGGTATCAAGAGAGAACTGAATATCACACCACCAGCGCCACCCTTCACTTGATCTAACAGTTACTCCCACTCCATAGAACCATGTAACATAAAACTGTGGATATACATTATTAGGAGCTGTAAATATTGTATAATGTTGGTGTCACATTTACAGGTACCGCATTCAGCTTATTAAAAGGACATGCCCTAATTAGCATACACCCCCTTTTTTAATCAGCAAGGTCCATCATTATTGTAATTTGACTAGTACGGAACAACTGAAACGTGTCACCGTCTAGTGTTAAACAGTTGACACCACTTTTCAGTTTGTCACCAAATTACATCACTAGTGCTAAAAAATTACCTTATTGCCTAGAGAACTAGAGAAACAAATGCTGGTGTACGCTTATAAGAACAAATTCCTTGAAATTTGTCTTTAGCCCAATTTTTTTTCAAGCGTACTGTACGCTTATTAGGTCGAATACGGTATCAAATGCAAGGAAATTAGTATTGCTGACGGTACTGTTGTCAAGTTAGGTTAGGGTGGGCAAGGAGCCCCCCTCAAGGCGAAATCATATGCGGGAAAGAATCATTTTGGTAAATATTATCTATGTGCTATGAACGATCTAGTTCATTATCTTAGGTATGTTTTGTGTATGGAAATTGTTGACGTACCTAGCTTCTGAAACAAGGTGTGCATTCCTGCTGGGACGTTATCACCTATGTCCTGCACCACTGGAATGACGCCTTGGTTGTGTAAACGAAACTTCAATCCCACTGCGTTGTTTGGACCCTTCGTGTACTGGTACTGTTCGGTGTTCACCACCAGTTGTAGTCCGTTTTTGACTCCTACAGAACATCGACCGTTTCTGAAGTGTAACTGTTGGTTACATACTGTATAGGTATTACAATACTTTACATTTATCAAACAATACTGGTTTAATGCACGAGTTGCACGAGTCTAGATGTGACCAGATTATTTCGTGAAGTCATCCGCCATAACAACTCGTAAAATAATGTAATTTAATAGGAAGGTCTTGCCGAATGTAATTCTGTTTGATTCAATCAATTATACCTTATAAGGAAAATGGAAATATTAGAAAATATGGAATTATTCCTTGGGAAACTCCTAACCTGACCAGTGGTCGAGTGAAAGGACAGTACAGTCCCCACTCAGTGACAGTTCGACAACATCAACGTAAACATTATAAACTTTTATTATTAAATAGGACATTGTCACAAAGTGGTTTGGGATAACGATTTGGGCTTTATCTCCTACCCCCTTGTATATTTAGTTAAATTAAAAGAATTTGCACCAGAAGTCCACACTCGACAGTCTACGTAATAGTGCTGCCATATAACGTACGCCATGGTGTGATATTGACACAATACAAGTTTGTCATCTGGTGAGTAAGGTATAACTACTTGAGTATATTTGTTACATTTTAAATTTGCGCATAATTCCTTCCGTTATGATGGTCAAATTTAGTATGTGTAGAACCGCTTTGACGTGATTGATACAATGGTATAATTGTTAATCATATTTAGTGAAGATATATGAATTTTAATGTACGAACTAGCCAGTTGTTGTTCGGCAAGCCAGCAAAGTGCGACAAATGATTTAACACGTTTGATAGGTGCTAGATAGCTCAGAATATTCGTTTGATTAATATAACACATTAAGTTGTAGGAGTTGAGTGATACAATTAAAAGCGTTGTTTCCGTATCAATGCAGACATTCGGGTGATATTAAATTTAGGTGTAAATTGAGGTCTTGGTGTATCTGAAGATTGTTGGTCGGTTATGTAATGCGGCTATTCTAGAACTGAAGTCTTTCATAGGGCCTAACCCCGAAGTCCTAGGAACGTGATGTCGCAGTCCTAGGGATGAATTAGGTTTCATTAAGCTCTGCTATTGGTTAGTTAGACTTCCTGCACAATATGGCCTAGTATTTAATGAATTTGCACGATGTCGCAGATCGCAGATGATGTGACTTGTATAAAATTAGTTTGTTTACTTAAGCCACGTAGCGATGGTACTTAGTGATTGAATCGTGCTATTGGCGCCGAATAGCGACCAATGGCAGATGTCATGTTTGGTATGATTGGAAAACTTGTAGTTTACTAATATTATTTATCCTTGTGTTAGCATTTAATTACGGGGGAGAACAAATATCTTGAGTTGTTGATTTGTGTCAAACCCAGCATAATGGTGAAGTAAATATGTTTACGATCTCAATTTTGACAGTGGGTTGAGATAAAGGAAATTTGTAAAGTGCTTTTTCTGTTATAAATCTTGTACGAGATGCACTTTGGTGTACACCATCATTATGTAGATTATTATGATATAGACTTTATGTAGGATATTACTTGATTCGAATGTTTGATACTGGGGTGTTTCGGTTCAACTGTTGCGTAACTTTTCAGAAGTCAACTTGCAAGTTGTATAGGCAATCAAGCCTTTCCGGGGTCTGTATATGATATGTGTCATTAGATAGTCATCATACCAATTGATTTACACTCCAAGCAGTGTACCTGCAATTGCAGAATATATGATTGTTTACAGTGGTGTTGACCTTATCGTTGGGGCTGATCCGGGCGTTGAACGTGTAACATATTCCAGCATCAGTCAGAGTCAAATCGAAATCTTCGTGACTGCACTGCGCTCTCTTCCATCGACAACTAGTGTGACAGTAACATGTAGATGTGATTAGTGAGCAACAACAAACAAGCATCGCACTTCCATGCCGATACATTTATCATACTTGATAGGTCTCACGCTCATGCACGCACGCACGCACACGCACACGCACGCACACGCACTCACATACACGTACACGCAAACATACGCGCACGCACGCACAAGCACACACAGGCACGCACAAGCACACACACGCCCACGCGCACATCTCTCTCTCTCTCTCTCTCTCTCTCTCTCTCTCTCTCGCTCGCTTGCTCTCTCTCTGTGGGTAAAGTTAATGAGATTGTTGTCATCATTGCAACAATAACCATCTCCACCATCCATCTAAATTTAGTAGCATCAATATCGATATTGTTGTCAACAGTATAGAAAAAGTCATTATTACAAGTAGTACACTGCAGTACATTGCGAAATTGACATACAAGAGTCATCGGGCTATCAAGAAACTTACGACGCAATCATATCTTCCTTGCGGTGTGCATGCAGGCGGTAGACATCAAGCATCGACTGGTAGCTGACGCCCCACTTCGTGTAGAACGTAGATATGTTTGTACGATTGTACATGTCGTTCAGCCAGTGGTATGAGCGACTTTCTTCGGTAGCCAGCAGTCTGCAACACTGTGTTGACAATGCTGAGTTCGCAGTTATTCACCAGCAATCAATGACATTTGTAGCAGTAATCTGGAAACAGCGCTTGCTATGGCCTTATAGTCAAGTGCAGTGATGAACCTATTTTGATATATGCTGCCCCATTGCTCTTTATTGTATCATGATGCTGACTATCTCGGGACCACTGGACCACTTGACCACTGCAGACAAGTTTTCCCAGTTTCTCCTGTAGGAGGGCATATGCACCATTTGTGTGTCCAGTGTTGCAGACGATCGTATTAAAATACATGGCCCCGACCATGTCTTCCAAGTTCCAAGTTAGTTTTGATTAATGTCATTACTGCTGTCACCATCTCGTCACCTGTTCCTGTGGCCAAATAAGGCACTCCTAAATGCGGATCTTCGTGGGGAACTACGATAGGCAGCCGTTCTAGGTTCTCTTTTCCTTTTATTTGTAGAAGATATTTACCATCCCAATGGACTGTCAATGCATCACAGTACTTAATTTCAATAACTTGACCTATATTTTCCCCTAAAAGTGCCCCTAGTGACAACAAGCGTAATACCTTGGACTACACACAACACAAGAAGCGCTTCCTAATGACCACATATGTATTAACCTGACCTGTATTTCTCCCACGAAGCGCCTCTAGTAAGAACTAACGTAATAACTTCACCTATATTCCATCCAATAAGCATCCTGAAGCAACGAATGAAATAACGAAACGGCAAAAGTAGGGAAGTAGCAAAACATGATACAGCAAAACAGCGAAACAGCAAAAGCGACAAAGTAGCAAAACAAAGAAACGATGAAACAGCAAAACAGCAAAAGTAGGGAAGTAGCAAAACAACTAAACAGTGACCCATCAAAGAGGTTGGTAATGCAATGTTCCGCTCCTATAAACCTAATTGTATTTTAGGTTCTACGGCAACCGCTCCAGTAACCGTACATTTATTTGCGTATGTTACCCTAATTAGCGATTTTATTTAGATGATTTCGTCTTAGTCATTGTTTTTAGCATTACATTTTGTGACGATATTCTGACGAGTTGAACTAAGTCATGCAGGTACTACTACCCACTGATGCTGCTGTTGTTGTTGCTGCTGCTACTAACGATAATAATAGTAATACCAATAATGTTCTTAATAATGTACTACGGGTACTACTACTAATAATGTTCTTAATATAGTAATACTAATAATGTCCAGTATACATATTAATAATGAAATCAGTGTTTATCATTCCTAAATACAGTGGCACATGTCTATTTGCTATATATTTGAAAAAGTAGATTAACTTTTAGAAACATACTTACCTCACGTACTATTGATTCAAGCCCGTTCCCTAGTGCGTAACTGGATCTACTGAAATTAGTGAGCAGCAACGCTTTTTCTAGGCCAGCTATCGTGAAAGTTTAAAGTACATGCGCCGTATTGAGCTGCTTTAATAAGTATGTTGTAGGAACATAACAATGGCGAAATTAGTGATGTGTCAATGGCTTCCTTGAACATTTGCCATATGGATCTTCTGCACTAAGCATTAATAATAGAACAGGTAGGTTTTATAATAATTATTATTATTAATGTTGCTTATCTAAGGAGCGTAGATCACGTGATGTTTTGTCTGGATGATAAAGCCAGCTGGTATGTATGTTTCAACGAGTTGAACTGTATACGTACACATCTCCGCGTGTGAAGCGTTGTGACTTGTTGGATATATTTAATATAAAGGCACCCATCCAGTGCTCACCATTTTATGACCACACTGCTCGCTCAGCACAAATAGACAATAATCCCTGAGAACCCCGTCACCCGAATCTCAATATGTATATGAAATGCAACGAAGACCAGACCAAAGATCAGCGCACTCTGGATATATCTGTTGTTCCACATTATGTCGACATGGTCTACAAAATTTAGATTCTAATATTTCGTTACGGAACCTAACCACCTTCAAGATCAGACTGGACTCTTTCCTTCAAAAGACTCGATTGGACGGAACTTTTTACAGGTATTTTCCTTCAATTTTATTAAACGCGCACAAACACCCACACAACCACACCACACACACCCACACATACACCCACATGCACGCATGTACACACGCACGCACACACAAACCCGCCCATATTTGTCAATTGTGTTATTAAGCATTTCCAACTGGTAGCATTTACCCAATCAGTAGACGATTTGTTCCATTCATATATGGTTCTCTGTGATAACGAATACTTTCTGATACCCAATCTACGCTGTTCCTTCATTAATGTTACTTTGTGACCTCCAATGCTTCTATCGCCCTTATGTCAGTACTTAATACTCCTATCAATATTTCATAACCATTTGATATTTTACAAACTACTGTTTGATCTCCTCTTAATCTTCTTGTCCCGAGTGTTTTAAACAACACTATTTTATATGTTTCTCATAGGTACGATATCTCAGTTATGGAATCGGTTTATTTCCTCTTCTTTCTCGCATTTATATCCTTGTTATGAATGAGTAAGACATTCAAAGTTCCTTACGAATTTGTTTCAGTTGCAACTTTCTGGAGTTGAATATCTACATGCGTGACCTGCGTGTCCAGGAATACGAGCAGTTTGAGACCTTCAGTCTCATTGACTTGCTAAATAATGGTTATGTGACTTGTTAAATTTCTAAAGAACTCAGAAAAGCTCAGTTGTGTTGTTGACAGGTTACCAAACAATGTTGTTGTTATAACGTCAAGAAACAAATCCTTTAGTTATTCCAAAAGTAAAACGCCCTTTAAAATATACAGTATTGCAATTTGAATTTGGTTAACAATAGGTGAAGAGTGTCGTAAATTCATAGCCGTGTCCTCGATTATTATATAATAAAGTACGTTGGAACCGTTTTCCGCTGCTAATCTCTATTAACCGTTTTGTTTGCTGACGCCATATTGCCGAAATCAGCAATTTCAAGTGACACAGTTTCTATTCCCCAAAATTTTAATTTTCAAAACATTCTTCGGTTGAATGAGCATCATTTGCCTTTGGTTTAACTGTCTTGTGAACACCAACAAGTAACTAGCACATAGGTTTGGATTACTTTCTAAGTCAAAATGATAAACCATAGAAATAAATCGATGTTTCGAGGAATTTTCAGAGGTTCTTTAACATTTATGACGTGACGAATTTTACACCACAGAGTGATTAATATAGTTGCTCATGCGTGTTGCAGGTAACATCGGCGGTTCGATGGGGTTGCTCATTGGCGCGAGCGTCATAACCCTCTTCGAAGCAGTAGACGCCTTCGCGATCACATTGTCCAGAAAGAAAAGGCGACCACGGCGGCAACCGAACCATGAGGCGGAGAATGAAATCTGAGATATTTGTCCAAGAACCGATACATATGTGAAACTAGGTTGTTCTCTTTAAGCGGACGTGTGCAAGATAAACTGATATTAATGGCATCTAGCTGGTTTCGCAGTGACTTAACCGGTAGGCAGAGTGACTTTTTATTTGTCCACGATCGCCTCGCGGGTCGAGGGACGTGTGTTGATCTTTTTACAAATTACAAACGGTTGATGACATGACTCAAATTCTTCAAAGCTTGCTACTATAGATGTCAGGATGTAACACCCTGTTTGTGTATCCAAGAAACATGAAAAGAACGGGACGCGTTGTTTCGCGTCCTCCTCTCTTGTGGCCTACATTCCGAAAAACGAATTTCGGTCAATTACAGTTTTAACGTTCTGATACATTCGTTGAAGAAACTATTTCTAAAATTTATTTCTGTTTCAGCATATGAATGTTTCATTGCGCTTAAAAATGCAATGCTGCTAATTGGCAATTATTTTGTATGTCATATTCAACGTTTAGTGGTTGCATATTGTATGACACCACTGAACTTCCTTCGAAAGGTAACAAATGTTAAAAATGGATATGTTGGAAAAACTCAAATTGTAATGCAGCAACACACCTTTAGCCAATCATCGACACAATCGATGTGCAAAAGTTGATAGCAGGAAAGTGTCTTGAATGTGTCGCTATGCAATCTTGTAGTCACAGCAGCAGACGATCGATTTACGAGACAGAGGCAAGCAGTTGATCTCTGCTGCTACTACTACTGCTTCTTCTACTGCTACTACTACTACTACTACTACTACTACTACTACTACTACTACTACTATTACTACCTACCTACTACTACTACTACTACTACTACTACTAGTAGTAGTAGTACTATTACTACTACTACTACTACTACTACTACTACCACTGCTGCTGCTACTGCTACTACTACCACTATTACTACCTACTACCACTACCACTGTAACTACCACTTCCACTACCACTACTACTATTACCTACAATCTTACAAGATAATGGAGCTAGTGTGGACACATATCATGATACTTGTTCTAGACTCTTACGACTTCGTGCGCTATACTTTCAGGGTTTCATCTCTTACACAAGGAAACAATTGTAACAGTTTTATATTTTGAAATTCCCTTGGGTTATAGTCCCCATCAACACAACTATTTGCCAACAAGCGGCTACAGAATCTAGTTCCTGAATTGCTATAACAGTGGCGCCATACGGTGAAATGTGCACTTGTGTGGCTGCGACAGCCATTCTCGCCACCAGGTACAAGTAACCTGCAATTTTACTGTTGGAAGAAGAAGAATTGTTTTATTTGACCAATGTAACATTTCAAAAGATAGGTACATCCATGTTAACAAAACAATATTACATATTATAAGTTTGTCATTTTACAATGAATGTGTCTAAGACTAATTAGTTGCTATCGAGGAGCCATCTTATAAATTAGAATATTTATTAGTTAGTAAATTAGTTGGTCTAGCAAGTTATGCACTTTCACACAAGTGCAATTCTTCCAAATATAAGGAAAACATAATGCAATGCGTGTGGGCGTGGGTGCATGTGTACCTGTAAATCTACAAAAAGTGTGTAATGTGTATTCTCCTTGTGTAGTTGTGAATACGTGCGTTCGTTGAGTACGTGCGTGCGTTTCGTTGCATGCTTTGTCAATGTTGGTTCTGCCTACACGTATAACAATTTGCTATATTGCACGAGGTTTGATAGTTTTGTATGTACTGATGTTTGGTGTAGTTCGCAAACCCCTTAGATTATGTATGAAGGCTTTTTCTTTTACCAGAGCTGGTGTATTGTTTAAAGTGTTAGGTAGATTGTGTATCAGGCATCATGTTGTGTTCTAAATGTATGTAATTCGTGTTGTCTTCGTGTGTTGTGAGTGTGGATGTTTGTGTTTGGTGTCAGCTGCCAAATTTGCAAGTACAATTGTAACAGATAGTGCATAAATTTATAATAAAACTTGAATTCTTGTACTCTTAGTAAATCTGTGCTTTTTAGTAAATTTAATCTTTTGAAAAGCGGATCCGTATGCGAGTTATATCCACTCATAGTTAGTATTCTAACAGCCTTCTTGTGTACTTTGTATATTCTTTCACTTTGATAGCCCCATGCCATGATGCAATAGTCCACATGTGGTAGGACTAGTATATTATACATAATTTGTTTTATTTTGGGGTAATATATGTTCAAGCTTATTTAGCTCTCCGGTTTTCTGGAATTGTTCTTATTTGAAGTGATTTTAAAATGTTTCCTCCATTTATAATTTCTGCCTAAGGTTAGACCTAGGAAGTTCAATTCATTTACTTTGTCAATGCTTGTGTTACTGATTTGGAGCGTAGGTGCATTTACTTGTTTATTTGGCATGTGGAAAGCATATAACTAGGTTTGTGTATGTTTAGTGACAGTTAGTTAATTTCAAGCCATTCATTTATTTTACCAAGTTCGTCATTAAATAAGGAACCAGCATCTATGTTCTCCGTATTAAAAATATTATTTAGCGTACTTGGAAGGGTAGTGTCGGTGCGTAAGTTGTGAAATTAAGCATGTCAGTAGTCTGTGAAATATCATTTGGGTAGAATATAAACAACAGCGGCCCAAGAACAGACCAATTTGGGACACCAATACTTATTTTCAATGTTTTAGATTTAATATAGCCCAACTCTACATATTGATTTTTATTTAATAGGTAGCTGTTGGAAACTTTCAGTGCATGGCTTTCCAACCCATAGTATTTTAGTGTGTTCAGTAATATTTTATAACCAATTGTATCAAAAGCCTTAGATAGATCGAGAAAGATGTTTGTAGGCATCTTACTGTTATCCATTTGAGTAGTGATTCTATCCACCAACTTTAAGGCTCCATATTTTGTTGAGTGACCAGGTCGAAAACCATATTGATTTTATGCAAAAAAAATTATTCTTCGAAATATTCAGACAGTTGACGGCTCATTACTTTTTGATATTGTTGGCAATTGGTTAATTAGTTAATTGGATCCGCATCTATTTTTCTTCGGAAGATTGTTTATAGTTATCTTGATAGTTTCTTCATCAATTTCTTTAAATTTGAAATTTTTGTTTTGTGCATTCTTGAAATAGTGTTTGTGATTTTTGTCTAATTTGTTAGTTATTTCAGTATTATTTTCTTTAATTATCATAGGAGATAATTCTTTTATTTTATTCCTAGACAACATTTCATTCATGGTTTTCCATATGTTTCTGATGTCGTGTTTAAATTTGGTGAATGTAGTTTCTAAGTAAATTGTTTTAGCTGTTTGGATGCCGCTATTTAATATGGCATTGTATGTTTGTAAGTTTATGTTTATGGTATTGTATTCTTGTGTGCTAGGTCTTGTCTTTTTCAATTTCTAATATAATTTATCTCTATATATTATTGATTTAAGCAATCCCTGCGTAATCCATTTTGACTTCTTACGTTTATATTTTTTTAATTTGACTAATTTACAGGGCATACGTTTATCTTTAGCTTTTAACATAGCATTGTGTATCATGTCATAGATCATATTTGTATCAGCTGACCTGATTTTATCTAGTTTGTTGTAGGTTTTCGATGCAATTTTCTAATTTTTTACTCGGGTCATGGCTTTCTATGTTTGTACATTTATTTGTATAAATGTGGGAGTGGCCGCTTATTAATGGTCATGTCAAATGATATAAAATAGGGTTGATGATCAGATAGTGTCTTTAATAATACTATTTTTGACTTTGTTGATAGTTTTTTGTTTCAAGGAAGAAGTTGTCTATTCGTGTACCAGTTGTATGACAAAATATCGTTGGCAGGGTAGTTTACGGATAAAAACTATCACTACATACTTCGTTTTCATTTATCTTTATCATATTTAAATTATAGTCACAAGCCAGCCAATATTACTTCGTTTTTGTTTTCTATGTTTGCTACGAGCACTGTGAGGTCATTTATAAACTGCCCAGTTTGATCATGTAGCATTCTGAGAGGCCGGTAGATGTTGCCTGGGCTGTGGGTAGCCCACCGCCAGTTACTTTAATAATCTGTCACTCCCAATATTCATACTCATTTAGATTAATCAGTACCTCATATTTGAATCTTGTATAATCCAATTTCTAGACAAAGGTACGTTCTTACGTATCTTAACTACGCCATAGCACTAGATTCTGAATAATGGCACCGTGAGCTGTGTATTAGCTAGAGCCAGCCAGCCACATTCCGTGTGTACTAGTAGAACGTGTACCGAGACGAATACATAGATACATTATTTAGGTTGGTGAAGGTAGGAGGAAGCCACTGTTATACTGAATGTATGCCAAAACAAGACCGTTAGACTTAATTTCGAACATTTATATCAACCACCCCCAATATCGTCCACGTCGCTCCATACTCCATTCATCACCACCATGTCACCCAAACGAAAAGACAATAGACCAGACATCGAACCAGTTGCCAGCGCATACATTGACACCAACATGATTCTAAAAATGATATCCCTCCTGGAAGACAATAGAATCACCAAACAACTTCAAGCAGTCCTGTTCCCTCAGGATCTGGTCAAACAAATCGACACACTACATCAAGAAATAGCCAACCTCTCAGCACAATTACACGACAAAAACGACAAAATAGTGCATGTAGAAAACAGAGTAGAAACTCTCGAGGATGAACTGGACTCGATGCAGCAGTACTCGAGACGGCCAAATGTTCGCATCCAGGGGATAGGTGAACATATGCGCGGTGAAAATCTGGAGGAGAAACCTACTGAAATTGTAAACAACAAAATGCACATAACTCCGCCAATCGCACGCAATCACCTGGAACGATGCCACCGACTCGGACGCCCAGTCGACGGCCAGACAAAGCCGAGAACCACCATTGTTCGCTTCCACAGCGTTTCCGTTTATTCAAATCAAGTTGAACAGAATAATTGTTGAACAAACCTAAGTTGTTAACTTTTATTATATTTTTATCTTCGTTCATTTAAATCCCTTGCAGAGTTTAGACAAACATTGCACACCCAGTTGTTTAGGAATGCATCATATGGTCTAGTAATGTTCTTCAGTATGTTATGTATGTGATGTAATGTTGATACACCTAAATTGTAACCTTTAATTTTAATATATATATATTTTTCATTTATGTTCATTTAAAGCTAACGCAATGTTTGGATAAACATCGCATTACCCATAATTATTAGAACACATAATTTGGTTTAATTGTTTAGAATGTGGTCAATTTGTGATGTCTACGTTTTAAATTTGTTCAACTTTAAGATGTTACGTTTTTTAGCCTTAGAACAGAATAACAACCGAATTGGATAATAATGAGGTACCGTTCAGTATATTCCTTGATCTCTCAAAAGCATTTGATACTTTATACACATTTAACACATTACTATGTAAATTAAACCATTATGGTATTGAAGGGGTACCTCTTAAACTATATGAAAGCTATTTATCAAACAGAACACAATAAGTAGAATTTGCTGATGTAAAATCAGAAACCTTATCAGTAGCAACTCCATTATTGGACCAATTCTCTTTATTATTTATATAAATGATTTTTCCCAAGCCAGCCAAATTGTCAACTTCATATCCTATGCAGATGATACGTTAAGTACAATGAGTAATATCACAAATGCACATAATGATGACGCTGATATCCTGATGAATGAAGAACTCTAAAAAATTAATGAATGACTAGAAATAAATAAACTTTCCTTTACGTTACCAAATCCAAATTCATGGGGTTCCACATGCCAAAAAAAATTCAAAACACCTGTTCGTAAAATAAATAATATAGTAATAACAAAGGTTGATAATTTTAATTTATTGGGATTAACTTTGGATACCCAACTAAATTGGAAAAAACACTCCGAAAATATATCAAACAAATGTTCTAGAATAATCGGTACACTAAATAGGCTTAAACTAGTACTGCCTATGAGAATTAAAATGATGCTATGTAACATGTTATTAGTACCACATATAAACTATTGTTGAAAAACTTGGGGGTTCCAATGTCAAAGAATTAATCAACTTCAGAAAAGGGCTATACGAATAATAACGTTGAGTAATTTCAATTCACATACTGACCCGCTATTTAAAAAATTTAACTTACTAAAAGTGAATGATATGCTAGCCCTTCAAAAATGAAAATGTTATTCTAAATTTATACATAATAAATTACCTACAACATTGGCAGATAGCAACAAACTCCAAAATACATGGTCATAATACACGCAACCAAAATAAAATTCACATTTATGGTACAACGCATACAGGACTGGGAATAGAGGTCATACGCACATTTTTTTTACCCAAAGAACAAATAAAAATATAAGAAAAATGCTTTCCCTCTGAGGCAAAATCCACAAATTCATCTAAAAACCGCCTGGACAAATTCTTATCCGACCAGGCACTTTTAGATAACATTGGGGCATCATTAATAACTGGAACCGGAACTCTTAAATTATTGATGAAGTTATGATCGATGAGAAATCACAATCACATCATGCGATCAGAACCATCTTAAGGTGTGCTAAGGTAAGGCATCCATCAAGCGATAATGTGTGGTATTTGAACAAATCTAATCTGAACCCCATTGTCCATTCTTGCATAAGCAAATTTTTTTATACTACGCACTACTTACAAGCAAGTTGTATAGAGTAATATTAGGATTACATTAATAGTGTAAGCTGGGGCAACACAGGTGATGAGCTATTCACATTAAAATTAGAGCTTCCTAATATTAAAAATCATCCTTACCAAAGGGGGACTATGTACAATAGCTATGGGAAACTGAGACAAAAGAACTAAATGCATTAAATAACCTAATACGATTATAGTAGCAGCATGTATCGGTTATGAGCGATATATGAATATTCAAATAAAGTTAGTTTAATACTACAAACGCCAGGAACGGGCTTCTTGCCCCGTGGGTTTGCTTCTTAACCCCCCATGGGAACTTTTACTAAAATGGCTACAACCTTTTTCAGAGGCTATGTACGTCAATAATTTCAATACACAAAATGTACCTAAGATAATGAACTACATCATTCATAGCACATAGATAATATTTACCGAAAGGATTCTTTTCTGCTTATGATTTCACCTTAGCGGGCTCTTTGCCACCCTACTCTAACTTGACAACAGTATCGTCATAAATACTAATTTTCCTTGCATTATTGACCGAATTCGACGTAATACGTAATTCGACGTAATACGCGTACAATACGTTTGAAAAAAATGTGGGCCATTGAAAAATGTCAAGGATTCTGTTCTTATAAGCGTACACCAGCATTTGTTTATCCATTTCTCTAGGCAATAAGGTAATTATTTGGCACTAGTGGTGTTATTTGGTGACCAACTGAAAAGTGTTACCAAATGTTTAACACTAGATGGTGACACTTTTCAGTTGTCAAATTACAATAATTATGGCTCTTGCTGATTAGAACAGGGGGTGTACGCTAATTAGGACATGTACGTTTAATAAGTTGAATGCGTTACCTGTAAAGCTGACACCAATATTGTACAACATTTACCGCTCCTAATAATGTATATCCACTGTTTTATGTTACATGAAGTAAAATGGTGGTACGATCGATTGAGTTGGAGTAACTGTTAGATCAAGTGAAGGGTGGCGTTGTTGGTGAGATATTCAGTTCTCTCTTGATACCTTTCCTGCACACAGGACAGGTGTCACTCTCCTGAAAAGATACAACAATTAACGCTGTACAGAACAAAGCAACTTTTATCTTACACATATTTTTTTACATATTTCTATTCATGAAATAATTCTCAGAAAGTCGAAGAAGCTTTCTTTACATTTTGGACCATGGATCGTGGACTTGATTTCCATCCGATCACATGACAAAGTTACGAAAGTTACAAAAGATAAAAAAATTCTCCAATGATGAAATTCGTAAGCTTTAAGCATTGCCATTTTTATTTCAATTAATGAAGTACATATGAGCTAGCATGTTGCTGTGAAATCTAGATAGATTTAATATTTTGCAAAATGAATTTGAAATGGGACTTAAGACATGTCATATAACACTACCAGGTACTTGGGTGTTTCAGACACTTTGTCAATTTCGTTATCAGCACAGATGTAATAAAACAAAATAAAATGGAGCATTAATAAGGTGAAATGTCATAGCAAACCTTTATCCAGCGATCAATGCAATTGCAGTGGAAAAAATGGCAGCATGGAAGGGTCCGCAGTGTGTCGCCACTCTCGTATTCACAGCAGCAGATTCTACAATTGTCACTGCTGCCGTGGCCTGTGTACTGAGATATCGGCAGCAGGTCAATCTGCTGTAGACTTAGCCCTCCCTCGTTCGACTGTTCCTCCTGGAGATATTAAAATTAACATATTATATGTTACATGTTACCTCACTCGTCTTGAAACTTGCAACCGACACTTATTCTTCCTCACTGGTCCCTTGCTGGGTGGGTGTCACATCACTTCGTTTGTTCCGCCCTCTCAACGCGTTGTCTCAATCTGTCGCTACTATTCATTCCCACTCTTGGCTGTTCACCCCTGCTCTTTCGAGATCTCTTTTAACACTATCTTAACACTACCCCCCCATCTAAATTCTCCTATCACCCCTTTCTGTTATCCAAGCTCTCGCTCTCAATCACCCCTCACTCATTCTTTGTACGTGTCCTGCCCATATGTTAGAGTCTGTACCCACTATCTTAATTTTCAGTTGTTTCTTCATTCGGAGGTCTTGCCGTAGAGAGTGGCTTCCCTGCGGCCAAGCCATAGAGAGCGGCTCCCCGGTGACCATCCCGTATAGAGCGGCTTCGGGGTGACCATGCCGTAGAGAGCGATTCCCCTGTGGCCATATTGTGGAGAGCGGCTCCACGGAAGCCATACTGTGAAGAGAAGTTACCCAGTAGCTACACCGCAGAGAGCGGCTGGATGGCACCTGGCATCCCGGATGATTTCCGGTGGATGGATATTATGCAATATCAATATGGTCCCCTTATAAACAGAAATACAAAGATGCCATCGAAAATGTGCAAAGACGCGCAACAAAACAGCTTCCTGGTATGAAAAATATTTCTTACGAGGAAAGACTTCAGAGATTGAAACTTCCTACACTTGCATATAGACGAACTCGTGGTGATATGATTGAGGTATATAAGCTGCTCCATGGAAAATATGACAGTGATGTATCTAACATTGTAAAGCTGCACAAAAACAGTGATACAAGCGAAGGAACAAGGGGTCATAGATTGAAATTGTTTATAGAACGTGCTTGTACAAATGTTAGAAAAGAAAGCTTCTCACTTAGAGTTACCAGATTATGGAATGATCTACCGGAAGTAGTTGTAACTGCCCCAAGTGTCAACTCATTTAAAAACCGTCTAGATAGACGTTGGAGTACTGAGGAGTTTCTCTACAACAACAAAGCTGCCTTGCAAGGAAGTCGTAGAAAATTCCAAGGGATAAATGAAGATCTGACCACCGAGGCCACCGCCTACGGTCAGGAAGAACCTAAGTAACCTAAATAAGTAATGGACCGAGCGGTCGGACCTCTGATGGTAGGGCCGTGGGATCGGTTCTCCGGTGGATAAACTGCGGGGTCAGATATCCGACGGTTGGACCGCAGGGTTTGTTTTCCGATGATTGGACCGGATGGTCGGTTCTACGATGGTTGGACCACGCGGTCGGTTCTCCGATGTTTGGGGCGTATGGGCGGGTCCAGGTGTGTCCATCAGGTGTCCAGGCTCCTCTTTATTTCGGTTGGATTTTTTTTCATAATTAGTTGTCGAGACACCGCAAGGTGGCGTCCTTCTGCACTTGTTCCTCAGGTAAGGACATATCTAGCATACAAACTTTGCGTATTGTCCCAAGTACTGCCATTGTCCGACAGTCGTCCTGGATTGCTCCCCCTTTCTGTCTTATCAGCGTACTACAAATTACTAAACGCAAATGGATTCTTGTTGTCAGTGCATTTTAGTGATTTTCTCGCAATAAAGATCAAGGTTATTCTCTGTGAAAATCAGAACATCGCTCTGAGAAGCTACCGCCATGTGGACACTGGTGAATCATAGCGATATGGTTCTGGAGATGCATTTGGCAACACAAAATAATAACGCCGTATAGATCTTGAACATAAGGCCTAATCATCGGCATCATCGAGAACCATATCCAACATAAGATTATGTCCGTTTTTTATTCTATCAGCGCCGACAAGGTCTACGGCAACATTTATGTACCTACACGAATTAGGTAAACACCCGGTAACTGTATATATATATATATATATATATATATATATATATATATATATATATATATATATATATATATATATATATATATATATATATATATATATATATATATATATATATATATATATATATATATATATATATATATATATATATATACACACATATATATATATATATATATAGATAGAGAGAGAGGGAGGGAGGGAGAGAGAGAGAGAGGGAGAGAGATAGAGAGAGGGGGGAGAGGGGGAGTCGGTGAGAACATTCAGTTCAGTGATATTGCTGTTTCACGATACTAGTTTCACAGCACTGGAGTCAAATAAATTGAGGTCGGGTGCTGCGACTTGATTAGGATACTGCGTGAGGGTTGTTGTCTTCGTTTGTCCAATGATTTCATCAAACTAAACAAAACCTTTGCACAGACGATTTACCATGTCATAGTTGACAACATATAGTTTCGATCGTTTGTAAAATGAGTCTGACGCGAGACAATCGAGCAATTGAATGCATGGTTTAAATACTTTTAACCAGTTCTACATATAGCTCCCACAACTTATAAACAACTATATGTTATTTAAGATAAGATGCATTAGAAAATGAGTATATCTTAACTGCATTGTGATCAGAAGGTATCACATATTACTTGTACTGAAAATACTTACTTCATTCTGGTCTGCCCTTGCAAAGTGAAGCACAAACTGCTGCATGGTTGTGGCACGAACATCTGAACGCTGCTGCTGTTGCTGTTGCTGATGCTGCTGCTCCTGCTGCTGCTCCTGCTGCTGCAAAGTTGCAGCGAGAGCAGCATCTGAACACTGTTGCAAGGTTGCAGCAAGAGCAGCATCTGAACTCTGCTGCAAGGTTGCAGCAAGAGCAGCATCTGAACTCTGCTGCAAGGTTGAGGCCAGAGCAGCATCTGAACGCTGTTGCAGGGTTGCGGCAAGAGCAGCATCTGCATTCTGCTGCAAGGTTGCGGCCAGAGCAGCATCTAAACTCTGCTGCACGGTGGCGGTGAGAGCACCTTCTAAAATGCACTCCAGCGGACTGTCAGTAGCAGGCTGGCTGGCACCCTGAGAATCAACGAATTGACATTATAGAAATAAAATATACTTGTCTACATGACAATGTTGAGTACTTCTGTAAACAGCTGTATTTTACTGCAACAGTAAAACCAAAGGTATTTATGTTTTGACTTACTCCTGTGTGTAATAAAAACATTTTTATTTGCAACAGGCATAAAACAATCAATGAATAAATGGAACCAAGTGTTAAATATAGAAAGGACATACTTCATTTTGCTGTATCTCCAAGCCCATTGTCCAATCAGGTGACAAGGATTCAGCCACAGATTGCTGCAAGTGACAACAAGTTGACATTACCAGAAATAATAATTGTCTTGTCTATTTGATATTGTTCAGTACTTTTTCTACGCGGCTATTCTTTACTGCAACACTCGGCCTGTCAACATCGTGGGAATAAATTTTGTGGCAGGTCCTTTCTGGATGCTCTCCCTCTGTCCCTACCCCCTCTCTTTCTCTCTCACTCTCTCTCTCTCTCTCTCTCTCTCTCTTTAAGCGTCCCCTCTCCTTTTGCAGAAAACTTCACTCATTGCATATACTTTTGACCCCTTCCCGATCTTTCATCTACGCATTCAATTCATTTCACCCTACCTTCGTCCACTCATTTATGTCGTCCCTCCCACACACACACACACACACGCACGCACGCATGTACGCACACACACACACACACACACACACACACACACACACACCCACACACACACACACACACACACACACACACACACACACACACACACACACACACACACACACACACACACACACACACACACACACACACACACACACACACACACACACACACACACACACACACACACACACACACACACACACACATACTGAGTACGTGATGGACTTACTTGAGTCTGCTGTAGTTCCATAGCTAATGCTAAATCATTGCTAATGGCTTCTACCTCGGAGAGCAGTAAAGCATCAGAAAGGGCGGCGTCGAAACTGCAGTCTTGTAGACGACTGGTACACCGAACATCATTGATATGCAGCTGTAGGTGTAGTTGGTCAGCTAAAACAAGGTTTACATCCGCCTCCGTGGAAGATGTGTTCTCAGAAGAAACAAGGTTTACATCCGCCTCCGTGGAAGATGTGTTCTCATAAGAAAACCAAGATCCCATCGCATTTAGCCAAGGTTGAGAATTTGGGAAACTAATGTTGTTAAATCTTGTTAAAGTCCAGTGTACCTGCAATCACAAGATTAACATGAAGAAGTACTGCAGTGATCCGTATTAATTAGCTTAGCAAATATATATTGTTAAGCAGCTTTCGGCAAACTCTGGCCCGTGGATAAAATTTGGCCCGCGGACGGTTTTCAGCTGACCCCAAGAATTGGAAAGTTTGAGTAACAAATTGGGAATGTAGTTACAGTTTTATATGCTGAACAAAAAAGATATTAATGTGAGGTGTTTTGCTGTTGGTCCTAGTAGTCCTTATACAATATACCATTGTATTTCATGGTAAACTACTATGTATTTTTGAAACAGGTAAACCATGGTGAAATACCATGATACACTATGCAAACCATGGTGGTATTCCTTGGTGTTTTGAAACATGGAAACCACGTTAAAATACTATGATATACCATGGAAACCGTGGAATGCCATGGTGTGGTAAAATACCATGGTTTTTTAAACAAGTAAACCATGATATACCATGCAATTAGCATATACAATATATTAAAAAGCATGGTCTATCATAGTTTACCATGTAATGCCATGTCATAGTAGTAGGCAGAGCGTAGTCTCGAAGAGACGATGCTGATGCGCCCCGTTGTCAACTTGTCGAATTTTGGCAGCGTCCGCTGTAACTGTGAAGGCCGATTCTTGATTGGCAGTCCTTGACGCAGCCAAAGCAGACGAAACAGGATGACAGTGGTGGTAGTGCTGCTTTTTGTTTTCGCCGCATCCTCTCAGCCTTTAGGGCTGATGTCACAGGCCTTCAAGTCACGCTTGCAGGTGTCCTTGAATCTGAGGGCTCGGTGTCCCACTGGCCTCGTGCCACTGGTGAGTTGTACATAGAGGATGTCTTTCGGCAAGCGGCCGTCCTCCATGCGCCAGCGCAGGCATCTCTGGCTCAGCAGTGAATACATGCTGCGGATCCTGGCACGGTCCAGCATGTCGCTGTAGGGGATACGGTCCTGCCAGGTGATGCCGAGGGTACGCTTGAGGCACCGCATGTGGAAGGTGTTGAGGCGGCGCTCCTGGCACATGTCTGTTGTCCACGATTCGTTGCCATAGAGGAGGGTGCCCAACACACAGGCCTGGTAGACTCTCATCTTGGTGTTCTCAGTGAGAATCTTATTTTCCCATACTCTTTTGGTCAGCTTGGCCATAGCGACTGCGGCTTTTCCGATGCGCCTGTTTATCTCAGTGTCCAGCGAAAGGTTTTTGGAGATGTTTGACCCGATGTAGGTGAAGTATTCTACTACCTCCAGGGTGTAGTCATTGATCTTGACGGGGGGTGACTTGGCTGGCATCCCGCGCAATGACGTTCGAATTCTTCAGGCTGATTGTGAGTCCAAACTCTCTGCAGGCGTGTACAAAGCGATTGACCAGCCTCGGGAGGGCCTCTCCTGAGCGGGCAGTGACTGCTGCATCATTCGCAAACAGCATCTCCCTGGCGTATACCTCTGTCACCTTTGTTTTGGCACGCAGACGTTCCAGGTTGAACAGCTTCCCATCAGATTTGATGTGCAAGTAGATACCGTCTGAGGAAGAGTCGATGGCATATGACAGAAGGAGGGAGACGAAGATCCCAAACAATGTTGGAGCAAGGACACAGCCTTGCTTGACACCGCTGCAGACAGGGAAGGGCTCCGATATCGAACCATCGTAGACAACTGTACCCTTCATGTTCTCAAGGAAGGAGACCACCTTACTGCGTAGCTTGGGAGGGCAACCGATGTTCTCAAGTAGGCGGAAGAGTCCCTTCCTGCTGACAAGATCGAAGGCTTTGGTTAAGTCAATTAACGCCACGTAGAGGGGCATTCCCTGTTCTCTGCACTTTTCCTGGAGCTGGCGTACTGAGAACATCATAACTATGGTGGATCTTCCTGCTCTGAACTCACACTGGGATTCTGGGTAGACACGTGAAGCAAGTTTCTGAGGTCTGATTAGCAGGACCCGAGCGAAGGCCTTCCCCACAATGCTCAATAATGATATGCCCCAATAGTTGTTGCAGTCACTGCGGGTCGCCTTTGTTTTTGTACGAGGTGACTATTGCAGCATCCAGCATTTCTTGAGGGACTGCTCCTTCATTCCAGCAGAGACAGAGCAGTTGATGTAGGTGCTGTAGTAAGGCAAGCTTGGCACACTTGATCATCTCTGGCGGTATGCTGTCACACCCTGGTACACCATGTAATACCATGGTATATCCTGGAGCAACGTGACCCCCGGTTTAATGCGGCGTATACAAAATAAAACCTTTTAAAATCATCGGAACGTAACAACATATATCTGATACCCACATCATAAGCTCAGCAACACGGATTTAACTTTAATATGCATTTTTATTTAGTATTTCTATATAACGGTGCAGATCAAGAACTTTATTGGTGACATAAAAACGGTTTAGGAGCAAATTATATTATTCAGTTCAAGCACTAAGCTATAATGCGGCGTATACAAAATAAAACCTTTTAAAATCATCGGAACGTAACAACATATATCTGATACCCACATCATAAGCTCAGCAACACGGATTTAACTTTAATATGCATTTTTATTTAGTATTTCTATATAACGGTGCAGATCAAGAACTTTATTGGTGACATAAAAACGGTTTAGGAGCAAATTATATTATTCAGTTCAAGCACTAAGCTCTAAACGGTCAAGCTAGGTATCGTATAACGGCAATATGGCATGTCACAGTTGTCTGACAACATCAACTAACATGATACATTGTAATTGACAGCAGGCATGGGGAAATTAATTTGAAAAGTTAATTAATTAAATTACAATTAACTCATAAATTATAAATACAAATTAAATTAAATTAACCTCACACGTTTCTCAGGTCTACTAAATTAATTTAATCTTCCAAATTCTTAAATTAATTTTAATTCAATTAACAGCTGCTTAATCAAAAGTTCAGTCCATCGCAAATCTGGTTCCTTTATGTCCAAATGTGTAGTGTGTGACTAGTTTAAGTAATATCCGCAGTGGGGTTAATGAAAAGGTGCGTACTTGTGTTGAAATCGTCGAAAGCATATACTTTGGGCGTTAGATCGGGTAACATGCCATACTCGATAGCTGGGCCGATATTTAGCCTTCAACCCGTCAACTTGTCAGTCGTGTTTTTCACGAGATCGTGAACAGTGCGCCAATATAAACAGAAGAACACGTGTGACTGTGCGTGATCCATTCATGTCTACTCCAAGCAGTATTTGTACTGAACGAAGATACGTATTATTAAACTGTTTCACACGGAATTACCCATGTATACACTATTTTTATGCATCGATGGAACTTACATGCTTTTGATTTAAGTTGGCACTGTAAAAAGATCCCAAATTGAAGTTATATTACCTTTCTCTACATCTACACTCAAGAAGGATAGCAGAACTAGAGGACATTAGGTAAAATTAGTAAAGGATCAATGTAGATTGGACATCAGGAAGCACTCGTTCTCACAGAGGACAATAAATGAATGGAACAAATTGTCTACAGATTGTGTAACTGCTAGCAGCGTGAATATGTTTAAAAACAAGGTTGACACATATCTCAGGAGGGTGGGTTATAAGTAGGTGAACATTGTTGGACTCTCGATAAGCCAATGGCTTCCTTGTCCACTTGCCATCTGGGCCTTTGGCTTGGATGACAAATCTTGTTAAATCTTGTTAAATCTCCCCATTAACGGTTATATGTACACACGAACAAACTAGCATAGATCAGATGCCATAAGTCTAATGACTCCATAGGTCCACTTGGCTGCAAGTTGCCAGCCCCAAATCTTGACCTTAAACAGAGATTTGCAGAAGCCATGATTACCATCAACTTCAATCACAGCATAAATGACAACATGATGCATAGAAATTAATGTAGTTGCCCGGTTTTGTTAATTTTGTGGTTGAATATAGGAGGAAACTCCAAACCTGCACATCTTCAGTAACAACTTTACTTTCAGAAAAAAACAATACATTTTTTAAATAGTATCTACAACTTTTTAAAATGTCATGTCATGTAGATATTGTTTCAGCAAATCTCTTTCCAACAAAGTTATAAAACACATTTCTGTTACAAGTTTTGTGATTTTAGAACTGTTTTATATGTGTGTGTAACTGTTCTACAAACGCATGATTTAATTGTTAAAGGTGCATCCTAGCCAGGTGCCTTTCTGAGCATCTTATTTATTACCAGTAAACATGGCTTAGACTGTTTTTGTTTATTATTAGTGTTGAATGGTGCTGATTTTAGGCATATTTAAATTATGCCAAATATATGTTACGACGATGAAGATGCCTTTCAACTGACACAGGTCTGCTAGTAGTGTGCATTCACCAGAAATGTGGCTGTTGTGCATTGTATTCACAGTTTAGGAAGTGCATTTTGTGTTCATGCACAAAGCAAAAAGGATGTTTATGTGGTAATGTCTCGCATTAAGTTGAGAAAGATGACATTTTAAATGTTTTGATCTTAATAGATGCTACCCCACCCTCCATGTATGAGAGGGGGCAGTCAGCGACATGGTAGGGATAGAGGTGGTCAGGTGAGCCAGGTGATATATATATAGCTAGAATGTGCAACCTGCGGAACGCCTGCATGTTATTTTAATGTCATGCAATATTTAAACACATAATCTATTACAAATATTTATTGTGCACACTTCAATTTGGTTTCACACACAAATATGACATTGTAATAATAACATCTCCGAGAATGGAAAACTAGGTTGACTTATTTCATGGAGGTAGCATCAACAAAAATGCATGTTGTGGTAGAGGAAAGTTTGTTCAAAATATTTCTTTCCCAAAGAAATTCACTCAGAGATGAGTTTAACACTAAGATAAAAGCACTGTCAACACTCAACATTTGAATTTGACAGTTAATTCATATACACCTGAAGTGAATAATATAACAAACAACTATGTATTTGTTTGGACAACCTGTACAATACTAATAGAAAAACTTATTCAGTGTTATTTGGTGCTATGGTAGAACAATTACTATTTTTCTCTGCTCAACACTGCCCCTTATATGTGCATTCTGTAAATACAGACGAAATCGTGAGAATATGCCTAAAGATGTATTATTGGAGACATGTTATATTTTTGAAAAGTAATTCGCCTGTGAGAATGTAAGCTTCAAAATAATTGTAGTAAAGCAAGATATAATTTTATTAAATACCTCTATCCACTGTGTTATACAGGAAACAGTACAACTCGATGAAGTCGCCATCAGACATTTTACAAGAAAATCCGAGTATTGTGTTTAAAAAGAAGGAATTGTTGGAGAGTCAAAGGCAGGGCCAAACCCAGAGCCTTCCTCATTAGCCACACAAAGACAGCCCCAGACCATACCAACTGTAGACGGTGCAGGCAGATGCTAACAGACACAGTGACCCACTATACAATTACAATGCATCATACATAATACACTATATCACAATGAGTATTCGCTATGACTATGCATACATTGGTTAAATTCAGGAGAAAATGCATGTTTTTTTAAAGGGCTAGCATCACAACAACGACAACATATACAATGGACATTACAACAGTCATTGAAACTTGAAGCAGCACCTTAAAATGTCAAACATGAGTTGAGGTGGATATGCTCTGTATAGATTTGCAGAAATGCAATCAATCTGTAATATTGACTAAAACTGGTTGTTTTCGGAAAACAGGTTTGTCGTTATAGAAATTTGAAATGTGACACGCTGCCTATAGACAGTTTGTTCTGTGGTGTCAAGATAGGCTGGGCGTAAACATTGGGAGGGTTATACCCAGATGCTTTGTCTTGCAGATTCCGGACTGGTTCCCAGGTACCAGGTGTTCCAGGTAAAGTCAGTTGACTGGCTTCACTGACACAGGCTTCTTCATGCATATTGCATACCAACTAGTTGACTTCTTACTGTACATTCTATCGTACCTACAAAGCAGACCAACTGAAACTTGTATCACGGCTCTGGCACGATTAATGGTTTTACAGACACATGTGAGGACACACTCTTTCAACAGTCAGTACTACGTAGGGTTTTACTCCTGATCAAACTTAACTGGCATTATGTGATGTCGATGCAAACTGACTAGGTTTTGCTAGTTTAAATTGTAAAATTATTATTTATTTTTATTTATTATTTATTTATGTATTATTATATTATTTATTTATTATTATTTATTTTTCACCTGAATTGACAATGTTTACTTCACCAGTTACACACTCGCACACAGACACACACATACACACACACAAATATACATGTTATATATATACAAATATGTAAACATATACACAAATATGTATACACTCATGCTATTGAGATTGAGTGCGCATGTACTACCCAGTAAACACTGTAGAGATATAAACGTATCTTTCCTTCTTTTTAAACTAGCCACACCACACCTGCTCCTCATTCACGAAGCGGAGCGTTAATGATGCATAAGCATTTATTGCATAATACCTATTCACAGAGCATTTATAAATATACATATTCATTTAAAATCTCGAACATTATAACGGAACATTGCATACAGTGGTAAACAGCCAAAATTTCAATTAAAAATGCATTCAAATTCAAATGATTCAGAGCTACACCCAGGAAGAGATACAACACCTGACATAATGCTGTGGTCGCTGATGCTCGAAAGAGCTGAGGCTACCAATTGGGGCATTTGTGATGGCTGCATTGGTGTCGAGCTGATAGAATGCTTTGTTTGAAACTGTCAAATAAAAACAGGTCCTCGAATGTGGAATGACTGGCCCAAATATTAGTCACATGAATTCTCAGAGGCTGCTGAAATAACAAAAATGTGCAATCCAACCTTGCGAGCAGCCCTGTTTGAGACCCTCAAATATATTCTTACATTCATTAGAGCCTCTCATCTTTATTCTCCAATATGTCCACCCCACTGGTTGTATAATCCTTGAATATCACAACTGTGTGCTTATTATTAATTATTGAGGAACATCATTCTGAAATAAGAAAAAAATAATGTGGGACATTTTCAAATCAATTCCACAATTTGAATTGAAAGATTTCGAGCAAAGGGAATTTGAAATGGAATTGAACGAAAAGGAATTGATACACATTTTCTTGATCTGGCTGAACCCCACCTCCCAGTCAGTCCATAAACAGCAGACATGTCTTATCAGCTCACATAAACAATGAAACAATAACAGGCTTTAGCAGCTAGGCCCAGTTAGTAGGGTTGACTTGCTGAGGCAAAAAACCAAGATCAAAAGACAGACATGTGTGCACAATAGAAGCTGTTAATAATTGCAGTTAAGCAGCTGGATATGTGCTAGACTTCCAGTGTAAATAAGGCAGTGCAAATAAGATTGAGTTTTAGAAATATGAAAATCAGTCCTGGAAGTCCATTTTTTCACCTTAGTTTTACAAATGATTAAAGGACTTGAACAGTTTGGTGTAAAAGTGGAGTTTATGTATTTCCCTTTGAACTGACGATTGTGAGAGAGTATTGAATGCTTTCATTTGTGCTCAACAATGCAACTCATCATTTCACTACCATTTGAATAACTGCAATACTGAAAGTCTATTTGTCTATTACTGACAGGCTTTCTGTGAATGTGCTCATTTTGAATGCTTCAAATTGATTGTACATAATAATTTAAAGAGAAAACTGTTTTTCCCAGGAGGGCGTTTTTTCCGGGTTGTTTTTCAGTGTCATCTATATATATATATATATATATATATATATATATATATATATATATATATATATATATATATATATTATATATGCAAGACTACAGGACAGGTGTACACATAACGTAATTTCAATACAAGTTATAGGACTAAACATATGTGAGTGAGGCATACTTATGCTAGGCAGTGTTTGAGTAATTAGAATTGACGAACCTGTCAAGCAGAATCTTTGCGAATGCCATATCATTCTTGGCTGCAGTTTTTTCTGGTTTCGCTCCACTGGCATTGTTCCATAGCCTAGGATAGGCATAGTGCAAAAGACTTTCCCAAATACACCTTTGTTTTCGCCAACTGTTTCTGTCTGGCTAGTTTCGCTCTTTTTTAGCTGACTCTGTTTTGCATGCCAAAGGGCGTCCTCGGAGGGAATGTTCCATGACGGATCTCATAATCGTGTAATATCAGATTTTAGGCAAGAAAAATGAGGAAGGCTCCAATTGGGCACGGACCACAGTCACTTTCCCATAGATGACCATTATGACGTTCTTTATTTATCCTACATTTTTTTATTTCACAGCACATGACAGATCCACTAAGACACCTGGTGTTTGAAATTCGTGAAATGCATGACACCCCTACATTTGTTGTTGGAGATATGCAGATGTGGGGTTTCCTCCTATATTCAACCACCAAATTAACAAAACCAGACAACTACATATATCATTTCTATGCACCAAGTTGTTATTTATGCTGTGATTGAAGGTGATGCTAATCATGGCTTCTGCAGATCTCTGTTCAAAGATTTTAGGGCTGGCAACGCGCAGCCAAGTGGACCTGTAGGGTCATTAGACATATGCATCTATAGTTTTTTCGTGTGTACATATAGCTATTAATGGGGAGATGTAGAGAAAGGTAATTTAACAGTTTGGTATCTTTATACAGAGCCAACTTAAGTAAAAAGCATGCCAGTTTTTATCAATGCATAATAATAGTGTACATGAGGGTCATGAATAAGTAGCTATACCTGATCAATTTTGCAAAAAACTAAGGATTTTCATGAAAATTGTGTCTATAACACTGTATAATACACAGGGGATAAACGCCCCAAAATGCACCCGTTATTTTTATCTGTTTTCAAGTGCTTCTAACTTAAGAAGTTTGCAAGCTACATATCATATTGGTACAGATTATCGATGCAAAATTCAAGAATGATAGGGCAAAGGTCAATGAATATACCAGGTGCAAAAAATGGAAAATAACGTTTTATATTTCTGAGATGGATTTCAGCAGTCTTTACTTCATTGTTGTGTTAGACTACAATGTCCAATTTTTTTTTGGCTTCCACCTATTGTCAAGTTTAAGACTGAATTATTCTGATAGTATAGCAAATAGAAGTCTACTGAACTAATGGGTTATTAACAATATCCCTGACAATGTATGGTGGCAATTTGGACATTGTACTGTAATACAACAACGAAATAGGGACTGCTGAAACCCTTCTTGGAAATTGTTTAAATGCTATTTTCCATTTTCGTTCACCCTTTGTCCTATCATTCTTGAATTTTGCATATATAATCTGCACCAATATGTCGATATATTAAAATGTCAGCTATGTAGCTTGTAAACTTCTTAATCACCTGAAAACAGATAAAAATAACGGGTGCGTTTTGGGGCACTTACAGCCTGTTTACATCACAGGGCGCTATATGCACAGTTTGCATGTAAATGCTTAATTCATTTGCAGAAGTGCTCATATATAGTTTCATTGGTTAAACTTTAAGGACATTCTGATACATCAACTTTTGAAATTTCCTGAAAATTGGTTGATTTAACACAGAATAACTCATGTAGACACCATTTTTATGTATTACTAGAACTGGCATGCTTTTGATTTAAGTTGGCCTGTAAAAAGAGCCCAAAATATACCATCTTATTGTGTTTTGAAACAGGTAAACCATGGTAAAATACCATGATATACCATGGAGACCATGGTATCCCATGGTGTTTTGAAACAGGCCAACCATGGTAGGCTATGCTATGCCATTTCCATACACAGTGTAATATTATGAAAAAACATGGTCTACCACAGTTTACTATGTAATGTCGTGGTATACCAACCATGTAACCACGGAAGTATCCGAACTAACCTCAAATTGCCGAAACTTTTGGTTCGTCACTCATCTAAATTCTGTTTCGCGTCATTTGTCAAGAAATAGGTAACAACATGCTAGGGAAGCTACACAAACAGTGTCTCCTTTGTTTACTTCCTGTTTTTTCCTGGTTACGCTTTTGACGCTTCCACGTTTCTTTCTAGGTGGCGCCACATACCATGGTATTTTGTGTGGTCTGCCACAGTTTACCATGTAATGTCATGGTATGCCATGTAATTCCATGGTATATTTTCAGGGTTTATTTTGTAGATCCAGGTTCTGAGACGGCGAAGGTATTTTGTATAGATCCAAGTTCTGAGACGGCGGAGGTATCTTATGTAGATCCAGGTTATGAGGCGGCGGAGGTGTTTTGTGTAGATCCAGGGTCTGAGACGGCGGAGGTGTCTTGTATAGATCCAGGGTCTGAGACGACGTAGGTGTCTTGTGTAGATCTAGGTCTGAGACGGCGGAGGTGTCTTTGTATAGATCCAGGGTCAGACACGGCAGAGGTGTCTTGTGTGGAAACATTGGCTTCAGGATGCCTGTTATTGGCTGGTCGTTGCAAAAGTGCGAATAGCCTGATGTCACAGTGTAGAGAGCTGAACCATCGTTGTTCTTTTTCGCCGAATTTGAACCAGAACCGGTCAAAATAATGTCATAGTTTGTGAGATGCTGTCACCATGACTAAATACAAATTTGCACAAACAAGCTAACATGTCGTAGTGGATACTAAATAGGTTCAATTCATCGCGAAATTAATCTGAAACAAGACGAACAAATAATCGTACTGAGGAGGGACTAGATATAATGACGCATGTGATTAATATCATTTTGCGTTGCGTTAAAAATGGTAACATTGGCTTTTACTCTATAATTTTTGTATAGTGAACCATGACGGGAACGTATACAATTGCATCTCAGAAAACAAAAAAAAAGTTCCATTACGATGTTTCAGCTTTATTCAGAGCATTGCTTTATAGTAAGTTTATACACACTTAAGTTTTAACACTACGGGAGGTAGCCATCCATATTCCCTGATATCTGTATCGAATGTACGGCGCTGGCACACCAGGACTGTGAGCCAGCGCCGTGCATTGTCCACATTTTACCCATTCATTCCCTTCTTTCCTCTCTGAAAACATTACAAACATGGTGTATTATCGTTTTTCTGTATTCAGTTTTCCACTTATAATATAATTCGTTTATGCTATCATTATTTTATTATTATTTTATTATTATAATTTATGTATTTTATTTATTATATAACTCAACTATACACATAATTCTGTCTACTTCCAATTACCGCTGTATAGGCTACACCAACAACATACCGACCAAAGTGGGCCCTGGTTATACATTCTGAGGGGCCCGTTTTGGCAGCACAACACATCTTCTGGTTTTTCGTTTTTAATAAGACGAGTGCACGCACTTTAAATATAATACGTACATACCAGAGCAACCACAACTGGCTTATAAATACCAGAGTTTTCCTTTTGTTTCAAAATGTAAATGTGACATTTGGAAAAGAGTACAAATATTATAAGAAGTGTGAAAGACAATATTTTTAGCTCACTAGTTTGAATTTGCATTTCGCGCTTCCGACCATCATTCAACAGTGATCCCTTGTGAGTTACTTGGCAGTGATACCGCCAATTTGACTGTATATAATTCGTGCAGTATAGTAAATAATACAGTAACGCCAAACGGGCAGGTCCCCTTTTTGGTGGGGGCCGGTTTTGCACGTTGTTCCCTTACTACATATGGCGGGTGCTTGTTGCACTACGAAAAACAATGCCTGCATTACTTGGCACGGTATTGTCAGAGACAATATTATGATAGCACAGTATGGTCAACATGTTTATGATACAAAAGTCTTTGGCGAGAAGTACTGTATCGGTGCGATTATTCTGCGTTCTTAAAACCTCCCGACACTTTCGTCTGCTGTAGGATTCTCTGGATCACAATCGTGCTAGCCAGCACCTCGATATTCGTCTACCAATGTCAAGATTTAGTGAGACTGTACTTGAGTTGGCCTGACAGAATGACGATAACGATGTCGCGACAAGGACAGGTCATCTTTCCCGCCGTCACCATTTGCAACCAGAACGCCTTCAGGTATCGCGTGCTGTCTTCTATTTACGAAAGTGGTTTTTATGCACCCATTACATGACACATAAATACATTTATGCAGAATGACAACACAAATCCAGGTTAGAGTGAAACAGACCAAATCCATGACGTTTAATTTATGAATTAATGTACCAGCAATTATGCCAACATTCAACATGAAAACGATTTACACCAACACATAATGAATGAATTAACTTTATTTCAGTCACGTACACACGCAAGTTGATTATGACAGTATTGCAGAATGTAAAAAAGAAGAAAATATTTAAATAATAATTATAATAATAATAGCTAAATTAAGGTGTAACTGTTGAAATTCTTTGGAAACCCTGGAGGGCTTTTGGCGAGAACCACATACTTATAGTACAAACGTTGCAGCTGTTGTCTAAACAACAAAACATGGGATAAGAATAGAATAGTAAATACATACGTAGTAAATACTATTGTCTACGATGTCATAGCTCAAACGAGAATTGGATAATACCAATTCTCTAACATTAAAGAATATTTAAATAGTTATGTATATGTATTTGATTACAAGTTGCAGCTTCTGTTACTATTCAGATGTATATAAGAGAATAACTAGTAAGATTATTAAATAATTGAAAATTGGCCACAGCAAGCATGCCGGCCCCAACTGGTATTTACACATAATACATAATTTACAATTTGCTGACATATTACGCAGTCTAACAAACATTGCTACATATAATATTTAAATGTATCCGACAGCCACCCACTACAAGTACTAATTATATGACTACTGGCTACTATTTACAATCACACTGTATCGGTGGGGGTCAATCTGCCACCAGGTCATCCTATGTGACCAACCCCCAACAAAAATTAGGTGTGCGTTATCTCGCGAAAGCCACATAGTTAATTCGGTTAAGACTACTAAAATACTAAACCCGCTACTGTCAGATCCGAAACACCTTCCCACTGTGAAGTCCCTGCAACATGATACAACATGTAAAATATTAACTATCGACTCCGCCCCTGTCAGAGTTTAAGCTAGATTCAACTACATCCATGCACATTTCAAATAGGTATTGGCTATCAATATTTCCATTATGTATTAGCTATCATTGCTGCCACTGTCAGAGCTTCAGCTACATCCGAACATAATCTCCCTGCAAATTTTACACAGTTTAAGAAGATATTTATCGAATTCTTCCAAAGCCTCGGCTTCATCCCATTACAACAATTACATTAGTTTTAAGGAAATATCCTTTAAGAGACTTTACTATATATATACCACTACACTTTGTTGGAACATTATGATAGTGAAGACACTGCCAGAGTTTTGGCCATATCCCCAGAGCCACAAACATAGAAAACAACCAAGCCACCTCGTTTATTATAACAGTGAGTATAACACCACTACTGTCAGATTACCTGCTATACTTACGAGACCTGTACCTATAGCTGTTATGCTATTTGAATATAGTGCCTACTTCCTGAAAGCATCCGACGCCCATCTACCTGCTGCTCTAATGTGTGCGTCCTGCTCGCCCCTAAATGCTGCCGATGTGGCCGCCCCAATCTTAAGGGCGCCTGCACTGAAACATGGAGCATTTGTATAAAAATGTGCAAAAAATAATTGTCTATCTTAAATGATATGTCGCGTCTGTTACACAAATAAATCCTCGTGTCCTGCAACATTCTCTACAATGATAATTATTGTTTGGCTTGTAGAGGTGTATTGTGATAATAATAACCAGACAAATGGTGGAAATGCAATTTGGAATAAACATGTCTTCAGTTTTTTTGCGGAAGGTATTTAATTCTAGACAATAGACGCAGCTACGGAGAATTATGACAACAAGACATGTCACGTGGCTCTGATATGAACACTGTGATGCATTAATACTCTAAATAGTTTCACTTTTAACATATAGATGTGTATCTAGCACGCGATTGATGCCTGAAAAGCCTCTCACATGTGGTTTATTGAACAAATTGTTACTTTATCAGCTTAATGCACTGTAACCATCAATAACATGTATTCCTGTATAGTATAGTTATGGTTATGTTATCTACACATTGCAGAAAACAATTCCAACAAGTTGTATTGATATAGGTTGATTAGTTCATGAAATGTTATCTTGTGAATTATGAATAATTTGTATTAATTTTTAAAACGCTATCATAAAATGTTGCCTGCTAAACTGATAAAATGCCACAGCTAAAAACAAACGGAGCTAGGACGTCCAATTTTTTACATGCTTAGCTTACCAAGGGCTTTCACCAAACTTATTAATTCGAAAAATGAAGAGATCAGTGCAACACCCATTGGTGGGATTCACATGGAATGACCCTTTCTTGTGGCTTAGAAAAAAATAGTAATATAAATATTAAACATGTCAGAAACTTTCATAAAAACTCTACAACATCTGTGTTTTATGTATTATTTATCCTAGAAACCCGAAACAAGTACCAAATAATTTAAATAATAAGAAAAAAACGTGACTTTCCTACCATTGACAACGCATACATAGAACACGTATGCAGAGAAGCTATGTAAATAAGACCCAAAAACTGTTCTGCCAACAAGCAGGATAATATTTTATTAACTTCATACTTCATATGATCATATTGATAACAATTAGAGTAGCCGCAAATGGAAATGTTAATTTACACTGTTAATTTTCAGCAATGGATCAAATGCAGCTTTGCAAATAATCACTTTCGGTAATGATAATAACTTTGTTCTTTTTAGCGCATATTCCTGTACTTAACAGATTTTCCATCACAATTCGGTTGTCGTCGGCTCTTCAGTCATTACTGAGTAGCAAAGCAGCATATTAGCAAAATAGCTAAGTAACGAAGTAACGAAGTAACAAAGTAGCAAATATCCGTTCAACTAACATTACGGTCTTGTGTGTATACACTCATCGGTCAAGTGCAATCATTGTTTGCCTCTAGCGATCACAAACGTAGCAATTTGACTTATATTCAAATATTTAATAACTTGGCCTGTGTTTTTTTCAAAGAACTGCCCCTTCGTGATATCCTACCCAAGAAACACCTCTTAATCACCATATATATATTAACGTGACTTGCATTTCTCTCAAGAAGCGCCTCTAGTAACAACAAACGTAATAATATGACCTACCGTCAGCACATAAATACACATATTGATGTTATGTCGATATGAGATTTAAGAAATTCCAAGCACTTTAGCATGAGCGCCGTTTTACAACAGGACGCAGAGTAACTTAACTAATGCACATGCATTGTTAGTATACTTTTAGTTGTTAGATACAATGGCACAGTGTATGCTTAATGCTAACAAACCTACTGCGATGCAACTTACTATCAAAATGATATAAAAAAACCTCATATTCACAGACCGAATATTTATAAACGCATTGTCCAGTATACACTTCACATACACAGGTCATAAAATCAACACAGTGAAAGTTTAATGCCAACATACCTACTGCGATGCAACTTACTATGAAATGATATATAGAAAATGCCACTTACTCACAAACCGTTATTTGTATATGTCATTTTGCTGTCATTTTCTATAAATGTATGTTATTTTGCTGTCATTTTCTTTAAATGCACGTCATTTCTCTGTCATTTTCTTTAACTATGTGACATTTTGTTGTCATTTTTTATGAACTGTGAGACATTTTGTTGTTATTTTCTTTACCTGTGTGACATTTTGCCGTCGTTTTCTTTGATTGCGTGACATTTCTCTGTAATTTTCTTTAAATGTGTGACATCTTTCTGTAATTTTCTTTAACTGAGTGTAATTTCTCAGTCATTTTCCTTAGCTGTGTGTAATTTTGCTGTCATTTTCTTTAACTGCGTGTCATTGCGTCTTCGTTCATCAAACACCTTTGGCCTTCGACTTACCCCTTCTGCTAGAATCTTCATCCGTTACAGGCCACTGCACCCCATCCACATTCGACCGTCATCGTCTCTTCAGCCACTACCGTCCATCTCTCCCTTCACTCACCGCCTTCCCACTACCCCTACATTGACCACTCTCCGGCTGCCCCAATATATTATTTAATTGTAGTACACTTCATTTGCTGCGTAGTAGCAAAACAACTAATTAAGGAAGTTGCAAATATTCGTTCAACTTACATTATGGTGTTGTTGTAAGTATGCACCCACCTGTCAAGTTCAACCATTGTTTGCCTCTAGCGATCACAAACGTAACAATTTGACTTATATTCAAATATTTAATAACTTGATCAATACTTCCACAAGAACTGCTCCTAAGGATCACAAACGTAATACTTTGAACTAGGTCCAACCCAAGAAGCGCCTCCTGTTGACGATATGTGTATTAATTTGACCAGTACTTGCCCCACGAAGCGCCTCTAGTGAGAGCAAACGTAACAACTTGACCCATATTCCCCCAAAAAACAAAAGAAGAAGTGAGAAACAACAAAACAGCGAAACAGCAAAAGTTTTGTTTTGCTGTTTCACTGTTTTGTTGTTTTGCTACTTCGCTTCTTTGCTGTTTCGTTGTATTTTTGTTTCGCTACTTTTTTCTGTTTTGCCTTTTCGCTGTTTTGCTACTTCGCTACTTTTGAAGTTTGTTGGAACTACTTTAGCACACCCTGGTGGGTAGTTTACTGTTTCGCTGTTTCATCGTTTTGCTGTTTCGCTACTTTTGCTATTTCATTGGTTCTTTGTTTTGTGTTTCGTTTTCTTCCTACTTTGCTGTTTCGCTGTTTCATTGTTTTATTATTTTGCTACTTTTGCTGTTTTACTGTTTTGCTACGTTTTGCTGTAGCGCTACTTCGCCACTTCACTACTTTTGCTGTAGCGCTACTTCTCCACTTCACTACTTTTGCTGTAGCGCTACTTCGCCACTTCACTACTTTTGCTGTAGCGCTACTTCGCCACTTCACTACTTTTGCTGTAGCGCTACTTCTCCACTTCACTACTTTTGCTGTAGCGCTACTTCGCCACATCACTACTTTTGCTGTAGCGCTACTTCGCCACTTCACTACTTTTGCTGTAGCGCTACTTCTCCACTTCACTACTTTTGCTGTAGCGCTACTTCGCCACTTCACTACTTTTGCTGTAGCGTTACTTCGCTACTTAACTACTTTTGCTGTAGCGCTACTTCGCCACTTCACTACTTTTGCTGTTGCGCCTCTTCGCTGGTTAGCTGTTTCGTTGTTTGTTGTCACTAGGAGCATTTATTGGGGAAAATATAAATAAAATTATTACGTTTGTTGTCACAAGAGGCGCTTCTTGGGAGAAAGACAGGTCAAGTTAATACAAATGTGGTCATAAAGGTGCGCTTCTTGGGTTTGATATAGGTCAAAGTATTACGTTTGTGCTCGCTAGGATAGTTCTTGAAAATATAGGTCAAGTTATTAAGTATTTGCAGTTAAGTCCAGTGCTTCACTGACTGTCCATTTGGGATGGTAAACTTCTTCTACAAATAAAAGGAAAAGAGAACATGAAACGGCTGCTTGTCCCAGTTCCCCATAAAGGTCCGCTTTTAGGAGGGCCTTATTTGAGCAGAGGAACAGGTGACGAGATGACGAAAGCAGTAATGACTTCAATCAATCAATCAATTGGGAGACACGGTCGGTGCCGTGTGTCTTAATACGATCGTCTCCAACACTGGACATAAAAATGGTGCATATGACCTCCTACAGGAGAAACTGGGAAACTTGTCTGCGGTGGTCCAGTGGTCCCCATATAATCATCTTCGTGATTATTATAAAGAGCAATGGTCAGGTCAGGCAAGGAATTTTCCAAAGAAATAGTTCAACATGTTCTAATATTTCTATTTTACTGTATAAGGTATAGTTTATTGAATCAAACAGAGTTACATTCGGCAAGGTCTGCATACTAAATTTCGCTTATTGAATTAGAGTTACATTCGACAAGGCCTGTTTGTTAAATTACATAATTTTACCAGTTGCTATGGCGCATGACATGACCAATATAAGATGTGCATTAATACACTGAGACTTCCCGAAATAACCTGGTCACATCTTGACTGGAGAATTACTAGTAAATTGCCGTTTTATTATGTTCATAAGTTAGTTATGAACCCATTATAATAAATACTTTGTTGTTTCCGAATGTTGTAATGACGTTATAACATTTCCCAACTTTGTATTACTAATATTCTGTATGTACGTGACGAACTACGTCAATGTCTAAAGCGTCGTTTGTCTTTCAGAATCATTTATGAAAAACCTGTCTGCCACTTGCGTGTGTCTGAGGGCGTGTGATGTCATGCATTACAAAGCGTCCATGAGTTACACGGCTGCCAACCAGAACAGTCAAAACCGAATCAATCTGTCTGCGAGATTCCTCAAGAAAGTGGGGGAGAACCTAAACAGATATCAAGGAACGTCTATTTCCAGACAGACGGGAAGCTAACATAGACGAGGCTAGGCGAGTTTTCAGACGGCTACCAGAATTGGAACTGATTGACCTCGACATTGATTTGGAAGGCATATTATCAAACTTAGCCAATTATGCGACATGATTATTTTTTTTACAAATACGGTGCTGTAATGACATTGGGTTTTCAGAAAATGCAGAACATCTTACATAATTATTTTATTGTCGTTTGGGATGAAATGAATTTGAATGACTGTGTGTCTGGTTCGTTTGAGCTATCTACAATACTTAGAGATTCAATATATATGATTGACCAAAACACGTGGTGGGCAGCCATACGACTGCGTCTAGAGGAAAAGCTCATCGCTTCGAAGAGAGCGTTATGCAACCTGGAGCGAGTGCAAATCGCCTACTGTAACGTCGTCCCATTGTTCTCCAAACTTCACGGCTACACCGACTCAGTGGAATAAAATAAGTGAATGGCTTGAAATTAACAAACTGTCATTAAGCATAAACAAATCTAGATATATGCTTTCCGCAGGCCAAATAAACAAGTAAATGAACCTACGCTCCAAATAAACTAGTAAATGGACCTACGCTCTAAATAAACAAGTAAATGCACCTACCCTCCAAATAAACAAGAAATGTAACTACGCTCCAAATCAATAAAACAAACATTGAAAAAGTAAATGAATTCAACTTCCTAGGTCTAACCTTTGACACCAATTTAAATGGAGGAAACATTTTGAAATCACTTCAAATAAGAACAATTCCAGAACAATCGGAGTGCTAAATAAGCTTAAACATATATTACCCCAAAATAAAACAAATTATATATAATACACTAGTCCTACCACATGTGGATTATTGCATCATGGCATGGGGCTATCAAAGTGAAAGAATATACAAAGTACAAAAGAAAGCTGTTAGAATACTAACTATGAGTAAATACAACTCACGTACGGTTCCACTTTTCAAAAGATTAAATTTATTAAAAAGCACAGATTTACTAAGAGTACAAGTTCTATTATAAATTTATTCACGATCTGTTACAACTGTACCTGCAAAATTGGCAGCTGACACCAAAAGCAAACATCGACACTCGCAACACACGAAGACAACATCAGTTACATACATTTAGAACACAACATGATGCCTGAGACACAATCTACCTAACACTTTAACCAATACATCAGCTCTGGTAAAAGAAAAAACCATCACACATAATCTAAGCGGGTTTGTGAACTACACCAAACATCAGTACATACAACACTATCAAACCTAGTGCAATAAAGCAAATTGTTATACGTGTAGGCAGAACCAACATTGACAAAACATGCAACTAAACACACGCACGCACTCAAGAACCCACATATTCACAACTACACAAAGAGAATACACATTACACACTTTGTAGATTTATAGGCACGCAAGCACGCACGCACGCACGCACGCATTACATTTTGTTTTCCTTCTATTTGGAAGAATTGCACATGTGTGACGAACTCATTTAATTTAATTTAGTTTTATTTTTTCTCTTTGAAATATCATAACTTGCTAGGCCTACTAATTTATTAACTAATAAATATTCTAATTTATAAGATGGCTCCTCTATAGCAACTACTTAGTCTTAGAAGAGTCTCCTGACCCTACTACCATTATATCATCTAAATGCACGCAACGTTCATTGTAAAATTACAAACTTATACTATGTAATATTGTTTTGTTAACATGGATGGCTGCATCTTTTGAAACGTTACATTGGTAAAAAAAAGTCTTGTTCTTCTTGCAACGATGAAATTGCAGGTTATTTGTACCTGCTGGCGAGAATGGCTGTTGCAGCTAGACTAGTGCACATTCCAATGTATGACGCCACTGTTATAGCAAGGATTCAGGGATTAGATTCTGCAGCCGCTTGTTGGCAAATAATGGTGTCGATGGGTACTTTAACCCACTGAATTTCAAAAGATAAAACTGTTACAATTGTTTCCTTGTGTAACAGATGAACCCCTGAAAGTCTAGTGCATCAAGTCTAGAACGAGTATCATAACACGTATCCACACTAGCTCCATTATCTAATAAGATTGTAGGTAATAGTAGTAGTGGTAGTAATAGTAGTAGTAGTAGTATTAGCAGCAGCAGTAGCAGTAGTAGAGATCAACTGCTTGCCTGTGTCTCGTACATTGATCGTCTGCTGCTGTGACTACAAGATTGCATAGCGACACATTCAAAACACTTTCCTGCTATGAACTTTTGCACAGCGACTGTGTCGATGATTGGCTGAAGGTGGGTTGCTGCATTACAATTAGAGTTTTTTCAACATATCCATTTTCAACGTTTTTTACTTTTCGAGGGAAGGTCAGTGCTGTCATACAATATGCAATCACTAAACGTTGAATATGACATACAAAACAATCGCCAATTGGCAGCATTATATTTTTAAGCGCAATGAAACATTCATATGCTGAAACAGAAATATATTTTAGCAATAGTGAATGTATCAGAACGTTAAAACTGTAATTGATTGAAGTTCGTTTCGTTCGTTTCGTTTCGGAATGTAGGCTACAAGAGAGCAGGAAACGTGGAACAACGCGTCGCGTTCTGTTCATGTTTCTTGAATACACAAACAGGGTGTTACATCCTGATATCTATAGCAGCAAACCTTGAAGAAGTTGAGTCATGTCATCAACCGTTTGTAATTTGTAAAAGATCAACACACGTCCCTCGACCCGCAAGGTGATCGTGGACAAACCAAGTCACTCTGCTTACCGGTTATGTCACTGCGAAACCTGCTAGATGTCATTAATCAGTTTATCTTGTACCCGTCCGTTTAAGGAGAACAAACTAGTTTCACATATATATCGGTTCTTGGACCAATGTCTTAGGTTTCATTCTCCGCCTCCTGGTTCGGTTGCCGCTGTGGTCGCCTTTTCTTTCTGGCCAATGTGATCGCGAAGGCGTCTACTGCTTCGAAGAGGGTTATGACGCTCGCGCAAATGAGCAGCCCCAACGAGCCGCCGATGTTACCTGCAACACGCATGAACAACTATATTAATTTCTCTGTGTTAAAGAACCTCTGAAAATTCCTCGAAACATCGATTTATTTCTATGGTTTATCATTTCAACTTAGAGAGTAATCCAAACATATGTGCTAGTTACTTGTTGGTGTTCACAAGACAGCTTAACCAAAGGCAAATGATACTCATTCAACCGAGGAATGTTTTGAAAATTTTAATTTTGGGGAATGGAAACTGTGTCACTTGAAATTGTGACTGCTGATTTCGGCAATATGACGTCAGCAAACAAAACGGTTAATCGAGGTTAGAAGCGGAAAACGGGTCCAACGTAATTAATGATATACAGGGAATCGTGTGTGAATTTACGACACTCTTCACCTGTTGTTAACCAAATTCAAATTGCTATACTGTATATTTTAAAGGGCGTTTTACTTTTGGAATAACTAAAGGATTTTCTTCTCGACGTTATAACAACAACATTGTTTGGTGACCTGTCAAAAACACAACTGAGCTTTTCTGAGTTCCTTAGAAATTGAACAAGTCACATAACCATTACTTAGCAAGTCAATGAGAGTGAAGGCCTCAAGCTGCTCGTATTCCTGGACACGCAGGTCGCGCATGTAGATATTCAGCTCCAGAAAGTTGGCACTGAAACAAATTCGTAAGGAACTTTGAATGTCTTACTCATTCTTAAACAAGGATATAAATGCGCTAGGAAGAAAAAAGGAGCTGACATAAACCGATTCCATAACTGAGATATCGTAGCTATGAGAAACATTAAAAATAATGTGGTTTAAAACAATAGGGACAAGGAGATTAAGAGGAAATCAAACAGTAGTTTGTAAAATATCAAATGGTTATGATATTGATACAAGCATTAAGTACTGACTTAAGGAAGATAGAAGAATTGGACGTCACTAAGTAACATTAATGAAGGAACAGCGTAGATTGGGTATAAGAAAGTATGCGTTATCACAGAGAACCATATATGAATGGAACAAATCGTCTACTGATTGGGTAAATGCTAGCAGTTTGAAATACTTATATAAATAACAGAATTGACAAATATGGGCGGGTTTGCGCGTGCGTGCGTGTGTGCATGCGTACATGTGGGTGTATGTGTGGGCGTGTGTGGTGTGGGTGTGCGGGTTTAATAAAACAGGAGGAAATACCTGTAAAAAGTTCCGTCCAATCGGGTCTTTTGAAGGAAAAAGTCCAGCCTGTTCTTGAACGTGGTTAGGTTCCGTAACGAAATATTAGAATATAAATTTAGTGGATCACCCACCCATATATCATCCATGCAATCGTTGCCATTTATCTCACCACGTACCAGCTTGGCATATGTAGAGTTGTCATCCTTAATCATGAAATATTTGCGCATAGCATATTTTTCAGAACCGGTCTTGTAATGGTCGTACAGTTTAGCATAGAATACACGCAGCAAGGGTTCCTCTGCAGCGTCGACTTGGCACAAACAGCCCATCTGAATAATATGTTTATATTCAATTAAATATTTAGTGAAGATTTCGCTTATTTTCAACATGAAATCTTGAACATCTCCAACCAGTTGCGTTATTCTGTCCGACGTAAGCATGTTGGCGAGGTGTATTCTGCTGGCATTTCCTTCATTCTTCAAGTTGTGCAGGTATGCGTCAATTGCACCGACTGTGCCTATGCTATTTAACTCAATCAAGTAACTCTTCGTTTTCCGAAGTGCATACATTAAATAATTCACGCTACTCTGAAGATGAACTGTTTTGGCAATAAAACGTACTTTATGATCTTCGAATGTGTCCCTTGCTCTTATAATACGTTGAAGTGGTTGACGTATGACGAGCGACTCGTATAATTTTAGATCTTTGGCATATTCGACTGAAGCTTGCCAGAATCCATTAGTGTAACTGAGAAATGTATTATTTTTTCTGTGACTGCCATTGTTGTGCATACAAAGCAACCCGTCCATGGTTTCTATATATTGCTTGATATGTCCTATGAGTCGAGTGTACGTCTCATTTATTTTCGTGCTTTGCTTGAACAATTCTGCTGTTAGATAGAACGAGTCGTACCTGCCGTTCGGTGTAACCGTGTAATTCAACAACGGGACGACATTACAGTAGGCGATGTGCACTCGCTCCAGGTTGTATAACGCTCTCTTCGAAGCGATGAGCTTTTCCTCTAGACGCAGTCGTATGACTGCCCGCCAAGTGTTTTGTTTAGTCGTGTCTACTGAATCTCTAAATATTGTAGAGAGCTCAAACGAGCCAGACACACAGTCATGCAATTTCATTTCATCCCAACCGACAATAAAAGAATCATGTAAGGCGTCCTGCATTTTCTGAAATCCCAGTGCCATTACAGTATTGTATCCGTAATCAAATATTGTTCTCGCAACAGGGCCAAACGAATCAAATATGCCTTCCAAATCAATGTCGAAGTCACGCTTGTCTAATATTGGTAGCCCTCTGAGAACTCGTTCAGCCTCGTCTATGTTAGCTTTCCGTCTGTCGGGCAATAGACGTTCTTGGGTATTAAGCGATTTGTTCAGGTTCTTCCCTACTTCATCGGCGAATCTCGCAGACAAATCGATTCGGTTTTGGTTGTTTTGGTTGGCAGCCGCGTAACTTAAAGACGCTTTGTAATGCATGGCACCGCACGCCTTCGGACACACGCAAGTGGCAGCCATGTTTTTCTTGAATGGTTCTGAAAGACAAACGACCCTTTAGATATTGTCGTAGTTCATCACGTATGTGGGAGTTGTTATAACGTCGACATGTTATTTGGTTGCTCGAGTCCGTATGAAATATAGGTTTGTCCAGAGAGTTGCCACTTGTAAGAAGCCTACATGGCAAAGGTATGACGTTCTTGAAATATATGGCTTAGAGGTACAGGCATAGACATAAATTTGTCCCGTTTTTTTTATAGACGGATGCTTCGAATTCTAGGTATACGACGCACGAGAGATATACGTTCGGCCGGACACGTTCGGGAAATGGCTCCTGTCTGATGGTCGTTGCCGTCGGGATATTTCATTGTTAACTATTTTGCAGTCGATGAATTGTCAACGAAAATTACTGTTTGATTTCAATGTAGACTTACCTATCGTAGGCAGCAGGCACCTTGTATACTGGGAGACGTTGCACACGGGCGGTTTGTCTGTAAACAATAGTGCAAGAAATAGGTGTTTTGTGACTGAGTTACTTAGAGTACACTTTGCGTCGTCAATCGCTACGCTAACAGAAGGCGTTCGCGTTTGTTTATTCACGCTGAACTAAGGAGGTGTATAGTTGCGGAGTTAATGACAGACGTTAAAATTGGTTGCACGCTTGTATTCAACTGGATCGTGTCCGTCAGAATAATGGCATTCCAAAAGGGATATCGTATTCCAAAAGAATACTCCATGCAGAATTAACTATTGTGTTGATCGTTGCAGTAATTAACAGGGCACGAAGAAGTGTAAAACTTATGTTACTTGCCCTATTACACATACAAATACATATTACTGAATAAAATATAGTATGTAACTGTACGCATGTGACAGATTGGTTTGTTTTTTTTAAACATAGTACATCATGTCCATTTATAGCAGGGCGAACGTGAGGTAGTAAATTTATTTATGTCCCAAACCAATTTGAATTCGCAGTAAATTTAACGAAAAACACCTCAATAAATTTAGATCAAAAGTATTATTTTATACTTCCAGTAATTTTTTTCACCATAAATAGATACATATCAGATATATAAGGTTTCAAAATTTTAGCTTTATCATTGTTTAAAAAAAAATTTAAATTCCGACAAAAAATGTGTGAACTCTCAAGAGAATTCCAGAGTTGTATTCCTTTAATAGATAAGATGATAAATAGCTTTGGTCCTAAAATAGAACCTTGAGGAACATCACAACGTATATTTAGTGTGACTGATTCACAATTTTTATACTGAACAAATTGTTTTCCGTTTTCCAAATAACTCACTATCCGTTTACGTGCAATACTTTTTTGGCCAATATATCATGATCAACAGTGTCAATAGCTTTGCTTAGGTCAACAAATACTCCAATAGCATACTTTTTGTTGTCTAGTGCATTTGTAATTTATTCAACCAATTCCAACAGAGCATGATAAGTTGACATATTAGATCTAAAATACTGGCTTGGACTGAGTACATCATAATTATTTAAGCATTTTTCCAACCTGTTATTATATAATTTCGTTATTGGATATGATAATTGAGGTAACAGCTAAGGTCTGTATTTTGTAAAAACACCCCTTTCATCAGACTTAAATAGTGGAAAAAACTTTGGACAATTTCATTTTGCTAGGAAATACTCCCATTTTCTTAAGCGAAATTATAACCTAAGCCTCATAATGAACCACGTTTACCTGTATTGAACGGGGGCATATAGTAATCTCTGCAGCCACAAGTGTCGACAACGAAGTCGGTGACGCATTCCCTGTAGCAGGCCGCCTGCGAGTAACGACTGAAGTAGCGCAGCTTTCGGTGTCTCACACAATCACCGTGTGGCGGCGGCAGGTTGGTCTCCTACAATTTTTACATTCACCGCACAAGGGACAAGAGTGCCAAAGGAAACTCAATCTATGAATGTTTCTCGCCATATGAATGACTCTATGTGCAATTAGTTATCAGTTTTATAATTAATTGGTTCAATACAATTTTATAATAAATTATCGCACATTTCTGACATATATAAAAGGTAAAAGGTGTATCGTTTATGTTTTGCCCATTGATTGCCAGAGCCTAGTCTTGTTCCGGGGCCACAGTTAAAAGAGATGGTACTTACTTTCGAGACGCTTACTGCAACAAAGGTGTGCATTCCTACTGGGACGTTATCACCTATGTCCTGCACCATTGGTATGACGCCTTGGTTGTGTAGACGAAACTTCAATCCCACTGCGTTGTTTGGACCCTTCGTGTACTGGTACTGTTCGGTGTTCACCACCAGTTGTAGTCCGTTTTTGACTCCTACAGAACATCGACCGATTCTGAAGTGTAACTGTTGATTACATACTGTATAGATATTGCAATACTTTACATTTATTAAACGATACTGGTTTAATGAACGAGGTGTTTCAGAATGTTGCATAACAGTACAATACAACATAACACTCGTAAAAAAAACGTATTTATTATATACGTTGATAACTAGCACATGAACACATTTAATGCAATAAAACGACAATGTACTACTTATTCACAAGTCGAGATGTGACCAGATTATTTCGGGAAGTCATCCGCCCTAGCAACTGGTAAAAGGATGTAATTTAGTAGGAAGATCTTGTCGAGTGTAACTCTGTTTGATTAAATCAATTATACCTTATAAGAAAAATAGAAATATTACAAAATATGGACCTGTCCAGGGGTTGAGTGAAGGGACAGTACAGTCCCCACTCAGTGACAATTCGAAAACATCAACGTAAACATTATACACTTTTATTATCAAATAGGACATTGTCACAAAGTGGTTTGGGAGAACGATTTTGGGATTATCTCCTGCCCCTTTGTACATTTAATTAAATTAAAAGAATTTGCACCAGTAGTGCACACACGGTAGTCTATGTAATAGCGCTGCCATCTAACGTACGGCAGGGTGTGATATTGGCACAATGCAAGGGTTTCACTTGGTGAGTAAGGTATAACTACTTTAGTAAATTTTTTACTATTTTAAATTTGCGCATAATTCCTTCCGTTAGGATGGTCAAATTTAGCATGTGTAGAACGGGTTTGACGTGATTGATACAATGGTATAATTGTTAATCACATTTAGTGATGATATAAGAATTTTAATGTACGAACTAGCCAGTTGTTGTTCGGCAAGCCAGCAAAGTGCGACAAATGATTTAACACATTTGATAGGTGCGAGATAGCTCGGAATATTCGTTTTATTAATATAACACATTAAGTTGTAGGAGTTGAGTGATACTAGCCTTGTTTCCGTCGCAATGCATAAATTTGGGTGATATTAAATTTAGGTGTAAATAGATGTAAATTGAGGTTTTTGGAGGAATCTGAAGATTGTTGGTCGGTTATGTAATGCGGCTATTCTAGAACTGAAGTCTTGTATAGGGCCCAAACCCGAAGTCCTAGGAACGTGATGTCGCAATCCTAGGGATGAATTAGGTTGCGTTAAGCTCTGCTATTGGTTAGTTAGACTTCCGGCACAATATGGCTGCCGTAGTATATAACGAATTTGCATGATGTCGCAGATCGGAGATGATGTGAGTTGTATAAAATCAGCTTGTTTACTTAAGCAACCTAGCGATGGTATTTGGTGATTGAGTCGTGCTAGTGGCGCCAAATAGCGACCAATGGCAGATGTCATGTTTGGTATCATTGGAAAACTTGTTTACTGATATTGTTTATCCTTGCGTAAGCATTTAATTACGGTGGAGTTGTTGATTTGTGTCGCCGATAGCATAATGGTTAAGTAAATATGTTTACGTTCTCACTTTCGACAGTGGGTTGGGATAAAGGAAATTTGTAAAGTGCTTTCTTCTGCTATAAATCTTGTACGAGATGCACTTGGGTGTACACCATAATTATGTGTGTGTATTGTCTAGGTTTATTATGATATAGATATTATGTAGGATATTATTTGATTTGAATGTTTGATACTGGGGTGTTTTGGTGCAACTATTACGTAACTTTTCACAAGTCAACTTGCAAGTTGCATAGGCAACCAAACCTTTCCGGGGTCTACGTGAGATATGTATGCACTAAAATAACGAAGGATAGACTAAGGCACAAATTTAATCAATTGAGAAATGTAGCTGTAGGTATCATGCTTGAAAAGGTTATCCACATCCTGTTCATGTGTGTCATTAGATAGTCATCATACCAATTGATTTACACGCCAAGCAGTGTACCTGCAATTTATGTAGAAGATATGATTATTTACCAGTGGCGTTGACCTTATTGTTGGGGTTGATTCGGGCGTTGAACGTGTAACATATTCTGGCATCAGTCATGGTTAACTCGAAATCTTCGTGACTGCACTTCGCTCCCTTCCATCGACAACTAATGTGACAGTAACATGTAGGTGTGATTAGTGAACAACAACAAACAAGTATCGCACTACCATGCCAACACATTCATCATACTTGATGGGTCTCACGCTCATGTACGCACGTACACACACGCACGCACACGCACACACGAACATACGCACACGCACGCACGCACGCACGCACAAGCACACACGCGCCCACGCGCACATCTCTCTCTCTCTCTCTCTCTCGCTCGCTCGCTCGCTCGCTCTCACTCTCTCTCTCTCTCTCTCTCTCTCTCTCTCTCTCTCTCTCTCTCTCTCTCTCTCTCTCTCAGTGGGTAAAGTTAATGAGATTGTTGTCATCATTGCAACAATAACCATCTCCATCATCCATCTAAATATAATAGCATCACTATCGATATTGTTGTCAACAGCATAGACAAGTCATTATTACAAGTAGTACACTGTAGTACACTGCGAAATTTACATACAAGAGACATCGGACTATCAAGAAACTTACGACGCAATCATATCTTCCTTGCGGTGTGCATGCAGTCGGTAGACATCAAGCATCGACTGGTTGCTGACGCCCCACTTCGTGTAGTTGAACGTGGAGATATTTGTACGATTGTACATGTCGTTCAACCAGTGGTATGAGTGACTTTCCTCGGTAGCCAGTAGTCTGCAACAATGTGTTGACAATGCTGAGTTCGCAGCTATTCACCAGCAAACAATGACGTGTCTAGCTGTAATCGGGAAACAGCACTTGCCATGGCGTTATAGTCAAGTACTGTGATGAACCTATTTTGGTCTATGCTGCCCCATTGCTCTTTATTGTATCACGATGATGAGTATATCGGGACCACTGGACCATTTGACCACTGCAGACAAGTTTCCCAGTTTCTCCTATCGTATTAAGACTATGTTTTTCAAGTTCCAAGTTAGTTTTGATTGATGTCATTACTGCTATAGGTATTTCGTCACTTTTTCCTCTGCCCAAATAAGGCACTCCTAAACGCGGATCTTCATGGGGAACTAGGATAGGCAGCCGTTCTATGTTCTCTTTTCCTTTTATTTGTAGAAGAAGTTTACCATCCCAATGGACAGTCAATGCAGCACAGGACTTAATTTCAAATATTTAATAACTTGAACTATATTTTCCCCAAAAAGTGCCCATAGTGACAACAAGCGTAATACCTTGGACTACACGCAACCCACGAAGCGCTTCCTAATGACCATATATGTATTAACTTGACCTATATTTCTCCCACGAAGCGCCTCTAGTAACAACTAATGTGATAACACCTATATTCCATCCAATAAACATCTTTAAGCAACGAATGAAACAACGAAACAGCAAAAGTACAGTAGTAGCAAAATATGATACAGCAAAACAGCGAATCAGCAAAAGCGACAAAGTAGCAAAACAACGAAACAGTGAAACAGCAAAAGTAGGGAAGTAGCAAAACAACTAAACAGTGACCCACCAAACAGGTTGGTAATTGGCAATTTTCCGCTCCTGTAAACCTAACTGTGTTTTAGGATCTTGGGCAACCGCTCCATTAACCGTATATTTATTTGCGTATGTTACCCTAATTAGTGATTTTATTTAGATGATTTCGCCTTAGCCATTTTTTTCAGCATAACATTTTGTGGCGATACTCTAACGAGTTGGACTAAGTTATGCAGGTACTACTACCTACTGATGCTGCTGTTTCTGCTGCTACTACTACTACTACTAATGATAATAATAGTAATACTACTACTACTAATAATAATACCAATAATGTTCTTAATAATGTACTACGGGTACTTCTACTAATAATGTTCTTAATATAGTAATAATATTAATGTCCAGTATACATATTAGTAATGAAATCAGTTTTTGCCATTCCTGAATACAGTGGCATATGCCACAGTAGCGGATAAGAAAATAGTCCAAAGGTAGCTTTTCAGAATGAAATGAATGGGTTCGTTTGTAATGTAATTAAATTTTTAAGTAATCGGTTTGTGAGTAGGAAGTATTTTAATATATAATTGTAATAGTAAGTTGCATCGCAGTAGGGATATTTGCATTACATTTTCACTAATTTTATGACCTGAGAATGTGACGTGTATTGTATACAGCAGTGATTTCTTGTTAGCGTTGATGTATCTATTTGCTATACATTTGAACAAGCATACTAACTTTTAGAAACATACTTTCCTGTTGTACTATTGATTCAAGCCCGTTCCCTAGTGCATAACTCGATCTACTGAAATTAATTAGTAAACAAATTTCATGAAAATTTTAAGTACTGAGCCGCTTTAGTGTAGTCAATAAGTATGTTGTAGGAACATAACAATGATGTAACTAATGGTGTGCCCATGGCTTCCTTGAACATATGCCATATGGAGCTTCTGCACTCTAGCCCTTAATTCTATTAAGTAATAGAACAGGGAAAAGAGGTAGGTTTCATTATTATTTATGTCGCTTATCTAAGGAGAGTAGATCGCGTGACGTTTTGTCTGGATGATAAAAGCAGCTGATATGTATGTATCAACGAGTTGAACCGTATGCGTACACGTCTCCGCGTGTGAAGCCTTGTAATTTGTTGAACATATTTAATACAAAGGCACCCATCCAGTGCTCACCATTTTATGACCACACTGCTCGGTCAGCACAAACAGACAAGACACCCTGAGAAACCCGTTCATCCGAATCTCAAGATGTATATGAAATGCAACGAAGACAAGACCAAAGATCAGCGCACTCTGGATATATATGTTGGTCCACATTATGTCGACATGGTGGAATCAAACGTCGAAGAAACGGAGAATGGTAATAAACTTCAGTTTAGAATCTCTTTACAGGGCTAACTTAAACCAAAAGCGTGTCAGTTGTAATGATGCATAAAAAAGCGTTTACATATATAAATGCTAATGTGTAAATGTAAACCTAATGATCCAGAATAAAACACTGCATAAATAACAAACTGGTCCATATAAATAATGTATGTATGTATGAGCAAATCTCAATCCAACAAAACACATTAATGCTATAATCAACAATACTGCTCAGAATTGATTGCATCAAATAATGTTCCTCATATGTAGTAAGTAAAGTAATTCCATCAATGTATATGAACTCTGCCATCCATTCCAAGAGTGGCCATGCCCTGGACCCCTGGTGGCAAGAGAGCGAGGGGAGACCCAGGGAGACGTGGAGGAGATCAGTAGAGCGGGAGATGAAGGTTCATTAATATGAACGCTGTAGTGGAATCACCATTATCGTGACAGTAACACGTACAAACCTACTTGTGCTTTTAAAATTAAATGAATAAATATTAACAAATAGTGTATGTTATTTTAATGATGATTTGCATCAAATGCTTAAACTTACAATAAGCAGTCACATATGAATGTAATCTGCATTTCTACCAATACATAATTTAATTGTTAATTGATTTAATTTAATTGTTCAACTAACTTTTTAAATTAATTGTAATTTCATTAATTAAATGTCAAAGATAATTGTCCCATGCCTGCCGCAGAGCTACTTGAGTAACGCGAGAACACTCTCTAACGTTCGGCATCATCCCAGGCGTTGAATTCAAATTTTCTTCAAATAGATTCGATCACGTATATAAAACAATTTATTTGTTAAACTGCTCTTTTTTCCAAAATAATTTAGGTGCACCGCGTGTTACAAGTCATGCAGTGCAGGAGGTGCAGAAAATGTCATGCAGTGCAGGATGTGCAGGAGGTAATTATTGTGTTCGTCAGTTCTACTGTTATTGTAAATGTTTCTATAGTTCACAGGCGGCTGGTAACCGGGCTGGTCGATATTTTTTCGTTGTACCTACCTCGCACAGATGTTAATAACAATGTTAATGTTACCATATACGAGACTGTCTCCACCTATCTGTTGCCCGTTCACGACTAGCCGCAATACTTTCTGAATTGAATGAATGGGTTCGCTTAATAATGTAATTACACTTTTTAAGTAATCGGTTTGTGAGTAAGTGGTATTTTATATATATAATTTTGGTAGTAAGTTGCATCGCAGTAGGTATGTTAGTATTAAGGGTTATTAGAGTAACTAGTAGATTAGTGCATAACATAGCCAGTTCCAATGCTATTAACCACAAAAAATTGCAACTTATTTTGCTTGTAGGCCTATTGCTAGCCTATGTTGTTCATTAAAAGTAATATGCCCTCTGAATATTTAGTGTAGCCTATAATTGCCAGGTGCCAGCACTAAGTAGCCTATGTGTAATTTTGGGACTTGAGGCATGATTATGTAAGTAATGTAATGCTATGCTAAGTGATATCTAGTCAACAAAGACCTTTTACAGTGTGGAATATATGTCAGATGGGGCCATACAGGATTAAGGGGACAGTCATATGGTGAAAATTCTGTCGTCGGAGTCAACATTTTAATTTTCTAGCTGTCATTTTACTTACTTATCATCTTACGCTCTGGTTGGTGCATATAAAGTCACCAAGTTGTTATTTTTATATGCAATATAATGTTTTGGCAATTGCTCATTATGAAATTATGTTTTAGTAGTGGTGAAAATAAAAATTAAAGACACCTTTATTTCATGAAAAGTTGTTGGTTTACATGAATTGTTGCGCTCTTATTTGACCTGATTGATTTAATATTTGACACAATTAAGTTGACCTATGACCTGATTATGTTGACATTTCACCTAGCTAATGTGACCCCCAACTGGCCGGATATGACGTCACACGGAATATGACCCCCCATCCTACTGATCGATAGTGACCATATGCATGCCAGGAACCAAATGAACTCCTTAACTACTATCGTATAGTGGCGAATTCCTTGGCGTGGAGCTTAGGAGATAGCCATGTCTTTCGGCTTGAACGTTTTGTTGCTTCGGCCGAGATAAGGGTTGCGTCAGGGACTTTGGTAGAGTGCACGGATTGTAGAATCGGTTTTGAGGGTTTTCATGACGCTACGGTAGCTTCCCTGCAGCGACACCGTGGGGTTTACACGAAGTTAGCTGCCAGTTTACCAAACATCGTTGTGTTATCTGTCGGCGGAAATGACTTGATGCAGCAGGTGGCTCCGGAACGCTGGAGGTAGACGACTGTATGGGTACGCTCAGGCGTTGGTAGGTAGAGGCGTGATGAAGGCACTTATTTGCCAGTTTGTGAGGACACAGAGTTAGCGACACATCACTCAGGAGGAGCGTACTGCTAAGGTTACAGAGATCAGTAAGTACATAAGGCGGCGCAGCACAACGAGACAGCTCGTCCAGCTACATCGGCCGGTACGCTGGCAGCTCGTCGTCGGTGGGCGGCTGCTATGGAGGGTCGCCTTGATGCGACAGAACGGCTCCATCACGAGATACGCGTGATACGTGAAATGTTGCAGTCTGTTCTCACCAATGTTGCAGCTGCAGCGACTGTACCATCGTCTGTGGCGTCAAGCAGCCAGTGCGTCCACGAAACAGCAGGACGTGGCTCCGATGACGTCCACGAGTCGCCAGGATGTGGCTCCGGTGGCGTCCAAGAGTGGCCAACAGTGGATGGCCTTGAGACAGGTATCGTGGATGCATTGAACGATCTCCACTCTCCCCCTTCATGCACATGTTCCCGAGAAGGTACGAGCAAAGGTGTGGCCTGGGAGTATATTGATCTGCACACCTTGCTCTCGTATATCAGCCTGGCACAGCAGAATTTCTAGTTAACTATCCGACCGGTGGGTAATAATGGGAACCATGCTCTCTGCGTTGCCCGTAAGCCCAAAGCTGAATTCAGATCCTTCACGCAGTGGTCCAAGGCTTTCCATATATGCATGTCTCTTTTTCCTATGGCACCTCATGATGCTCCTGATGCACGGGTAGAAATTTGGCAGAGCGTGGGGGGAGCTGGCGAGGGTATGACGAGTCGTTCATGGCACTAAAGTGTATGGAGGGGTAGTCGTGGGACAGCGTGAATTATGAGCTGTGGTTAAACGTAGCACAGCAGCCACAACCCAGGGTGGCACAGCAAGGGGGTCTCCATTTCTCGTCAGGGGTGCCGGTAACAAATCCGCCGGCAAGTGCTACGCATACAACCTGGGCCAGCAGTGCAAACGCAACCCCTGGAACTACAGGCACCTGCCTGTGCAGGTGGTGCAGGGTAGCCAACCTGCGATTAGTTGTCCAAAATCACAAGCACGAAAATCCGTCATTCCCAGAGCAATATGGACAAACAATGACAGCGCCATGCCATCGCCAGCTTCGCAGCAGCTCTAAGTGGGTATGATGTTGTTAGAATTAAGTATCTTTTCAATGGCAACAGTGGCGTCTGCTTCTACATAGATAACGAGGACTTGGTCTCACTGTTTAATAAGCAAACGTACAGGTTTTATTGCGTAAGGTGATTTTTGACATGCGTGCGCTGTAATGTTAACTTTATAGCTCGTCATGTGCCAAGTCGTGACAATACTTTAGCTGACAAATTGTCCCGTTGTCAAATCGACGACTTCCGGGCATTGGCTCCATGGGTCAACTGTGAACCAGCGAGAGTGCGGTCCCACGTCACACCAGCCGCCTCAGGGACATTGTTGAGCGACCCGTACATGTGTCGTGTTACGTGCCATGATGGTTCTAGCTTTCAGGGCTTATTTGCGTGTGGATGAGATGGTACCCCGATCCAGTAGTGTAGTGCAAAGATGCATTTACGTTGTAACACAGAATGGTGACATGATCACAGTTTCATTTAGACAATGTAAACACAATGGTAGATAGGGCCTTCAGTCTTTGCAGGTTACCGCACAATGTGTCCTACGCACATGGCTCAGAGAAGTTTGTTCAGGCTAAGGGTTAAATGCAGGCGGCCTTATTTGTATACACATACTTGTAGCATTCCAGTGCTGAGGAGGGAGTTTGATGTAATATTAAAGTGTGTGGTGGAATTCTGTGGGCTGAATACTAAAGTGCTTAAGGGTCATAGTTTCAGGATTGGGGCTACATGGGCAGCATTAAGGGGCCAGTTGGACGCACAAATAAGAGAAGTAGGTAGATGGTCGTGGGATGCTTTCAGGAAGTACATTCGAATAGCAGCAACAGCTGTATGTACAGGTCTCGTAGTAAGCATAGCAGGTAATCTGCAGATGTAGGTACAGTATCGTAAGTATAGCTGGTATTCTAAGAGTAGTGGTGTCGCTCACTGTTATACTAAACATGGTGACTTGGTTGTTTTCTATGTTTGTGGCTCTGGGGATATAGCCGAGACTGTGACAGTGGCGGAGTCGATAACTAGTGTCATAATGTTCTAAGAGAGTGTAATGCTATATATATAGTAAAGTCGCTTAAAGGATATTTCCTTAAAACTAACGTAAATGTTGTATAGGGATGTAGCCGAGACTCTGAAAGTGGCGCAGTCGATAGCTATCTTCTTAAACGGTATATACTATGCAGGGACATTATGGTCGGGTGTAGCTGAAGTTCTCACAGTGGCGGCATAGATAGCTAATACATACTGGAAATATTGATAGCTAATACTATTGGAAATTTGCGGGGATGTAGTTGGATCTAATCGATAGCTAATATTTTACATATTGCACAATGTTGCAAAGACTTCACAGTGGGGTGTTGCTTGGGATCTGACAGTGGCGGATTTAGTAAGAATCTTAGGCAAATTAACTTTATGGCTCTCGCTAAACGGCGCACAAGTAAGTTTTGGTGGGTTTGGTCACATAGGGTCACCTGGTGGCGGAGTGACCCCACCGATACAGTGTGATAAATACTAGCCAGTAGTCGTATAATTATACTTGTAGCGGGTGGCTGTCGTAGACATTTAAATATTATCTGTAGCAAAGTTTGTTCGACTACGTAATATGTCAGTAAATTGTACGTTATGTATTATGTGTAAATATCAATTGGGGCCGGCATGCTTGTTGGGATTATGTGTTGATGTATATCGTTTTCATGTTGGCATAATTTCTGGTACATTAATTCATAAATTAAACCTGAATTAAATTAAACATGAATTTGGCCTGTTTCACCCTAACCTGGACTTGTGCTGTCATTCTGCATTACTGGATTCATGTGTTATGTTATGGGCGCATAAAAATATTTTTTTTGTAAATAGAAGACACCATACAAACAACGACACGTGATACCTGAAGGCGTTCTGGTTGCAAATGGTGACTGCGGGAAAGACGACCGGTCCTTGTCGCGACATCGTTATCGTCATTCTGACAGGCCTACTCAAGTACAGCCTCACTAAATCTTGACATTGGTAGACGAATATCGAGGTGCTGGTTAGCACGATTGTGATCCAGATAATCCTACAGCAGACGAAAGTGTCGGGAGGTTTTAAGAACGCAGAATAATCGCACCGATACAGTGCCTCTCGCACCGTTTCCAAACGAAAGTGTCAGACCTCTAATCATTGGTAGATCAATCAAAATGGGTGGTGTCATTACTAAGTAACTCACAAGAGATCATTGTTGAACGTTGATCGGAAGCACGAAACGCAAATTCAAACAAGTGAGCTCAAATATTGTTTTTCTTATAATATTAACACCGTTTTCCAAATGTCACATTTAAATTTGTGCGCTTTGAAAACAATGGCAACTCTGGTATTTATAAGACAGTTTTGTTTGCTCTGATATTTGTGTGTTATTTTTAAAGTGCATGCACCGGTCTCATAAAAAACCCGAACAACCAGAAGACATCTTTTTTGCTAAAACGGGCCCCTCAGTATTTGCCACAAGGGCCCACTTTGGTCGGTATGTTGTTGGTGTAGCCAATAAACCGTTAATTGCAAGGTAGACGGAGTTATGTGTATAGCAGAGTTACAGAATAAATTAAATAAATGTAATAATGAAATTATAATATAATAATGATAGTAAGGATGGGAATGAATGGGTAAAATGTGGACAATGAACGGCATGGGCACACCAGGACTGTGCATGGTACTTTGCACACACATGAAATAAACTTCGGGTGGTGTTTTGAACACACCTTAGATATAGTAATTTAAATAATAAGGCGCCACTTATAAATACAGCCTTAGTGAGATAATTAGAGAATATGATTATGTAGAATAAAAATTGTTTTTATAAAAATGTCAACAACGTTCAGGAAACACGTCGTATTTTATTTCCGAAGCATAGTAGTTCCACTGCGATGTTTTCAATGATATGTGACTGGCTGTGTCCGTGTACATACCGATGTATGATGGAAACACTATGAACTGAATACTGACAGTGATCTGGTAGAGGATTGGACAATGGCCGAAGGCGGAGAGGTTACAACCCACACCTCGTATTTATTACCAACCGGATACCAGGACACTGCAACAAGACCGAGATGGAGCCAGTCCCGCCCTCCCAACACCGACCCATTGGCCTACAAATGAATGCAGTGGACACCCCACACGCCGTACCGTTTTGTCGACGTTTCAAACTCAAAAAGGCAAACTCGCAAGGTATGCGCACCATCTAGATGCTACCACCAAAACGTACCGCGTACACCCGAGAAAACACGAATAATACCAACACAAATACCAATCAGGCCCCTTTGCTGAGGATACCGTCGAGGCAGGAGAAGAGCTGATGAACACCATCTCTGAGGAATACCGTAAATCATGGCAGACTCTCATCGAATCGACAGACGTGACACACGGTAGAAAGAAAGAAGGTTTGGGCAAACGATACGAAAACTTTGGAACGATCCGCGAAAGGCAACGCTACAGCAAACCTAGTTGCTCATCAACTGCTACTAAATGGACGCACGCCAAACAAACTACCAAAGTCCGTCTCGATCAACAACGATATCCCAATGGTCCAGGGCTTACAAGACCGTTGAATGTCGCCGAAGTCGAAGCCGGTGTCAACGCATTGTAGAACGCCTAGATGACATCCAAACATAACTCATCAAACAGTTCGGACCGAAGACCAGGAATTGGATGCTACGCTTCTTCAACAAATGTGTCAACAGCAACAAAATCGTCAAGCTCTGGCGACATGCAAATGCAATAGCAGAGCTGAAACCAGGGAAATCTGAAGAGAAGTGCTTCAGTCCCATCTCCTTGCTGTGCCACACCTACAAGCTGTTCAAGCGACTGATCTTGAACCGGCTCGCCCAACACGTTGACAGAAAAAATCTTCCAAGAAAAGGCCGGATTCCGTGCAGGGAAATCGTACACCGGCCTTTTGCTCAAACTGACAAAACATAATCGAAGATGGATTTGAAAAAGGACTAATTACTGGACATGTCTTCTTTGACCTATCGGCATACGACACCGTCAACCACCGACGCTTCCTTGCCATAGTGCTAGGAACGACCGGTGACTTCCATCTTACTGACCTAGTACGCAATATGCTCGAAAACCGGCGATTTTTCGTGGTACTGGATGGTAAAAAACCAAAGGCGCAGACAGAGAAACGGATTACTTCAGGGGAGTGTACTGGCGCCAATGTTGTTCATCATATACACAAATGGCCAACCTATCCATCTTGAAACTCGCAGCAGCTAGCCGACGACTTGCATATAACATATCAAGGCAAACACTTTCAAGACATGATACCGATACGAAACGACATTCACATCAGCGTTGGGAAACCTGACAAAATGCTACAAAGTGAACCAACTACGTACAAATTCATTCAAAACCCAGGTGTGCGCCTTTCACCCGAGGAACATAGGTGCTAAGCATCAGATTTGGAAAGGCATAAGATTTGGTAACACAGCAACACTAGTGTATCTTGGTATCCACCTTGACATATCACTGACATAAAACACCGGTGTATCTTGGTGTCCACCTTGAAAGAGCACTAACATAAAACACCGGTGTATCTTGGTGTCCACCTTGAACACTACCATACAACAGTGGGGGATCTTGGTGTCTACTTTGACAGAACACTATCATACAACACTGGTGTATTTTGGCGTCTATCTTGACAGAACACTATCATACAACACCAGTGTAACTTGATGTCCACCTTGAAAGAGCACTACCATACAACACCAGTGTATCTTGGTGTCCACCTTGACAGAATACTACCACACAACACCGGTGTATATACTTGGTATCCACCTTGACGTATCACTAACTTACAAAGCGCACAAACAGAAGGTAAGTTCAAGGAACAACATCATCTGCAAACCTACAAGCTCGAAATGATGACGCAGAGCACCGACTTTAAGATCCAGCGGCCTTACTCTTTCTCATTGTACTGCCGAATACACATGTTCTATATGGGCAAGATCAAAACATGCAAAGAAATTGAACTATGCCGTACATGACTGCTGCCGAAGTATAACGGGCTGCCTGAAACCTACCAACGTAGACAGCTTAGACCTTTTGGCTGGCATCGCTCCCCTGAATAAGGCAGACTGTGGTTTGCCGTACAGAAAGATGAAGTAGGCAACAGACGCACGACAACGGCCACACAACCACGTGCTTGCGACGAACCGACTGAAGTCGCGGAAACGTTTCACCAACACCACGAAACCGTTGAACTCGTTGACTAGCGGCACCAGACTAGAAATGTGGAAATACGACTGCAAGAAGCATCAGCAGTCGTGACAGTTGAATGCCTACCAGCAGGGTCCGATCAACCATGGCTTTGCTGGCGATCACTCAAACACCTACATACAGGAGTCGGCCGAGCAAAGACGACCGTGATGAGGCGGGGATACATTGACGAGACGCAGTGACTGCGGGGAAGACGAGACAATGTCCCACCTCCTCTGCTACACTCCTGGACGGACCGTGCACGCTGAACGATCTGGCCACCGTCACTGACCGGGCAGATACATGCGCTCGAAGATAGTAGCACATCGTGTGAGGGACACAAAAAGAAGATATACTATGTATTCATTGTCATAGGCATATATCCCCATACCAGAGCCAATCGTTGATAACAGCAAAGGCAAGACACACATATGTGCACAATGAGGCAAGTCATTCGTCTAATCACAATTAAATGCACAAAAGGGTTCCGTTAATATACATGTTCTCGTGCTAGCATAATACAGAAAAACTGCACAAACACTGCAAATGCTGCTATGCATTGAGAAGAGTATTTTCGCTTGTACCTGCGGCATGTGTGTGTGTGTGTGTGTGTGTGTGTTTGTGTGTGCGTGCGTGTGTCTGTGTGCGTGCGTGCGTGCGTGCGTGACTGTGTGCGCGCGTTGTGCGTGGTTGGGTGGCTGTGTATGCGCGTGCGTGCGTGAATCGCAAAGTATCTTGGAATCGATGTAAAAAGAAATTTCCTGAGACGTTCAGAAGACAATTTTGCTTGTCGATGTCATCACCAGTAATAACCAAACAGCAAACTTCCGGACGATTCGTCGTAATGTGTGGGACATTATATTTCCATTGAACATCTGCCAGAACTGTTGGAAGATGTTTAGCTTAGGCAAATCTAAGACTGACTAGGATGTCGACTCACCCACTTAGCAAGTGGACAAGGAAGTCAAAGAGCTGTGCAATATAAAATACTTCTAATGCGCTAAAATCCTCGGGAAACCCAAGCTCAGCAATACTGATCGAGAGTCCCTTCTGAGATATTTGTCAATTCTGTGTATAAACATATTCTCGTTGCTAGCATTTGCAGCAAGAAGTCCCTCACCTGCGAGCGATATTTTCTGTCGATTCTGTGACGTTTCGCAGCCCGTGAAAAGTGGTCGTTTCACAGAAGGTCTTGAAGGCGCGACCCCACTGCTTGCTTTGCTCACCCGCCTCCTCTCCGGCGTCATAATGTTCCAGCGACCTCAGTACCGACGTGCTCTCTGGCGCGTGGGGTTCCTCCATCTCGATTACAGAGCTGGTGCCTTCCATGACGACTCCCTCTCCGGCGTCACAATGTTCCAGCGACGTCGGTACCGACGTGCTCTCTGGCCCGTGGGGTTCCTCCATCTCGATCACAGAGCTGGTGCCTTCCATGACGACCAAAAAGTAGAAGGTAGACGGGGTGTCGTTGTTTCGAGAAAACTGAACGTGTGCGACGCAACTGCTATAGTCGTCGCTTCACGCCGACTAAATTATATGATGTGTCGTTCGTTCAACAGTCGGAAGCGATTTTAAATTGCTGTAAGACGAAGCGATCGATATGATGCCACTGCAATAACAGAATTTCTTAACAAAAGCATCGCATTTTGATAGCAATATAATATTGGAAGAGAAAAGCCTCACAGGCGAGGCATTTTAGCGAAATGTGTTTTTTTCTCCACTCAACATTAGCGTAATTACATGCCAGAACTTTATCACAGGGGCTGTCATTTAATAGAATTTTTAAATTAGCAGATTGCATCCGACATGTACTCGTACTTCCAGAGTAAGACAACGATGCGTGTGTACGTGTGTGTGTGTGTGTGTGTGTGCGTGCGTGCGTGCGTGCGTGCGTGCGTGCGTGCGTGCGTGCGTGCGTGCGTGCGTGCGTGCGTGCGTGTATCTGTATGTATTCAATAGGGAAACGGATTTGTACAAACCGTTTAAGTTACCTGTTATTATTTTGTAGATATTGTTGTTTTTCAAACATACAGTGAATTATCCAAATTCACTATCGTTTGTTTTACGAGGTCTCTCCTGGTTCATGGCGCATCAACTCACTGGTTAGTGCAACAACAATTCGTCAAAAGAAACCAAAAATGAGGGGGCGTATGACAAGAACATGGCGGTGGGACGTTGTTCCTAAAAATTGTTGGGAGGGTGGCCTTAAAAATAGGTGGTGGGGCGATTGGTGGGAGGTGGACTCTCAAAAATCGTGGGAGGTGGGAGATTGGCCCCACAAACAAGTCAGAAAAGGGAGATTGAGACCACTGCCACACCCCCTCACTTGTAAGACACTTCCCTCACTAGATCATCAAAATCCACGCACCTCCTCTGGCCAGAAACGTTGCAACCTAATGCTGCGGTCGTCAGATATATAATCTTCTAAACTTTTAGCTATGGTTTATTGCTTGAGGTGTTTGCCCGAAACAATTAGAAACAGTTGCGTAGTTCAGTGATGTTAGCCTTTTCCCCGGTGAGTGCTGACATTTGTGACCACCATTAAACATTAATGTTACCTGCTTGCACGAAACAGTTATATTCAAAAAACAATTTAGGTAATGAAACATTGACTGCTCATCCGTGTGTGGTATGCAGTTGTTGACATTTATTTCGCGTTCGACGCAGATGTTAGGGATTACGGACGGCCAGCTCCAGTAGTGTTCAACGTGTGTATATAAAGCAATGCTCTAAATAGTGCCACAACAAATACAACCGAAACTTCGTAATGCAACTCTTTATGTTTTTTTTTCTGAGATACAATTCTATAAGTTCCCTTCGTGGTTCATTATATAGACTAAAACCCAATGTTACAAAATAAAAGGCATCCTGAAGCCAATGTTTCCGCACACGAGAAGTTCGCCTTCTGAGACCCTGGATCTACACAAGACACTTCCGCCGTGTCAGACCCTGGATTTATACAAGACATCTCCGCCGTCTAAGACCCTGGATCTATACAAAATGCCGACCAGCAGCGACCAGCCAATAAAAGGCATCCTGAAGCCAATGTTTCCGCACATGACAAGTTCGCCGTCTGAGACCCTGGAGCTACACAAGACACATCCATTTTGATCTACACAAGGAACCTCCGCCGTCTCAGACCTGTTGTTCGTGGTTCGCTACATAGACTATCCTGCATCGACCTTAGAAACCTCCAATGTCTCAGACCCTGGATCTGCACAAGACACCTCCATCGTCTCAGACACTGGATCTATACAAGACAGGACTTTATCATAGGGGCTGTCATTTCATAGAATTTATAAACTAACAGATTGGATCCCACAGGTACTCGTACTTCGAAATTTGGACAACAATTCGTGTGTGCGTGTGTGCGTACGTGCGTGCATTGTGTCTGTATTTATTCAATTGGGAAATAGGTTTGTACAAATGATGGGAGGCTAAGACCGCTGCCAAACCCCTCAATAGTAGGACACTTCCCTCACTAGATCGTCATATTCGACGCGCCTCCTCCGACCAGGAACGTTGCATCCTAACGCTGCTGTCGTTAGATATACTCTTCTAATCTTTTAGCTATGATTTATTGGCTGAGGTATTTGACCAATACTATTAGAAATAGCTGGGTAGTTGATTGATGTTAACCTTTTTAAGTGAGAGTTGACATTTGTGACCGACACTAAACATTTATGTTACCTGCTTGCATGATTACATTACAAAATCAATTTAGGTAATGAAATGTTCCTGTCTGTGAATAACTGATAGCATACTTGACATTTATTGCTCATCCCTGTGTGATATACGGTTGTTGACATTTATTTCGCGTTCGACACAGATATTAGGGATTACGGACGGCTACCTCCCGTAGTGTTAAACGTGTGTGTATCAAGCAGTACCCTGAATAGTTCTATTATAAATACAACCGAAACTTCGTAATGTAGCTTTTTTTGAGATACAATTCTGTAATTTCCATTGGTGGTTCGCTATATAGACTAAAACCCAATGTTACTATTAATAATGCAACGCAAAATTATATTAGTCTGACAAACAATGACATTATTTTTGACCGGATCCAGTTAAAATTCGGACAAAAATGCACAATGGCGGTCCAGCTGTCTAACAATGGCATCAGGCTGTCTGCACTTTCGCAAGTTATGGTACACAAGACACCTTCTCAGACCCTGGATCTACATAAGACACCCCCGCCTCTGGATTTACACAAGATACCTCAGCCGTTTCAGACCCTGGATCGGCCCTAGACACCTCTACCGTCGCAGACCGTGGATCAACACAAGATAGTTCCGACATCTCAGACCCTGGATCTATACAAGACACTTGCACCGTCTCAGACCCTGGATCTATACAAGACACATCCACCGTCTCAGACCCTGGATCTATACAAGACACCTCTGCCGTATAAGGCACTGGATCTATACAATATACCTCAGCCGTTTAAGATCCTGGATCTACACAAGATACTTCTGTTATTTGAGACCCTGGTTCTATACAACACACCTCCTTCGTCCAATACCCTAGATCTACATACATCCGTCGTCTTAGACCCTGGATCTATACAAGACACCTCCACCGTCTGAGACCCTGGATCTGTAAAAGCCAGGACTTTATCACAGTGAACTGTCGTTTCATAGAATTTGTAAACTATCAGATTGGATCCCACCAGGCTTGTTACCATATGCAAATGCATTTAAATGCGCATTTGAATGTTGAGCATTTGAATGCACATTCAAATGCCTCCATAACATTTTAAATGCATTTGCATTTGAATGCGTACTTTAAACAATTGCATTTGCATACGACCAACAAACATTTGATTTGTCAAGTGCGCAATGAAATGCATGTGTAATTAGTTGAATAATTATTATTGTTAGATTCATTTTAACAAGTTCAAAACATGCCATTGGAAAATTTGCTCTGTAGTGAGCAGTACCCTCAGCAGATTACGAAATCATTCTCTGACCTGTGAATCCCCTTTCACAATGTGCTCTTTAAAAACGTGCTCTATAGGTCAACTGGTAAATGCCTGAGCTGTTATTTAAACACCATAAACACACCAACTGCTTTATAGGTTGATGGCTTCAGAGATTACCTGTTCATTGAAACAAATCAAACAATGCAGACAAATGACTCCCTTGTGTTGTGTTGGCACTGTTGGGTTCGATTGGGGTGGGGGAGTAAACTGAACATTAGTAACATTAGCAATGTCAGCCCTGGATATTTATAGCCAGAGACAGTGATTATTGGTAGCTGTAATTATCCACCAGGTTATATTCCCAGTGATCCCACCTATGGACAGTCTTTTGTCTTGGGTTCCCCTTCCATTCTGGCCTACCTGAAGGTTTAGCGTTTCATTTCCTGCCATGTTCCCAGTAAACTGTCAATTGTCTATTCCTCCCTCCCATTTCCACCACCTCTACAGGCCTGGAACTGTGTGACTCAGTGTACGACTCTACATCATGTTCATGTAGTGGGACTTAGTGGTTACAATAATGTACTATTGTGTTTATTATATAAATTAATAATGTGTTTGTATACATTACGTTGCTTTATCTCCAAATAAAACGATTCGTTAATATAAAGCCAAAACATTTGAAATTAATTCAAATGCATTTCCAAATGTGTAACCAAAACATTTGCATTTGAATGCAACCACAAAACATTTGTATTTGCATTTGAATGCGTTCCTGAAAAATGGCATTTGCATTTGACTCAAGTGAAACATTTACATTGGCATTCAAATGCGTTGACATGCATTTGTTAACAAGCCATGATCACACAGGTACTCCTGCGTGCGTGCGTGCGTGCGTGTGTCTGTATTTATTCAATTGGGAAATGGACTTGTAAAACCGTTTAAGTTACATGTGATTATTTTGTAGATATTGTTGATTTTTAAACATACAGTGAATTATCCAAATTCACTATCGTTTGTTGTTTTACGAGTTCTGCCATGATTCATGCGGGGGGTACTGTCATATCAAAGCGGTGGGAGTGTGCCGCCAGAGCCCCATGGAGCACATGGAGAGAGGGAGAGAGAGAGAGAGAGAGAGAGAGAGAGAGAGAGAGAGAGAGAGAGAAATCATGAAATTTATGGTAATCAAGAGAGAATTATTGAACAATGTATCTAATATCTATAAGTGTAAGACAAGCCCGGGCGGAACGTTTTCATTGGGAAATTTCCTTTTCGATGAAAGAGAGAATTATCAGGTTTAATTGGGGCAAAAAGAGAGAAAATTTAAATTTTTTCTTCGGACAGAGAGAGAAAAATGGCCAAAAACAGGGGCATTAGCGCGGCACATACATGTATACCTCAGCATAGGGAGTACCCCCCCCGGGGTTTCATGGCGCACCAACTCACACGTTAGTGCAACAGCAATTCGTCAAAAGAAACCAATAGTGAGGGGTGGGGTATGACAGGATCAAGAACAGAGCGGTGCGAGGTTGTTCCTACAATTGGTGGGAGGTTGGCCTCAAAAAGAGGTGACAGGTGCGATTAATGAGAGGTGTCTCTCAAAAATCGTGGAAGGTGGGAGATTGGCCCCACAAACAAGTCAGAGATGGGAGGTTGAGACCACTGCCACACCCCCTCAATAGTAGGGCACTTCCCTCAATAGATCATCAAATAAAATAAAATCTAATTTAATGTAACTCATTATAATACAAACAAATCAAACCAAGGTAAACTCTATATTATAATGTAAAGAGAACAATAGGGGAAGAACATTATACAATGTTATAATCCGTAGTATATATTTCAATACATATGTCATAGTATTAAACACAAGTATAGCGTGCAGGTGTAGAAAAACCAATCGTGATTGTGATACATGTTATATATTGACATCATTGTGTAATATAAATTGCTTAAGTATACATTTGTAGTTAATTATTGAATAAGAAGTAAAGTTGAGTCTTGTGTTAAAGTAATTCCAAATTATAGCATTCTTACAGAACGAAGTCTTATTTCTAAAGTTGCCATGGATATGTGTATTTGTGTGGATTGTCTTGTATTGTAACTATGAACATCTTGATTAAGTTAAAACATATTATAAAGAAATTTTTATAGAAGACCACTGTTGTATTTATACATAAAATTTGTATTGAGTAGACATATAATTGTCTAAACGTTAAGATGTTTAGTAGTTTAAAGATAGGTTTGTATGAGTTGATCTATTAGCTGATACAAGCAGTCTCACCACTTTCTTTTGAACCTTTATAATACTTGAACAATATGAGTAAAATGCACCACCCCACACTTCAATACAATATGTCAAATGAGGGAATAAAAACTAGTAATATAAGGCGACCAAGCATGGTCTAGTTAATAATCTTTTGGCTTTGTTGATAATGCCTACCCCTTTAGAGATTTTACAATTAACTTTGTTAATATGTTCAGCCCAATTAAGTTTGTTATCAATAGTAACGCAAAGAAATGCTGTAGAGGATATTTGCTTAATAGCGCTATCATTAATTTTAAGTTTTGTCGGTTTGATAAGTTTTCTGTTGGATGTTCTAAATATTATATATTGGGTCTTATCAATGTTTAGTGAGAAGTTTTTAGCATTTAACCAAGCTACAAGTTTTTTTAGTTCAAGATTCATTTTGTTAGCTATATCATCCAATTGATCACCCTCTATAGATACACTAGTGTCATCGGCAAATAATAAGGAGAAAAGAATATCTGAGACATTAGCAATATCATTTATATATAATAGAAACAGCAATGGCCCCAGTATGGAACCTTGAGGCACTCCACAAGTTATAGTGAGTTTAGTGGAGCTAGCGTTATTAATATACACATATTGACTTCTATTAGATAAATAACTTTTAATTCAGTCATTGGCTAAACCACGTATACCATAACATTGGAGTTTTTGACAGAGTATCTCATGGTCAACAGTATCAAATGCTTTAGATAAATCTAAGAACACCCCTAGCACAAATTGTTTGTTTTTTAGTGCTTCTGATATTTTGTCTAAATTGGTCAATAGTGCCATGCTAGTGGAGTGATTTTTTTTCGAAAACCAAACTGATGTTTGTACAGAATGTTATACTTATTAATATAATTTAACAGCCTGTTATACATTAGTCTTTCCAATATTTTAGAGAAAGTAGGTAATATTGAAATTGGTCGACAGTTAGACAATATTTTCTTTTCCTTAATTTTGTAGATAGGTATTAGCTTTGCTATTTTTAATTCATCTGGGAATATTCCAGTATTTATAGAGAGATTATATAAATATGTTAATGGTTTAATAAAGCTCTTTTATATGTTTTTTTAATTACTTTACTGGACATGCCATCCCATCCAGGACTAGATATTTTGAGAGAGTTTACTATTGCTGTAAAAACAGCCTAGCTACGGAAACTGAAACAAGAGAGAAAACTGCACCGGGCCGTAGGAGAGAAGCAGTACAGGCAACTGGAGGATGGGGACCAAACCCGAAAGGAAGTCTTCACCCCGATGGCGGATCTCCTTACACCCAAAACTTTGATCAACATCGGATGCTGGAATGTGAGAACACTATATCAGACAGGAAGACTGGCACAGGTTCTCCAGAAAATGCACCAATACAAAATCAGCCTTCTACGTATCATGGAAGCTAGATGGACTGGAGCTGGAAAACGACAACTGGCGACAGGAGACACCATACTGTGGTCAGGCAAAGAGGAAAACCAGCATAGAGAGGGAGTAGCCCTGATCATCCAGAAGGAGAAAGGCAACACTCTTCTTGAATGGAAACCAATAACTGAACGACTTCTTTATGCTAGATTTTTAAGTCCAGATTTATTAAACTCTCAGTGGTAACCTGTTAGGCACCTACAGAGGAAACAGAAAAAGAAGAAAAAGATAACTTCTATGACAGTCTTCAGTCAATTTTGGAAGACATCCCCAAACATGACGTATTAGTGATTCTTGGATATTTCAATGCACGAGTTGGGAGCGACAACATGGCAGAACTGAGAGTCAAATAGATCACATCCTTGTAAATGGAAAATGGAGACGCTCTCTACAAGACGTCAAAACAAGGAGACTAGCTGATGTTGGCAGCGACCACAACCTGTTGATAGGAAAACTTGCACTGAAACTGAGAAAGACAAAGACAGGAGAGAAGAAGAAAGAGCGATTTGATACCACCAAGCTACAAAACCCAGAAACCAAGCAACAGTTCACAATTGCTCGGAAGAACAGTTTTGGTATTCTGCAGGAGGAAACAGAGATGATTAGACACAGTTTCAACATGGCCATGGAGCTAACAGGGAAAGCAGTGCTAGGCTACAGAAGAGCAAAGAAAGAGCAGTGGATTTCCACATCAAATTGGGACAAAATAGACCAAAGGAAAGGAATAAAGAAAAAGCTGCTCACCACAAAGTCCCCAAGACTCAAAGAAAGGCTTTCAAGAGAATACTCACAAAAAGACAAAGAAGAAAAAAGGAGTACCAGAGCAAACAAATGCACTTACATTGAAAACCTCGCAGAAGACGCAGAAGCAGCAGCAAGAAGAAAGGATATGAAGTCACTCTACCAAATAACCAAGAAGCTGAAAGGAGATACAGGTCCAAACTAGAATCTCCCACTGAAAGATGCAGATGGAAAGATAATCACAGTCGAGAAAGAGAAGATAAAGAGATGGAAGGAGCATTTTCAACAGATTGTCAACCGAGCAGATCCACCCAGACTTGCAGACATCCCGGAGGCAGCAGATGACCTTGAAATCAACCTCGACCAAATCACAGAAGCAGAAGTCAGAGAAGCCATTAAAGCCCAGAAGAATGAAAAAGCACCAGGAAGCGACAGCGTCTGCGCAGAAATGCTGAAAGCAGATGAACAAGAGACACCCAGATCTTCCAGAGAAAATGGAATGAAGAAGACACACCAGATGATTGCAAGACAGGCACAATTATCAAGCTACCAAAGAAGGGCGACTTGGGGAACTGTAACAACTGGCGGGGCATAACCTTGTTATCAATGACATGTGTATATCATGCTAAATGACAAGATTTTCAGCCGCATGATACTGAATAGAATATCAGCAGCTACTGATACAATCCTCCGCCAGGAACAAGCCGAATTCAGAAGAGGCAAGTCATGCATCGACCACATTTTCACGCTACGGCAGAAGTGAAGTGAAGTGAAGTGAAGTTTATTTGTTTAGATCATACATACAGAGTCAAATAACAGTTTGTACATATTTTACATAGTTTTGATGATCCAGGGAGGCTTGCACTAAGACCTGAGAGATCGCTATCGTACAAGCCTCCCTATGACTACGTATGGTGCAGTAATCATTATTACTGCTGTTTGACTAGAGTACATATACAAATAGATGTGGAGTTGCTAACTTTGCCTACAAATATAACAGTGCTAATAATACTAACAGATAATAATAACAATACTAGCAAAAATACATATAGTGCAAATAATATGAATACTATTTTTTTTTCGTATGTATAAATGTGAATAAAATGTGAATCGAATATAATTATCAATATTATCCTATAATAATTACAGAGAAGTTAAATAATACAGAAAGGATAAATACATTATTCTTGTAAATATACAATTGAAATCTTGACATTAAAAATAATACATTAGTTCCAAATTTATTAGTTACAAATTATATTGTGAGGAACTCAAAAACCAGCTGTTTTGATAATAATAAAAAAATTACAGTGATAATATTACTGAATGAATATTCAGTATAATATTATATTACAGAGCTATGAATTATTAAGTAATGCAGTTTATCATGGTAACATGATAACATGATAATGATGACGAAGGCATACCATACATTTCTAGGCTTCAGCTGGCATATTCTTTTTGCAGATGTAGCAGTTACTGATATTACATTCCAAGTCATATTTACTTATGATATATTTTTTGGAGTAATTCACAAAGCCTTGATACGAATGGGTGTTAATTTTCTCCATGGCAATTTGTGGAAGAAAGTTTTCTTGAAGTAATTTTGGTATTCTTGAAGTAATTTTGGTATTGTATTGTGGTATTGTATTGTATTTTTGGTATTGTATGTCTGATACAAAGGCGGCAGTATATTGTATTAGTTTGTTTAATTTGGATGTTAAAATCATAGTTTGGGGGAAAATTATTTATTATATCGGTAAAGCGTTGTGGTGCCTTTCTTTGTCTTTTTGGTCTAGATGATACATTTTCATTACCAGTGAACATGTCTTCAAAATATTCTGGAATGGTTCCATTTTTGTATCTGTAGAAAAATGTCATGCATGACAGCTTAAAGAGGTCGTCTGCTTTTAACAGTTCTAGTTCTTTGAATAAAGGTGTACTGTGTGAATTATATTTACTGTTTGATATAGATCTAATTGCTTGCTTTTGTAGTTTGTTTATTCGTTTGTTTATTTGTCCGCCCCATGCTAATATACCATAGCGCAGGTGTGACATAAATAGCGAAGAATATATTATCTTTAGGATGTGTATTGGTATGTAGTGTTTTAATCTAGAGAGAATTCCACATATCCTTGATAGTTTGTTGGCGATGAAGTTTTGATGAGGAGACCATGTTAAGTTGGAGTCTATTATGACTCCAAGAAATTTAAATTGTGTCACCCGTTCAACCGGTGTATTATTTATTTTAATGTTAGGTACTTCGTGGTTCTTTAATTTTCTCTGTTTATGGTGAAAAATCATCATTTTTGTTTTTGCAGCATTCAGGGACAGTTTATTTACTGCTAACCAGTCTGTTATTCTAATCAATTCTGAATTGATGATGTTGGATATAGCCAATTCATTCGTTTGATCATTTGTAAATGTATTTAGTGTGCTCAGCAGGGTGGTATCATCTGCATACATGATTGGACAGAAATTGGTGCTTGCTGTTGCTAGATCATTGATGTATATTAGGAATAATAATGGCCCTAGAATTGAACCTTGGGGGACTCCAGTAGTAATCGTTTTCAAGGGTGATTTTATGTTGCTAAATTCCACGTATTGCTGTCTGTGCAGTAGATAGCTTTTAAACCATTCTAGTTCAGTATTTTGTATGCCATAATGTTTGAGTTTGTTGATAAGGATTTTATGATTGATTGTGTCAAAAGCCTTTGACATATCTAGAAATATTGCCAGTGGTAAACTTTTTTGTCAAGATTTAAGTATATTCTGTCAACTAATTCAGATATTGCCAGTTCAGTAGAATATTCAGCTCTGAAACCATACTGATTTGGGTGGAGGAGCTTATTAAGAGTGAGATAGTGGAATAGTTGAGTATAAACTATTTTTTCAAAGTCTTTAGATATGCACGGCAGAAGAGATATTGGTCTGTAGTTGTTGAAAATATGATTATCATCTTTTTTGTGGACGGGAATAACTTTAGCAATTTTTAATTTTTGAGGGAATTTTCCACTAAGTAGAGATTAATTAATTATACTGGTAAGGGGTTTGGCAATGACATTAACAGAAGCTTTCAGCAATATTGAAGAAATGTTGTCAATTCCCATACTTCTTTTTGACTTTAAGTTATTTATTATATTTTTTGTGTCATTTTCACTGACAGGTGTAAATTGGAAGTTAGTATCATTTGTTCTTTTTTTAGATACGATTTGAAGCTTGGTTTCCCATTAGTGTTTAATTTGTTTGCAAGGTGTGGTCCAATATTTATGAAGAAGTTATTGAATTGTGTTGCTATTTCTTTTTTATCTGTTATCTTGGTTTCATTTACATTGAAATATGTCGGAAATTGTTTTTGTATTTTGGATTTGTTGATAACATCAGCTATGTTTTCCCATGTTTTCCTGATATCATTCCTGTATTGACTAAATTGCAGGTTATAATAAGTAGCCTTTGCTTCTCGTTTTAATTTCCTTATTTCTTTTGCTTTATTTTCAAACTCAGTTAATTTTAGTTTGTTTATATTTGAGTTAGGACTTGTCATGTGTACTTCTAAGTATAGTTTGTCTCGTTTTTTTATTTTAGCTAGGAGTTCATAAGTCATCCATTTCGACTTCTTGTGTTTGTATTTATTAAACTTTACATCTTTCAATGGGAAGTGATTGTTCATTTCCTCTTCTAGTTTGGTAGAAAATTTGTTATCGTACGATATGAGTGGATCTGCTGTTGGATTGTGATCAAAGACTTGATGCCAGTTTATATCTTCTAATTTGTTGGTAAAGCTATCAATGTTTCTTCCTGTGAATGATCTCTTGCTAATTTTATCAGTTACAGTATGTTTTATTGATATTGAAATTAAGTGCCGCAAATATTGCCATATGATCAGAGATTTTTGCTGCCAATATGCCACTATCTGCTATAGTAAGAGGGTTTGATGATTTACAGTATATTTGGTCAATCAGTGTTGCATTTCTGGCTGACATTCTTGTGGGTAGTGTTATAACAGGCAGCAGGTCTATTTTGGTTAAAGTATCATAGAATTCTTGAAATTTTTCGTTCGAGTTAAGTTTCAATAGATCTATGTTGAAGTCACCTGTTAGTACTACATTTTTGGCATCCTTGTTAATGTCTAAGAGTACAGGATTGAATTCTTGCATAAATAAGTCAATTGAGGCATGGTTGTTGTTGTTTTTCGGGGGTCTGTAGATATTACAAATTGTTATCTTTTTATTTGAGTCATCAACAATATCCAGGCATAAAGCTTCCCAGGTTGAGTATGTATTATATGCTTTGGAGTTTGATATTGTGATATTATTTGATACATATGTGCCTAGCCCTCCTTTCTTAGAGCATCTATCTGTGGATGCCTGTGTTGTCATGGTGTAATTTTTTAGATTAAGATGTTGTGTATCTGTGTTTTTCCGAATTCTTGGTTCCTGTATACAAATTACATTTATCTGCACATCTGATTCAGCAAGAGTACTAATTAAAATATTCAGTTCATCAATTTTAGAGCTCAGTGAATCTATATTTAGGCTTAAAATGGTTAACTTATTTGTGTGCCTTTTTAGAAATGTTTTTAAGTCGTCAACATTATGGTATTTACTTTTAATGCTGATGAAGCTTTCATTTAGATCTATGTTTATAATTTTTTTTAGGTCATTTTCTTCAATGCCGCCTTTGTGTCTTAAGAATTCTTCAGTGTTAACTGACATTTTTCAGAGAACAATAAGTAATGATTTTACTAATTAGATACTTTTGAATTTGCCCATCAATTACTTGGTCAGAGTTAGCATGTAGAAATGTATGGCCCTTGGTACAACATTTTAAATGTAGCAGTAGGTTATACGTTATATTCGGTTTGCTTCTAAATACCTGCACATAGGTTCGATTTCTTGTATACCATATATCATAGTATTTTTGAGATGTAGCTAATAGATTTATATTTGGCCACATTACATTTGCACAGATCCCATGTGTTAATAGCATGCATACAAGTACAGACGTAGAATAAAGAGGTGTAATATACAACTGAAGAAATGTAAAAAAAATGACTAAATATAAAGAGTCTTTGGTCACAGCGGTACTCACACCAACGGCAGTAACGTTATCCATTGGCATTGAGTCATGTTTGTGTTGATAGGTCATATCAATGGTTTGTCCGTTTAACAATCGTACAAACCCCTCAACTGCTGTTCCGTAGTGACTGTCACCTTTCTCCCACTTGCCAGCAAACAGATGATTCTTCCGTCCGCCGTCCAAGTTGCTGCCACGTTTGGTACTGTCCGCGCTTTGGTCAGTAGTTCACTTCGCCGTTTTGTTAAATTCTCCGTGACGACGATCTTGCTGCCCTTCAGCTTTCTCTTCGCCATGAATATGTCATTCCGTGGGGCATAGGACGTCAGCTTGACGATGACAGCTCGCGGTTTTTGGCTGGTTTCGCCGGTCATCCTGCCCTGTCGGTGGCTTCTGTCGATGCAGTTGCGGGCGATCGGCAGACCCAACTTACTTTGGCAGATCATCACCACGGTTTCGGTTGTGTCTTTCTCGTTTTCCGGAATCCCGTGGAAAACAAGACAGTTGCGCCGGCTGTACTGTTCGAGACTGTCTGTCTCGTTCCGTAGTCTCACGTTTTCATTTTCTAGGTCCGATACACGTGCTTGCAGTGTTGTAGTCTCTTGGGCCGACTTCTCGTTGTCCATAGTAGTAGCTTCGTAGATATGCTGCTTAATATCGTCCATGGCTTTGGCGTGCAGCACCGAGTCCACCAGCTTTGCAGTAAAAATGTCATTCTCCATCAGACTGTTGATGATGGCATCTGTTACTGACGTGACAATCGCTTTCATGATATCGGCATCATTTTCGAGGAGGCCGACAATTGCCAACCGCACGTTGTTGTGCACAAGCTCGCGGACGTCGCCATCTTGGTTTGGTTGTTTTCGTGGCGATGTGTCCTCTGCCGATCTTCTTTCTGCGTCAACTTTCTTACTCGCTTTTTTTTCCTGACATATTTCTCGGGTTTTGTATTTGCTGATTACTTATAATGACAGATGTAGTTATTTTAAACGAAGATGGTTACTTTTTACAATGATTTTCGCGGATTTTCGAGGACCAGCTCTCGACTGTCCTTAGATTCGTTATTCGTTGGTGAACAAAGATTTGGGAACAAAGCACAGAATGGAACAGTACGATCTACATTGCCTTCATTGACTTTGAAAAGGCCTTTGACAGCCTTCACAGAGAATCCTTGTGGAGAATACTACGTCACTACGGGATCCCACAGGAGATGGTAAATGTGATCAAGATATTTTACACAGACGTCCAGTGTCAAGTCGCCTGTAACAGTCACATGTCAGAGAGCTTTAGCGTAAAATCCGGAGTAAAACAGAGATTCATTCTCTCACCATTTCATTTCACCCTTGCCATTGACTGGCTGATGATAGAAATCACAACAAAATGGAAACAGAGGCATCAGATGGACACTCACCTCGATCTTGGAAGACCTGGACTATGCAGATGACATTGGACTGCTGTCTAACAGGCACAAGGACATGCAAGAAAAGATGGACAAACTCACAACAAAAGCACCACAGATTGGGTTAAGTTAAAGCTAAACACAGCAAAAACCAAACTGATGAGGATCAACTACAAGACAGATAACCCCATCACCATAAACAACATAAACAACAGTAGTTTTAGTAGATTTAAGTTATAGTCCCGGGCTATAATAATGCTTCTATTAATTTTTTTTCAAGGGACAGCATGAGTGAGGTGAATTCATTAATTTTTTTTTATTCTTGGTGGTCTGTATATATTGCCAATAATTATTGGTTTGGGTAACCCTCCCCCTTTTGGATATATTATTTGTCCCTCCCAATGTTCATACACATTTAAATTTAAGCATACTCCGTATTGGAATTTTTTATAAACATATATTCTTAACCCTCCTCTTACCCTGAGTTATGCAATCATATCCGGGTAATTGTATATTGAGAGAATACGTCTGATCGGATATCGAGCATTCTTGTAGACATATAACATTTAATGAATTTATACTGTAGATAGTGTAGTCAATATAGTTCAATGAATGCTTCCAATTCATCAAATATATAGATTGTATATTTAAACTTAATGTTCATAATACGATGAGTGTTTTATTACTTGTAGTTCTTTATTATTAATGTCGAGAATGCTGATTAAGCTGTTGTTTTCGAGCCCTCCCAAATGTGAAAGAATACTCAAGATATTGGCTGACAGCGATGTGGAGTTACCGGCTCTGTGTCAGACAGAACGACTAGCAGGCGGTATATTAAATCAAAATATAATGTGATGCAAATAATATAATGCAAACAATGACAAGTCCACGTTTTAACTATCACTCAGGCACTATGCAGAAAATAAAAAAGCGGTATATTATATCAAAATATTATGTGATGCAAGTAATATAATGCAAACATTGGAGGCAACAACTGATGAGGTGTCACCTTGTCGCACACCGAGACAATACAGGTATAGCATTGATTGTCAGTGTACCTCAGCAAGTGCGACACCGTTAGTAACTGTATAAGTCTCGTGGGGAGTTGATCCTCTTGATCAAGTTGTTGTTTTCCTTGACAACAACGTGTCCATTGTGAGTCCAGCAGTCTGCTATTTTTTTACTGCACGTAATGTTCTTGTTTGGAAAGCCATCAATGATCTTCTCAGTGTAAGGTCCTCGTTGATGTAGAGACGAAGGGCCGGCTCTGCTGACTTGTTGTGATTCTTTAGGAAACATCGGGCACTGTAGGCTTAATCGCGCATTCGTTTCTGATTTAAATCTGATGATCATACATCTGGGACGCGCGGTATCATTATGGCGTCCGGTGTCCGTCTGGCGTCCGAGTCGATGGCAGCGCTCAATGTCTTGATCAGACAAGAGAGGACTCATCTTCATCTTCTGCTTGAAGATTTCCAGCACTTGGCACGGGCGTCCTCGCCAGTGCCCAACTCGGCAATCCCTGGATACGCAAATCGGTTCGTCGGCTATACTGCTCCGTGTCGTCGACGCTCACCTCGAGTTTGTCGATTCTGTCCTTCAGATGTCTTTTGCATCAATTGTTTGATGCAGACGGGTTATTTCTAGTTTCATGTCTCGAATTTCTTCTATCAACGCATGTGGATATATTGCAGATTTTATCTTTGCAACAATTTCCTCATCGCCTAGTAGCTCTAGGACTATGAGTTCGGAAGATGTTTTGTGGGTCTTCTTCGGCATTGGCGCTACCAATTTGTGATGTCTTATTAGAAAGCGTGCTGTGCGAAGCTTGGCTGTGACTCAGCCGTCAAGGAATCTTATGTAACACCGCAACGTGGTAACGCGGATTACACTATTGTTGTCTACAGCTTTCACGCTTGACTGGTCAGCGAATCAACGGTCAGCAGGTCCACTACCCAACTATCACTCAGGTACAAGGCGTGGGCAACATAAAGTTCCAAAAGTCGGCACAAATATCCCCTTTCAAGACTTATCGCCGACAACACCTGCTCTCTGAACTTTACTCGTTCCAATGTCTCCGACGCACCAACTTTCATATCACTATAACATGTGCTAGAGTTTGTTCGCCTAGGGAGTACGTCACTGTCACTCGGTAGATTTAACAAGATTGCCAGATGACAAGTGGACAAGGAAGCCATTGGCTTATCGAGAGTCCAACACTTTTATAATCTATGTGTAGCCCGCCCTTATCATATATCTGTCAATTCTATTTTTAAACATATTCACACTACTAACATTAACACAACCATTTGGCAGTTTGTTCCATTCATTTATCACCCTCTGTGAGAAAGAGTAATTTCTCATGTCCAACCTACACTGTTGTTTAACTAATGCTGCTTTGTGTCCTGTGATTCTACTGCCTTCTTTAAGTTTGAAGAACATGTTCCTATCAACATCCTCATAACCGTTCACGATTTTAAACACTTCTATTTGGTCTCCTCTTAGTCGACTAATCTCTAGTGTTGTCAAACCACATTGTAATAAGCGGCTTTCATAACTAAGGTCTCTTAATTCTGGAATCATTTTAGTAGCTCTTCGTTGTATGCTTTCTAGCTTGTCTATGTCCTTCTATATGATACGGCATCCATGCTTGTATACAATATTCCTAATATAACTATTGCTTTGTACAGGGGTACAATTAGCTGTTTCTCCTTATACGTGATATTTCTCCTAATTAGCCCTAGAATTTTATTTCCTTTCGAAGCAGTAATCCCACATTGCTCTGAAACTTTCATACTTTCGTCTCAGGAAATGTTAAATGCATGCAAGCTGGTGCTTTTAACCTGATAAGTTAATTACTGCAACGAACAACACAAAACTTATCGATTCTGCATGGAGTATTCTTTTGGAATGTCATTATTCTGACGGACACGATCCAGTTGAATACAAGCGTCCAACCAATCATAGCGTCTGTTATTATCTCCACAACTATGCACTGCTTTAGTTCCACTTCAGCATTAATAAACACACGCGAACGCCTTCTGTCAGCGTAGTGATGGACGACGCAAATTGTACTCTAAGTAACGCATTGACAAAGGTTGAGTTACGCGGCTGCCAATCAAAACAGCCAAAATCGAATCGAGTTGTCTGCGAGATTCCTCAGTAAAGTGGGGAAGAACATGAACAAGTCGCTCAATATTCAGGAACGGCTATTACCAGAGAGACGGGAAGGTAACATAGACGTGGCTGGACGAGTTTTCAGTGGGCTACCAACATTTGAACCGGATGATCTCAACGATAATTTGGAAGGCATCTTATAATTTTTTGCCAATTATGTGACAAGATTATTTTTTTACAGCTACCATGCTGTAATGACATTGGGGTTTCAGAAAATGCAGGACGTCTTACATAATTATTTTATTGTTGGCTGGGATGAAATGAACTTGTATGACTGCATGTCTGGCTCGTTTGAGCTCTCTAAAATACTTAGAGACGCAATAGACTTGATTGAGCAAACCACTTGGCGGGCTGCCATACGACTGCGTCTAGAAGAAAAGCTCATCGCTTCGAAGAGAGCCTTATTCAACATAAAGCCAGTGCACGACGCCTATTGTAATGTCGTGCCTTTGTTAAATTACACGGTAAAAACGAACGGTAGGTACGACTCGTTATATCTAACAGCAGAATTGTTCAAGCAAAGCACGGAAATAAATGAAACGTACACTCGACTCACAGGACATACCAAGCAATATATAGAAACCATGGACCGGTTGTTGTATTCAACTGGATCGTGTCCATCAGAATAATGACATTCCAAAAGAATACTCCATGCAGAATCGAAAACTTTTGTGTTGTTCGTTGCAGTAATTGACTTATCAGGTGAAAAACACCAGCTTGCATGCATTTAACATTTCCTGAGACGAAAGTATGAAAGTTTCAGAGCAATGTGGGATTACTGCTTCGAAAGGAAATAAAATTCTAGGGCTAATTAGGAGAAATATCACATATAAGGAGAAACAGCTAATTGTACCCCTGTACAAAGCAATAGTTATATTAGGAATATTGTATACAAGCATGGATGCCGTATCATATAGAAGGACATAGACAAGCTAGAAAGCATACAACGAAGAGCTACTAAAATGATTCCAGAATTAAGAGACCTTAGTTATGAAAGCCGCTTATTACAATGTGGTTTGACAACACTAGAGACTAGTCGACTAAGTGTTTAAAATCGTGAACGGTTATGAGGAAGTTGATAGGAACATGTTCTTCAAACTTAAAGAAGGCAGTAGAATCACAGGACACAAAGCAGCATTAGTTAAACAACAGTGTAGGTTGGACATGAGAAATTACTCTTTCTCACAGAGGGTGATAAATGAATGGAACAAACTGCCAAATGGTTGTGTTAATGTTAGTAGTGTGAATATGTTTAAAAATAGAATTGACAGATATATGATAAGGGCGGGCTACACATAGATTATAAAAGTGTTGGACTCTCGATAAGCCAATGGCTTCCTTGTCCACTTGTCATCTGGCAATCTTGTTAAATCTACCGAGTGACAGTGACGTACTCCCTAGGCGAACAAACTCTAGCACATGTTATAGTGATATGAAAGTTGGTGCGTCGGAGACATTGGAACGAGTAAAGTTCAGAGAGCAGGTGTTGTCGGCGATAAGTCTTGAAAGGGGATATTTGTGCCGACTTTTGGAACTTTATGTTGCCCACGCCTTGTACCTGAGTGATAGTTGGGTAGTGGACCTGCTGACCGTTGATTCGCTGACCAGTCAAGCGTGAAAGCTGTAGACAACAATAGTGTAATCCGCGTTACCACGTTGCGGTGTTACATAAGATCCCTTGACGGCTGAGTCACAGCCAAGCTTCGCACAGCACGCTTTCTAATAAGACATCACAAAATGGTAGCGCCAATGCCGAAGAAGACCCACAAAACATCTTCGAACTCATAGTCCTAGAGCTACTAGGCGATGAGGAAATTGTTGCAAAGATAAATTCTGCAATATATCCACATGCGTTGATAGAAGAAATTCGAGACATGAAACTAGAAATAACCCGTCTGCATCAAACAATTGATGCAAAACACATCTGAAGGACAGAATCGACAAACTCGAGGTGAGCGTCGACGACACGGAGCAGTATAGCCGACGAACCGATTTGCGTATCCAGGGAATTGCTGAGTTGGGCACTGGCGAGGACGCCCGTGCCAAGTGCTGGAAATCTTCAAGCAGAAGATGAAGATGAGTCCTCCCTTGTCTGATCAAGACATTGAGCGCTGCCATCGACTCGGACGCCAGACGGACACCGGACGCCAGAATGATACCGCGCGTCCCAGATGTATGATCATCAGATTTAAATCAGAAACGAATGCGCGATTCAGCCTACAGTGCCCGATGTTTCCTAAAGAATCACAACAAGTCAGCAGAGCCGGCCCTTCGTCTCTACATCAACGAGGACCTTACACTGAGAAGATCATTGATGGCTTTCCAAACAAGAACATTACGTGCAGAAAAAAAATAGCAGACTGCTGGACTCACAATGGACACGTTGTTGTCAAGGAAAACAACAACTTGATCAAGAGGATCAACTCCCCACGAGACTTAAACAGTTACTAACGGTGTCGCACTTGCTGAGGTACACTGACAATCAATGCTATACCTGTATTGTCTCGGTGTGCGACAAGGTGACACCTCATCAGTTGTTGCCTCCAATGTTTGCATTATATTACTTGCATCACATAATATTTTGATATAATATACCGCTTTTTTATTTTCTGCATAGTGCCTGAGTGATAGTTAGAACGTGGATTTGTCATTGTTTGCATTATATTATTTGCATCACATTATATTTTGATTTAATATACCGCCTGCTAGTCGTTCTGTCTGACACAGAGCCGGTAACTCCACATCGCTGTCAGCCAATATCTTGAGTATTCTTTCACATTTGGGAGGGCTCGAAAACAACAGCTTAATCAGCATTCTCGACATTAATAATAAAGAACTACAAGTAATAAAACACTCATCGTATTATGAACATTAAGTTTAAATATACAATCTATATATTTGATGAATTGGAAGCATTCATTGAACTATATTGACTACACAATCTGCAGTATAAATTCATTCAATGTTATATGTCTACAAGAATGCTCGATATCCGATCAGACGTATTCTCTCAATATACAATTACCCGGATATGATTGCATAACTCAGGGTAAGAGGAGGGTTAAGAATATATGTTTATAAAAAAATTCCAATACGGAGTATGCTTAAATTTAAATATGTATGAACATTGGGAGGGACAAATAATATATCCAAAAGGGGGAGGGTTACCCAAACCAATAATTATTGGCAATATATACAGACAACCAAGAATTAAAAAAAAAATTAATGAATTCACCTCACTCATGCTGTCCCTTGAAAAAAAATTAATAGAAGCATTATTATAGCCCGGGACTATAACTTAAATCTACTAAAAAATTATGAAAATGGAATGTGTAGTGAATTCTATGACTTGCTGATATCCCATAGCCTGTTTCCTCAAATTACCCTTCTAACTAGGTATTCTCACACAAGTGGTACATTAATAGATAATGTGTTGTGGAAAGTTTACCACTGCCGGTATCATGCTAAACAAATTATCCGATCACCAACCTTACTTTGTTTTACTGGACACTGCTCTCACCAAAATACCAAATCCAAACTTTATTAAAACACACTTGCAAAATGATGAAACTATCAACAAATTTATAAATGAGATTAGTAATGCTGATTTATATAATAAACTAGATAAAACTCACACCGCAGATCCCAATGTAAGTTATAATATCATACATGACGAAATTTAAAAGGCAAAAAAATAATATGTCGTGTAAATTAGTGACATTTAACAAATATAAACATAAAAAATCTAAATGGATAACAAGAGGACTACTAAACTCAATAAGATTCCGAGACAATCTATACAAAAGAATGAAATTAACAAATCCCAACTCAAGAGAGTTTGAAATAATATATATTACCCTTAAGACATATAATAAAATATTAAAGATAAGCCTACGTGCAGCTAAGCAACAGTTCCTTGCGTCTACTTTTGCTAAATATAAATCCGATATTAGAAACACATGGAAAACAATAAATGAAATCATTTCAAGAAACGGCAACAAGAAAAGCTTCCCCACACCAATTAACATAAATAACAATTAAATAACAAACAAACAAGACATAGCCAATAAATTCAATGCATTTTTTGTTTACAAATATTGGGATAAACCTGGCAAATAATATAACTTACTCGGGTAAAAAAACTTTGAACACTATCTGAAGATAAAACAAAATTACAGGTTTCTATTAAGCGATATCGATGAACAAACAATGCTAAAAACAATAGACACACTTCCAACAAAAAATAGTAGCGGATTTGATGGAATCTTGACCAAATTATTTTAAAAACTAGCTCCAACCATTATCAAACCTCTGACCCTTTTAGTAACACAAGTTTTTAATACATGGATATTCCCCGATAAACTAAAAGTGGCCAAAGTTATCCCAATATTTAAAAAGGAAATCCAACAATAATTAATAATAACAGACCAATATCCCTCGCAACCGGTTGTCTCTAAAGTTATAGAAAAAATCCTTGCCAATCAATTGTCCTGATATTCTGAAAGCAAGAAACTCGTTGTCAATAATCAATATGGATTTAAAGACGGCCACTCAACTGAATACGCTGCACTAGAATTGGTAGACAGAATCACAACAAAAATGGACAATAATGAGGTACAAATTAGTATATTCCTTGATTTGTCGAAAGCTTTCGACACCCTAAATCATAAGATTCTACTAAATAGATTAAAATATTTTGGCATAGAAGGAGTACCATTGCAATTATTCAAAAGTTATTTAACAAATAGAACACAATTTGTAGAAATTGATGACATAAAATCACATAGCTACTGGTGTGCCTCAGGGCTCAATTCTGGGACCTCTATTATTCATAATATATATTAACGATTTTTCAGAGGCTAGTCAAGTGTTTATCTTTATATCATATGCAGATGACACCACACGTTTAAACTCATTGAATAATTTCGTAAACGCACAAAATGCAGATAGCGATTTGCTAATAAATAAAGAACTCTTTAAAATTAACGAATGGCTTGTAATAAATAAACTTTCACTAAACATAACTAAATCTAAAGTTATGGTATTCTACATGCATAGAAAACATATAGAAGCACCCGCTCCGAAAATCAATAATATCATTACAGAAAAAGTTAAAAATGAATTTAATTATCTGGGACTGACTTTGGATACACATTTAAATAGAAAGAAACACTCTGAACATATATCAAACAGATGGGCAAGAATAATCGGGATACTAAACAGACTTAAACAAGAACTACATTTGAGAAGAAAACTCATTCTTTATAATACATTACTTATGCCACAAATAAATTACTGCCTGACAAATCGGGGGTTTCAATGTGAAAGAATAAATAAGCTTCAAAAAAAGGCAATACGGATAATTACACAGAGCAAATATAATTAACACATTTCACCACTATTTAAAACTATGAATCTGTTAACAGTCAAAGATATGCAAGCATTGCAAGAACTTTTATTATAAATAATCATACATAATAAATTACCTGCCTACCTACAACACTGGCAGATAATTACAAACATAAACATACATAACCACAATACGCGCAGACAACATGAAATTGGTATTAAACATTCATTAGCAAAGCTATCTCTAAAACACAATCTACCAATAACATTAAACGATACCCCCCAAATTGTGAAAGAGAAACTCTATACGCATAGTCTACGAGGTTTCGTAAACTATGAAAAGTATAATTTTATAAATATATATAAAAATTCATGTGCGATCGTGAACTGTTATATGTGCATGCGCAACTAAAGATAACACTAAAAGTTCGCATAGTAAGGTACATGGATATTGTGCACACATGTAGAACACACGCACACGCTCACGCACACGCACGCACGCACGCACGCAAACACACACGATATTTTGAGGATCGTTTCGCATTTTTAACTTTGGTTATTCTATATGTTGCACTCAGAAACTGTATATGTATGATCAATTCTACGGTTGCTACTATGCCAGCGACTGCTTGCAGTCTTAATAGGAGTCTCTAACAATAAACTATTTCTGATTTCTGATTTCATCTCCGAATATTTCGACGGCAAGAGACACGGCAGAAATATCCGAAGATGAGAACCAAGTTTCTTCAGAGGTAAACTGTCTAAAATAATATTGTGGGTTCCTCCACTTTCATGTGGACGGTGCCCCACCTTTGCTGTTATTGTGTGTATCGTAATTATCTAGGCTAGGTCACGTCGACGATTTACATGTTGTATTTACATGTTGTATTTACATGATGTATTTACATGATGTATTTACATGATGTATTTACATGTTGTATTTACATGTTGTATTTACAAGATGTATTTACATGTTGGATTTACGTGATGTATTCGTGCTTAATTGTTTGGCTTGTCATAAAGTTCGTATCCGTACGTCCATTCGCCTTTTGTCTTCAGCAAACTAGCCACGATTCCTAGTCAATAACTGTTTGGTGCTCATTTAACATTGTCACACATAAATAACAATATATTAGATGTGTTCATATGTGTTGATATCCAGTATCGATTTCTCCAAGACGATTTAAAACCATTTTACCCGTTTTTCTTTTATCGAATACTAGCCGAGGTACCCGACGTTGCACGGGGAGAAAGGGCTATCCCAGCGATCTCCTCGATTCTACTTTCGTTATTTTTCAACCGAACTTACTGAAATTTTAGGATAACATTAGTTATACATAAAAACAATTTTACAGATTATTTTTTTATTTGTCTACCAGGTGACGGTGGTGTCGCCCCCAACTTGAATTTTGGTTGATTCACCGTGATGGACGTATCTGGAAAACGGATTGACCAAATTCATTCAAACTTGGCAAACTATTAGAATACATAAAAGGGCAGACTATGACAGTCTAAGTTTTTTTTTTCCAAAAAATTTTTTTATGAACTTTTCAATCTTTGCTATTTTTCTAAAGTCACCATTTCATCAGTCATGATATTACATGTAATCCAAATGCTGTATCTAAAATCTAAGTCTGTCATAGTCTAGCCCATTATCTTGGTGGGAAATTCTGAAAATGTCAAAGGATTATGTTGATAAATAGCCAAGTTAAACAAAATTAGAGATTGTTCATCGGCAAAAAACATTTTATTGAGAAAAATGGCATTGAAGTTTGTCAACATTCCAATACAAAATTTCATAGGCAAAAATAGAACTGCAGTGATAACAGTTCACACAAAGCTTCTACAGTTGATTGTCTTTCCAATGATATAAACTGTTCATCATTTGGTTGTGTGAAAATATGTATAAAAAAAGATGAGACACCAAAAATATGTGACCATTATCATTACACACTGGTACTGCACGACTAAAACTACAAACTGTCTTTTTCCAGTTGATTGTCTTTCTAAAAGTTCTAAATTCAATTGAAGACACACAACAATAGGTGTTTCAACACCATCACAGCTGCCAAACTGAATTCAAGCTAGAATTCACCAGCAGCATAGTCACTGGCTGAAGCTTCGGCATCGGCTGCACGAGTAATCATACAAGTCTGTCACACAGTTTTTGTCGAAGCTTCAGCCTGCCACTCAGCTTCGTGGAGCCGCTTTCTTTCGACATCAGCGGTGATCGATGCGTCGCGGTCTATGTAGGTCTGGCGCATAGTGTTGGCCGCATCATCAAATACACTGCTCACTACCTTCATGTTGGCAGCAGTGACAGACTTCATGTGCCTCGAGTAGGACTTGTGCTGCAGGGGCTCCATGTCCATGAAGCGGCACAGCTTCACAAGTCCTGCATGGCCCACACCCATGTCCATGGTTGCTGCCACAGCCTGGCGGACAACGACAAAAGGGACGTTACTGGCTTTCTCTTCGTCGATCCTGTCGGACGACAGCGTTGAGTTCAGCACTGCCCCACATGTAGTGCAGTACGTCTCGAACAGACACACAAGGCCGAGGCGATGGTTGACTGCACGGATCTTCAGTGTCGGCTCACTGCACTCTCGACACGCCAGGCCCTTCACCAGCGCTGACAGCATGCTGCACCGAACAAATGATGTCTCGATGGGGTGTCGACGTCGCTCAGCAGCACTGATGCGTTCACGCAGTGGTAGTCCCTGTCGGTATCCAGACTTTCGCTTGGTAGCCGAGATGGGGGTTGTGGCTGCAGATGTTGATGGCTGAGGGGGCTCCAGCTCAGAATCAACCTGCATGGAAAATTATTTGGTATTAGATTGTACATCTGACAATTAGCATAATATCAAAACTAACCAGGGCAGATGAGCTGGACAGTAATCCTTGACATAACTAAAACAGGCACAGGTTTTATGTTAGGCCAATTGGCATTGTCATTTCTGTAATATATGTCTAACATGACAATAGTATAACAGACAACATAGATAATAAGATATATACCATAGTATAATAATATAGACATGAATGTCTGCAAAATTGAAAATGTAAACATACAGATATTACAGTGTCAGTGTGACCTAATAAATTAGCCTAGTTTTATGGCTTCTTTGAATGTCGGTGCCTGGATAATATTCACCCTTCAGGTATTCCAAGTTGGCAAGACATTAGTTGCCAGAAAATATTATGCATAACATCCTGATGCAAACAATGATAGCTTATACGTACGTCAAGTTCTGTCGACGAGGGCATCTGCTCAGGCTCAGCCTCAAGCCGAACTGCCACTGGGCCAGCACTGTGTCCAGCCACGGGTACATCGGCACTCGTGTCAGCTTCACTGCCGCCTTTCTCTCGTTTGCGGATCGCTGACCGTGCCAAACTCAACTGACGGCATCTAGACATCGGCTTTGTACCAAACTGCCGCTTGGCTTTCCCATATCTTCCAGACATCTTCCGTAAAATACAATAATGCGACGCGAAGTGAACAAAAACAGCAATGGCGAACAGAGAAGGGAATTTCCTTTGTGACGCCTTTCCCGGCCAACAGCCAATCAGCGCGCCCCACATGGGGGTGTGTCCGTTTTTGCCAATCGTAGCGACGCTATCGCTCCACAGGAGGTCCTCTTCTAGGTCAAAATGTTCCAAATCTACCAGGGATTTTACAGAACCACTGCAACCATGATGCACTCCTAAAGTGAAGCTACAAGTGGATACCAAATATGTTGGGTGTTGGCAAAGATGGCGGAGCATGCGGCCGCCAAAAGTGTCGTATTTTTCGATCGCGGTTGCGCAAGATTATCACACTAACACATTTATTCATATTTATTCATATTTATTCATATGTATAAAACACACAGATCGACAGTTATAGATAATAATATATTAATATGACAAAAAAAGAAAATGACAAAAAATAAATCAAAATCGAAAACAATAGGATTTTTACGAGATCGTGTCCCCTTAAAGTCGCTACTATGGATATCTACAATCTTACAAGATGATGGCGCTAACGTGTCAATGACGCTTTCAACCTCAGGTGCAAAGCATTCAGGAGTTATAATCTGCCACACCAGCTAGGAAGGAGTTACAACAGCTTTTTTATTCCCCGTGGATAATTAGCACCACTATTTACCAGGAGCGGCTGCATAATCTATAGTTCCCGAATCCTTCCCTAGTTGCTATAACAATGCCGCTACTCTGTGGAATTTGCACCAGTCTAGCTGCTGCGACAGCCAGCCTCGTCAGCGGGTGCAGGCAAACTGCAATAACTTGAAATTGCTGCATTATATTTACGATTACATGAAACATATTTTACATCAACCGTTGCAATATGCAAGTTGCCACAATAATGTATTTTGTTAATATCATGTTTGAAAGGCATCACGTTTATAATTATCACATCTGTATTACAAGCAATTAAGCCATGGTCCAATGCCCCCCATAAATACGCCACTGGATCTTTACAAGTTATATATTGTGTGTGTGTGTGTGTGTGTGTGTGTGTGTGTGTGTGTGTGTGTGTGTGTGTGTGTGTGTGTGTGTGTGTGTGTGTGTGTGTGTGTGTGTGTGTGTGTGTGTGTGTGTGTGTGTGCGGCGTGCATGCGTGCGTGCGTGCGCGCGTGCGTGCGTGCGTGTGTCTGTGTGGCGTTTGGCGGGTGGCGGGCGGCGTGCGGCGTGCGGTGTGTGGCGTGTGCGTGGATTAACCCCCCTATAAATGCCCCACTGGATCTCAAATTATATATATATATATATATATATATATATATATATATATATATATATATATATATATATATATATATATATATATATATATATATATATATATATATATATATATATATATATATATATATACATATACATATACATATAGATTATACTGCTTGAACGAGGCCAAAGGCGTAGCGGCTGACAGAGCGCGTCTTATACATCAAGTAAGAAAAGTAAAGTAAAGGTAAGTTCTTATATTGCGCGGTACCCAATCAGAAGCACTGTACATTTCACGTCATGGTTGACCTGTATATTTCAACACCAATTCGACTTCTCTGGGAATCATTCGGCCACGTTGCAATTACTGCGCGAAGACTATTCGTTCACATAGCCACAGGCTAATGTCCACCATTGTTCACTGCCAGATACTAATTTATGCAATCAACAACACAAGTCCAATATCACCTATCCTCTTCGGGCCCAGTGGCCCATAAGGCTGAAGTGCATCTCCTCCAGCTCGCTCTGTCAGCCGCTACATGTCTGGCCTCGTTCCAGCAGTTCCACTCCATTACGCGTCTTTCATTTTCAACAGTTGATCGCCACGTTGCCTTTTGTTGACCAACCTTTCTTCTACTTTCGGGCGTCCAGGTCAACGTCGTCTCACATTTGCTGTTCTTGTCCATTCAACAACACCGATTTAACAAATGTGTTAAGAAGCCCCAATTTAAATGTCAATGTGTATGTATTTGAATTCCATATTTGCTTTAGCTTCATGAAAGATATTCTATATAGCTTTACGAATTATGTTAACAATGTCATCACCACCTCCTCCTTGCTTACTGAAGTTACCACCCTGGTAGTTACACTTGTCTACTTCCTTTAGTTCTTGATCATCAATTAGAACTCTATTTTTACACTTGCTGTTTATCCTCAATACTTGAGTTTTCTTTTTATTTATTCTTGGTTCTGTCCTTGCTGCAAACTGATTCAGCTGTTTTGTCTTGGTTTGCATGTGTGTGTAGCATGATGACACGAGTACTCTCTCATCGGCAAATTCCAGGTCCTCTGCTGTTGACGTGAAGTTCCATCTTATCCTTGTTTCATTTCCTGCTGTTGTTCTTCTCATTATCCAGTCCACAACCATCAAGCAGATAACTCCAGATATTACATCTCCTTGTTTTAACCTTAAACCACTCAGATTCCTCACCTTCGTCTAATACTGCACATTTACTATCTTCGTATAACATCTGAACCATGTGGATTATCTTGCGTGTAATTCCATAGCTCTCCATGATTTTCCATAGACTCTCTCGGTGCACTGCGTCAAACGCTTTTTCAAAGTCCACAAACGTGATGTATAGAGTTGGCTGCCATTCCAGCTACTTGTTCTATAATATTTCGCAAAATAAAAATATGCTCAACTGTGCCTCTCCCACTTCTGAAACCTGCTTGGTCATCTCTCAACTTGCTGCTAACTCCGTCTCTTATTCTGTCAATGAGTACTCTTCCGAATACTTTACTAGGAACAGATGTCAAAATAATTATTTATTATGTGGATTAAGTGTAAGCCTTGTTTAGCACACTTTTATATTTAAAACAAAGAAATGTGGGCTCCACAGCCTAACGTCCGGCCTATTGACTACGCCCGATGCGAGTCTCCAGGACCTTAGGTTCCTAGAGCCCACATTTCGACACATAAAGCAGTAACATACACAGTATTCCTAGAAGAGATAAAAGTAGCAATGGCAATTACTACCGTAAATCGTAATCACAGAATCACAGTGTTGTAAATGTTATGCACAGCACAGTTGTGACATTAAGCACATGCTATTAAACAAAGCAGACTATGCACACTTGTGTATATATAGACTTAGACTATATTATCTTTTTTTTCAGAATACAACCCTCCGTACGTTGCATAATACTTAAAAGCATTATTATAATCTAAACTAGAATACCGACAAAAGTGGGGTCATTTCGCCGAAACATGTGACTACCCTCCCCAGCTGAGTGAACTGAGGCAAATTATTTTTAGAGATCAACGAAACACTTAAGGATGGGTCAGACGCATAAGAAGATATGGTTTTTCTCCAACGACATCGCGACGACATCGAATAATTAGGCTATATTCTGACAGACGGCGATATTGATGTCGTGTGTGGCGCCATCTGGTAATAGAAGGTCGTTTTTCTCGGGACTTCGTGTTATTGTCAACGGGAAGTCGATCACTACCGCTCAGGTTTCTTACCTTCAGCACGTTCAATAGTTACCCATATCAGTATTGAGACCGGAAAGGTTTAAAGATTCGAAGGTTTGTATTCAGCAGTTTTATCATTTATAGTCGACCGTTGTGTAAGGGTCTAAGACTAAGCCTAAGGCACAGCCGCAGGCGCAGGCAAACTTTTCTGTACTTTTAGTTCTGCAGTTTAGCACCGCACCCTAAATAACCATGAAAATGATTATAACGCCAAACTTTTCCACACATATATACTCATGTGATGTGACATGTTACGTGATCAAAAATCACAATTGCTGTGTAATAAACGATAAAATTTGACAAAAAAAGTAAACATCATTAGCCAGACTTCGCGATGTGTGAATTTCTCAGGAACTCCGCTTGGCGGCGCCACTATAACTGATGGTGGGTTAAGACCACATTTATTTTTCACATATTATGTGACCATTACAGTCATTTGCAAAAGTATAACACCAGGCACGATTTTTAAGCATTTTACGGTATGGCATCAGATTGCATCAGAAGTGAGTACTTCCAGGTCATTTGTCTGCTGCTGTCAGTATCGATTAGGTGTTTTTCAGTTTTGTCTTCATCCCTAAAATGGGCAAAAAATCGTCTTTGACAGAGGTTCTAAGGGCACAAATAGTGACTCTACATGGAGAAGGATATATGGAAACAGACATTAGTGCTAAATTACGTTATTCCAAGACAGCCGTGCACAACGCCATCGTCAAATTCAATACTGATGGCACTTTTCGTGACAGTAAAAGGAGTGGTCGTCCATGGAAAACTATGCTCAGGGATGACCACGCAATGAGACGCATCGTGATGCGCTCGCCAATGAGCTGATGCAAGAAAATTCGGGCTGCTTTACGCTTAAAAGGTACGGAAATAAGTCTCAGTACTGTTTCAAGACGTCTCAGCAAGGAATTTGGGCTCAAGTTCCGCAAGCCGGCCCGGAAGCCACGTCTGACACCTGTGATGAAAAAAGAGACTGGACTTTGCGACATCGCCACTGGACTCTCGCACAGTGGCAGAAAGTGTTGTTCTCAGATGAATCGACCATGCAACAGTTTATACCTCGCAAGAGGCACGGTAGGCGATTTGATGAGAAATATAAAGCAGCCACAATAAAACACCAACCAAGTCAGATGATTTGGGGTGCCATGTCATGTTTTGGCCCTCCTGGTCTGTTTTTTATTCCACCTTACACCACTATGAATGGACCTAGGTACGTGGAGTTGCTGAAGGAGAAGCTGAAACTGCATATGGACATCCACAAATGTACCGTTTGCATGCAAGATGGCGCTCCTTGTCACCGATCCAAGGTAGCCACTGATTTCCTCAAGAAGAACAAAATCTCTGTCCAGGAATGGCCTGGGAACAGCCCAGATCTAAATCCCATTGAGAACCTGTGGACTATAATGAAGGATAAGGTGGCAGACAAACAACCATCAAGGCTCAAAACTTGAAACAAGCTATCAAGGACGTTTGGGTCACCGAAATCACCCAGGAGTACTGCAAATCTCTGGTTTCTAGCATGCCACATCGCATCCAGGCGGTCATTGTCAGCAAAGGAGGCCACACTAAATACTAAAAAGTAGAGACACTGACACTTTTGGATGACATAAAGTTTCATATTATGCTGTACTACATTTATTTGGCGAAATAAACTGATATAATGTTATATGAAGGCCAAAAAATCACAGTTTTGTCAAATTTCTTCAAAAAATCGTGCCTGGTCTTAAACTTTTGCAAATGACTGTACAGTGTTCGAAATTAAAGTCTTTTTATCGGCGGCTGCCGATTCAAAATAATTCCCGCCGATTCATGTATACAAAATGCGTAAGTTATCAGCCCCACCCGCCGATTCATCCTGGTGGCCACAGCTGGATCGGAGTGTATTAGTGATGCACATTACAGTACTTACTAATATATGCTAATTCGATATAAAATAAAATTGTGACAAACTACTTCTTCCTGCCAGCGACAAATTGCTGCCAAGGCAAAGGCGATGTCCGCACATGCATGGGAAACCCCTTGCATATGTGACATGGATGCCTATTGGATGATTCACATTTGACGACGTCAGTATCTTGGGGAATACCAGGGATACAACCAAGGCAAAGATGGCAGAGGAAGTTGCGAGAACCGTAGAGTCCGACAATGTTTGAAGGATATTTCGCCAATTTACTTTACTTTACTGGTGATACTAAGGAGGCAGACAATCCGATTGACAATGTAATGTGCCAAGACATTCTGTTTAATGCGATATTTGGCTGTGAATTTGGAGGCTTTGATTTGGGGTGAATTGAGAACGGCATACCATGCCAGGCCCAGGGCAGTGGCCAGTGCGTGCGAAACGTCGGCATCAAACATAATGTTTCTTTCAACAATTGTAACTGTTTCGCAAATAAAACTCACATTGAAATGTTTATTAAATTCATTACTTTATTTTATTGGTCTCCTAATTATAAGAAATGAACGACAATATTTGGTATGGTTTATATTTATTAAATTATTATATATCTAATTTAAACTTAAAGCAGTGTGTGTTTTTGTTTTCATACACGAAAACTTTATTACGTATACTTATGATTAATACATTTTTGTGGGACCAGTTCAAACTCACCTGGGCTGATTTAAAATAGAACTGGGCCAGTTCATTTTTTTATCTCAGACACAGCAATATAACATTTCTAGTAACATTGTCTGACAAGACACAAATTAACATTGTTAGTTTGCTTCATAAAGGAATACATCTTAATTATATAAATGCATACCTTAATGTTTGTTTATTTTTATGTCTCCTACTTGTGTATTGGTATTCTGAAATTTGTAATCGTATTGTGTGTGTAAGATGGTCAGGCAATTTGTCTGAACAAGTTAGTGTTACAGATGGTGTGAGATGTGCTGCATAGCAAACACATAGATTTTTGTAATAACATTTTACAAAGCTTATTTAAATATTATAACAAATATAGCACCTAAGAGATTATAAAAACTAACCATGTGCAACTAAAATCAAGAATATCACGCCATTGGTTTAGTCAAAATGTGTTCTAAAATAGGAAGATTCTTGTCATTTCTACAGTTTTCGTGTACTCGATATACCCATTGTTATTCTCTGTATCATTCTTTAATTTTGCACATATAAACAGTATCAATATGTCTACATATTCAGAAAATTTAAGAGTTATAGTTTATCAAGTTAGAGGCACTGGAAAACAGGTGAAAATAATGTGTGCAATTTTGTTCACAATCTTTTTCATATTATTACGCATTACAGACACAATTTGCATGTAAACGCAAAAGCATAGCCATTGGTTAAAATTTAAGTAATTTCTCAGACCTTAACTTTTTTAATTTCATGAATATTGCTTGATTCGACACAGAATTACCCAAATGCATAGTCAGTGTATTAAATACCCTGACTTGTTGTTGATATTAAATTTAAGATGTCAAATTTAACTATATGCCCTTATTTTCTTGACATTGTAGGAAAACTTTTCCAGGATTCTAAAAAAACGTTACAATGGTTGCCTACGTGAAAATCAGGTGTGGTCTAACCCCACGTCAGTTATAGTGGCGTCGCCAAACGGAGTTCCTGAGAATTTCACGCATCGCGAAGCCTTTGCTAGCGATGTTTAGTTTTTGTAAATTTTTATCGTTTAGTACACAGCAAGTGTATTTTTTGATCAAGTGACATGTGACGTAGTGTGAGTATATATGTGGTAGATATATGTGGAGAAGTTTGGCAGCTGTAGGTGACCGTTTTCGTGGTTATTTTGGGTGCGACGCTAAACTGCAAAAGTATCAACTTTTCTCGGTAAAAACGAAGTAAAAGGTTTCACTTTTCGTTTCGTTACATGACACATACCTTAGCCCAACCTTGTTCAGGGCTAGGATACCTTTACTTTAGGCTTAGACTTAGCCTTAGGCTAGTAAGGTAGGCTTTAGACAAAGTCAATCGCCATACAATTTTGTTCTATCTGACTTACTATTCTACATGACCGGCTGTAATCTTGTACTGGGCCGGGGCAGACGATTCTGCCTAGGTCGGACAGGCTTAACCTTAGCAAGTATGTGTCGGATGTTTCGGTCCATAATAACGGGTTCGGCCCATGGCCATGGGCTGAACCAACCAACGGCAACGGTCGTCGCGACCGGTGAATCGTGAAGGGATCATGCCTCAGTTACGAATGTAGGGCACAGTAATTTTAGATATGTGTAATTTTCAAAAAATCATATCTGACATAACTGCATTTGAGCAGACACATTGGCAAGTTTGCTGGTAGAACATGTTAGCAGTGTAACCGTGGATTTTTAGATGATTTCAATAGGCGGAAGGATTTTTGGCAATTTTTTCGCCACAAAGCGCGTGTGCGTAGTAATTTATGCAGAAATTGGTAAACATTGACGGATATGGCACGTTCAGCCATTTTAAAAGAGTTAGAAATATGTGATTTTGACAAAACTCGACCAGCATGTCAATGAGATGATGACAACGGCAGGAAAGAAGTTTCAGAATTTTTGATGGTCCCTTTTTCTTATAATCGTGCAAAACGTTAACATGGTCGCCTATGGAAAACGTAACAGTAGGGCTGAACCAAAATAGGCACCCTGGCAACGGAAATGCGGTAGCCATCTAACAGTCATTGAGGAGTGTTTTTTTATCAAAAATATACTGATAAAATGCATGAAACGTGTGTATGTCACCAAACAATGAGTGTTTAGTGTGGACAAGCTGCACAAAAGGAAGAATATGGAGTTATTAATTGCCGACTCAGATGTGGCTACAGTCGTGTAGTGACAGTGTATAGGCCCAGTTACATGCTCCAGCATAGAATCACACGAATAAATCAAAACGGCTGCTAACTTGCCTCATGTTGCGTGCGTTTGACTTAGAACATTGTCTATGTCCGGCTAGTTAATATTATATTATTATATAAATTTTATTAATTCCATCTAGTCAACAAGAACATTACTTGTTAAGTGCCGCTATTGTTTAAACTTTGTAACCGTCTCCTTTAAGAGGTATCCTATAACTGATCTACTATATATATATAATTTAAAATAAATGTACATTTTAATGTTGTGCTATAAAGTTTGATGTGCATCAGCTGATATGTTAAGCTATTTGATGGCTAATGAGATATTTAGTTGTCAATAAACACAATTTTTTTTTTTTCGTATGTTAAAATTGCCCGAAAGAATTTATGGTAAGTTAAAAGCATAAAATAAGCACATTTTTGCATGGGAAAGCAAAGTTAATTTTCATAAATGTCTATTCGCCATGTCTCGATACCCATTTCATGTTCTATGCAGTTCTTTGTAAGAGAACGGACACATGGAGTTGAAGGTATGCAAGCCTAACCGTAGCTAACCCCATCTCTAGCTAACCCCATATCTAGCTAACCCCATCTCTAGCTAACCCCATCCCTAGCTAACCCTAACTACGAAGTGGTTTACAGAAGATATAGCCATTCCCAAAGGCATATGTTCATAGGAAAAGTGAACAGTTTGCTTGGAAAAGGCAGACAGCAGTAACGATCACGAATAGCATGGTACAGGCTGGATGCCAAAATGGAAATTTGCTCAAAATTAGGGGGTATGGCACCAGTTTGTGAGGGAGCAGGTAGCTATTTTGCAACAGAATATCACTGGTGATATTTGTTATGTGGCCCAGTGCATTGGTAATATTGTGTAACAAATTTGGACAGAATAGTTGTATGTTGGTTGTGTCACAGCCACTGGAAGCATTGCATAGATCAGCATTTTCAGATGTGGCCGCAACGGGTATCTGGTCATGTGACACCCCTTTATGGTGGCGTATCCAAATCAAGCAGTACACCATGTACCCTATCAAGTAGAAGCACGAAAGCAGTCACATAAACAATAAAATTTAACAAGTCTGACACATTGGAATTCACTCAAAATCCTGTTAAATGTGACAAATTGTCACTTTTCGGACAAAGTTGCGCCATACTTGGTCAAAATTCAAGCAATTATATAAATATTAATTTGAAAATAAGTAGTTGGTATATTTGAAGAGAGAGTAAGTAGGTTTCATTGGTTCGCAATGCGCTAGAAATCTAGTATACATGGTCTATGATTTATCAAGTGTCAAAATTTACATATAATTAAATTATGTGACTGGTTTTCAGCTAATATTATGGGCAGGGCATTGTTTTGATTTGGCTGTGAAACAAATAATAATGACGTGACAAGCAGGAGTGTTCCATAATGGGTTTACATATACATTGTGCCGCAACATGATATAAAATTGGACACTTTATCAGAAAAAAGCTTCCCTATTTGGGATCATGCCTCAGTTAGACTTCCTGGTGTGTTACACACGAATGTAGGGCACAGTAATTTTAGATATGTGTAATTTAAAAAAAATCATCATCTGACATGACTGCATTTGAGCAGACACATTGGCAAGTTTCCTGGTAGAACATGTTAGCAGTGTAACCGTGGATTTTTAGATGATTTCAATAGGCAGAAGGATTTTTGGCAATTTTTTCGCCACAAGGCACGTGTGCGTAGTAATTTATGCAGAAATTGGTAAACATTGACTGATATGGCACGTTCAGCCATTTTAAAAGAGTTAGAAATATGTGATTTTGACAAAACTCGACTAGCATGTCAATGAGATGATGACAACAGCAGGAAAGAAGTTTCAGAATTTTTGATGGTCCCGTTTTCTTATAATCGTGCAAAACGTTAACATGGTCGCCTATGGAAAACGTAACAGTAGGCTGAACCCTGAACTGTCTTCGCTCGCATGGGTCGAACCATCCGTGTAGGTAATTGATGCCAGTGGGCCGAAACGACTAACGAATTCTAACTGGGGAATTCTGTTGTATGGCGTGGTTTGCTCTTATGTCGAAACACGTTCTCCGATATTCCTAAGTTTACGGCAGGTCAGGGACCGCGGTATATCACGCAGTGCAACAACACAACAACAGAAAGATTGAAAACTGTCAGAATTTCTTTGTGACATTTATTAACAACTACCAATAGAACAATACATAATTTGCCAACACTACTACAAATAAAATCATGATGCGCATGCACTATACGGGTAAACCAATATATATATCACGCACGCATGCACTATATATATATATATATATATATATGTTGTTATATTATCATGTGAGCGTTTACGCATGTTTCTGTGCGCAATCATAATTTCTTTTTTTATTGAATCAAGCCATGGGCTGAAACGACTATTCTTAGAATTCCGCTACTAGTGTGAGCTGAATCGTCCAAAGCTGAATTCAATAGTGACACAGTTTTCAGTGAACTTGAGTGGAGTGGGCCGAACCATCCATCTGCGTGGGCCGAAACGACTAGGCCAAATCATCCGTCAGCGTGGGCCGAACCAGTCATTTGCCGAACCATCCAGGACCCAGCTTAGGATACTTTTGGATGGTTCTGATCGCAGGATTCTTGTGTTTCCTAATTTATCAGATCTTCATCATCTAACACTAATTCAAGACTTCCGGTTCCAATTATAAATGATGCTTCAAAGTTTTATAAAATCACCTGGTTGGACCAGAATTTGTCCAGGCAGTTTTTAAATGAATTTATGGATTTTGTCTGTAGACTGTAATACTGATTCGGGGAGGGTATTCCATGGCTTAGTAACTCTGAGAGGGAAAAGCATTTTTTCTTACATTTATATTTGATCTTTGGGTAAAATTTAGCATATGACCTGTATTCCCTGTCCTGAAAGATGCTCCCTCGCATTTTAAAACATTGGTGCGGATTCATTGTCATATAATTTGTGCATAGTTAAAAAACTTCTATCATGTATCCTAGTAAACATCTGTATGCTAGTGAGGTTAGGTTATGTGATTTTAGTCTTTCTACATAATTAACATAAGTTAGGTTACTCATAACTGGTCATTCTTTGGTTGCTCTTCTCTTCTCTGGAGTGAATTCAAAAATGAATTGGAATTATTTAAATCAATTCAATTCCTGAATTGGAATTGAAAGATTTTCACCAAGTTGAATTGGAATTGAAAGAAATGAATTGAACCTAATTTTCTTGTGCTGCTGTGCAGTTCTTTATTTCCAAATGAAATTAGAAATCTACAATTTCTTTTATTTTATTTCCAATGTGGTCTTCAATCCAACTCTTGAAATACATACGAACTCAAAGTCTTTGTAGCAGCTAAACATTCATTTGTACACCATTTGAAGATCTGAGGTGAGAACATGTGCCCAAATTTGAGCAGTGGGTTTGCCTGGCAATGTTACTATGTGGCAATTGGAAAAAGGAACTCGGAAGTTCTGCTCCAATCAAACTATGGTGGGGTGTGGTGAGCTTACTTTGAATTCAATACAGGTTGCAGCTCCTGCTCTAAGATAACATTTGTTGTCTGCCTGCACATATCTGAAACCATGCCCTTTGTGTGTGCTAGGAATGTGTGACCCCATAGCCACCCCAATGGGGCATCCCAAACATTGGCTTGCTACTCCTGCATTGTTTCATTGAGCAGGTATTTCTGAAACCATAAAATGATCAGCGTACTGGTCTTTTCTGCTTACTCTGCCATTGTCTGTACATTGTTTACAATTACTAGCTGTTGGAATAACATACAAACAAACCTGCTATTTTGTAAGTTTGCATCAATAGATGTAATAGAAAAGTAATAGATTATTATCTATTACTTTAGGATATATTACTATTACTTTTGAAAATAGTTCCTCTATTACTATTGCAGAGAAAACCGTCTATTACAATTATATACTGGGTATTACTATTTTTATTACCCCATGCGTTTGTGTTGGATAAACTCCAATATAATTAATTTGGAATTGAATTTGATTTGAATTGGAATTGAATTGAAAAAAATTAATTGAATTGGAATTTATTAAATTGAATTGAAAAGAATTGGAATTGATTAAATGGAATTGACCCGAGCTCTGGTCCATATAAATGACGTCTGTATGATTACCATTATCTAAAACTTTAATAATGATCCTTTCTATACATTTACATAACATACTTGTAAGGCTTACTAGATGATAATTGCTTGCTAATGACGTATTTCCTTTTCCATATATTGCTTTTCCCTTCTTTTTTTTCTAATTTGGAATACTAGCTGTTTTTATCCAGGTTTGTTTAAGCTTAGACCCAGTCTGCAGAATTGTCACCACACAACTAAGTCAAATACTAGTCAACTGCATCTACTTTCAGGTAAACTTTCGACAGCACATCATGTCACAAAGCCAACCTGCATCCAATGGCACATCTGCTATAAAAAAATCACAGGAAGAAATAGACCGTGCTCTAGCGGAACAGCTACACAAGCAGCTGAATGATGAGACTCCTCACCAACCACCAGGTGGCAGTGCTAGTCTCGACGAAGAGGAGGGAGATCTTTATGGCGACAACAGCTACCACTCATACGAAGACAGCAAGCCGGATTACAGCTGCGATGAAGCACCTGCAGCCATTCTGCAGACTCATACCATTGTTCCTGGTGGTCAGTCAGTCAGTGACTCCAAAACAGACTCGGCAATAGCCTTCAAGCTGCAAACGGAAGAAATAGTTGCCAACCAAGATATCAGTAATCAGCTACAGGTATGTTCAACTTTGCCTCCTGTTTTGAATCTTTAAATACGTTCAGAATACATGTGACAATGAATCAGTTAATTTAATTGTGATATAACACCAGTGCACATGTCAAGATAATATATGTTGCTTCTAGAGACCAATGTGCCTAAATATTCCACAGTTATGGTCAGATAAATGTATGTAAAAGTTGTTGAACATTGATAAAAAAACTGTATTTTTTAATGGTAAGTGTATGAAGTACAACACCGTGATCTGTTCAGTCTGGAAGATGTTTGCATGAATGAGTTTTAGTTTCTTTGTAATATAGACCAATGTTAGCCTTTGTTAGGATATTTCTACACATGTGCAATCGGTTAGAATAGCAGCCACAGAACTATTGATCTTGTTAAACACTTCATCTAGGATAAATTATTATACGATTTAACATATTGCAACACTATTTGGAAATCATGCCTTGTATAACAAAGGAACTCAGAAGTTCTGCTCCAATCAAACTATGGTGGGGTGTGATGAGCTTACTTTGAATTCAATACAGGTTGCAGCTCCTGCTCTAAGATAACATTTGTTGTCTGCCTGCACATATCTGAAACCATGCCCTTTGTGTGTGCTAGGAATGTGTGACCCCATAGCTACCCCAATGGGGCATCCCAAACATTGGCTTGCTACTCCTGCATTGTTTCATTGAGCAGGTATTTCTGAAACCATAAAATGATCAGCTTACTGGTCTTTTCTGCTTACTCTGCCATTGTCTGTACATTGTTTACAATTACTAGCCGTTGGAATAACATACAAACAAACCTGCTATTTTGTAAGTTTGCATCAATAGATGTAATAGAAAAGTAATAGACTATTATCTATTACTTTAGGATATATTACTATTACTTTTGAAAATAGTTCCTCTATTACTATTGCAGAGAAAACCGTCTATTACAATTATATATTACTATTTTTATTACCCCATGCGTTTGTGTTGGAAAAACTCCAATATAATTAATTTGGAATTGAATTTGATTTGATTTGAATTGAAAAAAAATGAATTGAATTGGAATTTATTAAATTGAATTGAAAAGAATTTGAATTGGAATTGATTAAATGGAATTGACCCGAGCTCTGGTCCATATAAATGACGTCTGTATGATTACCATTATCTAAAACTTTAATAATGATCCTTTCTATGCATTTACATAACATACTTGTAAGGCTTACTAGATGATAATTGCTTGCTAATGACTTATTTCCTTTTCCATATATTGCTTTCCCTTCTTTTTTTTCTAATTTGGAATACTAGCTGTTTTTATCCAGGTTTGTTTAAGCTTAGACCCAGTCTGCAGAATTGTCACCACACAACTAAGTCAAATACTAGTCAACTGCATCTACTTTCAGGTAAACTTTCGACAGCACATCATGTCACAAAGCCAACTTGCGTCCAATGGCACATCTGCTATAAAAAAATCACAGGAAGAAATAGACTGTGCTCTAGCGGAACAGCTACACAAGCAGCTGAATGATGAGACTCCTCACCAACCACCAGGTGGCAGTGCTAGTCTCGACGAAGAGGAGGGAGATCTTTATGGCGACAACAGCTACCACTCATACGAAGACAGCAAGCCGGATTGCAGCTGCGATGAAGCACTTGCAGCCATTCTGCAGACTCATACCATTGTTCCTGGTGGTCAGTCAGTCAGTGACTCCAAAACAGACTCGGCAATAGCCTTCAAGCTGCAAACGGAAGAAATAGTTGCCAACCAAGATATCAGTAATCAGCTACAGGTATGTTCAACTGTGCCTCCTGTTTTGAATCTTTAAATACGTTCAGAATACATGTGACAATGAATCAGTTAATTTAATTGTGATATAACACCAGTGCACATGTCAAGATAATATATGTTGCTTCTAGAGACCAATGTGCCTAAATATTCCACAGTTATGGTCAGACAAATGTATGTAAAAGTTGTTGAACATTGATAAAAAAACTGTATTTTTTAATGGTAAGTGTATGAAGTACAACACCATGATCTGTTCAGTCTGGAAGATGTTTGCATGAATGAGTTTTAGTTTCTTTGTAATATAGACCAATGTTAGCCTTTGTTAGGATATTTCTACACATGTGCAATCGGTTAGAATAGCAGCCACAGAACTATTGATCTTGTTAAACACTTCATCTAGGATAAATTATTATACGATTTAACATATTGCAACACTATTTGGAAATCATGCCTTGTATAACAAAGGAACTCAGAAGTTCTGCTCCAATCAAACTATGGTGGGGTGTGATGAGCTTACTTTGAATTCAATACAGGTTGCAGCTCCTGCTCTAAGATAACATTTGTTGTCTGCCTGCACATATCTGAAACCATGCCCTTTGTGTGTGCTAGGAATGTGTGACCCCATAGCTACCCCAATGGGGCATCCCAAACATTGGCTTGCTACTCCTGCATTGTTTCATTGAGCAGGTATTTCTGAAACCATAAAATGATCAGCTTACTGGTCTTTTCTGCTTACTCTGCCATTGTCTGTACATTGTTTACAATTACTAGCCGTTGGAATAACATACAAACAAACCTGCTATTTTGTAAGTTTGCATCAATAGATGTAATAGAAAAGTAATAGACTATTATCTATTACTTTAGGATATATTACTATTACTTTTGAAAATAGTTCCTCTATTACTATTGCAGAGAAAACCGTCTATTACAATTATATATTACTATTTTTATTACCCCATGCGTTTGTGTTGGAAAAACTCCAATATAATTAATTTGGAATTGAATTTGATTTGATTTGAATTGGAATTGAATTGAAAAAAAATGAATTGAATTGGAATTTATTAAATTGAATTGAAAAGAATTTGAATTGGAATTGATTAAATGGAATTGACCCGAGCTCTGGTCCATATAAATGACGTCTGTATGATTACCATTATCTAAAACTTTAATAATGATCCTTTCTATGCATTTACATAACATACTTGTAAGGCTTACTAGATGATAATTGCTTGCTAATGACTTATTTCCTTTTCCATATATTGCTTTCCCTTCTTTTTTTTCTAATTTGGAATACTAGCTGTTTTTATCCAGGTTTGTTTAAGCTTAGACCCAGTCTGCAGAATTGTCACCACACAACTAAGTCAAATACTAGTCAACTGCATCTACTTTCAGGTAAACTTTCGACAGCACATCATGTCACAAAGCCAACTTGCGTCCAATGGCACATCTGCTATAAAAAAATCACAGGAAGAAATAGACTGTGCTCTAGCGGAACAGCTACACAAGCAGCTGAATGATGAGACTCCTCACCAACCACCAGGTGGCAGTGCTAGTCTCGACGAAGAGGAGGGAGATCTTTATGGCGACAACAGCTACCACTCATACGAAGACAGCAAGCTGGATTGCAGCTGCGATGAAACACTTGCAGCCATTCTGCAGACTCAAACCATTGTTCCTGGTGGTCAGTCAGTCAGTGACTCCAAAACAGACTCGGCAATAGCCTTCAAGCTGCAAACGGAAGAAATAGTTGCCAACCAAGATATCAGTAATCAGCTACAGGTATGTTCAACTGTGCCTCCTGTTTTGAATCTTTAAATACGTTCAGAATACATGTGACAATGAATCAGTTAATTTAATTGTGATATAACACCAGTGCACATGTCAAGATAATATATGTTGCTTCTAGAGACCAATGTGCCTAAATATTCCACAGTTATGGTCAGACAAATGTATGTAAAAGTTGTTGAACATTGATAAAAAACTGTATTTTTTAATGGTAAGTGTATGAAGTACAACACCATGATCTGTTCAGTCTGGAAGATGTTTGCATGAATGAGTTTTAGTTTCTTTGTAATATAGACCAATGTTAGCCTTTGTTAGGATATTTCTACACATGTGCAATCGGTTAGAATAGCAGCCACAGAACTGTTGATCTTGTTAAACACTTCATCTAGGATAAATTATTATACGATTTAACATATTGCAACACTATTTGGAAATCATGCCTTGTATAACAGCTAATCCTAATGGCAAACAGTATCCCATTTTCACGAACTAACGTGTTAACATAGAAACCCATAATGCCTAGTCTCAGAGTTGTCACCATGTTGACAGTGTCATTCTTTCTATCTAACATATAGACAGACGGGCAGACAGAACCAGGGTTTGTTTCATTTACAATTGTCAATAACATCCAATTACACAGCATAAAAAAAAATTCCAATTAGATCACTTCCAAAAATATCAACTACAATTACAGTGGTTTAAAAAAATCACAAGTCAGTTGCTTTTAAAAATCAGTTTCAATAATGGCGCTTATAAAGGGTCATGTTGCAATGGTCCATAGTTCAGTACATCTACGTTGTTTTGTAAATGAATATTACGTGTATCATTACTGTTAATTTGTGGACAGGGTATTAGGTAAATTCATGCATTCTTGTTGCCACGGTTGGGTGCAATTACAAATTCGGTCAGTCATAATTACACAGCTTCTTAGAAACCAATTTACAATCACAGTGTTCTAAGACAATCAGTTACACTATAATTGTAATTAATTACGAATTTCACAATTACAATTAAATAAATAAAACATTTTCAGGAGGATGAGGAATTGGCACGGTCACTTTCACAAGCCGAGTCACAAGAACAGCATAAACAGCCCGCAATACCAACATATCCATGTGGGCAAGATATGGTCGAAGGCTTATCTGACCCTTTGGCACAATTGGCGCTAGGGGTGGCTGGCCGTTTCAACAACAACAGCCCCCACCATCGCTGGAGACAAGGGCGTGGTAACAGGCATTGGCATGGGGGTAGACATGGAAGACATCGTGGAGGTGAAGAACATGAAGTGGATGAAGACAATTATGAGGTAAGAAAGACACTGGCTGGGAATTGGAAGAAATCCATGTTGCAAATTCTTATACATGTGTTACTTTGTTTTAAATGTTCCGAGTGGTGTATACACTGTCAAGTTGGTGTGGTTGATTCAAGGTTTGTTGTGCAAGGTTTGTTATAGGAGAAAACAAAATGTATATGTGGCATTTGATGTCGGCAATGCTTAGCATGTTTAGTGCATGTTCAAAGACAATGTTAAATTTATAATGTAAAAGTAACAGCTACCTTTCAAATGTAACCATGATGGTGTCATGGTAGACACTGACAACTAGAATATATTGTTGTACAACCAGAATATATTGTTGTACAACCAGAAGATATTGTTGTACAACCAGAAGACATTGTACCATTAGGCATTTTAGACTGAAAGGTAACTGTTATTTTTACATTACATTGATTGGATGTTTAGAGGTGGTCCATTTTGCAGAACATTATATTTATTATGCCCAAGTTGTGGAGTTGAATCATTGAATTATAATATGCTTCCCTGTGCCTTAGGTGGGTGATCATTGCGAAGATCTTTGCCTTTATACTTTATATCTTTGGCTGACAAGGTTATATACCATCTAAACAGTTTCTGTCAGCAGTTATGTAGAAAGCTGACACATTTAAGCAAGACAACTATTTCAACCATGCACATGTGTTGTATCCTGAGAAACTAAAAAATTAATTAAAGGTAATAAAAACAAGGCACTAGCTAAAATGCTTTTTCTGTGTGTACAAAAAGTTTATTATTGTACGTACTATGTGCCAACAGAATAATTTAACCTAAAAATTTATTTATAGGTAAAATTAGATGTTTAATGCATCTAACTCGCAAAGCGCACGTAAAAATTCGAAGTTAATGAGATGAGCGATCACGTGGTTTGGTGACGTCACTGATGACATGGGTTTACATTCAGTCAGTGATTTCTATTTAATGCTTCAGAATAGTTTCACTTGCGTTACTGTGGGGGCAGCAGTGGCCTAGTGGTTAAGGTGTTGGACTCTAAATTCAAGGGTTGTGAGTTCAAGACCCACACTGGTCACGGTTCGTTTTCGAAGCTTAGGCAATTTCGTTTACCCTACTTTGCCTCAGTCTACTCAGCTGTAAATGAGTACAAACACTGTTTGGAAGGTACCTGCGATGGACTAGTGTCCCGTCCAGGAGAGTCAGTATAACTGCACTCTAAGTTGCTTCGCACTACAGAAACCAGGTTTAAGCACTGGCCATATAAGCCTTCATGGCTTCCTAAGGCATAATGCCTGGGGGATGACTTTACCTACCTACCTACTATGGCGAGCGGTGGCGATGTAAATTTTCCAGAATAAAAAGTAAAATTTTACGATTTTGAACTGCTAGCGGCAACCGCAGAATCGTCTTCAAATTTGGCTCTTTCAGAGCAGTTTACCGATACTAGTAGACTTTGATTTCAATCTTATTTACTTTCTGACCTAAACATGAAAAGAACCACATAGCACTGCCAAACTTCTCATATATCTACCATATGCATACACATGTGATGTGGTCAAAACATTACTCTTACTTCCATATAAAGATAAAAATTTACAAAAAAACTCGTCATCTATGCCTAGCTTCTCAGAGCTAGACATGAAAGATATAGCTAGGTTTTGTTTTTGTAATTTGTTATCATTACATGGAAGTAAGAGTAATGTTTGACCATGTGACATGTATATATGTATGGTAAATATGTGAGAAGTTTGGCAGCTCTAGGTGGTTGTTCTCATGGTTATGTCAGAAAGTAAACATCACAATAGCAGGAGTACCGGGTAGTGCTGATGGGTGGTGGTTACTTTGGACCTCTGTGAATTTGGCCCAACTGCTATGTGCATGAATCCGGTCACTTTATAATGGCATGAATGAGAGGTGAATTTGGACGATGTTTTTTTCGGCTTGGTGATTTCGGTGCCTGCTGTGAATAAAAGACCACGCTTCACATTCAAAATGATCTGATGAAAAACACTGTGTAGATCAAAGACCATATGCAGGCGGCTCCATTGTATTTACAATAGAGTAATCACTTATCACTGTCATCGCTCTGTATTTAATTTATTGAGCATATTTCTTGGGAGAATTTCTCCTGATGAGGGGTAGTATGAGGCGCTGTAACGGACAAAAGGGTGATGAAACAGCAAAATCTGTCGAGTTCTGCGAGAACCATCAAGTTCTGGCTGCGATATTGATCGAGTTTTGTGAGGACCGTCGAGTTTTGTGAGAACCGTCGAGTTCTGTGAGAACCATCGAGTTCTCTGAGACCCGTTGAGTTCTCTGAGAACCATCAAGTTTTGTGACAATCATCAAGTTCTCTGAGAACCATTGAGTTCTGTGAGAACCATCGAGTTCTGCAAGGACCATCGAGTCTGGTTACCACTGAAAATAGCGTTGTGGGAAGTACTGCAAAGTAATGCCACAAAAAATATAATATAATTTACTACCCAGATAAAAGTAGCTAAAAGTTACCATAACAGAGTAATTTATATTTCATATATTTTTATGAATCACCCACAAAGTCATTCTCCCAGAGGACAATAAATGAATGGAAAAAATAACTTGTAAATGTTATCAACGTGAATATGCTTTTAAAATAAAAATTGACAGTTAAGACGACAATGTTACGAGACGGCCTAATCCAGCAGTGCCCTTGGAGTTCCAACATAGTGAAGTAAGTCCTTTCTGCACAAGTAACATGTGATTCCTTCTCATCATAATGCATACAGATGGGATATTTTCCTGAAATAGTTTATACTTGGGGAAACCCAAGTTTTCATCAATTTTTAAATGTGTCGTCTAAAATAACATATGTAATATGTAGAAACTATTTAGGTCAAACAATATATGAATCTTCACATTTTACCAATGAGAACGATCGTCCAGAATATGTTGTTTTGCCCAAGCCTCAGTTAATGTGAAAAACCATAAGAAAAAAGGTTGAATGTTGGCCAAAAAAATTCCAACCAACATTTTTATCAGACGAAAATATCTTGTTTCATTTGCAAACCTAGCTTATTTTCTTGGAAATTTTCAACACTACTTCTGCCACATTGACACAATAAGTCTATACAACTGTTACACAAGTTCAGTAATAACAACTGTGACTCATCCCATCTGGCTGCTCAGCTCCAAGGCAGGAATATAGGAGGTTCATAATAGCTTTAAATTTTTTTCGTATAAAACGTACATTACTTTAAACTGACAAAGCTTAAATCTAGATCGCCCTCACTGTTGTTCTGGTTCTGCATAAATGTCCTGAAAAAGTGGTAATGTTCTAAAAACAGATTTGTTTTACTTTATGTTTTAACCTGATCTGCATGGGTAATTAGCACTGTTTTATTTTCAGTTGGCCACAAATGTAACATTGCCTCACGAGCCCCCATATGAGGAAGAGGAGGAACGCCCTGAAGTGGCGAATATTGTAAGTCATCATCTATTTCTCAAATCTAAGAGGCAAACATCTGTGTTTAAATATTTTTAAGCTAACTAACCAGTATATTTGTCTTCTCATTGCTAGTAGATGGCTAAAGGTCCATCCACAATTAAATGTTATCGCTCGTCATGTTGTAGAATCATTTTGCAAAAAAATCAAACCCATCTAGTATCCACTATGACATGCTAGCTCTAGTGTCCACTATGACATGCTAGCTCTAGTATCCACTACTAGCTCGTTTGTGTAAATGTGTTATTTAGAGTTTTGATGAAATCATTGAACATTTAAAATAATTTTTACCTGATCCAGTAAAAATTTGATATAAAATGGGCATAAGTAGTCAGTTAAATGTTTTGTAGTCAAATGCTTCACATTAAAACGTTCAGTGATCCCTAGAAATCACTTGTACATGATTCATAGTCACATAAAAAACTTTTTTTTATTCTGAAAACTTGTTTTCAGAATAAAAAACGTAGTTGAACACAAACATACAGCATTTTATGTCAAAGAACGTGTCACCCCATTTATTTATTGTTGCATGATTGTGGCATATGTTACATGTCAAAGAATGTATCACCCCATTTATTTATTGTTGCATGATTGTGGCATATGTTACATGTCAAAGAATGTATCACCCCATTTATTTATTGTTGCATGATTGTGGCATATGTTACATGTCAAAGAATGTATCACCCCATTTATTTATTGTTGCATGATTGTGGCATATGTTACATGTCAAAGAATGTATCACCCCATTTATTTATTGTTGCATGATTGTGGCATATGTTACATGTCTGAAGCATGTTTCCTGTAACAAGTCTTCAGTCCTACCAATAATTTATTTGGGGGAGTTGACTAGCTGTTTATTGCAGCCTTCTAACCACTGCTAACATCCTCTCAGCTGGAACAATGTTAGAGATCATGCTATGATCCTACAATGTGATTCGTGGAAACCCGCTCAACGAACAACACAATGTTAAAAAAGACTGAGCCTGGCCGTTAACAATGTTTATACATAGCTTTGGAAATCCATAAATTTATGTTGTGATTTGGTATTGTTCATTGGTGAAAATGCTGTACATTACATTGTTTATCATCTAAATTTAATGTTGGTTGCTAATTTCACAATGATGAATGGAGTAACATGTTTGATATAATATGTTAATTGTAATATTTTCAGGAGGAACAACAAAATGAAGGATTAAGTCCACAGCAGATTGACCTGCTGCCGATGTCTCGCTACACCGGCCACGGCAGCCAACACGAGTGTGCCATCTGCACCTGTAAATACGAGATTGGCGACACACTGCGGACACTCCCCTGTTGTCATCTATTCCACTGCAGTTGCATTGACAACTGGATAAAGGTTTGCTGTTGAAATACCCATTGTTTAAAAAACCTTCATTTTAAAGGAAATATAGCTACCTTTAAAGGTTCTTTTTGCTGCATGGAGCTTTTGGGATTGTTTTCAACATCATTGTGAACTGATCTCCTCAACGAGGGTCTCAGCATTATGACCAAAGGTGCAATAGATCAAAATACAAGAGAGGGACCCAGCTATCAACAGAGATGGGTACCAACCTTCCCGTGATTTTCAATCATGTAACCAACATGGTCACATGACACTGGAGAACAGTTCAGACTGACACTGACTAAGTGACTGGTCCCAAACACTCTTACTTGTCAATGTGTAATTTTTTTCCAAGTAATGTTATATTTTATATATTTTTAAATATTCTATTTAAGTAGGTATTAATTATAAACCAATGTAATTAAGTTGTAAATTGTGTTTGTGTTTTTATTGTTATGTTTAATTTTGATGCAATTTGATGCCACTAATCTGGGAAACTTTGCAGACCCTAGAATGTCACTTTCTAAATAAAATTAGTTCTTTTTGAAAATCTCCCAATTCTTGTAGCTGTCAACAGTATTACAGTGTATTCAAAATGTATTATACTTCTCAATCTGTAGAGTTGATGTTTCAAAAGTGTTGACATCTTTGTTGACATCTTACTGCTCCCAGTGTGGAAGCAGAAGACACTGTGACGGAAAACAAAAAAAAATAAAAAAGCTAGTTTGTTGGTGAAAATGTGGGAAATATAGTTTGTCTGGAGGAAAACGACTCTTGCCAGTTGTCAGCGGATTGTCAGAGGAAATTTAATACATTTTGCCATATAGAAAAAAATGTGTATGTAAAGAGGAAATCTAATGGTGTATTGCAGCTGTCATTCTGTCTTATCAATATTGGTCCCAGTACCTTTAAGTATGTTCTTACGATTATGTTTTAAGTTTCTTTCTAAGTACAGAAACACATTATATAAACGGTGAAGTGTGGAAAGCTTCCTTAACTTTCAGAATTATCCATATCAGGAAATACACATGGGTATATGGGTAAGATACTTGACTGTGAATGTAGAAAAAGTTGCTTCTTTTGATACAGAATTAATTATTTTGTCTTTCCAGAGGAGCAATACTTGTCCAGTGTGCAGGAAAAGGGTCAAGGAAGAACTGGATAAAATCACTTCACCCACCCCATCAGTACCGCCCACCACATTTGTACCACCCACCCCATTTGTACCACCCACCCCATTTGTACCACCTACCCCACTTGTACAACCCACCCCATTTGTACCACACACCCCATTTGTACCACACACCCCATTTGTACCACCCACCCCATTTGAACCACACATACTATTTGCACCACCTACCCCATTTGCGCCATCCACCCCATTTGTGTCACTCACCCCATTTGCGCTACCCACCCCATTTGCGCTACCCACCCCATTTGTACCACCCACCCCATTTGCACCACACATCCCATTTGCACCACACATCCCATTTGCACCACCCATCCCATTTGCGCCACCCACCCCATTTGAGCCACCTACCCCATCCTCACCGCCCTTTCACTTGAAGTAACAGAGAGCAGTGGATATAATTAGAAGGCATCAGTGTTGTCTATGACGTTGGTGTCTACCTAAATGGCAGGTATATAATGCTGCATAAAGAGACAATGTGTTTAATTTCTGGTGATTGAAGCAGTTTGTGGTTATTATTATTATTATCTTTAATTAGACTAAAAATTCACAAAAAGTGGTATTACACTATAACGTGTGTAGCTTCAGAAGTTGGTTGGGCTTGTGTTAACTGATTGGGCTGGTGCTATCAGCTTTGGTAAATACACATATAATCTGGTGTATGTGTGATGTATGTTTCTATTTAATCTGGCATATCTGTGATGTTGGTTTCTTTTTAATCTGGTGTGTCTGTGATGTTGGTTTCTTTTTAATCTGGTGTATCTGCGACGTTGGTTTCTTTTTAATTTGACATATCTGTGATGTTTCTTTTTAATCTAGTTTATCTGTGATTTAACAAGATTTAACAAGATTTGCCATCCAAGCAAAAGGCCCAGATGGCAAGTGGACAAGGAAGCCATTGGCTTATCGAGAGTCCAACAATGTTCATCTACTTATAACCAGCCCTCCTGAGATATGTGTCAACCTTGTTTTTAAACATATTCACGCTGCTAGCAGTTACACAATCTGTAGACAATTTGTTCCATTCATTGTCCTCTGTGAGAACGAGTGCTTCCTGATGTCCAATCTACATTGATCCTTTACTAATTTTACCTCGTCCTCTAGTTCTGCTATCCTTCTTGAGTGAGAAAAACATTTCTATCAATATTTTCATACCCATTCAATATCTTAAAAACTTCATTCTGATCTCCTCTTAACCTCCTTGTCTCTAGAGTTGTTAAACCACATTCTTTCAGGCGTTCTTCATAACTAAAATCTCTCAGTTCTGGAATCATTTTAGTTGCTCTCCTTTGTATGCGTTCAAGCGTATCTATATCCTTCTTACGATATGGTCTCCATGCTTGTATACAGTATTCTAAATGAGGTCTAACTATTGCTTTATAAAGAGGTATAATTAACTTTTTTCCCTTGTATGTTATGTTTCTTCTAATCAATCCAAGAATTTGATTACCCTTTGAAGCTGCAATACCACACTGCTCTGAAACTTTCATATCAGCGCTTATTGTAACTCCTAAGTCCTTTTCTTTTACAGTAGTATCCAGAACAGTATCTCCCATTTTATAGTTTACATTCAAGTTCCCATGTCCTGTATGTAGGCATTTACATTTCCCAAAATTGAACAACATCTGCCATTTCTCAGACCATTTCACTAATCTGTCTAGATCGTTTTGTAAATGTTGTTTATCACCATCAGTATTAACCTTTCTAAACAGTTTTGTGTCATCCGCAAATTTCAGTACGTTACTTGTTATATTGTCGTCCAAGTCATTGATATATATTAAGAATAATATAGGTCCTAATACTGATCCTTGAGGTACCACTCAAAACCGATTTCCAATTTGAAACTTCTCCATCTACTACAACTCGTTGTCTTCTGTCAGTCAGCCATTGTTCTATCCAGTCAGTTATGCTATCCCCGATACCATGGGCTTTTAATTTAAGTAGTAATCTTTGATGTGGCACTTTGTCAAAAGCTTTCTGAAAATCTAAGTAGATAATATCTACTGGCGATCCCACGTCTATCCACTTAGTGATTTCTTCAAAAAAACATAACATATTTGTTAAGCATGACCTCGCTTTAAGGAATCCATGTTGAGACGAATTTAATAATTTATGCTTAACGAGGAAGTCCACCATATGGTCTTTAATTAACCTTTCTAATAATTTACAAATCACTGACGTTAAACTCACAGGTCTGTAATTCTCTGACTTATATCTCGAACCCTTTTTAAATAATGGTATGATGTTTGCTTCTTTCCATTCAAACGGAACAACTCCCTCTTTTAATGACAAGTTGAATACTATTGCAAGTGGTATACTGATTTGTTCTACTGTTTCCATTAGTAATTTTGGAGGAATCCCATCCACTCCCGGTGATTTGTTATCCTTCATTGCCTTTATTTTCTTGTGATGTTTCTTTTTAATCTGGCATATTTGTGATGCTTGTTTGTTTATCTGGCTTATATGTGATCTGTTTCTTTTTAATCTGGTGTATGTGATGTTTATTTTTATTTACATTTAAATATGTATAAAATTTTACCTGGTTTGATATACACAATTTGAGATTTTATATGCAACGATGTACTGTCAGAATGATTATGCCATAAATTGTCTGCATTTTATGCTTTGTTAAACAGCCAGGGATATGTTATGTGGTTGAGTGGAAACAACTGTTGTGCTTTGTAAATATAATATTTATGCATGCATGTGTATACAAGCGAGTGTGTGTGTGTGTGTGTGTGTGTGTGTCTACGTGCGTGCGTGCGTGCGTGTGTCTACGTGCGTGTGTGCGTGTCTACGTGTGTGTTCATCTATATATGTATGTAGATAATATATACATAGTTATAAAGGAAATGGGTAAGCCTGCACATTTTTTTATGTGTGAAACATATAATATTAAGCATGTATATCATCTATGTTTTTGGAAATATGACTACAGTGTCATGATTATTATGTTAAATAAATGTACTTTTAAACAAGTTCCCAATGTTGTTTTGCCTTTCATCTGAAGGAAAATATTGTCATTCAAATATTTACGTATCTCCTAAAACAACTGATGCCAAACTAGTAAGCACAGCATACAACGTTGTATTTTCTCAGCAACTCATGAGATAGATACAGGTCACACTAGCTTAACTGCCTTCTGTACCCTTTCTTTTTAATCCCAATTACCAGGTGTAACAAGACATCTGAATGAGTACAGCACATGACGTAAGAGGAACAGACAACTTATTTGTGACTAGAAAAGACCAAGTCCTACTTATCCTGTTAACAACAACACAACCATGGACTTCCATGAAAGGACATCCTCACGAGTCATTCTTACAACACAACCATGGACTTCCATGAAAGGACATCCTCATGAGTCCGTCTTACAACACAACCATGGACTTCCATGAAAGGACATCGTCACAAGTCAGTCTTACAACACAACCATGGACTTCCATGAATGGACATCCTCACGAGTCAGTCTTACAACAACACAACCATGGACTTCCATGAATGGACATCCTCACGAGTCAGTCTTATAACACAACCATGGACTTCCATGAATGGACATCCTCACGAGTCAGTCTTACAACACAACCATGGACTTCCATGAAAGGACATCCTCATGAGTCCGTCTTACAACACAACCATGGACTTCCATGAAAGGACATCCTCACGAGTCAGTCTTACAACACAACCATGGACTTCCATGAATGGACATCCTCACGAGTCAGTCTTACAACACAACCATGGACTTCCATGAATGGACATCCTCACTAGTCAGTCTTATAACACAACCATGGACTTCCATGAATGGACATCCTCACGAGTCAGTCTTACAATGCAGCGGCGACACTGTGGAACAGTTTGCCTCCTGATATCTAAAACTCTGACAATTATGCCAGTTTTGAACGACTGCCCTTAATTTATTATTTAATTCCATGTACACTTTTTAGTTGTATTGCCCTCAATTTAATTGTATTTATTATCTTAACTATTTATTCAATATATACTTTTAGTTGTATTGCCTTTAATTATTTTATTATTTTAGTTATTTAATTCCATGTACACTTTTAGTTATATTATGTATTAATGTGTGTGTATATATATATTGTTGTTTAATTTTGATGCAATTCTTTTTTATAGTCTTTCTTTTTTAGACTATTGTACAGCGCCATAGAGCACTAGGTGATTATGGTGCTATATAAATATCATATTTTATTTTATTACTATTACCCTTGGAATACCTCGTACACGCTGTACAGAAGTGCGGCAAACCTTCGTCCTACTAGCTGTCTTGGTTGACATGTTTCTGTGACCAGCGATGATGGGTCCACATCAAATGAAAGTTAAGTTCCCGTATGCAAGCCCTGTAAATTCCAGTGAACAATTAGTTATTTACCTCTGAAGAAACATGGTGGCATTCTCCGAACATTTGGGCCGACTCACTCGGCCTTCGTCAGTGAACAATCTTCACTATGGGCATGCACTTGACCAATGTCAAGTTGGAGAAGGATTGGTGGGAGCTTCTGGCCAATGTCTCGGTTCAGTGCATGTTTCATGTTTCTTTGAGGATAACTGGTATAGGAGAAAAATTGAAGGAAACAATAAACATCCATTGAACCAAACATGTCCAGAACCGAGATGTCAGCCAGGAGCTCCCCAATCCTTCTCCAACTTGTCACATGACATTGTGAAATGCCCATAACAAGGTCAGTCCATACCAAGCTTCATGAGAGGTAAATGTATAATTATGGACTTGTCGGTATAAACTTGCACTTTACTGAAAAGTGGAGTTACAGGGTGAGCAAAAACCCAGCTGTACACAAGAAGATGGCATTATAATACTGGCTTATTCCAACATTTCTACAATTTCTATCATAACTTCTATGTGCAAATGTTGCCTCCATTCAGTGAAACTTTCAGCTCCCGCAGTGCCCATTTCTTGTTCTCGATCTCATCTCGTAATTGTGTAAATTCCTGTACTAGGCTGTCGAATCCCATTCCAACACACTGGTATGTCTTCAAGGCCTCTGATGCCTTTGTCCATTCTTCCTGCGTATTGCTCATGGTGCTGTCCAACTTACGTCTGCAAGGTACACAATGATGCAAATTACATGCAATTCGGCATCAGATGCTGTTTTAGAAGTAAAAATTACCATATATTGCCTAATCGAAAATGGATGCAAATGAATAATGATGCACTTTCATTGTGATGAATTTCATTAGACATTACTAACGATGAAAAAAAATTTGCATTAAAATTACCTTTCTTGAATAAATAAACAATGACTTTCTAAATGTCAAATTGTGCCAATCCTAATTGAAATGCATAATTTTATTTATATATATATTTTATGTTGATGTTCTTCAATAATGTAAGTAAAAATAATTAAGGCACCAAAGGTGGTAGTTTTTTCAAGAATAATGTTTCTGGAAGCTACACGTGCCAAAAGTAGAATCTAATTTTGTTCATTGGAGGGTGCAACAGAGAACTTTGGCTTTGAATTCAGGAAACTATCCTGGTCATGAATCACCACCCTTGTACAGAGATGGGCTGGCAGGACTTGTTTGCTAAATAACCTAGTGCAGTGGGAGAACACACCTGATAACCATGAGGGCTTGGACTGTTTCTGCGTAGTATGTGTCGCAAAGTAACTGTAACTCCATCTGGCTGCAAGACAGAGAATCAGACCATGTGCTCATCAAGACTAAGGTGCCTCACTTGTTTATGTGTAACAGTGCTTTGTTTGGTGTACTGGTACATATAAAAGTTAACTGAAGAAACGGGTATTTAACAAGATTGCCATCCAATCAAAAAACCCAAATGGCAAGTGGACAAGGAAGCCACTGGCTGTGGCAACACACACAAAAAAGCAACATTAAAAAATAAACAATAACTCATAATAACAGCATTAAAGGGAATAATAATAATAACAAAACACTTATATGCCCGTCCACCCTAGTTGTGAACAGTTGCAATATTCCATAAACGTGTGCATGACAGTACCCATCCAGAAATGAGGATGTACCATGATACTCACTTGATCTTGAGATACAAGGTATCACACCTTGCACACAGCCATTCACTCGTGATGACGTCATTGTCAGACTGCGAATGTAGGCGATACGTTGTGATCAACGTCTCGAGGGCTGCCAGCACGTCCATCAGCGTCTGTTGGAAGGCAACACAGTAAAACCACCAGGATTGGGTCCAATTATAATTGTCCAGGAAGCTTACATGTGCTCATTTTTAGATAGGGTTTGGCGAATTTGTGCATTCTTGCTGCCAGGGCTGGGTTCGATTACAATGGTCAGTTACAATTACACAGCCTCAAAAAAATAAATTAGAATTACTGTGTTCGAAAAAATGATTACAATTACATTGTAATTAATTACAAATTACACAATTACAATTGAACTGAACCCTGAACCACGTACAAACTAATGGGAAAATGCATAAAACATCAACAAAGAGTGCATCATAACAAGAAAGTAAGTCAAAATTAACTGTAAGGAAATAAAATAAAATGGGGTACACTTTTCCAACATTGTTCCCCTTTGAAAGTTTTTTGTGCAAAACAATTACATTCCTAAAATGGCCGCATGCAAACTAGCAATTGTTGCATGCTATCAGTCAGGGTTGAAAGGGTGCCTATATTTTATTATTTGCTTATAGTTCCTAAATAATGAAAAATAAATGTGCCACAGCCAAGACCTGTGCACATGGTGGTTTGGCAGTTGTGTAAAGCAAAGGTACTGTGAGGTGAGAAATACCTGATAGTAATACCTGATAGTACTTTTCTCTGATGGCACGGTCCTTCTTCAACAACCGTTCTTCTTCCTTGATGCTATGTTTCTCCATTTCTAGGATTCCAGGAAGCTGCGAGCATTTCACAAAGGTGTGATCCTGACTCTCTGCAAATGAAACAGAAAGTTAAAGTGAAAGTGAGGCAATAACACAACAGGGAGCATGCGGCTTAGGGCTGGTACTGAAAGCTTTTAAAACCAATATTTCAAAAATGTAAGACCCTTTTCCATGACAAATCCAATACAAAATAACAAATAATTTTTTCAAACCCCCTCTACAAGCCATTTAATTTTTTGGTGATCAAACTATATCTTTTGATTTAAGAAGCATATCACTCAGCGATGCACAGTCCGTTCCACCTTTGGTGCATTATAGCCTGGGGCCTAGCTTAATCAAATCAAATTTAAGACTTTATGCACACCCTGCCAATGTCATAATGGTTGGTGGCTGTCAGACCTGGGGCAGAAGTACTTGGTACTTTTACATTTTTTAAGTACTCATACTCATATAACTTATGGGTCATGTACTCGTACTCAATGTATTCAGATTTTACAAGTACATCTGAGTACTTTCTCAATATATGCTGTGAAAATTAATTTATTTGTAGTTAGCAAAATTTAAGTTTTTACATACAGTACAGTCGCTAATTGCAATGTTCTGTATAGTGTTAGATGGGATTCAGTGACTTGTCATTCCTAGTCATTAACAAGAACAAGATGTTTATTTGACCCCAAATTAAAATTATACAATGTGCAGTTTACAAGTATAATTTTTGAAATAGTATGCAAAACCAAGTAAACTGTGAGTGAATACTTTTTGTATAACTAATTCTGGAGTATCATTTATAACGTGTGGCAAGTTGTGTTTAAGACATTTTTTCCGCAAATCCATGTCTTATCCTAGTGCATGTATATTTGTAACATTGCAAGTATTATGACTGTGTATATTGTAATCTGGGATAATTTTCCAATTTAATAAAATGAAAATTTTGCAAGATACTTGACTGGTAATCTAAAAGAAGTCGTTTCATTTTATACAGCATTAATTATTTTGTCTTTCCGGAAGAGCGATACTTGTTCTGCGTGCAGGAAAGGGATCAAGGAAGAACTGGATAAAATCACTTCACCCACACCATCCGCACTCCATTTCACTTGATGTAACAGAGAGCAATGGTTATAATTAGGTGTAAATGTTGTCTATGACGTTGGTGTCTGCCTAAATGGCAGGTATATAATGCTGAGACAATGTGTTGCATTTCTGAACTGAATGGGCTGGTGTTGACACCTTGGACTGGCATTTACAGCTTGTGTTGGGGTTGATAACTTTTGCTGGCATTGACAGCTTGCGCTAGTGTTAACAGTCTCAAGTCTCAAGCGGTTATACTCCAAACAGCCCAAACTTGGGCTAACGCAGGAGTTTGTGGTGGACTGTGCGTAGTATCTAGACTAGTATCTTTAATGTTGCTGAAATGGTTTTTATCTGATAGTTTTATTTATTTTATGTATAGGATGTTAAATGAAAATTTTTAATAGGTTGGTTATGTGTATGGATACTGTCGCTGCCTTGCCACATGCACACATAGACAGTCTCCATACCCACACCATGGATACGTTTACGCTGAGTACTGTGTTTTGAAGGCAGTTTAGGTGAGGAGGTGTGGTGAAAGGGAGTTCCATAATAGCTTCTTGAAATGATTTTGGGTTTTTTATGTTGGTAATTTTTTGTGGAATCATATTCCATATGCGAATGGCTCGGGGATAAAATGAAAAGACCATTGCATTTATACGACACCTGGGGGCTATGTATTGTCCACAGGTTCGAAAGCGGGTTAGTAGGCCTGGAGGGGGGGTGATCTCAATAATGTTATTTAGAATTTTGTAGAAGGTTGTGGCTTGTTTAATTATACGTCTTCATTCGAGGATTGGCCATCCATGGGCAGTAATTAGATCTGCTGGATTTGTGTTCCGTCTGTAATCATTTTTAACAAATCTGGCAGCAGAGTGTTGCACTCTTTCAAGGCTTTTAACTTGTGAAAAGGTGTGGGGATTCCATATGGGTGAAGAGTACTCGAGTTTTTGCCGGATTAGCATGTTGTAGACTGTTTGTTTAACTTCGGGTTTACATGGGCCAAGAGTTCGTTTAATCATGCCTAAACATTTCGAAGATTTTGAAGTTATGTCAGTGACGTGATTTGTCCAGGTTAATTTGGAATCCAATTTTACTCCGAGATATGAGTGGCTGGATACAGTGGATAATGGCTGGGCAGAAAGTGAGTACTTGTGTGGGCTGGGTTTAGTTTTGTTTGTTATTGAAAGGTGGACACATTTAGATACATTAAATTCCATTTGCCATTTGTCTGACCATGTTTTGGAGTTGAATTTCGTGGTCGGTTTTGGAAGAAATTTTACGATATATAATACTATCATCTGCAAAATGGCGTATAGAAGATTTCATGTTCCCATTTATGTCATTGTAGAGTATAGAAGAGGACAGGTCCTAGAACAGAACCCTGTGGGACACCAGATGTGACATCTGTGATGTCCGACAGGGCACCGTTAACTGAGACTCTCTGTTTGCGGTTGGATAGAAAAGATTTGATCCAATTTTGAGCATTTCCAGTGATTCCGTAGGAGGTCAATTTTGATAGAAGACGTAGGTGAGGCACTTTGTCGAAAGCTTTGGCAAAGTCAAGCAGGATTGCGTCAATTTGGGTCTTGTTGTCCATAGCAGTCATCCAGTCATTGACTGTCTCAATGAGTTGAGGTTCACAAGACAGTCCCGACTGGAATCCGTGTTGGAAGTGAAGAATGATGTTATGCTTGTGCAGGTGTTTCCACATATTGCTTAGGGTATGTTCCATTACTTTACAGAGGATGCAGGTTAGTGATATGGGTCTGTAGTTAGCAAGGTCAGATCTGTGACTCTTTTTGTGTATAAGAGTTACTAATGCTTGTAGCCAGTCCTTAGGAAGTTTACCTGTGTTGTATTATTGTTGGAAAATTTGGGTGATGATGGGAGCTATCTGCTTTGCAGTTTCTTTAAGGACTCTGAGTGGGAGCCTGTAGCTTTGTTCTGGTTCAGATTTTCCAGCTGCTTTATTACGCCATCTATGCCAATTTCGAGAAGGGGGATGTTGGGGTAAGTAGAGAGGGCTATTTGGGGGATGGGGTGCTTTTCTTGGGTAAATACAGAGTTAAATTGGTTGTTTACGGCATTTTCTTTATCACGATCATTTATTATTGGCTGGTCGTTTACTCGAAGTGTGGGAATGCCAATGTTTTCTCGTTTATTTGCCTTAATAAATGACCAGAATCGTTTTGGATTAGTTTTCAGGCTATCTCCAATGTGGTTGTTAACATAGCCTTTGTAAGATTTTGCTAATGCTTTAGTAGCTTGCTTTCGGAGTTCCTTAAATTTTTTCCAGTCACTGTTTAGTCCAGTTTGCTTTGCCTTTTTGTGGCTTTTGTTTCGTCTTCTCTGCATTCTAATTAGTTCACGTGTTATCCAGGGGAGGTGGGTTTTACCTTTTGTGTATCGTCTAGGTATGTTATTGTTAATCAAGGTAGTCAGACGTTCGCGGAAAAAGGTCCAGTTTATGTCTATATCCTGTCAGTTGGGGTCCGGGTCGAAGTACTCAAGATTTCGTTTGTCTATGTTGTCTTTGAGTTTGTCCCAGTCTGCTGATTTGTTACTATAAACTTTGTGAGGGGGGTTTCTTGTTGCAAACTGGGTTTAAGTTGACATTGAAGGTCATGGATTCGTGATCGCTCATACCAGGAGTGGTATGGGTGTTGATGATAATGGAGGGATTTGAGGTGAGTATGAGGTCAAGAATGTTACCAGAAGCGATACGTGTGGGGTCGTTTACCATGTTTTGCAGCCCAAAGTCGTTAGTTATTTCTAGTAGTTTGTTTTGTTAAAACATTAATAATTGTTATATGCACACAGGTGTAAATGTTGCCAGAAATAATGTTTACTGTTATTTACATGTTGCATATTCATATTTTGAATTTCCATGAGAACTATATTAGCCTTAGTAGTTTCAAAATCACCAATATCCCGTATGCTTCAGAATATACTTTAGTGTGTATACCTTTAAACGTTTTCAAGATAATATTATTAATTTATGATTATACATGTATATTTGTATTAATGTATTAACTAATATTCATAATCACATTCGCTTGTTTAATCTGGCGTATTTGTTGTGTTGTTTTATTAACATTTAAATATGTGCACAATAAGTTTAACTGCGTGCGTGCGTGCGTGCGTGCGTGCGTGCGTGCGTGCGTGCGTGCGTGCGTGCGTGCGTGCGTGCGTGCGTGCGTGCGTGCGTGCGTGCGTGCGTGCGTGCGTGCGTGCGTGCGTGCGTGCGTGCGTGCGTGCGTGCGTGCGTGCGTGCGTGCGTGCGTGCGTGCGTGCGTGCGTGCGTGCGTGCAATCCTGTGACAGCCATCAATCATTGGGCCAGTCGTGTTTTTAGAGCTATATTTGTCCCAATAAATGTTGCTTGCTAGGAATGACTTGATGTTGCATTAATAATAATAATATGTGCACAATAAGTTTAACTGGGTGCGTGCGTGCGTGCGTGCGTGCGTGCGTGCGTGCGTGCGTGCGTGCGTGCGTGCGTGCGTGCGTGCATAACTTGATGTTGATTAGGAATAACTTGATGTTGCATTAATAATAATAATAGCAGGTCGTGACCCTATATAGTCTATAAGCCTTGAAGAGAGGGTTGACTCGTACCCGGAAGAAGAAGACCCTCCTTGCCCCACTACAGAACCCGAGACTTAGATCAACGACTGAACAAAACATTTTAACAGCAGTTTGCAAACAAACTCTCCATACATGGTCAAACATTAAAAACCTTAGTCTTAGACTTAGTACTTACAGCAAAATGCCATCAAAACTACAATTGACCAAAAGCTAAACAAAAACGTTAAAATAGCATTGATTACTAAACTTGTTACAGTTACTGTTATCACAGGTTTTGACACCTGCTCTTGGAAAAGTGTGAAACATTCCCATTTACTCAACTTTCTTCGTTTTACCGGTCTCGGGCGTGTTGTTATATTGTGGGTCGCCATTTTGATTTGAGATTCCCGTTCGCGATGATCGCATGGGTTAGAAAACGTGAAATTACTCGAGATCAGAAAAATAACAGCATAGAACGGCCTCGTGTGCAACATATACACATATACGTTACAAGTTTCGCTTGCTGAGCCTCCTTATTAATAATTTTAGATGACCTACGCAATTATGATATCAAGACACGAATTGTTAAGGACAAATTAGCTTTCCAAAACAACAAACATTTCTGCCAGACTATCACTCTGAGCGAGAATGCAATGCCATGCATATAGAGCTCATACTGCTACAGTTTAAGTGGATATGGCAGGAGTCTCAACCTCCCATCTCCCACCTGATTTGGGGGCCAACTTCCCATCTCCCATATTTTTGAGAGTCCACATCCCACCTCCCGCCAATCCAACCACCAAGCTATTTGAGGCCCACCTCATAAATATGTTTCTTGAGAAGAATATATTTAGAAGAGTATATTGGAGAGAGAAGGGCAGTAATGACGACATTCTTAGAAAAGTAAACGTTAAAAAGTAAGATCATGTCCAAAATCAGGAACCGACAAGCATAATTTATAGGCAACATGGTGAGAAAGGGAGAATTAGAACATCTGTAAAATAAAGTGAGAAATATTGAGGGAAAGAAGCACAGGTCGGCGGAGAATTGAACTCATCGATGGTCTAGCAACCTGGCTAGGAAATAACATAGCAGAACTGTTTGAAGACACCTAGCTGTGAAACCGGATGATAATAATGCTTTTCTCCTTTGATTCCGCCTTTTCAACGAAAGTTTTTGTAATTTACACACACAAAATTCTCGGAAAAAAAATTATTTGTTATGCCCAATCATACTCTATGACATGTTTGATCTGTGATCAATAAAACGCTATTACAGGCTATATATAAAGTAGGGGAGACCGGGGCTATTTTATTTTATTTTCAGTTAAAGTCACTTTTTGTGAAATGCATGTTAAATGCATCATTTCTGTTAACGTATACATTAGATTTATTATTCATGTTAATAAAATGCACAATACCATTGATTTTCCACATTGTAATTTGGTAGATAAGGTCAGGTGCGGTCGACTGTAACAACTAGCCCCGTAAGCGGGGCAAGTTGTTACAGCAAAGAACGCGTGGATCGCAAAGCAAGTGTCACTCGTACATGTTATTGTTATTACATTAATTGGATCATACACACTTATACATCTTATACACAGTGTACATAACAATGTAGGTGTTCACAGCTTCATATTTCTATATAAATAAATAAATTAGTCTTGATCCCAGAATTGCGACTTCTTTCCCTGCAGCTGCATTTACCCTTAATAACATCACTTACTCTTGTTTATCTTTTAAGTGTTCATTGTCACTGAGCGTATATGCATTTTCTCTTCGTGCTGGTCACTTGTTTATTACCTTTGCCTACATTATTTAAGGATAAATGCTATTGAAGGTGATATCTATAATACTTATAAACGCAATATTCATCAACAATAGTATACGAATTACCTTTTCAAAAACACCAGCTCTACATCTTTCTTGTCTTGGTCTATATACACACAGACAATTGTACAAAAATCCGGTTTAACCCATCATTTTAGCTGTCGATCATCCTCCTTCTTTCAGGTGATGTGTAACAAAATCATGGACCAGAAACATTTCGAAACAAGCCCTTTGCCACTACAAATCTTAGATATGTCCGTCATAAATCTGCTGCCCTTTCTGATATGATGTTATCTAAACACATAGACAGTTTAGCTTTGACAGAGACATGGCTAACAGCATCTGATATATCAGCATGTCCTGCTGACATTTGTCCATATGGTTTTTGCCCATGCCATCACCTCCGCCATTCAGGTAGGGGTGGTGGAGTCGCATTTCTTGTACCTGAAACATCATTTTATAAAGCAGAAATGTATTATTCATATACCTCAATACCAAAGCTTTGAAGTAATATGTATTCGTATAAAACATTCATGCATATCTGTAAATTGTATATGCATCTATCGTCCTCCTGCAAGCACAAATAAATGTGTTGATGAATGTCCACATTTTCTTGAAACCACCTTACAATTCCAAGAAGACCTTTACATATTTGGAGATTTCAATATCCAACTTGATTTACCAAGTCTAAATACTAGATCATTCATGGATGATCTAGTATTTAGCACTTTTCAACTGATAGATCATATATGATCTATCAGTTGAAACGTGCTGGAATCAATCAAACCGATTTGGTTAGAATTTATGTATCTGTGATCAGACTAGTAGTTGAATATGCTTGTTAAGTATGGCACACGATCTTGCCTAAATACTTATCGGACAATATTGAGATAATTAAAAAACTGTGTTTCAAAACTATATTTCCTGGTTTTACGTATGAGGACATTCTGCAGACGGTAAACGTGCCAACGCTGCACGACAGGCGCAATGCGATATGTAAAGCGTATTTCGGTAGAATGAACAAACTGAATAATCTATTACCGGACACTCGAATATTTTCATATGCTCTAAAATCATTTAACGAGCTACCCTTTCCAATTGCTAACACAAATCGCTACAAAAACTCGTTAATACGGTCGATTCCTGGCTCGAACATGGTCACCTGGCTTCAACACTGGTTTTGCATTTCCAGCCTTCCTGTCATGGTACACCTTGGCATTGGTAGCTCGACTTTCAAAGGTTTCCTTGACTAGTTTCCGATTGTATCCCTTAGGAAACCATTTGGCAACTGTTACGATTTATAAATTGCCTCTCAGTCTGTGACCCTGTAGCATTATCGATGGTGACGGCAGACTGCCTGTCACTGGCGTGTCTCGCAACGCCTAGCAGTCCTTGCTGGTAATCTGTCTTGTCATGTGAACACTTTCGCAACATATTCTTTGCGGTCTGGACCTGGACCTTGGATATGAAGGACTCGACGTGGTATGCTGAACTAATCAGTCACTCATGAAACGTCGAAATTCGTGGCTTCCAAACTGAGGCCCGTTGTCACTCACAAGGACTTCCGGCGTCCCGAAGTCAACTAATATTCTTTTCAGTTCTCTGATTACATCGATTGTCCTCGTGTCTGCTAGTGGAATGATTGATAACCACTTCGAGTAATATTCCACTGTGAGCAGATAAGTTATGTCATCTAGCGCAAACAAGTCCGCCCCTACTTTCTGGAATGGCTACTCTGGGACCGGCGCTGGAATCAGCGGCTCATGGGCGCTGACGTTCCGGTTCGCTTCTCATCGACTACATCGCTCGATCAGATCCTCAATGTCTCGCATATAACATGGCCAGTAGATTGTGGTTTTAGCGCGTTCGGTACACTTTACTGTGCCTAAGTGCTCGATGTGTAAGCTGGTGAGCGCTCGCTTTTGGTAAGCATGTGATACGACAATCTGTTCTCCTCGAAACAGCATTCCTTCGTGCTCACTCAACTCATGATGTACATTCCAGTACGGTTTGATGAGACCCGGGCACAGTTTCTTATGCTCCGGCCATCCCTGGTGAACATACCATGCAACTAGCGGCAGTGTCTCATCTTGTGCTGTTAGTTCACATAGTTCTTTCCGACACGACTCTGTGGTAGACTCTATGTACACAGCGTTGACATCTTCACTGTCATTCGTATCAGTGTCCTTGTCATATAACGCCGCTCGACTGAGTGTGTCCGCTAAGACTAACTCACAACCGGGAAGATAGACAAGTTCATAGTCATACTGATCAATGCGCATTCGCATGCGCTGTAGTTGTGGTGATATATGTGATATATGTTTTTGATTATTCCGAGTAGTGGCTTATGGTCGGTCTCTACTATGACTCGTTGTCCATAGACGTACTCGTGGAATCTCTTCAGTTCGAACTGGATTGCCAAAAACTCTTTCTCAAACTGCGCATAACGCTGTTGTGTATCAGTCATCGAGCAGTTCAATGTTAGCTCTTATCATCTCTTTGATATCCAGCCAGACTTACTGATGGTTTGGATCCCAGTTCCAAACAACATCTTTCTTTGTGAGGTCACGAAGCGGAGCTGTCATGCTAGAGAAGTTCGGACAATATTTGGCTAGATAAATTATCATGCTGATGAATCGGCGCATATCTTCCTTGCTCTTCGGTACTGGCATATTTACTAAAGCAGCGACTTTAGCCTTGACACCCTCACTTGAGATGATGTCACCCAGATACTTCAGTTATTGTGTCTTGATGACACACTTGTCTTTGTTGAGTCGTAAGTTTTCTTCTCGGCATCTCTGCGACACTGATGGAAGTCGATCGTCGTGCTCCTCCTTGGTGACAGCATGGATGAGAATGTCATCGATGTAGGTTTCTACGCCTTCGATATCGTGGAACAGTTCAGATATTTGTTAATATCGTTTGACGCTGCTAGCATAGTGTTGGTTATAAACCAATGCCCTAGGCTTCTTACAAATGAAATAAAGCGTTCACACGTCGTGGTTAAATAAATGTTGTTCTTTCAGTCATTGTCAGTACACAACTCGCTGGCTGAGCCATCGGTACGAGCCGTCCGAATGTTGTTACAGTTGTTACAACTTGCCCAAGTACAATTGTAACAAACATATTTATTTGCCGTTGAACGCACGTGGACGATAACAAATCCTGAATTTCAGTTTAAAGGTGCATCATCAATTCGATTTTTTTTTCGTCTAGTCTCAGACTCATTTCGCGAAAAATAGCCCCTTATACTATATAGTAGACGTGTTTCAGGTTTCATTCATAAAACATAAAAAGTGGCTGCGTGAGATGATATTATTATGTGGGTATACCTAAAAAGTTTGAGGTGGTTAAAGACATTTTTGGCTACACCTCGTTAATTTCGTCTTTTTAACTCCCGATTTTTGGATAATATGTCTGCTGGTGGACTTCCATCCAACTACTGTCGATGGTATCTCCACATGTGTGCTATGTTTTCGTAAAACGACTCTGTAACAACTTGCCCCTGTGTACAACTAGCCCCAGTCTCCCCTACGTCACGGTATTGTTTGACTTTTTAGATCCCTCCCCCACTCACTTGTCACAATTCATAACACTGGCCTGTACACCCCTTAAAGCTACGTTCGTTTTGAGAAAGACCCACCCCACCTATTATACATTCATCTATTTTTCACCTTTTTCACAAGTTTGCAGACTTTTCGCTCGCTATTACAGACTTCATTGATGCATCGTAGAGTCCGCATTCCTTTTCCATTCGAACTATGCCCCAAAACTGGCATAGCAATCAATGCTGCTAGTCTGATATTGACAGCTAGACGAGCAAAAGCACTTTTTAATAAGGATCGCCAAGACACCCCCACGTACCCATATTACGTTCCGTAACGCTTACCAGGACACCCCATGTCTGTGAGGCACACCCACCCCCTCCATGCGTGACGTACGTTATGGATGGCCCCTTAAATTGCCATGTATATAATGTATTTTTATCTATATTAAAAGTTAGCATGCGCACAGGCCACGTGTGCGCACAGGCCGCGTGTGCGCACAGGCCGCGTGTGCGCACAGGCCGCGTGTGCGCACAGGCCACGTGTGCGCACAGGCCACGTGTGCGCACAGGCCACGTGTGCGCACAGGCCACGTGTGCGCACAGGCCACGTGTGCGCACAGGCCACGTGTGCGCACAGGCCACGTGTGCGTGTACGTATCGTCAACAAAATGCCTGGATGGACAACAAAATGCAGGGATAGTAACCAAACAAATATTAAAAATACAACAACAAAATGGCATGGTTTGCAATTACCGTGCATACTTATTATTTTGATTTTTAAGTTATGGTGAAATGCAGATAAACTGATCAATTAAGTTACTATTAGTCTAAGTGGTGCGATAATCTGCATATACGACGCCATTTCATTAGTCGCCATCGTCCTTTTCCGCCGTCGAGCGCGTGCGCCGTGTGTGTGGCGTCATCTAACGGAAGTCGTTAAAAACGCGAACTTAGTGTAGCCTCGAGACTACATTTAGTGCTTTCAGAATGTTTTGGTGCGTTGCCTGTTGTTACCTATTTCTTGACAGATGAGGCGCAACGCAGTGGACGAGTGGCATATCAGAAGTTTCCACATTTAAAGGCTAGTTCGGTTACTGACGTATATGAAATCTCCCCGTAGCTTTGCCGCGAACGGGATATTGTTAAATAATACAAGTAATAAAACGTTGATAAATCACTTCCGCGTTGGCCGTTACTAGTGACGCCGTTAATTACTACAGTACAGGTGCCCACTGCAAGTTGTTCACACTGCGCAGTCACAGCATTGCTGCTAATCTCTTAGACTTACTGTCTTTTCGTACACGTATTTTTTATTAATCCAAGCCATGTAAATCCTATTCCAATTGCACACTTTGTAGCCCCCACCATGCATGATTCTGCTTAATGCCATATGATATGGATGGTTAGTGGCTGCCTAACAAAAAGAAGAAAGCAATACCTTTTCAACATTTCTTGCAAAGCTAATTAATATACAGATCAGTGCAGTACATTTCCGTGTGAATTTTGTGATTGCAGGTGTAGGCCTACTTGAATTCACCTGGAATAGTTTCCAAAATTGCCAACACTGACTAAAAGAGATGGGATCTGGGTTTTCTTCTGGGAACACATCTTCCATGCCTAAGGTGCATATCAATCCAGATGACTGCAGTATTGATGCCGATCTAGCTGCTGCTTTACAACAGTCCGAGGTAGAAGCTAGAAGTCAAGATTTAGCAATGGCTATGGAGCTACAACAGACTGAAGTAAGTCCATCTGTACAAACATACTTGTATGCAACATACTGATGCCTCATTTCCAGTAACCAGACATAACCCCCTCCAGACAACTACCCAACCCTGAATGGTGCACACCTGTAAGATTGGTAACAGAAATCTGTTAGATCGTTAACGAACCCACGTGATTATCTATGCATATTACAGCTCATGCTCAAAAAGAACTCAACATGCGAACTGGGACATATTGATTGGATCCCAGGGCATGAGACTTTAGTGCAGCTAACTGAGCACAGCTGAAATATTCTTCAGAGTCACTCTTTGGATGTGTTTTGAAGTAATGGTCTAGTTATTTGTATGTCATTTAACAAATGCGGGCTGTATCATGTAGTGCAAAAATATAATAATAATAATACATAATTTTTAAAAGCGCTAATTCCCACTATATGGATCAATGTGCTGTACATGGTATAAAATACTATTCACATGGTATAAAATACTATTTAAATATAAACACACATGTGTAAACACTGAATAAATAAATAAAATTACTTTAGAAATAAATAAATAAAATAATTGAGAAAACCTTAAAATCTGGTGAGAATCCTAATGCAAAATTAATGTATATCACAAATAATCCATCCATAGTGTCCATCACATAATACTCTCTTCATTTACATATATTTGAAGTGGCTAATAAAAAGGTGAGTCTTTAAAAAGCACCACACAACTATAAGGAATGCCTGTTATGTTCCTAAAATCAACCAATTTAAGAAAATCTGTAATACTTATGAGTAAACCTTCAGAGTTGGTACATAAGCATTCCTATGCTATGCGCAAATCATAATTTGTTTGGTATTCCTTGTGAATCCAGGGTCATTTTAATATTGTTTGGTTCATGAATACACATTGTGCATTTGCAAAATGTAAGAAAATTTTATATTTATTTTGGCTTCGTTTTACACCAAAAATGTAAAAAAATTTGATGCAAACTCAAATTTGAAGCAGAGGAACTATGCTGATGCTACATGCTTACCGATGAAGCTGAATTTGCACTTTATTGGCACCATAATGATAATAACAACTAAAATAGTAACAACAATTAGCTAATAAAATAACTGAGAATGGTATTTCCATTATAACCTGATTGGCTTCTTATATAAAGTGCAAGCGTATACATACATACATACATACATACATACATACATACATATATATACACACCAGGTACATAGATATTTTGTATATTAAAATGTACAATCACAGAACATGCACAAACATGCTTTTATATTTTGTATAGTTCGTGTTATGCATAAGACTGCTATTTTAAAAAGACAACAAATCGTAAGGTCAAAATCGTAAGGGCCACCCAATAAAGAAAATTATCATTTAATTCACAAAAAAAGAACTAATTATTTTAATGTTTTATTTTTACCTGTTCCAAATGAAAATGTTGAATGGTTTCAATTACATATTTACTTTTCAGGCAATGTAAGAATTTTTTAGTATTTTTTTCACACTGTTTACACCCCTTATATGGAATAAATAAATTTGACCATCCTGAAAGGGCAAGCTAAAGCCACCGATTCCCATAATTTTGCCAGGCCATGTGTTGCAGTCAATCACAGCCATGTAGAAAAGTACTCAACAATATCAAGTAGACAATTATAATTTCTGTAATGTCAACTTGTTGGTCTCTTGCAGCAATGTGTGGCTGAATCCTTGTTACCTGTTTGGGCAGCAATGCCCTTGGAGCTCCAACAGAGTGAAGTAAGCCCTTTCTGCACAAGTAACATGTGATTCCTTCTCATCATAATGCATACAAATGGGATATTCTCCTGAAATAGTTTATTCTTGGGGAAACCCAAGTTTTCATAAATTTTTAAATGTGTCGTCAGATTTGTTTTACTTTATGTTTTAACCTGATCTGCATGGGTAATTAGCACTGTTTTATTTTCAGTTGGCCACAAATGTAACATTGCCTCACGAGCCCCCATATGAGGAAGAGGAGGAACGCCCTCAAGTGGCGAATATTGTAAGTCATCTATTTCTCAAATCTAAGAGGCAAACATCTGTGTTTAAATATTTTTAAGCTAACTAACCAGTATATTTGTCTTCTCATTGCTAGTAGATAGCTAAAGGTCCATCCACAATTAAATGTTATCGCTCGTCATGTTGTAGAATCATTTTACAAAAAAATCAAACCCATCTAGTATCCACTATGACATGCTTGCTCTTGTATCCACTATGACATGCTAGCTCTAGTATCCACTATGACATGCTAGCTCTAGTATACGCTATGACATGCTAGCTCTAGTATCCACTATGACATGCTAGCTCTTGTATACACTGTGACATGCTAGCTCTAGTATCCACTATGACTTGCTAGCTCTAGTATCCACTGTGACATGCTAGCTCTAGTATATACTATGACACGCAAGCTCTAGTATCCACTATGACATGCTAGCTTGTTTGTGTAAATGTGTTATTTAGAGTTTTGATGAAATCATTGAACATTTAAAATTAGTCTGTTAAATGTTTTGTGGTAAAATGCTTCACATGAAAACGTTCAGTGATCCCTAGAAATCACTTGTACATGATTCATAGTCACATAAAGTGGTTTCAACTAGTTTTCAGAATAAAAAAACTTTGTTGAACACAAACATACAGCATTTTATGTCAAAGAATGTATCACCCTATTTATTTATTGTTGCACGATTGTGGCATATGTTACATGTCTGAAGAAAGTTTCCTGTAACAAGTCTTCAGTCCTATCAATAATTTGTTTGGGGGAGTTGACTAGCTGTTTATTGCAGCCTTCTAACCACTGTTAATATCCTCTCAGCCGGACCAATGTTAGAGAGCATGCAATGGTCCTGCATTGTGATTTGTGGAAACCCGCTCAACAAATAACACAATGTTAAAAAAGACTGAGCCTGGCCATTAACAATGTTTATACATAGCTTTGGAAATCCATAAATTTATGTTGTGATTTGGTAATGTTCATTGCTGAAAATGTTGCACACTACATTGTTTATAATCTAAATTTAATGTTGTAACATCGATGATATAATATGGTAATATTTTCAGGAGGAACAACAAAATGAAGGATTAAGTCCACAGCAGATTGACCTGCTGCCGATGTCTCGCTACACTGGCCACGGCAGCCAACACGAGTGTGCCATCTGCACCTGTGAATACGAGATTGGCGACTCACTGCGGACACTCCCCTGTTGTCATCTATTCCACTGCAGTTGCGTTGACGACTGGATAAAGGTTTGCTGTTGAAATACCCATTGTTTAAAAACCTTCCTTCATTTTAAAGGAAATATAGCTATCTTTTAGGGTCCTTTTTGCTCGATGGAGCTTTCGGGATTGTTTTCAACATCATTGTGAACTGATCTCCTCAACTAGGGTCTCAATATTATGACCAAAGGTGCAACAGACCAAAATACAAGAGAGGGACCCAACTATCAATAGAGATGGGTACCAACCTTCCCGTGATTTTCATCATGTAACCAACATGGTCACATGACACTGGAGAACAGCTCAGACAGACACTGACTAAGTGACTGGTCCCAAAAACTCTTACTTGTCAATGTGTAATTTTTTCTAAGTAATGTTATATTTTATATCTTTTTAAATATTCTATTTAAGTAGGTATTAATTATAAACCAATGTAATTAAGTTGTAAATTGTGTATGTGTTTTTATTGTTATGTTTAATTTGATGCCACTAATCTGGGAAAACTTGCAGTCAGTTTCTAAATATAATTAGTTATTTTTTATTAATCTCCCAATTCTTGTAGCTATCAACAGTATTATTCAAAATTTATTATACATCTCAACCTGTAGAGTTGGTGTTTCAAAAGTGTTCACATTGCCGACATCTTACTGCTGCCAGTGTGGAAACAGAAGAAAAAAACTAGTTTGTAGGTGAAAATATGGAAAATATAGTTTGTCTGGAGGAAAATGACTCTTGCAGTTGTCAGCGGATTGTCAGAGGAAATTCAAAACATTTTGCCATATAGAAAAAAAATGTGTATGAAAAAGGAAATCTAATGGTGCATTGTAACTTATCAATATTGGTCCCAGTACATTTAAGTATGTTCTTACGATTATGTTTTAAGTTTCTTTCTGAATACAGAAACACATTATATAAATGGTGAAGTGTGGAAAGCTTCCTCAACTTTCAGAATTATCCGTGTAAGGAAATACACATGGGTATATGGGTAAGATACTTGACTGTGAATGTAGAAAAAGTTGCTTCTTTTGATACAGAATTAATTATTTTGCCTTTCCAGAGGAGCAGTACTTGTCCGGCGTGCAGGAAAGGGATCAAGGAAGAACTGGATAAAATCACTTCACCCACCCCATCCGCACCGCCCACCACATTTGTACCACCCACCCCATTTGTACCACCTACCCCATTTGTACCACCCACCCCATTTGTACCACCTACCCCATTTGTACCACCCACCCCATTTGTGCCACCCACCCCATCCGCACCGCCCACCCCATTTGTACCACCCACCCCATTTGTACCACCTACCCCATTTGTACTACCCACCCCATTTCTACCACGTACACCATTTGTACCACCCACCCTATGTGTACCACCCACCCCATTTGTACCACCCACCCTATTTGTACCACCCACCCCATTTGCACCACCAAACCCATTTGCGCCACTCGCCCCATTTGCACCACACACCCTATTGTGCCACTCACCCCATTTGCGCCACCCACTCCATCCCCATTGCCCTTTCACTTGATGCAGCAGTGAGCAGTGGATATAATTAGAAGGTATCAGTGTTGTCTGACGTTGGTGTCTACCTAAATGGCAGGTATATAATGCTGTATAAAGAGACAATGTGTTTCATTTCTGGTGATTGGAGCAGTTTGTGGTTATTATTGTTATTGTTATCTTTATTTAGACTAAAAATTCACAAACAGTGGTATTACTCTATAACGTATGTAGCTTCAGAAGTTGGTTGGGCTGGTGTTAACTGATTGGGCTGGTGCTATCAGATTTGGTAAATACACATATAATCTGGTGTATATGTGATGTGTTTCTTTTTAATCTGGCATATCTGTGATGTTGGTTTTTTATCTGGCATATCTGTTTCTTTTTAATCTGGCATATCTGTGATGTTTATTTTTATTTACATTTAAATATGTATAAGTTTTACCTGGTTTGATATACACAATTTGAGATTTTATATGCAATGTCAGAATGATTATGCCATAAATTGTCTGCATTTTATTCTTTGTTAAACAGCCAGGGATATGTTATGTGAGTGGAAACAACTGTTGAGCTTTGTGAATATCATATTTATGCATGTGTATGTGCATGCGTGCGTGCGTGCGTGCGTGCGTGCGTGCGTCTGTGCGAGTGTGCATGTCTACGTGTGTGCATCTATATATGTATGTAGATAATATATACATAGTTATATAAGAAATGGGTAAGCCTGCACATTTTTTAAATGTGTGATACATATAATATTAAGCATGTATATCATCTATGTTTTTGGAAATATGACTACAGTGTCATGATTATTATGTTAAATAAATGTACTTTTAAACAAGTTCCCAATGTTGTTTTGCATTTCAGCTGTACAAAAATAATGTCATTCAAATATTTATGTATCTGCTAAAACAACTGATGCCAAACTAGTAAGCACAGTATACAACATTGTATTTTCTCAGCAACTTATGAGATAGATACAGGTCACACTAGCTTAGCTGTCTTCTGTACCCTTTCTCTTTAATACCAATTACCAGGTGTAACAAGACATCTGAATGAGTACAGCACATGACGTAAGAGGAACAGACAACTTATTTGTGACAAGAAAAGACCAAGTCCTACTTATTCTGTTAGCAACAACACAACCATGGACTTCCATGAAAGGACATCCTCACAAGTCAGTCTTACAACGCAGCGGCGACACTGTGGAACAGTTTGCCTCCTGATATCTGTAACTCTGACAACTGCACCAGTTTTCAACGGCAGTTGAAGACCTATCTTTTCCGGCAGGTGCATACCTTAGAGAACATTATGTTTACTGGCATTACTTTCATTTAATTAATGTACATGTATTACTAATATTTCAATCCATGTATACTTTAATTACTCAATCCATGTATGCTCTTAGTTGTAGTGCACTTAATTTATTATTTAATTCCATGTACACTTTTTAGTTGTATTGCCCTCAATTTAATTGTATTTATTATCTTAACTATTTATTCAATGTATACTTTTAGTTGTATTGCCTTTAATATAGTTTATTAGTTATTTAATTTAATGTATACTTTTAGTTGTATTATAATGTTTTAATGTTTATATATATATACATTCTTTTTTTTACTATTGTACAGGTCCATAGAGCACTAGGTGATTATGGCGCTATATAAATATCGTATTTCATTTTATTACTACTACCCCTGGAATACCTCATACACACTGTACAGAAGTGTGGCAAACCTTCATCCTACTAGCTGCCTTGGTTAACATGTTTCTGTGACCAGCAATGATGGGTCCACATCAAATGAAAGTTAAGTTCCCGTATGCAAGCCCTGTAAATTCCAGCGAACAATTAGTTATTTACCTCTGAAGAAACATGGTGGCATTTCTCCGAACATTTGAGCCGACTCACTCGGCCTTCGTCAGTGAACAATCTTCACTATGGGCATGCCACTTGACCAATGTCAAGTTGGAGAAGGATTGGTGGGAGCTTCTGGCCAATGTCTCGGTTTAGGGCATGTTTCATGTTTCTTTGAGGATAACAGGTATAGGAGAAAAATTTAAGGAAGCAATAACATCCATTGAACCAAACATGTCCAGAACCGAGATGTCAGCCAGGAGTTCCCCAATCTTTCTCCAACTTGTCACATGACATTGTGAAATGCCCATAACAAGGTCAGTCCATACCAAGCTTCATGAGAGGTAAATGTATAATCATGGACTTGTCAGTATAAACTTGCACTTTACTGAAAAGTGGAGTTAACAGAGTGAACAAAAGCCCAGCTGTACACAATAAGATGGCATTATAATACGGGTTTATTCCAATATATCTACAATTTCTATCAAAACTTCTATGTGCAAATGTTGCCTCCATTCAGTGAAACTTTCAGCTCCCGCAGTGCCCATTTCTTGTTCTCGATCTCATCTCGTAATTGTGTGAATTCCTGTACTAGGCTGTCGAATCCCATTCCAACACACTGGTATGTCTTCAAGGCCTCTGATGCCTTTGTCCATTCTTCCTGCGTATTGCTCATGGTGCTGTCCAACTTACGTCTGCAAGGTACACAATGATGCAAATGACATGCAATTCAGCATCACATGCTGTTTTAGAAGTAAAAATTACCATATAATGCCTAATTGAAAATGGATGCAAATGAATAATGATGCACTTCCATTGTGATGAATTTCATTAGACATTACTAATGATAAAAATAATTTGGCATTAAAATTACCTTTCTTTAATAAATAAACAATGACTTTCCAAATGTCAAATTGTGCCAATACAAATTGAAATGCATAATTTTATATATATATATATATTTTATTTTGATGTTCTTCAATAATGTAAGTAAAAATAATTAAGGCACCAAAGGTGGTAGTTTTTTCAAGAATAATGTTTCTGGAAGCTACACGTGCCAAAAGTAGAATCTAATTTTGTTCATTGGAGGGTGCAACAGAGAACTTTGGCTTTGAATTCAGGAAACTATCCTGGTCATGAATCACCACCCTTGTACAGAGATGGGCTGGCAGGACTTGTTTGCTAAATAACCTAGTGCAGTGGGAGAACACACCTGATAACCATGAGGGCTTGCACTGTTTCTGCATAGTATGTGTCGCAAAGTAACTGTAACTCCATCTGGCTGCAAGACAGAGAATCAAACCATGTGTGCATCAAGAATGAGGTGCCTCACTTGTTTATATGCAACAGTGCTTTGTTTGGTGTACTGGTACATATAAAAGTTATCTGAAGAAACGGTTATTTAACAAGATTGCCATCCAATCAAAAAACCCAAATGGCAAGTGGACAAGGAAGCCATTGGCTGTGGCGGCACACACAAAAAACAACATTAAAGAATAATAATAACAAAACACTTAAATGCCCGTCCACCCCAGTTGTGAACAGTTGCAATATTCCATAAATGTGTGCATGACAGTACCCATTCTGAAATGAGGATGTACCATGATACTCACTTGATCTTGAGATAAAAGGCATCACACCTTGCACACAGCCATTCACTCGTGATGACGTCATTGTCAGACTGCGAATGTAGGCGATACGTTGTGATCAACGTCTCGAGGGCTGCCAGCACGTCCATCAGCGTCTGTTGGAAGGCAACACAGTAAAACCACCAGGAATGGGTCCAATTATAATTGTCCAGGAAGCTTACATGTGCTCATTTTTAGATAGGGTTTGGTGAATTCATGCATTCTTGCTGCCAGGGCTGGGTTCGATTACAATGGTCAATTACAATTACACAGCCTCAAACACTAAATTAGAATTACTGCATTCGAAAAAACGATTACAATTACATTGTAATTAATTACAAATTACACAATTACAATTGAACCCTGAACCACGTACAAACTAATTGGAAAATGCATAAAACATCAACAAAGAGTGCATCATAACAAGAAAGTAAGTCAAAATTAACTGTAAGGAAATAAAATAAAATGGGGTACACTTTTCCAACATTGTTCCCCTTTGAAAGTTTTTTGTGCAAAACAATTACATTCCTAAAATGGCCGCATACAAACTAGCAATTGTTGCTTGCTATCAGTCAGGGTTGAAAGGGTGCCTATATTTTATTATTTGCTTATGGTTCCTAAATAATGAAAAACAAATGTGCCACAGCCAAGACCTGTGCACATGGTGGTTTGGCAGTTGTGTAAAGCAAAGGTACTGTGAGGTGAGAAATACCTGATAGTACTGCCAGAAGTACTTTTCTCTTATGGCACGGTCCTTCTTCAACAAGCATTCTTCTTCCTTGATGCTATGTTTCTCCATTTCTAGGATTCCAGGAAGCTGCGAGCATTTCACAAAGGTGTGATCCTGACTCTCTGCAAATGAAACAGAAAGTGAGGCAATAGCACAACAGGGAGCATGCGGCTTAGGGCTGGTCTTGAAAGCTTTTAAAACCAATACTTCAAAATGTATGACCCTTTTCCATGACAAATCCAATATAAAATAACAAAGAATTTTTTCAAACCCCCTCTATGAACCATTTATTATTTTGGTGATCAAACTATATCGTTTGATTTAAGAAGCATATCACTCAGCGATGCACAGTCCGTTCCACCTTTGTTGCATTATAGCCTGGGGCCTAGCTTAATCAAATAAAATTTAAGACTCCATGCACACCCTGACAATGTCATAATGGTTGGTGTGTAATTGAGTACATTTTTGAAGTATTCGCACTCATATAACTTATGGGTCATGTATTCATACTCGTACTCAATGTATTCAGATTTTACAAGTACATTACAGGTACACCTGAGTACTTTCTCAATAAATGCTGTGAAAATTAATTTATTTATAGTTAGCAAAATTTAAGTTTTTTTTTAAATACTTTATTTCTGATGGATATGAATATGATACTACTGAGTCTCAGTACCTCCCTAGACGGTTACCCCCCTACCATCCCTACACTCCCATGGTGGCATTCTCCCATGACCATGACATCAAAAAAGGCAACAAGCAGCATCTTTTCCCAATCAAAAACACCCAGTTAAACAAACAATTGTAGACTACCAGTTCAGGCCATAATCCCTGTTTGTTTAATCAAGCCACCAGAATGTACATAAAAGGCCATTCATCGGTTAACCCATGAGTTAGTGATGGAATGTATATGATGCAGTCAGGAGACCATGCCACTGGGCACTGGCTGACAGTGCTAACTGCTAAGAACTGCCAGCTGACTCTTCCCCTGTAAAAGTAAGGGGACTCAAATTAGACGGCCTGCAGCCCAGTATAATCTGGTGCCAGCAGTCTGGCTAAAAAGTACAAAGGAGATTTTGAGCATGTTATATTGACATGTGCTAACCCTCTCAACAATAAGTAGTCTAAGAGCAGAAAATATAAACTGCAAACTTCTAATATAAACAGATTACAAATTGCAACACTGCCTTTGTGCACCAAAAGACAAACTAAACTGATGTATCAGCATGTAAACTGGTCTCATGTGGTCTTTATTCAAAACAAGGACAAACAAACTTTATTCAAATTGTCACACATCCCCTTTGTTCCAATTTGGACAAATCTTCTCATGATGTACAAGTTGGGGGGTAATGTTTACGTTATTATTTAATATTTTTTTAATATTTATAAAATATGTACTTGTATTCGCACACATGGAAATGTCATAAAAAAATTACTAGTACTTTTACTCATACTCGTGAGAATGTAGTTGCACTCAGCTTTTAGCAATGTACTCATACTCATCCATCACCAATGAACTCGTACTCATGAAAAAGTATTCGGCCCCAGGTCTGGTGGCTTTCCACTAGGGAAGGTAGCTACAGTCAAAAACTTGGGCCACTCCAAACTATCCCTGATCAATTAGCAGTACAAACGAAGTACCTGGCTAGCGATATTTATTTTACATGATCCTGGCTCTGGTGACTGAAACAGCCATAATCTCATTGTACTGGCAGCTACACCAGATATAGAACACAATTTAATTATAACAATGAGCAAAAAATGGCCAAATTAGGTCAGTTGATACGGAAATGAAGCAGTTTAATACAAGCAATGGAGACATCAATCCAATTCCAGGTGAGGTGGAGAAGCATTGTTTCAGTTCTTTGCTCCAGTCAGACTGAAGTGGATTAAAGCTGCTTCTCTAACTCATTTAGCCCATTGGGAATCAGGTTTGTGGATGCTCAAAGCTGTAGTGCATGAATAGCTTTAAGTAATAAGTGCCTGGATCAGTGTTAGGGGAGTCATGGAAGGTTAGCAGTCTCTCGCACTTCCTCCTCAGTCGTGCCTCCATCTCGGGGATGAGTTTCTGCTGAATGGACGACAGGCGCTGTAGGAGAAACACATACAACAATCACAAACAATTATTTTTGTCATAAAGTTACAAATTTGTATCACAAAATCATGTATTATAGTATAAACCATAATCAATTCTAACATTTTGACAGCCGAAATGTGTTTTAATGAATCATTGTTATTTATTTTATTTTATCATGATTATATGTTTATGAACGTCGACTCTGTTGGTCAGCACATTCACGAGCAGCTGTTGACAACTTTCAATACCGGGGCTGTGAACTGTGAACAGAGTTTATTGTGGTCACATGGTGGGAATATCATTAACACCCATAACATTATGTTCCTTCCACAGGCAGTGTAATCATGATTTTTGCCTGGAAACATTCAAATTGAACAAGTTGTGGTTCATGAAGACACACTGGGGGTGAAGATGTTAGAACAGATATAGTTTGTACTACTAATTTAATGAAACAGAACATGAAAAGAACATGAAAAGAACATGAACATGAGATGATTTGTGCACACGACACACACTACAGCTGGTATAACATGAACATGAACATGAGATGATTTGTGCACACGACACACACTACAGCTGGTACAACATAGACCAATAAAGTTTGATCTTTCAGACATCTGTATTTCAGCCTGACTAATTAAGATTATATAAAAATTTATTATAAAATATGATACTGCCACTGCATGTCGAGTCAATGGCTGAGAAGAGGAACCACCAAAAACAGAGGTCTGCAAATCCTGCACCTTCTCCGACTGCCTACACCTGCAGCGAGGCAGAGACTGCCATGCCATAGTGGGGCAACTGAGCCACACCAACTGATGCACAACACGGAATTGTCTATTCAAGAGAGAAGGATGACAACAGCAATAAAGTTTGACTTGTCAGGCATCTGTATTTCAGCCTGACTATTAAGATTATAATATAAAAGATAATTTTAGACTACAAGACTACCACTGCATGTGTGTGTCAAATTTGGCTACTTAGTAAAATGAAAGCTTGTGGGTATGTCAATATTTGCCTCTACCTTTTTGTGTGGGTGGTTTCTGTGTATGTCTTCCTGAGTGAGACCAAGTAGAGTGGCCTCACTGCAGGGGTCGGGGTTGCACTGCAGACAATCACCAATCTCAGCCAGAGCCAAACACTCCTTCACTGTCTTGTAGAACTACAACAATCCAAAGTACGAAGAAACTGGTCTATATCATGGTTGGCGATATGCATATTTTGTCATTATTAAAATCACCTGATTTTTTAGTATCAATTTTATCACAGAATAAACTGTTCTGGTCATTTTAATTTTTAATATTTAACTGTGCGAATATATACACTGTATCCTCAAAATCAAAATGACTATAACAGTTTATTCTATTTAAAACTAACAAATCGGACTTAAATACCAAATCTGATTTTAAAGTTTGATATAACAAGTTGTTAAAATCTTCCATCCTGGGTATCGTGTAACAAAATGTAATATATTAAGGGTATTAAGCATGTGACAAACATGAACCAATAATCATGAAACTAACCTGAGTATTGCTGCACGGAGTTGACTCCACCAGTCTGAGTTGATGATCCATCAGAAGATCCTGAAGCTCCAGATAAGGAATATGACACTGCAGCCATTTCCCCTTACACACCTTCAGGTACTCCTGTGCCTGCAACACACATTCACCAATTTAGTAATTATATTTAGGAATACTAGTGCTCCTGGTTGCTGGTGGACTATTATGTATGACCACCTTAAGCACAAACACATCAACTTAAAGTTAAACATGAGACAATATATTTAGTGATATAAGTAGGAAGTAATAACCCAGTCCAATCATACACATGCTGCAGTTCTTAAGCATGTGAGAAATTATTGTGCTTTAGCAGAGGGTAAAATATTGCATTCCATATTTCTTATATTAATTTTTTATTTTGTATTATTTCCATGAAAGTGATGTTTTTTGTATAAAAGCATACGTGAAAAGAGGTATTGGTACATGTATGTACTTCCTCCGGGTACTATGTAGTCTATACATAAAGCTATGTGTGTTGGACAGGGTTGTTTGATTTAAATCATGATTTAAATCACTCCAAAAAATCATCGATTTATGATTTGTTTTATTTTTTTGACTTCCGATTTTTTTAATCGCTGATTTATATGAATATAACACAAATAATTGTTTACAAACATTGAGATCAACAAAGTTTTGTGTTTTTAATACAAAAGCACAAAGTGCGCACACTTGTGTAGCTGTATTGACACCAGATAGCCTGATTGTCAAATATTTTATGACATTTTGTATACCAGATTTTTAAAAATTCAAAAAAATCTGATTTAAATAAAAAAAATTAGATTTTTGTTATTTTATTTTTTAAATCATGATTTTTTCAACCCTGGTGTTGGAGCCTTGAAGCATCACCTCAGAGATGTCCTGCTGTGCTGACACAGAGAGTCCCTTGTCGGTCATGTGACGTGACAGAGCTTTCAGTAATTTCATGAACTCTGGATACTTCTCGACATCTGCACTGGATATATTCACCGGCAACAATTCCATCACTGCAATAAAGTACACAATTAGACTTCTTTGAAATGTATCTTCATGACTGCAAAAACACACACCTATGAGTGGATAATAATTGCCTATAGTTGGTCAATTCTATGCAATGTTTGACACATACACATACATATACAAGTATTTGTCTTCCTCTCCCTTGGAGTAGCATCAATGAGCTGAGGATGCAGGCAGTTTGAAGCTCTGACAATCAAGAAACATGTCTGAATAACCATTTTCTTCAACCACAACTATTTAGATTACTTACTCTCAATGTTAAAAAGAAATCGTATTCATATATATATATATATATATATATATATATATATATATATATATATATATATATATATATATATATATATATATATATATAAAATATATATATATATATATATATATATATATATATATATATATATACATACAGTTACCCATGTATATACATACAGAGTTTGTTGCTATTTACTGCTGTAAATTACTAATGCTAATAGCTTGAGGCAGAGGTTAGACTAGAGCCAATTGAGTAACATCGTTAGTATTGCTACTACTACTACTAGACTGGGTAGGCATAGTCAAATGTCCCAGTAGGCTACCTAGAAGGGGAAAGCAGTATTAGTTGAGCCACTGGGTTCAAGATTTAACAAAATTGCCAAATCAAATTATGAGTTCCAGATGGTAAGTGGACAAGGAAACCATTGGCTTATAGAGTTTCCAACAATTGTATCATCTATGTATAGCCTGCCCTTATCAGACATCTGTCAATTAAATTTTTTCACATATTCACACTACAAGTATTAACACAATAATTTGACAGTTTGTTCCATTCATTTATCCCCCTCTGTGAGAATGAGTACTTTCTCATGGTTCTTCTTTAAGTTTGAAGAACATGTTCCTATCAATATCCTCATAACCATTCATTATTTTAAACACTTCAATTTGGTTTCCTCTTAGTCTCCTGGTCTCCAGTGTTGTCAAACCACATTTTAATAAGTGGCTTTCCAAACTAAGGTCTCTCAATTCTGGAATCATTTTAATTACTTGGTACTACCTATTGACTGAACATCTTATTAGAACATGATTGACATATAATAGGTGCCATTTGTCACAACGGTAACAAAATGTAAGTTAAAAATATGTTTTTGTTGTTTTTCATAACTTTTGGTGTTTGTTATTAATATCTGCTGATGTGTAAACTATTAACGCATGTGACTAGACTTCATTGTCTGTGCACTTACAAATGATTTAACTATGCACAGGGACGAACATTATTTTTATTCATTTCGCGCATTAATGAGAAGTCAATTACAAAAGTTTAATTTTCAAAATGGGGCTAGTTGAACCACCAAATACTCATTGGGGGTTAGTTGGGCAGTGGTTAAAACTAAAGATGAGTGTTGTGTTACTTCTTTCCGAGCAAACTGGGACATCAGATAGCTTACAACTACTGGTAGTACAAAGCAACATATTAGTAGTTAGTTACACTGTTTGCGATGGGCCTACAAGTCAATATTAATTAAGTTTGTTGATCTATTAATTAATGTATGTTGACTTGTCAGTGACATGTTGCACCCATTATGAAGATGTGTTGGTTACGTTGTTATGAAGTTTTAGTAGAAAGCCTACGTAAATTATAAAAACATTTAGCATTTACCCATTGTGACTCAACTTACGCTACACTGTGGCTCAACTTACCCCACACCAAGTGTTAGTTGAGCCAGTTTACCAACCCTCTTTGAATTAGCTATATATGTTATTAACTATGCATAATAGATTAATTATCTTGGTCTAAAATGATCAATTGATGATCGTAGTTTATGCGGGGAAAAACAACTTTGACTTAGCCTTAGGAATATGATTGTGTCCTAGATATCAAAATGTATTAGTATAATGAAAATGGATCAACTTAGGAATATGATTTGACTTAGCCTTACCCTAGGCTTAGGTTTAGCCTAGGGCTAGGAATATGATTGTGTCCTAGGCTAGATATCAAAAAAGAACGAAAATGGCACAACTAACACTGTCGTTTCCTACTGGGGCGGTTGTCTCTGCCTAGGCTAGGCTAGGGTCTGGCAAAAAGGGAACATAAATTCATAATTGTATCTAACACTGCCACTGGCACTGCAACGCCAAGGCAATAGCAATAGTCCAATACAATACTACAGAAGTAGTAGTAGTACTAGTCAGGTCGGTAATATTGCTATAGACAGGTTGTTTGAAGAATTAACATACGTTCATCTTCTAAATCTTGCTTTCCTGCTATTGTATCAGATGACTGCCGTTCCGCCATTTTACTGTTAACGTCACTTTACAGTTAGGTTTGCAAGTTCCACACAATCTTTGACATTCGACGGACTTGTCCAAGCTCCCCGTCGGTTTCGCATTGAAATTTCGCGGTGTCGCGGGTATCGCGATTAGCAATTGACAACTAACCAAACGGTAACTGAATATAGGAGTTCAGCATATACATTCAATTATGTATTATATCAATATATAATTGATCATAAAGTACGTTATTACTTTAAAAGGAATTATTTTTCGTCAGAGTGTACATTTAATTTCATCCAATAGTGTTCAGAGTATGCATTTCCTCCTACGACACAAAATGGCGGCATCCATAAACGGTGTTTTGGAAGAAACCTTAGAGAAAAGAATAAATACATGCAAGTTACTTGTTGTTGGGGCGGGTGGAATAGGATGCGAGCTAATAAAAGACTTAGTTCTCACCGGATTTCATGATGTTGAATTGGTAAGTAAATATGCACGCGTTACAAATAACTTCGATGCCGCTTTGTTTGACACCCGGGCCGGGCATTTGCCTCGGCAACGACTGCGAAATTTCTGCTGAATGAGTTGTAAATCGTTTAAGCAGCACATTTGGTCTTCTTGTAGAAAGTGTCGTGTTATGCTGTTGAACGTGATTTTAGTTCAACATGTTCGTACTTGGTTCCGCTTACTAGTGAGCGATAATAAGTGTCAAATCGAATTCCTACTCGCGTCACCGGTTTCGGGTCGCGTCGGCGGCGATACCGCTTCGGCAGCAAATACTTGGACTATTCGGCTAGATAATTGATCAGTTCGGCGGCGCTGTTGTGTAGATGTGTAATGTGCCAGGCCATGGCATGGTCTGCATGTCACCATAATATTTATAATTATAGTATGTATATTATTATTGATTGTCATTGTAGATGGCATGCATGTTTAGATTCAAATGACTCGCATTTCTTCTTCCTTCACAGGAAGAAGAAATGCAAGTCAGTACATTCAAACGCAATGACCTAATGTGAATGTTTGAAGTGATGCACATGCAACTACACCCATACATGATTGAATTTAAATGCACAAGTCTACCATTGGATTAAAATGCAATACATCTGGCAATGTATTTGCAAAATTCATTTGAATAGTTTTAAAATTCAGATGGTTTTAGCTTGAAAAGGGCTACAAAGCACACATCAGTTTACATTAATTTTATTAACTAACATAGAACGGATGCTTTATTACAAAAAACATTTGCAAACTATATTCATTGACTACTTTAATATTATTCGCATTTGAGCAATTAAATGTTGCTTATTCATTTTCAAAATAGTATTTGCGTTTGATCATAATATTGAAGTAACCATATTTGCAATCAAACACACTTTAAAAGTGACCAAATTGTCCCGCCAACAAAACCAAGAAAATTTGGTCAAGCGTTATCACTGCGGAAGCATCCAGTTATGGTGTTACTGACCCCATGTCATGTCTGGTCTCAGTTTGGGTTCAGTTTTGTTTGTCCCTAGCCTTTGTGATGTGGCGCCACCGTTACACATATGAAATACTGTTATATACAAAATACACACATATAGCATTAATTGTACACATAAATATAGTTGCTATCCTCCAAAACATGGGCTGGACTGGACATTACAAAATAAATTTGAAAGTGTTGATCACTTGATATAAGGCAAGAATATAAATAATTAATCCCAGTGACATGATCAGTCCTGTCACTTGTATCATTGACTAGTTTAATGTCAACAACGTCTACAAGTAGCTTTGTCGAAATCATACAAATTAACATGGTTGGGCCAAAGCACTTACAGGACAATTACTTATACTCATTGGTACTCGAGTAGCAATTTTTCACAAAGTACTCAAACTCGTACATATCAAAATGCTCATACTCGTTACTTTAGAAAACTATTAGTATTTACGAGTACCGGGTAGCTCAACAGTGCAACTTTCCTGCAATTGCACAACTTGCAGCTAGGTATCTCAGTGTCCCGGCATGCTTGGCTCCAGTTCAGAGACTTTTTTGTAAAGAGGAAATGTGTTTGTTCCCAACCGTTGTTATTTGAAAGATGCTACATTTGAGTGTCTGAATTTTATACGCTGCAATATGGTGAGGTAAAAAGCTAGAAAAAGACACTGAATTAACATTCATGATGCTACATTTGTCAAAAAAGACACTGAATTAACATTTACGATGCTGCTAAAACAGTAAATTGTTTTTAATTGAATGAACATAAATTTCCACCAAAGAATAAATTGTATGAGCTTTATTTTGGTTGCTGTTGTTCTTTGATGTTCATAATAATAGCAGTTTTGAGCCCATCTTGTTATCAAATGAAATAGATAAAAAAATGTGCTACAGGACACACAATATCATATTTGTATCATATAATTTTAATAAAATAAATACTCGTACTTGAGTACTTTTGAAAATACTTGTACTTGTGTACTCTCTGGAATTAAGTACTCATACATATCAAAGTACTCATACTCGAGTACTTTAGTCAGGTACTTATCGCAACCCTGCAAATTAACACTCATCCTGCTAGCTTTGTTATCTATACATGTGCACTTACTAGCAGATTGTTGGCTGTATACTTTGTTATCTATACATGTGCACTTACTAGCAGATTGTTGGCTGTATGCTGTTACTTTTCACATGTACAATGTATGTCTACAATTTTTTTTTTCTTTCAGATTGACTTGGACACAATTGATGTCAGCAATTTAAATCGACAGTTCTTATTCCGAAAGGAACATGTTGGCAAATCAAAAGCAGAGGTATGCCTTATAAGTTACATGATATTGATAAGCTAACACTTGTGTAAAATGTATATTTTAATTTAGGTTCAGTTTTGAAATGCGTACAGAATATACATGTACAGTGGACTGTGCTTAACTGAATCACTTTGAGCCAGAGCAATTTGATTCTATTAATTGGCTGGTTCACAGCACATTTAAATTTTGGGAATTATTCCATTCCAGCTGTTGTTTGAGTTGAGTAAATTGCTGATTCTGTCATCCATGATTCTGTTGAGTGGAGTCCACTAATTAGTAACACACACGCACACGCGCACACACACACACACACACACACACACACACACACACACACACACACACACACACACACACACACACACACACACACACACACACACACACAGTCTACATGAAAAATCTCCAAGCGTCACAGGACCTGATTTTGCCTCCAAATATTACTAAAGCAGTGACACAAAAATCGTCATGTTATAGTTTTATTCAACACGTTTTCAGTTTCACATTTGCAAGAGAATGTAATCAAGTTCCTGATTCATTCACTAGAAGCACTCTGTGCACCACATGGATATGGATATATATATATATATATATATATATATATATATATATATATATATATATATATATATATATATATATATATATATATATATATATATATATATATATATATATATATATATATATATATATATATATATATATATATATATATATATATATATATATATATATATATATATATATATATATATATATATATATATATATATATATATAGTGGCACCACAAGGGGCCAGTCTAGAGAAACTATAATCAGGTTCCTGATTAATTCACCAGAAGCACTCCGCACACCACGTGAATATATATATATATATATATAAAAGTCAAACGGTTTGGCAACATTTCTTGCAATGTCAAACGTGTCATAAACACATGATTTATGGTTAACATAAATGCGATATAGCCAGGACGACACTTCTGAGATGTTTATTAACCACCACAATGTACGTTCACCGGATAGTCGGTCCGACCTTGTGGACAATCCTCCAGACAGGTCAAAATTTCACCGGTCTGGAGTCGCGTCCAGTGACTTTTTGACTTTTCGCGGAGACATATATATATATAATATATATATATATATATATATATATATATATATATATATATATATATATATATATATATATATATATATATATATATATATACAACTTCACATACATGCAATATTCTGTTCTAACCTGGTACCAAAATTCATATAAACACCTGCAGTTAAAGAGCAAGTCCACCTTTTGACGTACCTAAGTACATAATTTGGCTGCATTGCATATCATCTGATCTTCCGGTATGTTTTTGTTTCAGGTTGCCAAGGAAAGTGCTTTGAAATTCAATCCAGATGCCAACATAGTTGCCTACCATGACAGTATCATGGGGTGAGAAAAACGTCTTGAACAAAATGAATGTGTTTCACCAGATTAAACTTGGAGGCTGATGATTTTATTAAAATGTTTTGCATATAGAGTCTACAATTACTATATTACAATAATATATACATATAGTAATGTATGCTAGTAGAAGTGTATCATTGGATAATGTTTCCCTCCTTTTGCTTGTTTGACCAATTTCAGCCACAATCTAGCTGTTTTTAAGCATAATGCCAGAACTGTTGTCGCACGAGTCACTACTTTTAATGTACATGAATCTCTACATGAATGTTGTTTTTATAAATTTGTACATATTGTTATTTGAGCATATTTATGTTTTCTGATACCTTCCAGTCCTGACTATGGGGTAGACTTCTTCAAGCGGTTTGCTCTTGTGATGAATGCACTGGACAACAGGGGTGAGTGAGCAGATCAAGGCTGCCTACTGTATATTCTGGGTCTATAGCTATAGCTATGATTGAAGAGGGGTGTGGCCAGACTTGTTGTGTATGGTTGGGGCGTGTCTGTAATGGCTGCAAATTGAAGTTATCTGGTATGCGTTAAGAGACAAAACTGATGGGTTATAGATGGTTGACATAACTGCTTCAAATACATTCATTTATGCATGAAAGCTCAAGTACGCGCGCGCACACACGCACGCACACACACACACACACACACACACACAGTCATTTTGACTTCTCATAAACACTGATGGTGAACACTGCCTTTGTTGACAGCTGCCCGGAATCATGTCAACCGAATGTGTTTGGCGGCTGACATCCCTTTGATAGAAAGTGGCACTGCTGGATACCTCGGTCAGGTCACTGTCATCAAGAAGGTACGGACCGTCAACTTGTCACATTGACAGTAATTTCTTGCATCAGTTAAACCATGAAGTACAGCCATCGACTTAATTTTTTGATCAAGATCATAATTGAAATTATAACCAATTTATCTTATTTTGTTGGCCATCATGATTGCAATTAGAAACATTTTGGATACTGAAATAAGAAATTTCATGATTTCTCACAGCAGTGAAACTGCACAATACAACAGTTGACATAAGTTTTTTTTATCAAAATCGTATTTATCATATACATCAAATTGGAATTTGTTTGGATGCTGAAAAAAGAAATTGTAATAGAAATTTTGTAGCCAAAGACAATGGTGCAGGTATCTGTAGCATGTTTTTTGCAGGGTTTGACTGAATGTTATGAGTGCCAGCCAAAGCCTACGCAGAAGTCCTTCCCTGGATGCACGATTAGGAACACGCCATCAGAGCCAATTCACTGCATTGTGTGGGCCAAGCACCTCTTCAAGTGAGTATATCTTATGTGGCTATTGGCTGTTTTGTTACTTGCAATTTATTTTTGATTTTGCTGTCTGTTTTTACATCTCTGCAATGTTGTGCCCCAGTGGTACCCAACTAGTTTTTATATGAGAGTTTGGCAGAGTTTTAAAACCACTAGTAGTGGGGGTATTTTTTATAGATCCCATATCAAACACAGTCCCACAGGAACTTTTCAACTAAACAATGATGTATTCCACTTTCAGGATAAACCATAGCAACCCTGCTCTGACTTAGTGAAATGTGTTAATTCAGTAAGTTACATTATGCACAGTTATTTTTATACTATGATTACCACACTATTGAGTTAGCATTGGTGTTCGGTACTGCTTTTAGCAACACAGACATTCAATTCTATTATTATCGCTGTGGAAACACAAAGATGTTCAGTACCACTTTTTTAATATTATTATGAGCAATGCATGTGTAGATTGTAGCATAAGTCGCACATCGATTTCATGTGCCACTAGTTTCTGAAGACCTAGGCGCGATAGATGTTTTCGTATTATTGCTATTATTTAGTCTCGCAGAGGAAATGTTTGGTGGCAGATACCAACAAGATGGTTCATAGCTCAGTCTCAACTTGAAGCTGATTATAAATACCCTGGCATGTATTAATCCCAAGTTGTCTGCAAGATTACATTTGACTTCGCCAAATGAAGCTACAGTAAAATATCATTCTATTTTTGCAGCCAATTATTTGGAGAGGAAGATCCGGATCAGGATGTGTCTCCGGACACAGAGGACCCAGAAGCTGCAGGTGTGTAGGCGTGTACGGCAGTTAAAGCCACATTCCTTAGTTGACAGAAAATCTTAAATTTTAAATCCCCGGTAATGATCTGAATAGTCTTTGTAGTATAGAAATGTGAAACACACTGTTGATTTTGCCAAAGCAGAACATAATACATATTTATTATGAAACAAAAATAAAGTAGTAAATACGTTTGATAACTGGATGTTTACATGTATTCTTGTTGTGTAAGTAAGGGTTGTGGTGTTTAATTCTCATATGTAAATTTTTACGACATGACAATACATTTTTAAATCCCCAAAACTAGAATGTAAACTTCTAAATATAGCTACAATGTAGGTTTTTGGTTTGTTATGCCAACCTTGTTGTTCAAGACAGATTGCCTATTTATATTATCAGGTGATGCTGGTGAGGTGGCGCTGCAGTCTGAGGCAAAGGACTCCACCGGTGGTGGAGTAGCACGGAAGTCTACAAGGATGTGGGCTCAACAGTCGGGATATGCACCCGAAAAAATCTTCAACAAGGTTAGTGGTTTATTAGTAGAATAAATACTGCATAGATTCCACAGGTACACTATACTAGAATAGTTGTTCAGTCATGGCATTTGTTAGGAAAATATTTGTATTTTGTTTGGCATTTTCCGACTCCCTCCTCAATTGATTTAGCTCATCGCGAATCAGGTTCGTTGTTGTTCAAGTGTGTGTGTGTGTTTGTGTATGTGAGTGTGTGTGTGTGTGTGTGTGCGTGTGCGTGTGCGTGTGCGTGTGCGTGTGCGTGTGCGTGTGCGTGTGTGTGTGAATAGTTAAAGTAACATACAGTTGGTTTAATAAAAGAGGACACACTTTTGTTAGAATCATCAGAATCAAAGAAGTGAGTTTGATCATTAGTTGTCATTTCATCAGAAGTGTCTGTGTTTGTTTCAGATGTTCAGAGATGACATTCAATATTTATTGTCGATGGAAAACCTATGGAAGAAGAGAAAAGCACCATCGCCTCTTGAGTGGAACAACTTGCCAAATACAGGTAACTTTTGTTGCTGCTTTACAAACCAGGGAAGATGTTGTGGAGACAAGAAGATTATTTTTATCAATGCTTGTTATACAATGGCAGGAATATCACTCGCGTTGATGTTTTTTTCAGTAGTGAATACCATCCAATGTCATATAAATCCTTGGCTTTGGGTCAATGTTCAACAGCCTCAAACCCTTTTATTCTGCCTTCATCGCAAATCAAGTTTGATTGATGTTGAAATCTGTAGTTTGTAAATATATTAAATATTATCTGCCATCACTTTAATGAAAGAGTGTTCATTTGTTAAACTGATTGACAAAAACGGACTTTGATCATTAGAATGGGTAACTTATGAAAGTGTGAACAACCTTATGTCATAGTATGTAGAGGCAGAGCCACTTTTACCATTTTCCGCTGCTTTATAACCGGACCTGATGACACAGGAAGGAAGTAAAAGTAAGTAAGTAAAAATGTATATTTGTCTTTGATTACATATTTATGTTGACCTTATTGAGAAGAATTTATATTATAAATAAGCCAGTGTTTTGGTGCTGTATGTTAATTGTTATTGATCATAATGAGTGGTTTTATTTTGCTTTCAGCACAGGATGGTGTGCAGTCAGAGGGTATCCGAGACCAGCGCGTGTGGAGTGTGTGTGAATGTGCAAGTGTGTTTGCCAAGAGCTTAAAGTCGTGCAAGGAACAACTGATGAACAGTGGAGATGGTGGCACACTGGTCTGGGACAAGGTGGGTAATGTTCTGTTCGGTTTACTCGTTTATCCTCTTCACACACTAATGGGTGCATAAGGCCACTTAGTAACTTCTGCCATTTCATGAGATTTGTGTTCTCTGCATTCTTCCAAGAACTCCCTCCTGGTTGGTTCCTCTCTACTTCCACAGATCTTCTTTGTGTTGATGTCTGCCTTCCTCTCTTCCTTTCACCTTCAGTGTTGATGTCTGCCTTCCTCTCTTCCTTTCGCCTTCAGTGTTGATGTCTGCCTTCCTCTCATCCTTTCGCCTTCAGTGTTGATGTCTGCCTTCCTCTCATCCTTTCGCCTTCAGTGTTGATGTCTGCCTTCCTCTCATCCTTTCGCCTTCAGTGTTGATGTCTGCCTTCCTCTCTTCCTTTCACCTTCAGTGTTGATGTCTGCCTTCCTCTCTTCCTTTCACCTTCAGTGTTGATGTCTGCCTTCCTCTCTTCCTTTCACCTTCAGTGTTGATGTCTGCCTTCCTCTCATCCTTTCGCCTTCAGTGTTGATGTCTGCCTTCCTCTCATCCTTTCGCCTTCAGTGTTGATGTCTGCCTTCCTCTCATCCTTTCGCCTTCAGTGTTGATGTCTGCCTTCCTCTCATCCTTTCGCCTTCAGTGTTGATGTCTGCCTTCCTCTCTTCCTTTCGCCTTCAGTGTTGATGTCTGCCTTCCTCTCATCCTTTCGCCTTCAGTGTTGATGTCTGCCTTCCTCTCATCCTTTCGCCTTCAGTGTTGATGTCTGCCTTCCTCTATTCCTTTCGCCTTCAGTGTTGATGTCTGCCTTCCTCTCATCCTTTCGCCTTCAGTGTTGATGTCTGCCTTCCTCTCATCCTTTCGCCTTCAGTGTTGATGTCTGCCTTCCTCTCATCCTTTCGCCTTCAGTGTTGATGTCTGCCTTCCTCTCTTCCTTTCACCTTCAGTGTTGATGTCTGCCTTCCTCTCATCCTTTCACCTTCAGTGTTGATGTCTGCCTTCCTCTCTTCCTTTCACCTTCAGTGTTGATGTCTGCCTTCCTCTCATCCTTTCACCTTCAGTGTTGATGTCTGCCTTCCTCTCATCCTTTCACCTTCAGTGTTGATGTCTGCCTTCCTCTCATCCTTTCACCTTCAGTGTTGATGTCTGCCTTCCTCTCATCCTTTCACCTTCAGTGTTGATGTCTGCCTTCCTCTCTTCCTTTCACCTTCAGTGTTGATGTCTGCCTTCCTCTCTTCCTTTCACCTTCAGTGTTGATGTCTGCCTTCCTCTCATCCTTTCACCTTCAGTGTTGATGTTTGCCTTCCTGTCTTCCTTTCACCTTCAGTGTTGATGTTTGCCTTCCTGTCTTCCTTTCACCTTCAGTGTTGATGTTTGCCTTCCTATCATCCTTGCACCTTCAGTGTTGATGTCTGCCTTCCTCTCATCCTTTCACCTTCAGTGTTGATGTTTGCCTTCCTATCATCCTTGCACCTTCAGTGTTGATGTTTGCCTACCTCTCATCCTTTCACCTTCAGGGCCCAGGTTAATGCTACGTTTGTGTTGTTATTCCCATCTCTCCTAAGTGTGATTGGTCCATCTCCATCGTCTTTTGACATTGGAGGCAAACAGGCGCAGTTTTACAGCTCTTCATTTGACACTTTCATTGCCCAGTGTATCTTTGATATTCGTCCTAGAAATTCTAGTAGATTCTGTTCAGCACAGTGTTTACAGTCTGCATTGTCAATTTGTGTGAATACTTCTTTCACTCCAGGAGATCTATAAAAAAATACTAACACAGAGAAAAGTGCACAGTTGATGATTTCAAGGTTTTTATTTCCATTTTATTGAGTGAAATAATTTGCCAGGTTGATAACCTTCAACTCAAGAAGTATGCAGATGATGAGAATGTTGCACTGCATAGAATTTATGGATGGTAACATAAATGAAAAATACACATTCAGCAAGATGCACCAAATAAAATGTATACTTAAAAAGTCCCAGTTTGTATACAGACTGAAATGCATGTTATCTTGCAAGTTGATAAAATATCAGTTTGTTTTTGAAAAAAAATTGTAGATGCCTACTTCGAATATTTGAATAAAATTCTTGTGATATGCCTGCATAATCATTTAGCCCATCATGAATCAGGTTAGTTGATGAATCTGAAACGAGACGAGCAGCTTTAATTGTTTGTTTGTTTGAATTGTCAATAGAATTTCCGTCTAGAAACATTTATCCACCCATCTCCTGATAATTTCACTTCTCAAAAGGATTCCCATATTTTAGCCGTGTAGCTATATTTGAAAGCATGAATCAGCATTATTGTGACGTCTGACATTTCTGTTTCCAGGACGATGAACCAGCACTGAATTTTGTCACGAGTGCTGCGAATCTACGAGCGCAGATATTTCACATTCCTCTCAAATCAAAGTTTGATGTAAAATGTAAGTGCATCTCTAGTGCGGTTTTGTGTTCCTTCATGATATGATTTATTTTAATTTTTAATTCTCTGAACTCTGACACAACCCTCACATATAAAATACTACACCTTTCCACCATAACTGATTTATGTGCATTGTGTGTCGAGGCAAATAAACAATGAAACGTTTATGTCGTCATACAATTTTTATCTCGTCAATGTCACTGATTCTATACTAAATCCCCATCATTTTATGCTAAAAATGGTTCCAGTGCAGCTTTGTTACTTATGTTCTTCCCACCCTAGTCAGTGCATAAAGCCACAGTAAAGTTTTTGTAATGTACTGTTAAAATCTCATCTGAAACGTTAGTTTTGGGGAAAAATCCAGTTTGACGTGACTGTAATGTTCTGTTGTTTCTCTTTTTGCAGCGATGGCGGGCAATATCATTCCAGCAATCGCTACAACGAACGCCATTATTGCTGGTCTGCTCGTTATGGAGGGCCTCAAGATTTTATCAGGAAACATCGACAAGTGTAAAACAGTGAGTGATGCTTGTGATGGCTTTAAGTCCACTAATTCAGCATCTTTGTTGTAGATCTCTACATTTTGAGAATGATCTCAAAACATTGATGTACGACACTATACAAAGTTGGTTTCATGGAGGACAGCTGCTGTTTCCTTTATGCCGTGTATAGATATATTCCCTGTTCTCAGGTTAAATGACATTGGTTTCTTGTGATGTCTTATATTGTTTTGAGAACATCTTTTAGCAGTTACAAACAAACCAGATGTAAAATCCTTGAATGGATGGTTTCTCGGTTATTAATATTAAACATAATTACCTCTCAAGAAACTTGGTATTCGATCTGAATATTTTGACCGCATCCCGTGGTTTTCTTCAACAGACTGAAGTTACATATGTGTCACATGACCAAACACATACGTAACTTCTGTCTGCTGAAGAAGACCGTGGGATGCGGTCGAAATATTCAGATCAAATACCAAGTTTCTTGAGAGGTACTTATGTTTAATACAGATGTAAAATGTTTCCTGTCTGGCTTGTCAGGTGCTCATGAAGTGAGGATACATTTTGCAAACTGTCGCACTGCCTATTAGAACAACTACCCAACACAAAAAGCACATCATGTTTAGAACATTATGATGAGATTAAATTTAGTAACCTTGTATGGTAATTTCATGCATACTGTGCATGTTGTGTCAGGTGTACCTCAACAGACAGCCGAACCCACACAAGAAGCTGCTGGTGCCATGCGTCCTCGACAAACCCAACCCCAAGTGCTATGTCTGCTCGGAGAAACCCGAAGTGACGGTTCAGCTCAACACGAACACAGTGACGGTTCACACACTGGAAGAGAAGGTATCATCGCTGTATCAACTTTCATGGTTTATTGAAAGTTTGTTGGGCATGGTGGCATAGTGGTTAGAACGTCGGACTCTCAATTCAGCGAGAACCCGGGTTTGAATCCTCTTGCTGCCGTTTCAAAGCTTTGGCTATTTCGTTTACTCCACGTCGCCACAGTTTACTCAGCTGTCTAAATGAATGCCAGTAATTGCAGCGTGGCTGAATGTGTCCAAGAGAAGTCGAGATGGCATTGGAATGAACGGGTCTGCCAGGGGGTGGAGTGTAAAGCGCTTTGAGTAGCCCTATGGACTGGATACTGTGCTCTATAAGAACGTACCTTTTTTTAATTAAGACTGTTCACATGCTGGACAAGAAGTAGTTTCACATGTAAACAAATAGGTTTGTAATTTTTAAAGGTGTTCATTTGTGAAACTTTCCTTTATTAAGTGTGAAAGTGTAAGTAATGCACTCCTGCTTTCTCCCATTCTGCTTGAAAATGTTTCAGTTACTTTAAAATGTGTATAATTTTATTATGTTGTATTTTCATTTGTAAATAAAGATTTGAATAGAATTTTTTTCTCCCGTCCATTTTCTAACACATGACATTTACCGACAAAACATTTTAAAGCTAACTTCTGCAAAATCAAATACAATAGAAGTTTTTTATTTAGATCATCAAAGGCAGCTTGGGAATGGTGGCACCTGACGTGGAAATAGATGACGGCAAAGGTAATTGCCATGTTATATATTTATTATATAGTGTTCTGCATATATATATATATATAAATACAGTCATTGCATTCGTTTCAGTGGTACTTGCTACCTTACTGCATTTCTGATGCTAAGCTTATGGCAAGGATTTTAAACAGTCTGTCATGGACTGTGGTCAAGTGTGGCCTGAGAACTCTGCAAAGATTACTGGATATGTACGATAGAGTTGAAATAAAAACAATAAAATCTTGTAACACAAATGTTATTGTTAACATTGTGTATTATTGTTGACTTGCAGGAACAATAATGATCTCCAGTGAAGAGGGTGAAACAGAAGGTATGTAACTTACTAGCCAGTTTAAGTAGGGTACTAGCCTATGTATAATGTATGTTGATAGTAGTATTAACAATGTAGTTTAAAATTTACAAAGAATTTTTTTCCAAGTTTTATCAGCAATCCTCTTACTTCTGAATGGATGTGATATGTGGTTGGTATTCATGTGTGGTTGTTATTGATACGTGGTTGTTATTGATACATGGTTGTTATTGAATGCAGTCAAAATAAGCAGTACTAGCTATATGTTGAATCTTTGTTGTTGACAAAAGATGCTTGACTTGGTTCAGTTGCGTTTGTACCCACATCATCTCAGTCCATGCAACATGCTCCCTGGAGCTTGCTTGATACATTTCTAAAACTAAACATTAACAATGTATTTCTACACAATAATGTTGTTCTATTATTATCGTCAACACTCGCAGCTAAATGCAAAACAGTTGCATGTGTTGATAACTGGAGGCCCTGGTGAGACAATTTAACCAAGATGCCTCACTCCCTCTAAGATTCCCTCTCCCTCTGAACCCCTATCTTACTTACACTGCAGGAAATGCAGGGAAGACACTGGGTGAATTTGGTATCAAGAATGGCAGTCGACTCAAGTGTGATGATTTCCTGCAGGTGTATAACCTCAATATCAACATTCTCCACGTGTAAGTGTTGTGTTCTTTCATTGTTGAGCTGTGGAAGTGACTGTGTGTCTGTCTGTTTGGTGCTTGGGTCGCAGTCTTGAATGCTATAACTGGGAACTATGGAAAACAACAACAGAAAGTAGTTTCAAGTGCAGTTGTAACAGGTCCTACCTCAATTTGATTTTTTCACTTGTCTCATTTTTCAGTCATTTTGCAAAAAAATTAACCTATGTAGTATCCACTATGTGAGCAAGCTCGTTTGCAAATTTTTTTATTTAGTTTTGGTGAAATCATTGGACAAGCTATTAAATTATTTTTTACCATTTGACCATAAACATTTGACAAAAAAATTCACATTATGCAGCTCTATGTACTGCAGCATAAGCCAGTTGACACTTTCGCAAGTTACCATCTAGCGATCAATGTCAATTCTTTTGATGATTTCAACATAAGTAGACTACAGAAGCTGTTCATGGACACATTTGAACATCAACAAACCTTATTCGCAATAATCTTATTCAACTGAGGAGGGAGCTTTAAATGACAGCATCTGCCTACATTTATACCAGCATCCATCTTTGGTTCGTTGACAATAATACCATGTTCAGTCATGACACATGGCTACTCATTTTTTATTAATTTCTGTTAAAATATGGTATGGTGTGATACTGTTAAACATGTATTTCAGATCAAATCTCTTTTAAATATTATCTAAAATTCAAGATGAATCAAATTGATGTTGAGCATAGTGTTTGCTGAATGTCTGGGTTGTAAAATGTACAAATGAACCAGTGTTTATCTTTAAAAAACACTGTAAAATGCAAAGTACTATCAACAAGTATGTCATGTTTTTGACTTGTTGCAGGGAGAAGTTGAAAGAGGACAGGGAGTTTGAGGTGATTGGAGACATATCTGAGCTGCAAGCGCAGGCAGCCTCCAGCAATGACACAGGCCCAGACGCCAAGGGTCAAGGTTGGCTTTGTTATTCTTTCACGTTACCCTGTCACTGTTGTATAAATAATTACCTGCGTTTGGAGACTTGGCTGGGAGGACAACTGTTAGTGTGTTGACAGTATACACATCTTGTATTATTATTACTATGCACATGTGAATGTCTGGATTTAGTCAGGACATTTTTAACAAGGTCTAGGATAGCTGGAGAATTTCAGTAAAGTAAATGATTTTTTAAAGAATCGATTTGTGGGTGTATTATGTTGGCAATGTTTTATTTAAAACAATAAACAATAGAAAAAAATTGTATGAGATTTTGGGAGGATATGAAAATAAAAGAAATAATTTTGGATGTTTTGTCCAAAAAAAAATTATTTTGTTCCAAGAAAAATTACTGTTTATTAAGATTGTGACTCATGCTACTGGAATTTTAATTAAAGCTTTGACTAAAGGCCACATATTTACACTTCCAAATATCATGGAAACTCTTCATTTACCAGTTGTAGTTTTTATTTAGAAAAATGCATACTATGTACTATTGTTTGTTTTATTGATTGTGCAGAAGACGACAATGATGATGATGACTTGATTATGGAAGAACCAAATGTAATCACCACCCCACCCAGTCGGAAACGCAAGGCCAACGGCGCTTCAGACGCTGATGTATCAGCTAAGAAACCAAAACATAGTGGCGACACGACATGTCAAGACGATGACATTGTCATCTTATAAGTGCCACACAGCGTCATATTTTGTACAACAGGGTGTTTTGTTTAACTGTGGTAGACAACGTGTTACTCGAGTCAACAACACAAGTCGTAGACAATTTTGTCATCACTGCAACAGATGTTTTTAGATTATGCTATCCAGCAGGAGTGATGTTTCACGGATAAATGTTGCATTTGAAAACCATACCAAAGCATCTTTGTTGGTTACTGTGTTCACATCATCATTGGGTATGTGTGTTCACATCATCATTGGGTATGTGTGTTCACATCATCATTGGGTATGTGTGTTTGCCACCCTTTTCTCTACTGACAACATATATTTTTTAACCTCCAATTGTTTGTTTAGAAAAACATTGTTACAGTTCTCTATCGGTTAGTTATCAACTAGCAAAATAGAAAACTCCAGGTTGATCAACAAAACCTATATTTAGTGTTTGCAATGTGATATACCCGTAGTTGGGCATCCTTCATTTTCACAGCAGAATGTTTACATACAAGTCAGAGACAAACACTGAAAATAGACGAAGACACACATGGATACACTTTAATTCAAGATTTAACAAGATTGCCATCCCAAACAACAAGTTCCAGATGGCAAGTGGACAAAGAAGCCATTGGCTTATCAAGAGTCCAACAATTTTCTCATCTATGTGTAGCCCGCCCTTTTCAAATATCTGTCAATTCTATTTTTAAACATATTCACACTACTAGCATTAACACAATCATTTGGCAGTTTGTTCCATTCATTTATTAACCCTCTGTGAGAAAGAGTACTTTCTCATGTCCAACCTTATTCAATTTAAACACATTTTTCATCACCTCACTTGAATGTGTTTTAAAGAAATCCACATTAATTAAATGTTCACATTCAGCTTACTGTACAACACTTAATAATAGAAAACTATGCCTTACCTCCCAAACAACATTTATCCAGGTTAGACAAAAATCGACGTTTACTATTTTTTTGCTCGGTTAGAAATAAAATTAACATTTTTAACCTACAGCGTTGTTTTGAACATGTCAAACTGCGTTTAGTCATACTGGTTAAATGTATAAATGGAAAAAAGCACTAATCAGAAATGTGTGTAGGTTGATCGCAATCTTTCAATTTACTGCCTTGTACCTACCATGCGTACAAAATATGTCAAACACATTACTGTAAAGACATTGCTGTTATATTACATAGTGACATTTCTAACGCATGCAGTTTCCATGGACGTGCTTTGTATGATTGAACACCTATACAAATTATGTTGACAGAGTCCAGTGTCACAGATGACACAAAATTGATAGTTGAGATTGAAAATGGATAACCTTAGCTGTACAGTACGTTTCAATCACTAGATTTACCTTGATTTTTTCTGTTTTCATATTCCTGTTGGGTGGACAAACCCCACTCATCATCCGCAAAATCTTACAACCTCTAACTCTTGCATGCTGCCGCTGCAGGAGATGTCACCGCAAGAGCAATGGAAGCTGAACTTGTTAAAATACCAGGTTATTCAACATGATCACTGATACATGGGTGAGTGTACACTACAGCCTGGCAGTGTACACAACAGCCTGTCGGGGTACACTACAGCCTGTCGGGGTACACTACAGCCTGTCGGGGTACACTACAGCCTGTCGGGGTACACTACAGCCTGTTGGGGTACACTACAGCCTGGCAGTGTACACTACAGTTTGGCAGAGTACACTGCAGCCTGGCAGGGTACACTACAGCATGGCAGTGTACACTACAACCTGGCAGTGTACACTACAACCTGGCAGTGTACACTACAACCTGGCAGTGTACACTACAGCCTGGCAGTGTACACAACAGCCTGTTGGGGTACACTACAGCCTGGCAGTGTACACAACAGCCTGCCAGGGTACACTACAGCCTGGCAGGGTACACTACAGCCTGGCAGTGTACACTACAGCCTGGCAGGGTACACTAATGCCTGGCAGTGTACACTACAGCCTGGCAGTGTACACTACAGCCTGGCAGTGTACACAACAGCCTGTCGGGGTACACTACAGCCTGGCAGGGTACACTACAGCCTGGCAGTGTACAGTACAGCCTGGCAGTATACACTACAGCCTGGCAGGGTACACTACAGCCTGGCAGTATACACAACAGCCTGTCGGGGTACACTACAGCCTGGCAGTGTACACTACAACCTGGCAGTGTACAATACAGCTTGGCAGTGTACAATACAGCCTGGCAGGGTATGCTATAGCCTGGCAGTGTACACTACAACCTGGCAGGGTATGCTATAGCCTGGCAGTTTACACTACAGCCTGGCAGGTTACACTACAGCCTGGCAGGGTACACTACAACCTGGCAGTGTACACTACAGCCTGGCAGGGTATGCTATAGCCTGGCAGTGTACACTACAGCCTGGCAGTGTACACTACAGCCTGGCAGTGTACACTACAACCTGGTAGTGTACGCTACAACCTGGCAGTGTACGCTACAGCCTGGCAGGGTATGCTACAGCCTTGCCGTGTATCCTACAGCCTGGCAGGGTACACTACAGCCTGGCAGGTTACAATACAGCCTGGCAGGATACACTACAACATGGCAGTTTACACTACAGCCTGGCAGTGTACACTACAGCCTGGCAGTGTACACTACAGCCTGGCAGTGTACACTACAGCCTGGCAGTGTATACTACAACCTGGCAGTGTACACTACAGCCTGGCAGGGTATGCTATAGCCTGGCAGTTTACACTACAGCCTGGCAGTGTACACTACAGCCTGGCAGTGTACACTACTGCCTGGCAGTGTACACTACAACCTGGCAGTGTACACTACAGCCTGGCAGTGTACACTACAGCCTGGCAGTGTACACTACAACCTGGCAGTGTACACTACAGCCTGGCAGGTTACACTACAGTCTGGCAGGGTACACTACATCCTGGCAGTGTACACTACAACCTGGCAGTGTACACCACAACCTGGCAGTGTACACTACAGCCTGGCAGTGTACACTACAGCCTGGCAGTGTACACTACAACCTACCAGTGTACAATACAGCCTGGCAGGGTAAGCTACAGCTTGGCAGGGTATCAGGTTACACTACAGTCTGGCAGGGTACACTACATCCTGGCAGTGTACACTACAACCTGGCAGTGTACACCACAACCTGGCAGTGTACACTACAGCCTGGCAGTGTACACTACAGCCTGGCAGTGTACACTACAACCTACCAGTGTACAATACAGCCTGGCAGGGTAAGCTACAGCTTGGCAGGGTATACTACAGCCTGGCAGGGTACACTACAGCCTGGCAATGTACACTAGAGCCTGGACTGACTCTGCTGGAGAACTTCCTTCACAAGGCGCGTGGCATGTACGGCTGTTCCCCAACTCAAGCCCACCCCGTTTGCGCTGTGTCCGTAGTTATGCACCACCTGCAACAACAATAATGTATAAAAAATTATACAGGTTAGGCTGGTTATCGTGCATAAAATGTTGATATATGAAAAACTAATATGAATTTATTGAACTGATGCAAAAAAACTGTCACCAAATGGTATTTCTTTTTTATGAAACTGAAATTGAGGCTGAGATGGTGTTTTATAGAACAATTCTTTCGGGTGCATCCAAAATACAGCACCATTTAGCAGTGCATGCACACAATTACACAGAAAGGTTATGGACACATTGATGTTGAAGCGAGAATTCAAAACAATCCTAGATTATCGCACAGCACGATAACTCATCAAAAAACTATATGCAAATTTTCATGAGCTTTTTATTCTGGGGGATAAAACAAACGCTGAAATATGAGTCGTATTAAAGACGTACTTGCTGGAATGCATTGGGATAGAGAGAGAGAGTGTTGACTGATGTTGCTACTTTGGCAGGAAACTGGGTTGAAAATAAAATAAACATGTTGGCCTGTCTATTTCTACATTAAGTTGTGAGCTGACCTGTAACTGTCCTTCTGGAAATGTCATCAGTTCCTTCTCGAGACGGAGGGGTTCACGGAAGGGCCTCAGACCCACCCACTGCCACTGCACGGTCGCTTTCTGCAGATAAACATAAAACACATCCATTAGGCAAAAACAATAAAAGTATCTGCACTGCATAAACAAAAAGAGACTAAGACTAGATGTGAATCATATCTGGGAGCCCAGGGTAGTGGAAAACCAGTGACGTATTTACGGAGGGCCACTGAGTCAAGCCTCCTGACTTAAATTTTTCATTTATTTCGTATGTAACCTGTTGTGCCAGCATGGTAAACAATCAAAATGAGCATTTGTGATACTTGTTTCTGCCCAGTGGCTGGTAGAATGAAATGTGTGAATTCCTTGAAAGTATGTTGTATTGAGCATCACACAGCGCGATACTGTGGGCCGAGGACCTCATCTCACATATGTACATGGACACAATTCTCTGCCCATCTTTTTAGCAGCGTATTAAATATAAATAATCACCAAAATATAAACAACCTTAATTAAGGTGTGGTTACCAGATACAGTGTACGAGAAAGGCCAGGCTTAAGTTTAGTAGAACATTAACTGCGAATCACGTACAATATTATTCTACTTGGTATCTAAGTTTTAAAGAAAAAAATAGTAAATGGAACTGCCTGCATAATAAGCACTTGGCTTAATTAACAAAAGTTAGCACAATGCACATCTACTGTGTAGGCCTTCTGTCTGTCTGTCCTACTAAAGATGTTGCTAACTGAACAAACAAACCTGAAGAGACGGCACCATTGTGCAGGCTCGTTCCCACACGGCCTTCGAGTCCTGTTCTCTGTGCTCAAGGTCAGTGTCATACTTCTGAAATGTTCCACCAACTACCACGTTGTCCATCCCCGGGATTATGTAAGTGTCCTGCTCCATGGCAGACACAAAATGCTTCAGCCATGGTGCTTCCACCTAGTGGGCAAAGGAAGAAATTATTAGTTTAGTAAAAGCCAGAGTATCATGATAGATGGATACAACTTATTGAGAGGGTGGAACAAATTAAGTGATGTGGAAAGAAGAAGAAAAATAAACTTATTTTTGCGTCATAATTAAGATTTTTCTTCAATGACCTTAAATACGTCACATTATAAAGTCTGTTTGACTCCCAAAAGATCCAAATATTGTTTAGTGAAAATATTGCATAGTTGGCAGTATCATCAGACAAACGGACCATTTATAACTGTCAACATTTACCTGTTTGCACAAAGCGTATTAATCCTCAGACCCCGCCCTGAATTTGTACTTTAAAATGTTGATAATTTTGCAGACTGAAAAACATTGTTACAACAATGTCATGATCCAATGCATATAGAGGTCCTACAATAATAACCATTAGAATATGTTTACAAATATTTATCTCTGATAATTATGTTTAAGTTTTGTGTTTTCTAACAACTCCATGGGGTCATATTGATATTTGTTTTCAGTGAAGTTGTGAATTTTCAAGTTGCCCAACTGTGTCATAGCATCATAGACTGTGTCATAGCATCATAGACTGTGTCATAGCATCGTGCAGTGAATGGTTACACAACTCGAAACAATAGTTATTCTGCAAAAGTTCACTGCGTGGTGCTGTACAACATATTTCGCATGTGATCGACATTAACAGATTTAATTGACCCCTCCCCGTTACTATGCTTTGTACAAATATGTAAACGTAGACAATTGTGAAAAGCCCCCAAGGTATTGCAGTTTTACTCAAAACAAATTAAAATAGTAACTTCGTGGTTTCAGCAGTGAGTTTCATGCAGAAACTTGTGTGCGCCTTGCTCATCACGGTTAGAAGACTGGACTTCTCTCTACCATCATCGTCACTTGGAACCTGTTAGCCAGGAAGGGTTAATATGCAATAAACAGGACACAACATCTGGGGAATATAAACCCTATTCATGTGCACCAAAGATAAATGGATCATCAATGGCAAAGAATGAACTTTCTGCATTAACATACCCGAAATAAGTGTCCCCTAATTGGGATCACCTTTTTGTCATTCAGCAGTTCACAGCTGCCAAACCCCGTACAGTTGACCACGACATCGTACTTGCCGACAAACTGCAGGGTGACATGAAGCACAATGATGTAGTCAACAGTGTCATCAAAGACACACAATAGACAAATTAGAGCAGTAGACTTCATTAAAACAACACTATTATGAATCTAAATTCAAAATGAAATTAGCAAGAGAAGTAGATTGAGATGAAGCTGTTTGGTGCAAAATAGTTTCAGGAAATTAAAAATTACCGGTAACTATTGGATTAGTTTACCAAAGTCCAAACATAACCGAAGAGAATAACACAAAAATACAAAATGCTATAAAGGAAGTGAGTAAAGGGGAATGTATCATAATGGGAGATTTTAACCATGGACACATACAATGGAAATCTCCAGAGAGTACAGGGATGAGAACCAACAATTTCTATTTTTAATTCAGGAGAGCTTCCTTACTCAGCATGTGCTAGAACCAACTAGGGGAGATAATGTATTAGATATAGTTTTGTCATCACAAAAAGAATTAGTGGACAATGTAAAAATACATGAACCATTGGGTAACAGTGACCATAATCAAATACATTTTGACATCAATGTAAAATCAGAAATAAAAAAGGTGCTGATGAATAAGACCGCAACTGAATGTTGGAATATTCTAAAATATGAAATTGAGAGTATCATCGATAAATTTGTAAAAACAAAGAAAACGCTCTAGAAAGAAACACTTGTCAAAAGAATCTATTAAAAAATAGTGTTTAAGCAAGCTATGTGGAGGGTTTATAGGCGTACCAGAAAGGATGAAGACTATGCAAATTACAAAGAGGCACTTAATGCAGCTACAACTGAAATTAGACAATCTAAAAGAAGCTATGAACAAAAACTTTCATGTAACATAAAAAATTACGGCAAGAGTTTTTATGCATATGTCAGGAGTTAACAAAACGTACAAGACAAGGTCGGACCTCTAGAAGACAGTGCTGGTAATATAATATAACAGGGGTTTTTAATGGTGGAAGACCTAAATGGTTACTTCAGTTCAGTGTTTACCAGAGAGGATATTAGTTCACTACCAGTTACAGATGCTAAATCTGACTATTTAGGGCCATTAATTGTAACTCCAGAAAAGGTAGCTAAGAAAATAAAGGCAATGAAGGATAATAAATCACCTGGAGTGGATGGAATTCCTCCAAAACTACTAATGGAAACAGTAGAACAAATCAGTATACCACTTGCAAGAATGATCAACTTGTCATTAAAAGAGGGAGTTGTTCCTTTTGAATGGAAAGAAGCAAACATCATACCGTTATTTAAAAAAGGTTTGAGAAATCATAAAAGCATAAATTATTAAATTCATCTCAACATAGATTCCTAAAAGCGAGATCATGCTTAACAAATATGTTGTTTTTTGGAAGAAATCACCAAGTGGACAGACGAGAGATTTTTAGAAAGCTTTTGACAAAGTACCACATTAAAGATTACTACTTAAATTAAAAGCCCATGGTATCAGGGATGGCTTAATTGACTGGATAGAACAATGGCTGACTGGCAGAAGACAGCGTGTTGTAGTAGATGGAGAAGTTTCAAACTAGAAATCAGTTTTGAGTGGGGTACCTCAAGGATCAGTATTACGACCTTTATTATTCTTAATATATATCAATGACTTGGACAACAATATAATAAGTAACGTACTGAAATTTGCAGATGACACAAAAGTGTTTAGAAAGGTTATCAATGATGGTGACAAACAACATTTACAAAATGATCTAGACAGATTAGTGAAATGGTCTATAAAAAGGGAGATACTGTTCTGGGTACTACTGTAAAAGAAAAGGACTTAGGAGTTACAATAAGTACAGATATGAAAGTTTCAGAGCAGTGTGGTATTGCAGCTTCAAAGGGTAATCAAATTCTTGGGTTGATTAGGAGAAACATAACACACAAGGAAAAAAGTTAATTATACCTCTTTATAAAGCAATAGTCAGACTTCGTTTAGAATACTGTATACAAGTGTGGAGACCATATCGTAAGAAGGACATAGATACTCTTGAACGCATACAGAGGAGAGCAACTAAAATTATTCCAGAACTGAGAGACCTTAGTTATGAAGAACGCCTGAAAGAATGTGGTTTAACAACTCTAGAGACAATGAGGTTAAGAGGAGATCAGATTGAAGTTTTTAAGATATTGAATGGGTATGAAAATATTGATAGAAATGTGTTTTTCTCACTCAAGAGAGATAGCAGAACTAGAGGACATGAGGTAAAATTAGTAAAGGATCAGTGTACACTGGATATCAGGAAGTACTCGTTCTCACAGAGGACAATAAATGAATGGAACAAATCGTCTACGGAGTGTATAACAGCTAGCAGTGTGAATATGTTTAAAAACAAGGTTGACACATATCTCAGGAGGGTGGGTTACACGTAGATTTTTATTTTTTTAACAAGATTGCCATCCCAAACAACAAGTTCCAGATGGCATGAAAGCCATTGGCTTATCAAGAGTCCAACAATTTTATTATCTATGTGTAGCCCGCCCTTATCAGATATCTGTCAATTCTATTTTTAAATATATTTACACTACTAGCATTAACACAATCTGTTTGGCAGTTTGTTCTATTCATTTATCACCCTCTGTGAGAAAGAGTACTTTCTCATGTCGAACCTACACTGTTCCTTAACTAATGCTACTTTGTGTCCTCTGGTTCTACTGCCTTCTTTAAGTTTGAAGAACAAATTTCTATCAACATCCTCATAACCGTTCACTATTTTAAACACTTCTATTTGGTCTCCTAAAACCACATTGTAATAAGCGACTTTCATAACTAAGGTCTCTCAATTCTGGAATCATTTTAGTTGCTCTTTGTTGTATTCTTTCTAGCTTGTCTATGTCCTTCTTACGATGTGGCCTCCATGCTTGTATACAATACTCCAAATGTGGTCTAACTATTGCTTTGTACACGAGTACAATTAGCTGTTTCTCCTTATACGTGATAGTTCTCCTAATTAGCCCCAGAATTTGATTTAATTTCGAAGCAGCAATACCACATTGCTCTAAAAATGTCAACACTAAATGTTACATCTAAGTCCTTTTTTGTGTGGTTCTATCTAGTACAACATCCCCCATTTTATATTCTTCGTTCATGTTTCCATGTCCTATGTGTATGCATTTACACTTCCCAAAATTGAATAACATTTGCCATTTTTCTGACCATTTAAGTAATATATCTAGATCATCCTGTAAACTTTGTTTATCTGTATCATTAGTAACCTTTCTGAATACTTATGTGTCATCTGCAAATGTCAGTACTTTGCTAGATACGTCATCTTCCAAATTATTTATAAATAGATGAACATTGTGGGACTCTCAATAACAAATGGCTTCCTTGTCCACTTGCCATCTGGGCCTTTGGCTTGGATGGCAAATCTTGTTAAATCTTGTTAAAAATCATGGTCCTTAATCACAACTTTGTTGTACAAAACAAAAGACTGGCTAGCTAACTGATGTTATTTAAGCATATTGTAAATCATGAAGGCATATCCTCGTCACCGTTTTATACTATTTAAAACCTAGGATTTCTAGTAACTTAAATACCAAATAGTATAATAGCCATGTTGTACATAAATCATGGTTATTATGTTACCAAGCCGACGTCTTTGACTTCTGGTATCTGTGAAAACCACATTTTAGGTGATATTATCATTAAACTGTAATATAAATGGACTAGATAACTGTCCATGCACAAACACAGTTGAAATTGCCTACCAATCCTGATCAATAAATAGAACACAAGTCATTATTGACCTCTTTCAAGTCTGTGACTTTTCTATTTTCTACTTTCCCTCCAGCTAGAATAAACCTGCAACAAGACCAGTAATATTATGATTCATCAGTTAGAAACTTTATTTGTGTAATGTTCATATGCAAACAAACATCTGCATGCCAAAACATTTAATCAAGTTCGATGATTAGCTATACAATACCACAGTTGCCAGATCAATACAGAGCAAATTAGCATAAATACAAAAGTCTGAAACAATAGTCCGTACATATAATGTGTTGTAGTGTAAAATCTGTTAAGGTAACATTAAATTATTTGGCAAATAAAGAAAAACTTAATAATCACCAGTAAAAGTTATTTACTTTTGTGCAACAGTTTTTAGAATTCAGTTGCCAGATAAAACAATGTTCAGGTTATAGTTTCACCTATTGCTGGAGGGTAGCTATTAGTGCCCTGCACGGGCCTATAATTTGAGCCCAAGCCCGGCCCGCAATTAGCAGTTAGAGTCCAGGCCCGGCCCTGGCCCGCAACAAATTTTCAAGCCTGGCCCAGGCTCGCAAATTAGAATTTAGGCCCAGGCCCGATCCGTGAATGTTTGGCCCAGGCCTGGCCCGGACCGCAAGTTTCAGGCCCATACCCGGCCCATACCCGTGGACCAAAGACGGGTAAGCCCGCAGCCCGCTAAGTTTAGAGAAGATAAACCTATAATCTTATAAAAAAGACGAAACACAAATAAACTGTAAAAACAGACTTATTGTATTATTAAATAAAAAATAATATATGAACATTGTATAATGTTTACTACTGAAATACTAATGTCAGTTGTTGTTTAGTAGTGTCTAGCTAGTAGCTGTTACTAGCTACTACTATGTCACCCAGTGGCATTTCCAGCAGGGCTGCAGTCACTAGCCTGAGTCAGATCAGGTTCAGACGTGTGAATTAGTACAAGTGTGAATGAATAAGTACTGGGGAAATTTTAGAAACTGAACAGTAGAAACAATTGAAAAATACCAATTACCAACTGGGGTGGGTACTGACTGGATAGTGGGCTGTGGCCAGTGGGCTGGTAATTCAGTTGGCAATATTTGGAGGGAAGACCTAGACAACAGAATGTCCACTGGTTGGGTCAAAGGGTGATAAGTTGGTGGTTAATCATGGCTTGATTGCATGTGCAAATATGTCTAAAGTAAACATTTGGGGCTGGCTGCTTCCAGCCAGGTGAACTTAAGTGGCCTGATATGGGGCCATTAGATCTATGCAAAAGGGTACATTCATGCCACAAATATGCAGTTTACAGAGTCTACTCCAGTCACAGTGTCTTGGAAAGCCAGTACATGTTTAAAGAATTACAATACAAAGATATGGGCATGCGACTATGCATATATTTTACATGAAATGTCTCTATTAAAAGAATGCACATTATTAAAATGATTCCATAGAGATTAAACTACATTCCAATATATAAAGCACTAGCTACTAGCTATAAATACCTACTTCCGCATGAGGTAGGGCAGATATCTGCGACCCTCTGCCATCACAGTTGTTAAGAAGCAGCCTTGTCTACACAAAACACAAACAAGTAAGTCAGAAAACAGATGTGCTTCGCTACATAATTTATGATATAGTAGTGTTGCATGTATATGTGTGCATATGTGCAAGTACATGTGCATATATGTGTGCTTGTGTGTGTACATACACATGTGCATATATTAAGACATGCCCATAGAAAGGGGCAACGGAGGCCCAGCTGTTTTATAAGTGTCTACATAACAATATCATAAATATTATTTGGAACCCAGATATCAAATTACATTAAAACATCAATTTACCAGAAGAGATTGACAGACATTACATTAATACTCTGGGTATTTTATGTACATTAAATATACACCAATTTTTAAATTACATGAAATGTAATGCAGTAAAACGTTTCGTAACAATACTAGCAGTTATTCCAGGATGTTTACTTGTATCTATTTCCAGGAAACATGTTCATCTCTGCATCATTCAGTATCCGGTAGCTGTACACAAAGTCATGCAGCAGTTCTTCATCAAATGGATTCTGTGAAGCAACATTAGAAACAAATACACAGCTTTTATAATAAAAAGTATTTTGTATTCTGCCAGAACCATCTTTGTATACTGCAGTTATACAAATATTAAATAATGTCTTACTGTGAAATAAATGCTGCATAATTTATTGTCTGACTTTTGTGCAAACATCTGAATTATTTCCAAACAATAAAATATAGGCATGTTACTAAATGCAAAAGTTTATAAATGAATATTACTAAGATATCTATAATTGTACAAAAGTAATCATGATGTATCAGGTGTAGCCTCATTTGTTTACTTAACAGACTACCTTATCATCATCATTGTAGTACTGGTAGCCAGATATGAACCGACAGCCTGCGTCTTTTGCCTCTGGAGAGTGGGCTAGACGACTGTAGTGATCCCACGAGTCACGGAGCCACTGTCTACAGATAAGCATAACAGAAATGGCCGGGTTTCCATTTGCAAATATAGTCCGTTGGTTTACTTTACATAACATTTGTGTCCTATACACCACAGTTCTTCATGAGATAGCATAACATTGCATACATTATAAAAATATACAAACAAAGAATGATTGTATCACTAATTTGCTTAACCTGAACATGAAGATATCTAACTAAGCGCACTACAGAGTTGCAATACAGACATACACAAAAATAGTATTCCGAAACATCATGTCACTAAGATGACTGGTATCAAATACCTAGCAATAATTTTCTTTAAAATGGGATTGTGTAAATCCTTTTAAAGTAGCACACTCTACCTTGGTTAATAAAATATAAAAAAATATAAATATTTATTCAATCTACATTACATTAAGTGGCACAATGTTAAGCAATTTTAACATCTCAAAATTCACATTCTGTGTAACCATAGTAAACATAAAAATGCACAAATTACTTGAACACAGGAAGGGGCACTCCTGGGGTTTTACCCCGGGTTGGACGAAAAATCCCTGCTGCCCCATCACTGGTTGTGTCTTTGTCAAATTTGTCGGCGATGATTGTGACATCAACGCCAGGAATACGTCCTTGAATAAGGACAGAAGTGGACAGTCCGACGACCCCTGCCCCGATCACTGCAACACGTGACATCGTAATCTGGCAGACTGAAAGAGAATACCAAGACAGGTAAAGGTACGTTCTTACAATAATACATTTATTCATACAACGATGTGTATAATTCAGTTAAAACAATGTTTACTGGGTACATAAAACAGAGCAATACGAGCAACTCGTCTTTGACTAAAAGTGCTACATGCATTCTCTATATTATACAACCCGTCCTTTGCAAATTAAACTTTGTTTAATAGTTTCTCATCCAGCCCTTCTTGATAGTGGTTTTGAATGAGATCATAAAAATAATTAGTGCTCATATTACAGAAGGTCGTGGCATCAAGTTTGAATTGTGACAAATGTAGATGATATCTCAAGCATATTCAAACTGCTATTATTGCATTTTAAGCAACTCTGCATAAAGCACACCATTCGATTCATAATATAAATTTGAATCGGGAGACATTCCGCTAAAAGTGGCACCATATTACAATGGGTGCAACCAGGTAGATTAAAGTTTCTTGATACTCTTGCACCATGTAGTATAAAAGTCATCTACATATTTATCTTAAGTTCCAGAGACATACACCATAGAAAGAGGTACAGTACGATATATGTAATTGTTGCTCTCTCTCTCTGCCTGCGTTGTCATTGCCCACCCTGGTGTTAAGGTCGCCTACAACTGGTCATAAAAAACCTCCTTGTCCTATTTTTCTGCTTCTTCAATAGGGGCATAACACGATATGATAGTGAGCTTGGAGTTAAATCAAGCTGTTACAATTCTTGCTCCCATGAATCCCATGTTCCATGGGCATAACTACTTAAATCTATCTTGGCAGACATACATAGAAATATAAGAGCAGAATTAATATACCTAGCAATTGTGTGTGCGTGCGTGCATAAATACTCAAATGCATGCATTATTTGCTGTGTAAATCACATATATAAATATGTAACCATCTATCTGTGTGTATTTTATTAGTTATGGTGAATTTTCTGACATGTACAGCAATTTGATACTGCACATGTGTCTTTATTAAATTTGTTGTACGAGAATTTTTTTTAATAGTATGCAAAACCTCAAATATGTTTCGTTCTAGATGTTTGTATGATTTTGTTTTTTCAAATATTGTAACAGCATATATATTATAATTTGAAATAAGTTTTCAGTTTAATAGGTAACCTGACAGGTTACTGTATATAGCTATGGTAAATGTTTAATTCTTGTAATTTTACCTGATCTTCTATATTCCGTATTTCAATTTTTTTAAGTGTTTCTGTGTGTGAATTATACCTGTTCAAGTTTATTATTCAAACTGCCCTTTTTGATGAATGGTGAATGATCATTATTCTACTACCTGTTCTACAAGAAACATAGATAGGTGAACAGGACACCATGGGACAACTGACTGGGGCACCATGGGACAACTGACCAGGACACCATGGAACAACTGACCAGGACACCATGGGACAATTGACTGGGGCACCATGGCCATATCCATAGTGCCCCGGCTATAATACCCCAAGCCTTCGCCATTTAAAAACATGTGTTTTATAACCCCAGTTTGCCCGTCGGACCGTGTTATCGCCCATAGGCATCTTCCCAACTAATACCTTTCTTCAGATTAACAAGTGTTGTAACAATATTACATGGAGTTTGATGTATATAAAGAAATACACCACTTACAAAATTTATTTATGTGTTTGAAAAGCACTTTATGACATAACTCGGAGATTTCTGTGACATCTGTGCGTCAATGTCGTCTGCGTGTTTTGTATGTCTAAGGCATAAATTAGGTGACCCCACATTCTATAATTAAATGTGCAAGTGACCAAACAATGAAATGGCCATATAGTGCCCCAGTGGCCATGTTGCCCCGGTCTCCCCTACCTATACATATCAACGCCAACAGAGAGTCAGCAGCTTCAAAGCGCGCTTATTGCCTTTTAATATTGTAATAAATTTTAAAAATAGCAAAGAAATTAATATTCCAAAAGTAGTGATGCTATGCACTTTTATTCCAAAGTTGAAAGTATGGCAAATCGTAACGTATTACAGTCTGACTGAATTAGCGGCGGCGTCTGTTGACATCCCTAGCCTATGCTTAGCATCATTTATGAGTTATGCTTAGCTGCATGTAGCTTCTACTTGATGACTTACCACAATATGGCTAATTAATGCGGCTGTTCCATGTTTACCGTGTAATATGTAAAACGCTGGTTCTTATATTTGTATTTATTGTACATATGCTACTATGGTAAAATATAGTCTTTGGCCCAGTGTCTATCTAGACGACTGCTGAAATAGTATGGTGATGGGCTGGTGTACAGTGATGGGCTGGTGATGACTTTTTGGTTGTGATGTAATAATACAGTAATGATAGTTTAAATTGTGTCGCTGGAAGACGGCCCTAAGTAGGCACTTTAACAACCCGGGTTCTCCTTTTGTTTTACATCCTGTATTGGTGGCTGCTTCCATTCCTTTCTGTGACTTACAGCGGCAGATTGAACAATAGTAAGTTCCTTTTCATGTTCGTCTGTTTTTGATTAAAATTGAAACAAAATTAAGGTGAAATACATCGATTAGATGTATGTTTGTGACTTCTTCTAGAGGTCTTAGTTAGTCTGTGTCTTAGTTAGTCTGTGTATGAAATATTTTCTCGCTACACGAATGCACATGGGTGTTTTTGAGCATCCCTAGTGAAATGTGAAATTTCACCCGATTTGGTTCTTGGAGTTGGAAAGTGAGATCGATTTAACCAAAATCATGACTTATTTACATTTCTATGATTTTAATTCATTACAAATAATATAAAGCCAATGTTTGTTAGATATTTGTTTTGCAAAACAAATTTTATTAATGATTATTAGTAATTGTACATTTTATATATTTTTTTATTTTGTATATCTATATTACTATAATATCAAGTAGTATATTTACATAATGCATATTGCATGTATTCTTTTGCGTAAAATAAAAGATTGATTGATATTGATTAAACTTGTTGGGCCTGTCTGTGCTAAGTTAGTAGAATAATTAAATTATTATGTAATTTTTCAATGATTGAAAAAGTGCACAAGAGATATTCTAAATCACTAGTTAATACTTAATTAACTACTGTACTGAAACTGCAGTAAACTGTACATGCAGGAAATGACAAAATGTCAGAATATATAATAAATTGTGTTATATTTATGCAATGACATTGTTTTACTATCACCAACTAGTATATATTTCTCCAATAATTACTTTACCATAGTCACCATGCAAGACTATTTTCGTGTTCTTTGGCAGGGAAAGAAAGTCCAAGCTCTGCCAAAATTATACAAATATCTTCATAATCATGGAAGTTGTGGATTTTTATTGAAATGTATTGGTCTGTTGAGATAGCAGTTGACTTCACGCACTAATTAGCCAATATTGACTTATTAATTGCATTAACTGAGTTACTCTTAATGATACATGACTGGATTATGCATATTTATGACCCTACTTAGTGTGCTTAGAACTACTGAAACAATTATTAAAATATATGCAAAAATAAAAAAGTTATGCAATTTTAATCATACATTGATTGAAAGAAAACACAAAAATGAGTCTAGTTCCTGTATACGATACAATTTTTTATTTTTACCGTATTAAAATCGCAATTTCTTTGGATCTAATAAAGATATATAACAGCCATACAACATATTGACATTATTGTCATTATTGAAAGTATTCAGATAATATTGTATAATTGTCTTTTTATATATGTTATGTTGTAAAAATAAAGTTACTTACTTATGCCGCCGAATCTCGTTGGTGATCAGTTATGTCGTCTGGTTATTCTGACTGTTAAATTGATTATTTACGCATCGACATTGTAAACGTAAAACAGCTCACAATCGCAGTGTTCTTTACCCGATCTTTGATCCCCGGATGTATGGTTTTTTTTTTAGCCGATAGGTTGAGCCCCATGGGCGGATGTGAACCAATGCGGTCGTCGGATTTCAGCACGTGATGCATATATTATTGAGAATCTTCACACGTAGTGTGGTACCGCAGCTTGCGTCTAGAGAACATTATAACCGGTCTCTTGCTTTGCATAATAACCGGTCCCTTATACCAGTGCGCATGCGCTACTAGAAACGGAACCAGTACACACTCGCATTTCAACCTGTTCAATACTTGTTTAGTTATTGTCATTTCACGCTTTCTCTTTAGTAAAGTGACTGAACAAATGGAACTCTGTTCTTATTTATAACTAAACATCTTGATGGCGCCTGTGAACGTGGAGTGTCCGATCGAGGATTGTGACTATACGGCTACGCACGCAGAAGCGGCAGTGGTGGCTGCTATGCTGAGTGTACATGCCACTGTGCACGTCGTACTCCCCCGAGCGCTGGGCGCGAATACGAAAATGGAGAAACTCAAGCGTCCTTCCGTAGCACTGGCCGGGACGGGCGAGGCCGGGTCATACTTCATAACCCGCTGGGGTGAGTACAAGACGGGTACTAAACTTGTTGGACCCGACATAGTCGCACAACTACTGGAATGCTGCGAGGAGAAGTTGAGAAAAGACCTCACTCGCACAGCGGGCAAGAGCCTAATGAGCAGTAACGAAAAAGATGTCCTCACCGCCATGAAGGCACTCGCCATCCGAGCGGAGAACACCATGATAGCTCGGGTAGCCCTGTCTAACATGCGGCAGGGACACGAGGAGCCCATCCGGTCGTTCTACGCCCGTATCAAGGGGCAGGCGGATACATGCAAGTACGATATGAAGTGCACCAAGACGGAGTGCGAACAAGTCAACGACTTCACAGAAGAGATTATACGCAATGTGATTGCCCGCGACATCGCAGACCAAGAGATACAACTTGATCTGCTCGGTGAAAAGAACCAGGACATGCCATTAAAGGACATGATTGAGTATATCGAGGCCAAGGAGTCTGGAAAACGCTCGGCAACGCGTCTACTTGACCCTCAGAGCACGGATGCGATCAGCAGTTCGTATCGGCGGGGAAAACAGCAGGACGTACGCAACAGGGGAGGAGCCAGGCCGGAGAAACCGAAAGCCAAGCCCAAAGGGGTGTGCATCTATTGCTGCGAGGTGGGTCACGGCAAGACGCCCCTGTGCTACACCAGACGCACCGAGTGCCGCGCGTATGGTTAAAAAGTGCCAGAAATGTGGCCGCCAGAATCACCTCGACAAGGCGTGCCTGAGCGGACGACCGACTAAGCCCCCATCTGAATGCACGGTCACCATGGACAGCACGGGCGACGGGTTACGCACACTCCCCCTGGCTCACCATCTGTACGATGACATGTGCGATAAGTGAACGAAACGCGCGTCCAGCCCGCAGCCGTACATCAACCTCACTCTCACCAACGAGCGCGAAGATTACAAAGCGCTGGGTTTTGACCTCCTGAAACGCACCCGTGCAGTATCCCTGCCTGTCATGGCCTACACGGGCTGTCAGAGCTGCCTGATCGGCATTGGAGTCGCCCAACAAATGGGACTGAGTACCAAGGACTTCATACCCGTATCCATGACTATGAAGGCTGCGAACAACAAGGGAATTCGTATTCTCGTAGCTGTGGTGGTCAGATTCGCCGGTAATAGTGGCACTCGGAGATTGGAGACGCGCCAAATCGCGTACGTGACGGACACCTCGGACCGCATATTCCTCTCCCGCGCAGCTTGCATGGACCTGTGTATGATCTCGGACAAGTTCCCAACACTCGGGGAGGTCAACATGGCGACCTCTGAATTGTGTGACTGCCCGCGACGTGCAGAGCCGCCGACCAAGCCGACCACACTCCCCATGGCGGCGACCGAGGCTAACAGAGAAACCTTACAGAAACACTTACTCAGAATATACGCTCAGAGCACTTTCAATACGTGCCCGCACCAGCCCTTACCGAGAATGACTGGCCCGCCGCTACGTCTTATGCTCGATAAGGATGCGACGCCGGTTGCCCATCACACTCCCATCCCCGTGGCCATACACTGGCAAGACGAGGTAAAAGCAGGCCTTGACCAGGACGTTTGTCTCGGCGTGTTAGAGGAAGTACCCATCGGTACGCCGGTGACATGGTGTCACCGCATGGTAATCTGCGCGAAAAAGAACGGCAAGCCGCGACGCACCGTCGACTTCCAGGTCTTGAACAAACATGAGTTCCGCGAAACCCACCACACACAATCCCCGTTCCACCAGGCGAGACGCATACCTAACGGGAAACGCCAGACCGTATTCGACGCATGGAACGGCTACCACAGTGTCCCTCTACACGAGGACGACCGCCACAAGACGAACTTCATCACTCCATGGGGACGCTACCGGTAACTTTCGGCTCCACAAGGGTATATAGCGTCAGGAGATGGTTATACACGACGATACGACGAGATCGTCGCGGACATTGGTGACAAGACCAAATGCGTGGACGACACGCTACTATGGTCAGATACGATCGAGGGGAGCTACTTCCAGGCGGTCCAATGGCTGGATATATGTGGCCGGAATGGAATCATCCTCAACCCGGAGAAGTTCGTCTTCAGCGCACCCACAGTGGACTTTGCAGGCTTCACGATCACCATGACTGACGTGCGACCATGCAGCCGCTACCTGGAGGCGATCCGCGATTTCCCACAACCGCGTAACATCACCGACATCAGATCGTGGTTCGGGCTGGTCAATCAAGTGGCCGACGCGTTCAGCATGGCCGCACGAATGCATCCGTTCCGGAAGCTCCTGAAAAATGGAAAACGCTTCACGTGGTCCCCGGAGTTAGAGGATATATTCCGCTAGTCGAAGGACGTGATCGTTCAAGAAATCGAGCGCGGTGTCCGCATCTTTGACAAGACCAAGCCTACATGCATCGCCACAGACTGGTCGAAGGAGGGCATTGGATTCTGGCTATTTCAAAAGCACTGCCGATGCTCACCAATCAGACCCTTCTGCTGCAACGACGGGTGGAAAATAACCCTGGTCGGCAGCAGGTTTACACACGCAGCAGAATCCAGGTACGCGCCCATAGAGGGCGAGGCCCTCGCAGTCGCGGACGCATTGGACAAGGCGCGCCACTTCGTGCTGGGTTGCGAGAACTTGATCGTAGCGGTAGACCATAAGCCGCTGCTGAAACTCCTTGCGGACAGAGCCCTTGACGACATACCTAACCCCCGCCTCAGGAACCTCAAGGAGAAGACCCTACGTTATCGCTTCCGCATCACACATATCCCAGGCATGAAGAACAAGACGGCAGATGCCATGTCACGTAGGCCGGTCGGCACCGCGCTACCATCACTCATGAACCTACCAGACGACAATGCCGCCATAGTGAACCACCTACCATCCAGCATGCACACCAACGTCCTATCTCTCCTACGCCAAATCGAACCGGATGACGACGACGACGACGACGTCGAGGAGGACAACCTGACATGGTGCGCCGCGGGCCTCGAATCATTGCGATCAGTGACATGGGACCGCGTCAGGGAGGCTACCAGCAGCGACGTCGATATGCACACACTGGAGGAAATGGCAACCGACGGCATCCCCGACTCGAAGATCGAGATGCCAGAGACGATTCGCGACTATCACCAGTACCGCGAAAACATCACATCGACAGACGGAGTGATCCTATACAAGGACAGGGTTATCATACTGCCCTCACTCCGCGGTGAGATACTGAGCACCCTCCACGCTGCCCACCAGGGCGTATCGATGATGACCGCCCGTGCAGAATCCGCTGTGTTCTGGCCAGGCATATCAGCACCACTCGGCCGACATCAGCACCACTCGGAAAAATTGCGAACACTGCCACCGGATGGCACCCTCACAGCCTGGAGCGCCGCCCATCCCACCGATCCCGGTCGTTTACCCCTTCCAGGCAGTGTGCTCGGACTTCTTCGTACACAGGGGCGTACATTACCTCGTGACGGTGGACAGATACTAAAACTGGCAAATCATATCGCAGTCGACAGGTGGCGCCACCGGCCTCATCGACCACTTACGTCGCGCCTTCGTGACGTACGGGACGCCAGAAGAGCTCGCATCGGACGGGGGTCCGGAGTTCACCTCTACCGAGACCAGGTCCTTCCTGCACAGATGGGGCGTACACCACCGCCTATCATCGGTGGCCTTCCCCCACAGCAACTGTCGTGCAGAGATTGATGTGAAGGCGATGAAACGACTCATCACCGACAACACCGGTCCGAAGGGAGAACTGGACACTGACGCTGTGCAGATAGCGATACTACAATATCGCAACACACCCGACCCTGAAACAAAGATCTCCCCGGCGATGTGTGTCTTCGGCCGCCCGATACGCGATTTCATCCCGATTATCCCCGGGAAATACAGACCACATGAGACTTGGCGTGAGACACTCAAAGCAAGGGAGGAAGCCCTCCGTAAACGCCACATCCGCACAGCTGAAACCTGGGCGGAGCACACTAAACGCCTTCCACCACTTGCGGTAGGGGACTTCGTCCGCGTACAGAACCAGACAGGACCTCACCCCAACAAATGGGACAAGACGGGCAGTATCGTTGAGGTACGTCAGCACGACCAATACGCGATCAAGATTGACGGATCGGGCAGAGTCACACTTCGGAACAGGAAATTCCTGCGTAAGTTCAGCCCAGTTCACTACGACCGGCCGCCAACCCGATCGATCTATGACGACCTAGCAACCCGCGTCAACGTACCAACACCCGTTGTGACACCGCAACTACCTGACCTCGATAACGACCCTGCGACACCCGCGACGCAGACGGGCCACAAACCGCCACCGACACTGACATCAGCGAGAATGCCCCAGCACAAGACACCGCCCGCTGCAGTCACGCCTACATCCCCAGGACGAGACACACCGAGGCGCGCGACCCTCCAGACGCCACCACCAGCCCCAGCGACCCCGAGAGCTCCACCCCCATCGGAGCCTGACGTGAAACCACCAGCACCAGCAATTGGTCAACGATCCACCAGAGCGACCAGCGTGCCTACCTGGCACAAGGACTACTCCATGGGATAGTCAATAAACATTTATCAGCCTTTATCCAGTAGCATAAAGACTCGGAGGGAGATAGAGAACATTATAACCGGTCTCTTGCTTTGCATAATAACCGGTCCCTTATACCAGTGCGCATGCGCTACTAGAAACGGAACCAGTACACACTCGCATTTCAACCTGTTCAATACTTGTTTAGTTATTGTTATTTCACGCTTTCTCTTTAGTAAAGTGACTGAACAAATGGAACTCTGTTCTTATTTAGCGTCAACCACGTGCATGTGTTTACTAACAAGTTTTATGGAAAAGACGGCGTTTGTTTGGCATTGTTGGGGCGACTAATGACCAACATCAGATACGCGTTTCGCGCATGCTATGTGCGTGCATGCGTGCGTGATAATTAATTGTTTAAAATAAATAACCGTAGTCACAATTTTCGCATCCACTTAGCTGGCAACAGGTCCTCCACAATTGCCAACTTGGTTTTGGAGGCTGGAGACGGGCTCTCGGTAATGGCGGAAGGACAAGGGAAATAAAAAAATATAGTAGATCCAGTTTATTTAAATAGGGTGCAACTAGACATTTACACGTAAACTATAAACATATGCAATTGTATCTTCGCAATTAAGTTCTAACACGATCAATGATATCTGGGTCAGATGCCAGATGAAGCTACTAGTACTTGTAATTAAGTTAATTACATGTGGTAGTTATGTTGCCGGTTTTTATATGCATATAAGCTTATACTATGGATTGTAAATACAACAGAAACAAGGAAATAAGACTTTAAATTACTACATATTTTATTGCATTGCAGTCCGTTTTGTATAGGGGTTGCTCAACAATAACATAATGCAAAGAAAGGCCCGTTACAATGCAACATCTTTATTAGTAATTATAGTATGCATGGATAACATATTCAAACAATCCACGTACAACACATCACTTATTGACTTATCACTACACCCATGTATCATGTATTCGACCAAAATATGCAGAGCGTGTCAAAAAATAAAAACTACAACGTACCCCACACACCCCTGTAATATGAATAGTTTACAGTGGGGCCGTCAACGTGTATTTACAATAAGAGGTCAAATAAATCCAATCCCGAAACGTACATACCTCGAAAAAGAGTAGAATCGATTATGGCCAAGATACTATCGATTTTTTATTTATCACAATTTACAGATCAATCATTCTGTCTTAAAAAACATTATATCTAATAGGAAAATGTTTCACACACTATTACTAGTACATAGTAAATAAATATGTATTCAATGTTATTTTAGTTGTTGTAACCACACTTGCTATGACATTTACTAAGTGTTGACCTAAGTTGGCTATTTGTTGTAATGACAAGCTTTCAATCCCAACTGTATGATTGAAGCACACCAGGTTTCTTAAACACAAGAGTTTTCTTTTAATAATGATTTCTACTCTATTGCAATGGAAACCAAGTGGCACAAATATGATTCAAGTACCCGAAATCAGGCGAATCCAACAATTAGTACACATTTAAATTATCAGTAGTCTACTACAAAATATTACTACAGAAAGCTGCCACGGAGTCCATAAATAAAAGGGGGGAAATTAGTTTAATTGTCATGGGCTATGGCTAATGAGTAAAACATGGTAAGACAGAATTGGCAATAAACAGTATATGAAGGTATATGTTTTTATCCCTATAGGCATAGGTCACACAGACAACTCAATCGCAATATAAACAATGAAAAGGTTAAATTTCGGGCATGTAGTATTATAGGATATACCATATACGTCACACAGACAATAACAACTCAGACAGACAATTAAGACTCAATCGCAAGGTAAACAACGAAACAGTTAGATGTCAGGCTTAGCATAGCCATATAGAATAAACCAAGAAAAATGTGACCGCTTCTAGTTTGTCCAATGCCGTATGAGGGCACGTGGCTGTCCCACATACACAGTGAAATATATTACATAGAACCTGGCTTCGTAAGTCAGCGTACCAAGTGAACCCTGTAACATGGTGCTCATAACCAGTCGGTAGGATACTCTCTCAAAATAAAACATGGGATCAACTTTGCACTTGCACAATTATGATGGCCGAGAAGGGCCATCGCTGATGTGTGCTGAATTTGGCAACGCGATGGAGCTATGCGCGATGCGATGGAGCGATGCGTGATGCGATGCGCGATGCGATGCAATATGCTATGGAGCGATGCGTGGTGCGATGCAAGATGCGATGCATGATGCGATGCAAGATGCGATGGAGTGATGGAGCGATGGCGCGATGCTATAGTGATGCCGTAGTGCGCATGCGTATAACGAATTTAGATGAAAACGAGACTTAAAGCTGCTACGCGTTTAATTCAACCACACTTGTATTCAAGGTTGTTCTGCTGTTGCTTCCTACTGTAACTACTTCCTAGTGTAATTCTATGAAATTAGATTTATTCATATTGCTCTGCCTGTAGCCTCTGCCGGACGAATTGATATATATATATCCCCAAAACTAGCATTGCAATCAATGCTCTCAGATTCAGTCTGATGTCGACAGCTAGACTAGACAGAAAACCTTTTTAAAAATAACGAACGTAACGGTCGCCAAGACATCCCCACCCCATGTAACGTTTCGAAACGCCCCAACACCCCGCCCCATATTAAAACTGTGTAATTATGTTCGTACATCATAGACATAGTGGCGTCCTCTACTCCACAATATAGAGTCCTTTCTGATTCTTAATTTTTTAGCACGCATATTACCTCGGATGGCACGGCAGTGTTACGGTTAGAATACAAACAAAGTAGTGAACTCGACTATTCATGATCTGAATAACGTATGTTGTGCTTGTCTAACTTTAAACTTTTTAAGGTATGGATTCAGCACGTAGTGCACATCGACCGACATTCATTGTTTTTTCCTGACCGACAGTGTCTTCGTGTTACCACAACACCGACGACACGTGAACAAAAGCACTAATGCTTACATACGGGTGCGAAGGACACCGACGAAACAGTTTTCACCAAGGCTGTAAATTTATTATCACACAGTTAAAGAAAATTACAGTAAAATGACACACATTTAAGGAAAATTATATAGTAATGTCATACTGTTAAAGAAAATGACAGAGCAATGTCACACAGTTAAAGAAAATGAGAGCATAATGACACGCAGCTAAAGAAAGTGACAGTAAAATGACAATCAGTTGATGTCATTGTACTTAAAGAAAATTACAAAGAAATGTCATACAGTTAAAGAAAATGACACAAAAATGTCACACAGTTAACGAAAATGACAGCAAAATTACACAAAGTTAAAGAAAACGACGTAGAAACGTCACATAGTTAAAGAAAATGTCAGCAAAATGTCACGCAGTTAAAAAGTATCGGACTGTCGCGTCTTAAATGTGTCTACCGGCGGGAAATTATATAAAATTGTAACAGTGTGCAACAATCTTTCCATTCACGAGACTACCAATCAAACACAAATACTAACATAGTTGCTGATGCCATCGTTGCGAATGCGCAGCCCCAATTATCTCGACTGCCGCCTATTGCGCGATAGCAGCTGCCTTTATAATTATATACATCGTGTATGCAGCGCCATTGCCCTCCGATGCGTACGGAGGTCTCAAGTCTCAAGTAGTTATACTCCAAACAGCCCAATCTTGAGCTAACGCAGGAGTTTGGGCCAACGGCTTTTCGTGTCTTTTCCGAAAGACACGGGCAAAGTGGGGTGAACGAAATTGCCCAAGCTTCGAAACGGCGGAGGTGGAATTGAACCACCGTCCTCTCGATCGACAGGCGGGTGCTCTAGGTGTCAGACCACAGTTGAGAATTGCATGAGTGGCCATGTTAACGTTTTGTCTGATTATAAGAAAACGTCACCATCAAAAATTCTGAAAATTGTCCACAGCAACTGCCATCATCTCATTGATACACTGACTACATTTTATCAAAATCACATACCTCCAGCTCTTTTAAATCGCCCCGACGTGCGATGCCTATCAATTTGGACAAAAATAGCCATGTATTCATGCGCTCACGTGGCCCATAGCAAAAAAATTCCCATAAATCCCTCCGCCAGTTAACTCTTTAAAAAATGCAGTTTCCCAGCCAATAGCTTCTACAAACAAACCTGTGAATATTCCTGCTCAAAGCTAGGCACTCATGTCACATAATATTAATTTATTAAGTACCCATTTTACAATTTCATACGCGCCCTACATTCGTGTGAAACAATAAACAGGAATGTCAACTGTGGTCTTACTCCTCTAACCATTAGACCACCGCTCCCCGGAGGTGAATATGTAGGTGCAGATTGGTAGAAGGCCCTGTAATTGCTTTGTCAAATTAATTATTTCAATCCGAAACAAAATGTGGAGTTCCAGCGATACCTGTTTCGGCACACGAACAAGGAGAAGTATGAGTCGGTCGAGAAGTAGGCCCTTCTACACTCGACTGATGCAACTAGCGGCAACTTCATGGACACGGACGCTGACATTAAATCACAGCTAATCGTTAGAAGTGCCGACGAGAAAACAACCCGAAAAAGGTTGTGCGAGCCAGATGTGTCACTGGACAGGTTGCTACAGTTCGCCAAAACGTTACAACTGACGATAGCCAAAACAGAAGGAGAGTCCGGCAAATAGCAGCTGTCAATAAACTACACCGCGGCCCCGGCCTGGCGTAAACGACCGCCCAGTCATCAACAACAGAAATAGATACCGCCATCGCAACCCTGTTTCAACTGGCCACATCCCGGGGGACAACAGAATTGCCCCGCCCGAGGAGTTGAGTGCTCCAAATGCCACCAGTCGCATCACTTCGCTCGATGGTGTAAGAGCCGCACGAGCACTCGAGAAAACACGCCCACTGCCCGGCCGACGACGCGCCGCGAGCAACACGTAAATCACCTGGCCGAAGCAGAAGACTACGCATAGACATAAATACCTGTTAGTAGGGGGATGATTAATGATGTAACTCTATGGGACTACGACAGCCCCCGAATACGAATATGCTTATTCCTTCAGCGCCGTTGGCTCGGATATCGCCCTACCAACGCTCGGCTGACAGTTGACAACCTTAAGCTAAACATGCTGATCGACACTGGAGACAGCATCAACGTGATCGATGAATTGACGTTCGCGCAGTTCTACTCGAAGAGGATACGACTTTTGAGTCAGCGAGCTGCATCTGTGTTGACACGGTATATTATATAGAAAGAGTGTGGATGTTCGCTGCGGTATTCTACCGCGTCGCAGTTAGGACTGGCTGACGTCATCAATCAAGTCAACAGAGAGGATATCTTCAAGCCGTATCCCAGCACTGTTTGATGGCTCAGTCGGTGCGCTGAAAGACTACAATGTGAAGACACACATTGACTCCAGCACACAGCCAGCCTTACAACCTCACCGCCGAATTCCGTTTCACGTTCGATAGAACATTGAAGACAAACTAACTGAAATTGAAAACGATGACATCGTAGAGAAAGTCGACGGACCGACAGCATGGGTATCCCCTATCGTAACGCCATCGAAACCAGGCAGACCCGACGAAATTAGACTTTGCGTCGACATGTGAGGTCTGAACACAGCGATAAAGCGTGAAAGACACATCACTCGTACAATCGAAGAGATAATCAGCGATTTGAACGGTGCGCCCGTGTGTTTGCCACCCTTTTCTCTACTGACAACATATATTTGTTAACCTCTAATTGTTTGTTTAGAAAACAATTATTATTGTTACAGTTCTCTATCGGTTAGTTATCTAGCAAAATAGAAAACTCCAGGTTTATCAACAAAACCCAGATTTAGTGTTTGCCATGTGATACCATTATACCCTTAATTGGGTATCTGCCTTCATTTTCACAGCAGAATGTTTACATACAAGTTTGAGACAAACACTGAAAACAGACGAAGACACAAATGGATACACTTTTAGTCCAATTAAATACATTTTTAATCACCTCACGTTAATGTTTTAAAGAAATAAATGTTCACATTCAGCTTACTGTACAGCACTTAATAATAGAAGACTATGCCTTACCTCCCAAACAACTTTTATCCAGGTTAGACAAAAATCAACGTTTACTGTTTTTTTGCTCGGTTAGAAATAAAATTAATATTTTTAAGCTACAGCGTTGCTTTGAACATGTCAAACTGCGTTTAGTTTAGTTAAATGTATAAACGGAAACAAGAACTAATGAGCAAATGTGTGTAGATTGATCACAATCTTTAGATTTACTGCCTTGTACATACCATGCACACAAAAATATGTCAGCACATTACTATAAAGACTGATGTTACATTATGCAGTCACATTTCTAACATAATACATACATGATTGAACACCCCCACAAATTATGTTGGGAGAGTCCAGTGTTACAGATGGAGACACAAAATTGATAGTTGAGATCAGGGCTGGGTCCAATTATGTAATTGTAATTGATTACAGCAAAATCGTGTAATTGTAATTGATTATGGTTTCAAAATGTTGCTGTAATTGTAATTGTTATATTTTGTATAATTGAAATTTTATTTCAATTACAATCAATTACAATCAATTACAGTACGTTTCATATCACAAACTACCTGAACGAATTGTCAATAAAAATATAATTTAAGTCTCACATGAGTTGAAAATCAAGACTAATAATAACACCTGCTTATATATTTATATTTAAGTCTCAGTATTCACTGTCTGGTGGGTACTGGTCAGTGGTGCTAGTGGTGGGTAGCCTTAGCAATTAGCCTTTTCAGTAAGTTGGTAACAGCCAGGAAGCAATAAACAATGCACAGACATTCAGTGAAACATTGCAGAGTTAGCAAGCCAATTACACCCCTTGTGTTGTGGTGAGTTGGAGACAGGTCAGGTGGCAAGGACCATTTATATGGCCTCTCTTCCCATTCCCAACTCACACAAAGCAAAGGGCAGACCAATTAAGAATGTCAGCTTAGAGCAGGAACTACAACCTCAAAATAAACACATCAAACCCTATTATTAGTATTTTCCAAAGAAAAATTTAAGAAATGCGCACGGATAAATGTCTGCATTGGAATATGTCCTGTAGGATTATGTCTGGATATTGCATTGTATTTTTATATAATAAAAATATGTTTTAAACAGCTATCTTTTGATTTAGTATAATTCAAAGTCACAATTCAACAAAATGTACAAACATTACCGTTATATTTGTTTATCAATTGTGTACAAAATATTGAAATTCAGCAAAACACACAAAAATACATATTAACAAATGCTGAATATATTTGGTTCCGCATAATGTAAATGTAATTGTAATTGAAACAGTGTAATTGTAATTGATTTAGAAAATTATGACTATAATTGTAATTGAAATAAAAAAATTAATGTAATTGTAATTGTAATTGATATAATTTTGTGTAATTGGACCCAGCCCTGGTTGAGATTGAAAGGATAACCTTTGCTGTACAGTATATTTCAGTCACTAGGTTTACCTTGATTTTTTCAGTTTTCATATTCCTGTTGGGTGGACAAACCCCACTCATCATCCGCAAAATGTTACAACCTCTAACTCTTGCATGCTGCCACTGCAAGAGATGCCGCCGCAACAGCAATGGAAGCTGAACTTGTTAAAATACCAGCTTATTCAAGCATTCAACATGATCACTGATACATGGGTGAGTGTACACTACAGCCTGGCAGTGTACACAACAGCTTGTCATGGTACACTACAGCCTGGCAGTGTACACTACAGCCTGGCAGAGTACACTACAACCTGTCATGGTACACTACAGCCTGCCAGTGTACACTACAGCCTGGCAGTGTACACTACAGCCTGGCAGGGTACGCTACAGCCTGGCAGTGTAAGCTACAGCCAGTCATGGTACACTACAGCCTGGCAGTGTACACTACAGCCTGGCAGGGTATGCTACAGCCTGGCAGTGTAAGCTACAGCCTGGCAGGGTACACTACAGCCTATCAGTGTACATTACAGCCTGGCAGGGTATGCTATAGCCTGGCAGGGTATGCTGTAGCCTGGCAGTGTACGCTACAGCATGGCAGGGTACACTGTAGCCTGGCCGGGTACACTACAGCCTTGCAGGGTACACTACAGCCTGGCAGGGTACGCTACAGCCTGGCAGTGTAAGCTACAGCCTGGCAGGATACACTACAGCCTGGCAGGGCACACTACAGCCTGGCAGTGTACACTACAGCCTGGCAGGGTACACTACAGCCTGGCAGTGTACACTACAACCTGGCGGTGTACACTACAACCTGGCAGTGTACACTACAGCCTGGCATTGTACTCTACAACCTGGCTGTGTACATTACAGCCTGGCAGGGTACGCTATAGCCTGGCAGTGTACACTATAGCCTGGCAGGGTACACTGCAGCCTGGCCAGGTACACTATAGCCTGGCAGGGTATACTACAGCCTGGCCGGGTACACTACAGCCAGGCAGGGAACACTACAGCCTGGCAGTGTACACTACAACCTGGCAGGGTACACTACAGCCTGGCAGGGTATGCTATAGCCTGTCAGTGTACACTACAGCCTGGCAGGGTACACTACAGCCTGGCAGTATACACTACAGCTTGGCAGTATACACTACAGCCTGGCAGTGTATAATAGAGCTTAGACTGACCTTTGCTGCACAGCATGTATCAGTGACTAAACTTACCCTGATTTTTTCTATTTTCATATTCCTGTTGGGTGTACAAACCCACTCATCATCTGCAAAATCTTACAACCTCAACTCCTGCAAGCTGCCTCTGCAAGAGATGTCGCCGCAAGAGCAATGGAAGCTGAACTGAGTTCAACACGATCACTGATACATGGGTGTGTGCACATTACAGCCTGCCAGTGTACACTACAGCCGGTCAGGGTACACTACAGCCTGGAAGTGTACACTACAGCCTGGCAGTGTACACTATAGTCTGTCAGTGTACACAACAGCCTGTCATGGTACATTACAGCCTGGCAGTGTACACTACAGCCTGTCAGGGTACACTACAGCCTGGCAGTGTACACTACAGCCGGGCAGGGTACACTACAGCTAGGCATGGTACACTACCGCCTGGCAGTGTACACTACAGGCTGGCAGGGTTCAATACAGCCTGGCATGGTACACTACAGCCTGTCAGGGTATACTACAGCTTAGCAGGATACACTACAGCCTGTCAGTGTATACTACAGCCTGTCTGGGTACATTACAGCCTGGCAGCGTACACTACAGTCTGGCAGGGTACACTACAGCCAGGCATGGTACACTACCGCCTGGCAGTGTACACTACAGGCTGGCAGGGTTCAATAGAGCCTGGCATGGTACACTACAGTCTGTCAGGGTATACCACAGCCTGGCAAGGTACACTACAGCATGTCAGAGTATACTACAGCTTAGCAGGGTACATTACAGCCTGGCAGTCTATGCTACCGCCTAGCAGGGTACACTACAGCCTGTCAGGGTATACTACAGCCTGTCATGGTATACTACAGCCTGTCAGTGTATACTACAGCCTAGCAAGGTACACTACAGCCTGTCATGGTATACTACAGCCTGGCAGGGTACACTACAACCTGGCAGTGTACACTACAACCTGTCAGGGTACACTACAGCCTGTCAGGGTACACTACAGCCTGGCAGTGTACACTACAGCCTGGCAGTGTACACTACCGCCTGGCAGTGTACACTACAGTCTGGCAGGGTTCAATACAGCCTGGCATGGTACACTACAGTCTGTCAGGGTATACTACAGCTTAGCAGGGTACACTACAGCCTGTCAGTGTATACTACAGCCTGGCAGGGTATACTACAGCCTGTCAGTGTATACTACAGTCTGGCAGTGTACACTACAGCCTGTCAGGGTATACTACAGCCTGGCAAGGTATACTACAGCCCTGTCAGTGTATACTACAGCCTGGCAGGGTACACTACAGCCTGGCAGGGTACACTACAGCCCGGAAGGGTATACTACAGCCTGTCAGTGTATACTACAGCCTGGCAGGGTACACTACAGCCTGGCAGAGTACACTACAGCCTGGCAGTGTACACTAGAGCCTGGACTGACTCTGCTGGAGAACTTCCTTCACAAGGCGCGTGGCATGTACGGCCGTTCCCCAGCTCAAGCCCACCCCCTCTGCACCGTGTCCGTAGTTATGCACCACCTGGAACAATAATTTATAAAAAAATTATACAGGTTAGGCTGGTTATCATGCTGCCAACGTATTATCAATATCAAAGCAATAAATTTGCGTACCACGTTGATATATGAAAAACTAATTCAAATTCATTGAACTGATGCAAAAAGCTACGTGACATCAAATGGTATTTCTTTTTATGAAACTGAAATTGAGCTAAGATGGTGTTTTATAGAATAATTCTTTCGGATGCATCCAAAATACAGCACCATTTAGTAGTGCATGAACACAATTACACAGAAAGGTTATGGACACATTGATGTTGAAGCGAGAATTCAAAACAATCCTAGATTATCGCGCAGCACGATAACTCGTCAAATAACTATATATCCATATTTTCCTGAGTATTTTGTTCTGGGGGGATAAAACGAGAGAGAGAGAGAGTCTGGCCTGTCTATTTCTACACTGAGTTGTGAGCTGACCTTTAACTGTCCTTCTGGAAATGTCATCAGTTCCTTCTCGAGACGGAGGGGTTCACGGAAGGGCCTCAGACCCACCCACTGCCACTGCACGGTCGCTTTCTGCAGATAAACATAAAACACATCCATTAGGCAAAAACAATAAAAGTATCTGCACTGCATAAACAAAAAGAGACTAAGACTAGATGTGAATCATATCTGGGAGCCCAGGGTAGTGGAAAACCAGTGACGTATTTACGGAGGGCCACTGAGTCAAGCCTCCTGACTTAAATTTTTCATTTATTTCGTATGTAACCTGTTGTGCCAGCATGGTAAACAATCAAAATGAGCATTTGTGATACTTGTTTCTGCCCAGTGGCTGGTAGAATGAAATGTGTGAATTCCTTGAAAGTATGTTGTATTGAGCATCACACAGCGCGATACTGTGGGCCGAGGCGAGACCTCACCTCAATGGACACAATTCTCTACACGTCTTTTTAGCAGCATATTAAATATAAATAATCACCAAAATGTAAATAACCTTAATTAAGGTGTGGTTTTCACAGATATGAGAAATGCCAGACTTAAGTTTAGTAGAACATTAACCGCGAATCACATACAACATTATTCTACTTGGTATCTAGGTTACAACCCTAGGGGGCTTTAAAGAAAAAAACAGTGTAATGGAACTGACTGCATAATAAGCATGTGGTTTAATTAACAAAAGTTACATCTACATCTACACACACTGCACATCTACTGTGTAGGCCTTCTGTCTGTCTGTCCTACAAAAGATGTTGCTAACTGAACAAACAAACCTGGAGAGACGGCACCATTGTGCAGGCTCGTTCCCACACTGCCTTCGAGTCTTCTTCTCTGTGCTCAAGGTCAGTGTCATACTTCTGAAGTGTTCCACCAACTACCACATTGTCCATCCCCGGGATTATGTAGGTGTCCTGCTCCATGGCGTACACAAAATGCTTCAGCCATGGTGCTTCCACCTAGTGGGCAAATGAAGAAATTATAATTAGTTCAGTAAAAGGCAGAGGATCACGATAGATGGATACAACTAATTGAGAGGATGGAACAAATTAAGTGATGTGGCCCCCACCCTGCTAGGGGAAGAAGAAAAATAAACAAACTTATTTTTGATTTTCCTTCAATGACCTTAAATACATCACATTATAAAGTAATTGTCAGTTTGACTCCCAAATATTGTTTACTGACTTTCTCATTAAACCTGTGACATGCACAGATAACACAGTCAACACAATATTGAAATCCATGTTAGTTAAGATGCATTTAGCATATTAATCTTCAGACCCCCGCCCTGAATTTGTACTTTAAAATGTTGATAATTTTCCAGACTGAAAAAATGTATACAACAATGTCATGACCCAATGCAAGTATAGGTCCTGCAATAATAACCATTAGATTATGTTTACAAATATTTATCTCTGATAATTAAGTTTTGTGTTTTTCTAACAATTCCGTGGTGTCATATTGATATTTGATTTCCACGAAGTTGTGAATCGCCAAGTTGTAAGACTGTATTATAACATCGTGCAGTGAATGGTTACACAACTCGAAACAATAGTAGTTCTGCAAAAGTTCACTGCGTGGCGCTGTATGATGCAAGAGTGGTCATATTTTGCATGTGACCGACATTAAAAGATTTAATTGACCCCTCCCCCTTACTACGCTCTGTACGAATATGTAAATGTAGACAATTGTGAAAAGCCCCCAAGATATTGCAGTGTTACTCAAAACAATTAAAAATAGCAACTTAGTGGTTTCAGCAGTGAGCTTTATGAAGAAACTTGTGTACTTAAGCCTTGCTCGTCAGTGAACTTCTTTCTATCATCATTGTCACTTGGAACCTGTTAGCCAGGAAGGGTCAATATGCAATAAACTAGATGCAACATATGTAGAATATAAACCCTATTCATGTGCTCCAAAGATATATGGATCATCAATGGCAAAGAATGAACTTTCTGCATTAACGTACCCGAAATAAGTGTCCCCTAATTGGGATCATCTTTTTATCATTCAGCAGTTCACAGCTGCCAAACCCTGCACAGTTGACCACGACATCGTACTTGCCGACAAACTGCAGGGTGACATGAAGCACAATGATGTAGTCAATAGTGTCATCAAAGACACACAATAGACAAATTACAACAGTAGACTTCATTAAAACAACACTATTATGAATCTAAATTCAAAATCATGGTCCTTAATCACAACTTTGTTGTACAAAACAAAGGACTGGCTAACTAACTGATGTTATTTAAGCATATTGTTAATTATGAAGGCATATCCTCGTCACCGTTTTATACTATTTAAAACCATCTAGGATTTCTAGTAACTTAGATACCAAATAGTATAATAGATATGTTGTAAATGAATCATGGTTATTATGTTAAGCCCAAGTCTTGGACTTCTGGTATCTGTGATAACCACATTTTACGTGATATTATTCTTGACTTAAACTGCAAAATAAATGTGCTAGATAACTGTCCATGCACAAACAAACTTGTCCCTTCGCAGTTGAAGTTGCCTACTAATCCTGATCAGTAAATAGGACACAAGTCGTTACCTCTTTCAAGTCGGTGACTTTTCTATTTTCTACTTTCCCTCCAGCTAGAATAAACCTGCAACAAGACCAGTAATATTATGATTCATCAGTTAGAAACTTTATTCATGTAATGTTCATATGCAAACAAACATCTGCATGCCGAAATGTTTTAGTCAAATTCGATGATTAGTTATACAATACCAGATCAACACAGAGCAATTTGGAACTCATTAGCATAAATACAAAAAATGTCGGAAACAATAGTCTGTACAAATAATGTATGTCATAATGTAAAATCTGTTAAGGTAACATTACATTATTTGGCCGATAAAGAACAACTTAATCACCAGTAAAAGTTACATACTTTTGTGCAACAGTTTTTAGAATTCAGTTGCCAGATAAAACAATGTTCAGGTTATAGTTTCACCTATTGCTGGAGGGTAGCTATAAATACCTACTTCCGCATGAGGTAGGGCAGATATCTGCGGCTCTCTGCCATCACAGTCGTCAAGAACCAGCCTTGTCTACACAAAACACAAACAAGTCAGAAAACAAATGTGCCTCACTGCATAATTTATTATATGTGTGCATATGTGCAAGTACATGTGGATATACGTGTGCATGTATGTGTGTGTACATGTGCATGCATGTACATGTGTGTGTGCGTGCGTGCGTCTGTGTGTGTGTGTGTGTGTGTACATACATATATTAAGACAGGCCCACAGAAAGGGGCAACGGAGACCCAGGTGTTTTATAAGTGTCTACATAACAATATCATAAATCTTATGTGAAACCCAGATATCAAATTACATCAAAACATTAATTTTAATATACCAGAAGAGACTGAAAGATATTGCACTAATGCTCTGGGTATTTTATGTACAATAAATATACACCAATTTTTAAATTACATGAAAGGTGATGCAGTAAAGCGTTTCGTAACAATACTAGTAGTTATTCAAGGATGTTTACTTGTATCTCTTTCCAGGAAACATGTTCATCTCTGCATCATTCAGTCTCCGGTAGCTGTATACAATGTCATGCAGCAGTTCTTCATCAAATGGATTCTGTGAAACAACATTAGAAACAAATACACAGTTTTTACAATAAAAAGTATTTGGTATTCTGCCAGAACCATCTTTGTATACTGCAGCTACACAAATATTAAATAATGTCTTACTGTGAATTAAATGCTGCATAATTTATTGTCTGACTGTTGCACAAACTGAATTATTACCAAACAATAAAATATAGGCATGTTATTAAATGCATTGCAAGTTTATGAATGACTATTACTAAGATATCTATAATTGTACAAAAGTAATCATGATGTATCAGGTGTAGCCTCATTTGTTTACTTAACAGACTACCTTATCATCATCATTGTAGTACTGGTAGCCAGATATGAACTGACAGCCTGCGTCTTTTGCCTCTGGGGAGTGGGCTAGCTGACTGTAGTGATCCCACGAGTCACGGAGCCACTGTCTACACATTAGGGTAAAAGAAATGGCCGGGTTACCATTTGCAAATATAGCCTGTTGGTTTACTCTACATAACATTTGTGTTCTATACACCACAGTTCTTCATGAGATAACATAACATTGGGATACATTATAAAAATATACAAACACAGAATGACTATCACTAATTTGCTTAACCTGAACATGAAGATATCTAACTAAGTGCACTATAGAGTTGCAATACAGACAGACACAAAATAATATTCTGAAACTACATCATGTCACTAAGATGACTGGCATCAAATTCCAATAATTTTCTTTAAAATGGGATTGTGTAAATCCTTTTAAAGTAGCACACTCTACCATGGTGAACAAAATATTTAAATATGTATGCAATCTATATTACGTTAAGTTAACAACTCACAATTCACGTTCTGTGTAACCATAGTAAACACAAAAATGCACAAATTACTTGAGCACAGGAAAGGGCACTCCTGGGGTTTTACCCCGGGTTGGACGAAAAATCCCTGCTGCCCCATCACTGGTTGTGTCTTTGTCAAATTTGTCGGCAATGATTGTGACATCAACACCAGGAATACGTGCTTGAATAAGGACAGAAGTGGACAGTCCGACGGCCCCTGCCCCAATCACTGCGACACGTGACATCGTAATCTGGCGGACTGAAAGAGAGTAGCAAGACAGGTAAACGTATGTTGAGTGGTTTTGAATGAGATCATAAAAATAATTAGTGTTCATATTGCAGAAGGTCATGGCATAAAGTTTGAATTGTGACAATATGTAATTGAAACTTTTAGAAATATGTGAACTATTAGCGTGAAAAGCTAGATGATAGAGCATATTCAAACTTGTGTTATTGCATTTAAGTAACTCTGCATAAAGCACACCATTCCATTCATAACATGAATTTGAATCGGGAGACATGCCACTAAAAGTAGCACTATATTACAATGGGTGCAACCAGGTAGATTAAAGTTTCCTGATACCCTTGCGTCATGTAGTATAAAACTCATCTACATGTCTATCTTGCACTTTCCAGAGACATACACCATAGAAAGAGGTACAGTACGACATAAATAATTGTTGCTCTCTCTGCTGTGCTGTCATTGCCCACCCTGGCATTAAGGTTGCCTGCAACTGGTCATAAAAAGCTTCCTTGGCCTCTTTTCCTGCATCTTCAATAGGGGCATAACATTGCTTCAGTATATTATGGCTACTCCTTCTGCGTGCCGATTGTCGGTTCTCCCTGAGTAGATTATGATGTGGCCTGATGCTAGCTGTCTTTTCTACGTTCCTGTCCACCTTGTTTCACGAATGTCTAAGTTGTAGGTGTCGAACTCCCTCACCACCTGAGCCAGCTTGACGGTCTGGTACAAAGTACATATGTTCCAGCAGGCGACTCTCATCTTCTTCTTCGGTTTCAGGAAACCCACCATCAGTCTGTCAGCTTCTATCTGGGTTTGGCTGGTATCCTTCATCCTTCCTGGCTTGCTTCATTCCTGTTACCAAAATTGGCTTGATTTCTGGTATTGGTTTCTGTAACAGATGTTTTTGCAGGATAGGGTTGTTAGCCCCATGCCCAACCCTCCTTCTTTACCTGGGCTTGGTACCAGCGAGATACCCCAAAAGAGGCAATCCAGGCAGGCTTCACTCCATTGGTAGTGGACTGACATAAAATTGTTCCATGAAACGTTCAATTGTTGATTAGTGTACATGACTAGCAGGGGATTCAATCCTCTATCCATTAGTAAATTAAAAGGTTTGACACAATTTATATATTATATGTTCTTATACAGGTTTTCCACCCTTGCAGACTTGTTCATTCCAATGCCAACTCGACTTCTCTGGGAAGCATACTGCCAAAGAAATTGTCCAAGCTTTGAAATGGCAACAAGAGGATTTGAACCCAGACTCTCTTGATTGAGAGTATGGTGTTCTACCCATTACACCACTGAGCGCCACACTTGGAGAAACCAAGCTATCCATCTTAGATTTACACCTGTATATACCTGTACTTGCAACAAAGTTGGCCACAAAACTGAAATAACCAGGTAATTGGCGATTAAAGTTAATAGTTAAATTAAAGCCTTTTTAGTCCAACCAGACCAAAAAGCTGGCACTTAAATCCAATATGTGAAATATGAAAACTTCAGCACAATTATTAAAATTTAGGAAATATAAGGCTAAGCAAAAATTTACATCATTAATGAAAATGCATTAAAATTAATAGGGATGTCAATGAAAATTTCAAATTGCAGATCTATTTTGTTATATTTTAATGATATGGCTGCATGAGAAATTTAAATGTGAAAATAGTTTCAAAATCAGTAAAGTATTTTTCGAGATATGATTTTTTTTTAATGTCAAATTTAACGCATTTTTCAGATTATGGGCTTATCTCTTATACATTAACAATGAACCAGAAAATGGACCCCAAAATTGGGGCATCTTTCATTAAAACTATACAAAACAGTTATGTTCAATTGTTACCAGTGAAATTTTGCACATTGATAGATTTCTAGTTCTAGATTTCAAATAGGCAAACAAGAATGTTACATTTTACCAAGCTTTGTAGGCTTAATTTGCATAAATATGTGTGAATTTTAGGGAAGTCAATTAAGAAAATTTTTGTATATATATATATATATATATATATATATATATATATATATTGTTACCAGTGATATATATATATATATATATATATATATATATATATATATATATATATATATATATATATAGGCATATATATATTGTTACCAGTGATATATATATATATATATATATATATATATATATATATATATATATATATATAGGGTATATATATATATATTGTTACCAGTGATATATATGTATATATATATATATATATATATATATATATATATATATATATATATATATATATATATATATATATATATATATATATATATATATATATATATATAGGGCATACATGTAAAGTTTCAGAAATGGCAATCCAGGAGATTTATACGTAAATCTGAGGGTCTTGTTAAAACAGGGACTTTTTACGTAAATCGGAGGGTCTCGGAAAATCAGGGACTTGTACGTAAATCGGAGGGTATAAGAGAACAAAATATTACAAAAAGAATACCTTCCATGACTGTAACAACCATGTTTTATTATCACCAATCACCAACAGTTCATATATGATACAAAAACACACACACGCGCACACGCACACGCACACGCACACCACTTTCTGTTGACCCAGAAAAACACAGTCGCGTCAGCCGGAAATAAAACACAATTAGACCATGCCGAGTTCGGAAAATAACATAGAAAAATATGTGTTTGGGTTTCACTTGTTTTGATTCTCCTTTCCATGAGATCAGGAGATCGGGTGGATTTTATGCAATTTCATTCCAAAGTGTCAACATATACGTGGAAGCAAGTGAAACGTATGATAAATCGTACCGGGTTTTCGTCCGACTGAATCAGCGGCGGGTGTCTGTTGACATCCCGACCGTAGCCTATGGCGCTTAGCATAATTTATGAAAGTTAGGCGTTGGCGTTGCTATAATTATTAGCTGCAATGACTGTAGCTTTCGCTTGACGGCTTACCACAAATCAATACGGCTAACTTGACTGCATCTTGGGAAATCTTGAGGAGAACACGGGATTGAATTTGGTGGATTTTATATTTGTCTAAAGCGTGGAATATTGATCGGATAAGTATTATTATTGCGTGTATATTAAACTTAAACATACAAGAGTCCTTGTTTAGTCAATAGTTGCTGTTAAAATTTAGCTATAGGAGTAATTTAGGGTAGTTTATATCGTAGGTCTCCGAGGACTCGGTAGCGCGAGCGATAATTAAGGATTGTTGTTTTCAGTTGATTGGGTACATAATACGAGACGTAATATTATTGTAAATAATTTAGTACATATTAAATATTGAAAGCCTAAATATTTTGTTTTAGCAACATTTATTGTTAAAAGTTAGCCGTAGGTAGTAATTCAGTGTTATTTAAATAACGTCACTGAAATTTCGTTAGCGCGAGCGATATTACGTTTTGTTAGTCAGCTGTTACCTAGAAAGTAAGTTGCAAGGCAGTAGCTGTAAATTTAATTAAGACATAAGTAACATACTATAAAGTGTGTATTACAACACAAAAACAGTCTTTGTGAAGACTACCTAGTATAAATTGATTATAAACGGATTATAAACAAATACAAATTTAATTTCTAACATGGCGCCGTGCAAACGCCAGGTAAAGGCAAAACGTAATTTGGTATGTTCTAGCTGCGATAGCTGGGTAGACTTTGCAAAGTCCGGTGTGTAAATTCGTGGGCGGAGGTGCAGGCGGATGATTTCCATTTCGTGTGTAGGGGGTGTACTACAGTGAGATATCTGCAGGAGCAGGTGATTGAGCTAAGGCGTATGATTTTGATGATGACAGGGCAGGGTGAGACAGAAGTGAACAGAGGTGGTGAGAATGGTGAGAGCAGAGGTGGTGAGACCGAGGAGAGCAGAGGTGGTGAGACCGAGGTGAGCAGAGGTGGTGAGACCGAGGAGAGCAGAGGTGGTGAGACCGAGGAGAACAAGGAGAGCAGTGGCAATGTGAGGGAGAAAGCTGGTAAGAAGAAGAAAGATGACGGAAGGCAAAGAATGCAACAAAAGAGAGGTAAGCGGGTGAGTGGAGAGGGATTGCCAGGTGGTAAGACGGTAAAGGTTGATGATAGGAGAGAAAGGGGGCATACTAGTAGTGTGCAACAGGAAAGGAGCTTTGCCGATGTAGTATCACAGGGAAAGCGAGGAAAGCTCGGTATTTATGGGGGATTCCATCATTAGGAAAGTGGATAAAATTGTAAATAGAGGAGATGACATAACAGTATGCCTACCAGGGGCAAAAGTAGAGGATATAGCAGAGAAGGCAGGACAGGTCATGGGTGGTGGCACGGGAGGTGCTGTTCTCGTGCATGTGGGAACGAACAATGCAGATAAGGAGGGAACGTCAGCCATCATTGGTAAGTACAGGAGGTTGATCAAGACACTCAAAGAGGCACGAGTTGGGCAGATCGTATTGTCGGGATATTACCAATAATGGGAGGCAGGGGTGAGGAATATAGGAACTGTAGAAGGATGGCGATCAACACACAGGTACAGAAGGTATGTATGGAGGAGGGAGTAGGCTTCGTAGACATGTGGTTAAACTTTGTGGGAAGAGGTGACTTTTTCATGAGAGATGGACTTCATCTGACAGGGAAGGGTGCTGCAGTTCTTGCGTGTGAGTTTGTTAGAGTTGTCGACGAGGGCACAGGTACCATAGATTATTTAAACTAGATGCGCAGGGGAACTGACAGAGAAAACTCAAAGGAGTACTACTACAAATACACATCCAAAGAAATGTCCACCAATAATTTCAGACAATGAACTTAAATGTGTATGCTTAAATGCCAGGAGCATAGTAAATAAAAAAGTGAGTTAGACATTATGGTAGCAGATATTGATCCTCATGTAATAGGCATCACAGAATCATGGGCAAATGAAGATATAGTAGATGCTGAGTTAGCACTGACAGGCTATGTAATGTTTAGGAAGGATAGACGAGAAAGAAGGGGAGGTGGAGTAATTTTGTATATTAAAGAATCTATCCAAGCATATGAAATTACTCTGAAAAGTGAAGCAGATAGTGTGGAAGCAATTTGGTGTAACATAGTTACCAGGAACTCAACATTAACAATAGGAGTAGTTTATCGTAGTCCTAACATAGGAGAAGAGGAAGATGTAAAATTACAAAAGGCAATAAGGGAGGTGAGCAAGGGAGAATGTGTTATAATGGGTGATTTTAACCATGGCCATATACAATGGGAATCATTAGAGAGTGCTGGAGGGGACGACCATCAGTTTCTACTTCTAACACAGGATTGTTTCCTTACTCAACATGTCTTGGAACCAACCAGAGGTGGGAATGTGTTAGATTTAATTATGCCTTTTCAAAATGAATTAGTTGACAATGTTAATGTACATGAACCTTTGGGTTCAAGTGACCATAACCAGATCCATTTTAATATAAAAGTAAAAACAGGGAATACATATAAAAACAATGGAGGAGGAACTTCAACAAAGGCAGATATAAAGTGATGAGAACATATCTAGCAAATATAGATTGGAATAATTTGCTGAAGAACAAGACAGCAACAGAATGCTGGACTTGTTTAAAATATGAGATTGAGGGCATTATTGAGAAATTTATTCCATTAAGAAAACAAGGGAAAAGATCCAGGAAAAAACACCTGTCAAAAGAAGCTATTAGAAAAATTGCTCACAAACAGATGCTGTGGAAGGTCTATAAACACACTGGAAATGTAGAAGACTACACCAACTACAAAGAGGCACTTAACCTAGCTACTACTGAAATTAGAAAATCTAAAAGAACCTTTGAACAAAAATTGGCAGGTAATATAAAAAATGACAGCAAGAGTTTCTATGCTTATGTAAGGAGTAAACAGAAAGTTCGAGATAAGGTCGGACCACTGGAAAGCAACAGTGAAAACATAATTTCAGATGGGTTCCAAATGGCAGAGGTCCTGAATGAGTATTTCAGCTCAGTTTTTACCACAGAAGATATCAGCTCACTTCCAGTTCCATTAACTAAATTTGAGGGCAATACATCAGAATATTTAGGGCAGTTATTTGTAACTCCAGAAATGATAGCAAAGAAAATTAAGAAGATGAAAGATAATAAATCACCTGGAGTTGATGGGATACCACCAAAACTGCTAAAGGAAATTGTTGATCAAATTAGTACACCACTTGCAAACTTATTTAACTTGTCACTAGAAGAAGGAATAGTTCCTTCAGAATGGAAAGAAGCAAACATTACGCCGCTGTTTAAGAAGGGATCGAGGAAGAAGCCAGAAAATTACAGACCAGTGAGTTTAACATCAGTTGTATGTAAATTACTTGAAACATTAATTAGAGACCACATGGTGGAATTCCTCATAAAACATAAATTAATAAATACATCTCAACATGGATTCCTAAAAGCAAGGTCATGTCTAACCAATCTCTTATGTTTTTAGAAGAAATTACAAAGTGGGTAGATGACGGGTCACCAGTGGATGTTGTCTACTTAGATTTTCAGAAAGCTTTCGATAAAGTGCCACATCAAAGATTGTTACTTAAACTAAAAGCCCATGGTATAGGCAATGATGTAATCAACTGGATAGAAAAGTGGCTTACACACAGAAGACAGAGAGTAATAGTAGATGGTAAGATTTCAAACTGGAAATCTGTTTTGAGTGGGGTACCACAGGGATCAGTGTTAGGCCCTATACTGTTTTTAATATATATAAATGATTTGGAGGATGACATATCTAGCAAAGTACTCAAATTTGCAGATGACACAAAGGTATTCAGAAAGGTTACTAATGATACAGATAAACAAAGTTTACAGGATGATCTAGAAAAATTAGTTAAATGGTCAGAAAAATGGCAAATGTTATTCAATTTTGGGAAGTGTAAATGTATACACATAGGACATGGAAATATGGACGAGGAATATAAAATGGGGGATGCTGTACTAGGTAGAACCACACAAGAAAAGGATTTAGGAGTAATGTTTAATGCTGACATGAAAGTTTCAGAGCAATGTGGGATTGCTGCTTCGAAAGGAAATCAAATTCTAGGCCTAATTAGGAGAACTATCACGTATAAGGAGAAACATCTAATTGTACCCCTGTACAAAGCAATAGTTAGACCACATTTGGAATATTGTATTCAAGCATGGAGGCCATATCGTAAAAAAGACATAGATAAGCTAGAAAGAATACAACGAAGAGCAACTAAGATGATTCCAGAATTAAGAGACCTTAGTTACGAAAGTCGCTTATTACAATGTGGTTTGACAACACTAGAGACCAGGAGACTAAGAGGAGACCAAATAGAAGTGTTTAAAATAGTGAACGGTTATGAGGATGTTGATAGGAATATGTTCTTCAAACTTAAAGAAGGCAGTAGAACCAGAGGACACAAAGCAGCATTAGTTAAGGAGCAGTGTAGGTTGGACATGAGAAAGTACTCATTCTCACAGAGGGTGATAAATGAATGGAACAAACTGCCAAACGATTGTGTTAATGCTAGTAGTGTGAATATGTTTAAAAATAGAATTGACAGATATCTGATAAGGGCGAGCTACACATAGATGAGAAAATTGTTGGACTCTCGATAAGCCAATGGCTTCCTTGTCCACTTGCCATCTGGAACTTGTTCGAGATGGCAATCTTGTTAAATCTTGTTAAATCTGTTCAGTGTTTGCCGTGTAATATGCCGCCGAATCATGTTGGTGATCGGTTATGTCGTCTGGTTATTCTGACTGTTAAACTAATTATTTACGCATTGACATTGTAAACGTAAAACAGCTCACAATCGCAGTGCCCTTTACACGATTTTTCTCAGACTCTGTCCCAGATGATCAGCGATGTTGCACGACGTAGAGTGCCGCCATCTACCGGACAATGTTGCGATACTTCGCTAAAAGGACTAAGAAGTATAACTTCTGGCTCTGAAGTATTAAATCAGTTGGGTTTTCATTTCACCAATTGTAGTGTTCTTACAAGCATCACCTAGACGGCGCCCAGCGTATGCCCCTGGTTACAATATGTACACTCCAAATGTAACTATTGGGTATATAGCGTAGCGATAGGCACAACTGATATATATAGAGACGCCACACTAACGTACAGAATCATATACGCATTAAACGTGTATTGTTGAACATCGTATTGATCACTGAGGTATCACTCACGTACCACACAACCGCACAACACAACATCTGGCCACGAAGATAAACGGTTGACTGGATGTACCTCGATCGGACGTGGGCATCGACACTAGACCTGCGAAAACCCCAGCAACGTGACGACGAACAGCAAACAATCGTCTCACCCACCAAACACTCGATCCGCAGCCTACGCATCATCACAGAACGGTATGGCACAATCGTTACCTACCTATACGGCGTTCGACTGTCAATCAGAATCAGGGATCGAAATTAAGGCGTCCGTTCGACCAAATGTATAGCTCGCCTGACCGACAATGTCTTCGTGGGTTGCCACATCACCGACGACACGAGGAAAAAAGCACTAGTGCTGACATACGGGGGTGAAGACCTAAACGATATTTTTTATACACTTTCGGCAGACAAAATAATTACCCCACAACCGGACACCGACGAAACTGTTTTCACCAAGGCTGTAATTGCTGTCTCAAATTATTTCAGTCCGAAACAAGATGTGGAGTTCCAGCGATACGTGTTTCGGCACACGAATCAGGAGAAGTATGAGTCGGTCGAGAAGTATATACTATACACTCGACAGATACAACTGGCGGCAACGTGTAACTTCACGGACACGGACGTTGACATTAAATCACAGCGAATCGTTAGAAGTGCCGACGAGAAAACAACCCGCAAAAGGTTGAGGGAGTCAGAAGTGTCACTGGACAGGTTGTTACAGTTCGCCAAAACGTTACAACTGACGATAGCCAAAACAGGAGGAGAGTCCGGCAAACAGCAGCTGTCAACAAACTACACTGCGGCCCCGGCCTGGCGTAAACGACCGCCCAGTCATCAACAACAGAAATAGATACCGCCATCGCAACCCAGTTTCAACTGGCCACATCCCGGGGGACAACAGAATTGCCCCGCCCGAGGAGTTGAGTGCTCCAAATGCCACCAGTCGCATCACTTCGCTCGATGGTGTAAGAGCCGCACGAGCACTCGAGAAAACACGCCCACTGCCCGGCCGACGACGCGCCGCGAACAACACGTAAATCACCTGGCCGGAGCAGAGGACTACGACAGTCCCGAGTAGGAAATATCTTATTAACCATCAAATAGCTTAACATGTCAGCTGATGCACACCAAACGTTATAGCTCAACATTAAAATTTACATTTATTTGAATTTTTTATATATAGTAGATCAGTTATAGCTAGGATACCTCCTAAAGGAGACGGTTACAAAGTTTAAACAACAGCGGCGCTTAGCAAGTAATGTTCTTGTTGACTAGATGGGATTAATAAAATTTATATAATAATATTAACTAGCCTGACGTAAACAATGTTCTAAATCAAACACACGCAACACGAGGCAAGTTAGCAGCCGTTTTGATTTATTCGTGTGATTCTATGCTGGAGCATGTAACTGAGCCTATACACTGTCACTACACGACAGTAGCCACATCTGAGTCGGCAATTAATAGCTCCATATTTAACAATTCTTCCTTTTGTGCAGCTTGTCCTCACTACACACTCATTGTTTGATGACACGTTTTTATCAGTATATTTTTTTTTATTAAAAAACACTCCTCCGTGACTGTTAGATGGCTACCGCATTTCCGTTGCTAGGGTGCCTATTTATCAATCTAGTCAACAGCGAGCATATATTCAAGCCGTATCCCAGCACTGTTTGATGGCTCAGTCGGTGCGCTGAAAGATACACATCGACTCCAGCGTATAGCCAGTCGCACAACCTCACCGCCGAATTCCGTTTCATGTTCGACAGAAAGTTGAAGACAAACTAAATGAACTTGAAAACGATGACATCGTAGATAAGGTAGACGGACCGACAGCATGGGTATCCCCTATCGTAACGCCACCGAAACCAGGCAGACCCGACGAAATTAGAACAGAAATACAGAACTTTAGAAGTGTATTAGAAAGTAATATATATCAGAAAGTATTCAGAACTGTATAGAAATAATCCAAACTACAGTCAACGGCCTTGCTCTTTACAACCAGGTCATGTTGGCCGAGTCATCGCGCTACATCACAACGTTCCGCACTCACGTTAATCTACGACGTTACAAACGGCTGCATTTAGGAATATGTTGCGCATCGGATATATTCTAGAATGCAATGCGGGAAGCTCTGGATGGACTCCTCGGCGTCATCAAAGTTAAGCCCGCCGCACACCGCCCGATTGTCTACGATCCGACGCATCTCAGCCGTCGCAGGCGCAGCGTAGACAATCGTGCGTAATCGGGGAGGTGTGCGTGTGCCTACGACTAGGATTCCCCAGTCTTACGTCGCGTCGGTGGCAGTCGTGGCGATTCAACATGTTCAATCGGCACGACTGACGCTGACTGGCAATATTGAGCAATCGGGCGGTGTGCGGCACTTCCCGACTTTGATTTTCGAATCGTAAGGAATTAACCAATCAGAGAACAGAAGTGGTGATTAGATTCTTAGGAAATACAAACGTGTGTGCGTGCGTGCGTGCATGCGTGTGTGTGTGCGTGCGTGCGTGCGTGCGTGTGTGTGTGTGTAAATGCAAGGAGCTTAACGACGCCAGTAGACGTTGATCTTATTTACTTCCTGACCTAACCATGAAAACGACCACATAGAGCCGCCAAACTTCTCGTCATATATCTACCATATGCATACACATTTGACGTTGTCAAAACATTACTCTTACTTCCATATAAAGATCTCCTATGCCTATTGATGGCATCAACGTAGCTTCCACTATTGGAAATAATGTTGGCACAACATCCTCTTTCAAAGAGATTTTAGCACCAGGATAAGCCAGGGCTACCATCTTCTCTGGTCCGGGTCTCAGTAAAACAAGTTTTCTCGAAGCGAGCAAAGACGGCTGTGTTCCGTCGGCTTGAAGTTCGCTTTTTTAAAACAAAGTTGGCTCCGTTGGGACCTTAAGCCAACTACATGTTACTCTATTCTTACTACTGTTTGCACAACAATCGAATGCAACACAATAAATCATTCTGACGCTCGCTTCTAAACAACCGCTATTATAATTATGCTGTTTCGAGTGCTGCCATCTATCGCTTTCTTGACATATGCGCGCTACTGTCGGTGTTCAAAGGTGGGTGTGAAAATCAATGTTTTATGTTGTTCTCGATGTTGATATTAAATTTAATGTCCATATTTGTGTTAATAAAATCATGGTAACTAATGGTGCTGTCTTGTAAGTAGGCATATGTCATCACAAGCAACTTGTAAACACATTAGCAGCATCGATTGTGGGTGATAAAAGGACGCTTGTTGGACGCCACCGATTGATCAAAACAGTACCATTGGGGCGAGACGCCTACCAACCAAGGGGGCAATACGCCTATGTAGGCGTTTTGCCCCGCCTCAGTGGTGTATTAACATGTTGTAAATGTGGACAAACATATATAAACTGAACAGACATGCCTTCGATAATTATTATAATACTGCTATCAGACTTTGTGCACCACTTTTTAAATATAAAATAAACAACACGTATGCGTAATTAACCTGAGTATATTAAACCTTCATTAAGATTAATTATCCTGGATATTCATTTTGAAGTCATGGTCAGGCACTACAAGAAAAAAGCAAAAAGAGGAGTGATGGCAACTTGCAAGATGCGTTGAGATTAGTTGGAGACGGCTTGCCGCTCATCCGTGTCAACAAGGAATTGGGAGTTCCGGCCCGCACTATTCGTAGATACCGTGATGACCTTGTAACCACACATGGGAAGATACGGTAGGGTTCCCCATCGGCGTTGGAGATGGAGATGGCCTTGGCTTGACACCAGTTGATGTCAAACGTCTGGCATATTACGTGACAATGGCCGCAGGGATAAACCACCCGTTCAACCAGGCGAAGAAGTTGGCTGGAAAAGACTGGCTCAGAGGCTTTCTGTGAAGACCTCTTGATCTGAGAGTTCGTCAACCATAGGGTACGAACATTTCAAGAACTGTTGGGTTTAACAGACCAAAAGTGAAAAGTTTCTTGACAATCTTCAAGGAACTACTCAACGGCCACGATTACCTTCCGTCCAAGGTGTGGAATATGGACGAAACTGGGATTACGAATGTTCACCAACCAGGCAAGGTCGTGGCTCCTATGGGGGCCCGCCAGGTAGCGAAGATGACCAGCGGCGAACGGGGATCTACCGTGACGGTGATATGTGCAATGGGTGCCGCCGGGACCTACCTTCCGCCGTTCCTCACGTTCCCCCGAAAGCGAATGGTGGACCAGCTGATGCAGGGTGCACCGCCACAGTCCGTGGGTTACGCAAGTGCAAGCGGTTGGACAGACGCGAGCCTATTTCTTAAATGCCTGGAACATGTTGTGGAGTACACAAACTCATCTGCACACAATCGATATATGATAATACTGGACGGGCATCACAGCCACACAACGGTTGATGCTGTGGTGTACACGATGGCGCACGGCATCGACCTCATCACCCTTCCGCATTGCACGCATAAGATGCAGCTACTCGACAGAGTTTACTTCAAATCTCCGAAGAGCGCATACAATGTATCAGCAGACAGTTGGATGATATCTCACCATGGGAAGAGAATATCATTCTACGACATGGCACGGTACTTTGGGATATATGTCAGTCAATGTGCACACACTACATATTCCGACACCTTTCCCTCACACGTGGTGAGAAGAAGAAGCGGAGATATGGACGGCCAGTAGGCCGCGACCCAGTCACAAGTTCTCCATACAGGACATCTTTCGGTACACGCCTAATTGTACAAACAACAACAAGTTGGCTCCAGTCATCTATAGGCCTCTACTGATCTTATTTGTTAAGCCTAGAGAAATGTTTTTTTTTTTACAAAAACCCCAACACTATACCATTTCACTGTATGAGGCTTATTAACGCATGTCATATGAACTGTCAACGATACTCAGGCATGACAAATCCAAAACAGGGTTCTTGTCTTGTTGACTAATGGAACATGCCTGGCCCACTGGGACGGTGCCCCTCACAGTGATCACACGTGACCCCTGCCTCTTGGGTAAATGTTAAGTATAAACAACTTAATTAATAATTATCAGTAATATGATCAGCAAACTACACAGTAAATGCAATTAACTATAAGAGAAATAGTTACAACTATAATAACTAATTAACTATATTATCTATGATGATAATAATTATTAACGTCTATTTCGCCTATATCCTCAGGAACCTGAGCTCAGAGGCGCAACAAAACAGAATCATTAAGCATAATCGTGAACAGGGACGCGCAAAAGTCAGTATCAGAACGAGGGACGACCGAACATTTATGGTGGAAATGCAATTTGGAATATATATGTCTTGAGTTTTTTTCGGAAAATAGCTATAGTTTCAAAGTGATAGGGGGTTCATTCTAGACCCTAGGCGCAGCGACAGAGAAAGCACGTTTACCCAAGTTAAGTTTTGTTTTAGGCACAATAAGTTGTGAAATTTATGATCTTAGCTGCCTAGGGATATTTGAAAGATGCAGGAGACTAGCTAAGTAGGGCGGTTGTTGTGTAGATAGAGCACGATATGTAAGAGTGGACAGCTTAAAATTAATGCGATAAGAAACTGGAAGCCAGTGTAACTGTTTAAGTAGTGGTAGAATGCATTGGATTACTCAGGGTGCTGCCATGTGGTGGCAAGTAATGACACCATCAACAAACTTAGGAAACCTATCATCACAAGCTACAACTAAACTCTATATTATGTGTTAGGGACCAAACTGCTCCCTTACACGACTGTCAACCATTCGACGAACGTGACAGAGCCATCGCAGACTTCGCCAGTTTAATAGCGTACATTATGCTGAAGGAGAAAGCACGCTCCAGTACTTGTGTGTTCGAAACCATGTCTGAGACAGCGACGGTGAAAACTATCCAGCCTCTTCTCCTGCCTCTGGTATGTTTTTTAGAGCTCAACCCGGTATGAGTTAGCGCGACATCGACGATGAGCAGTTTTCTCACGAGGTATCGGCGCACTTTTGTCTTGGCTCTCAAGCAGGCGACGTTAAATTGCTTTCCGTCAGATGGTCAGCTTTTTCATCTCCCAGTCGATAACTGCAGTCTTGCTAGCGTTGTCGAGATCGATTGCAGATCGTCGGCCTGTCTATTACACTCGGTCTTGACATTCCAGCTTGCCATTCGAATATCCTCTTGAATCTATTTGGTTTGCATTGTAAGAAGTAGTCAGTCCACTTGTCGACAATGTTCTAAGCGCCAAATATCCATTGGAGCAGATGGACAGTGGCGGGTCTGCATCTTATTGGCCGGGAGCTGAATAGCTTGAAGTGGGCGACTGCCCCCGTATTGAACTCGTGCTGAATAGCTTGAGGTGGGCGACTGCCCCCGTATTGAACCCGTGCTGAGTAGATTGAGGTGGGCGACTGCCCCAGTATTGAACCCGTGCTGAGTAGATTGAGGTGGGCGACTGCCCCCGTATTGAACCCGTGCTGAATAGCTTGAGGTGGGCGACTGCCCCCGTATTGAACCCGTGCTGAATAGGTTGAGGTGGGCGACTGCCCCCGTATTGAACCCGTGCTGAATAGCTTGAGGTGGGCGACTGCCCCCGTACTGAACCCGTGCTGAATAGCTTGAGGTGGGCGACTGCCCCTGTATTGAACCCGTGCTGAATAGCTTTTGTTGGGCGACTGCCCCCGTTTTGAACCCGTGCTGAATTTGGCATGAGTTCGGCTGCAGGACGGCGGCAAGGTTGACACCAGACCATTTTCGGGGCTCCCCTCCGGTTTTTCTGTAGGGCCTACTCCATTAAAATAACTTGCCAGTGCCTGCCTAGGCCAATGAGTAGTAGGGGTAAATAGTACTGAGCAAATGACATCAATTGCAATGTAGCTTTTAAGTTGCGGGGTTGAATCCCATAAATAAGATGAAAGTTTATTTTTCCGAACTTTTATTTTAGGGTACTTTTTAATTTGTATGCAATTTTTTTATATTAGTAACTACATTTCGATATACAAAATGTATAATTATAAAAAGCGAAAATGTAGCAGTAATTAATCCGATGAGTGATGTCATGTCACAGTCAAGCCTTGCATTTGCGATTTTTTGCGATATACTTAATTAAATTGTAAGATTAGTTTATCCGAAAATCTCATTATTCTGGACACATATACATGGGACCAAGGTGTCCGGATTAATGAAGTTCCAATATTAAAGTGAAACCATAGTCATTGTTTTGGGTCTTTGCTCCTATAAGAATGCCTAAAAACAAACCATTTGCAATTATAACCAGGAATATTACTAAGTGGTTCACTGGGCATATGTTCTAAAAGTGCGAAATTCTGGTGTTATGTAATTTTTCGTGGAGGCTGACATATTCATCAGTGATTGCAATTTTGACCAATCAGCGGCGAGCAGCCCCTTCACCCCCGACGCGGCTGTAACGTAAGATGTGCGTATGGCGAGTATTTTTAATGTGGTTGAGGTGTGCGGTTACATTTTTATTTGCTTTTATATTGGATTTACGCGCAGCCAAAAATATATTATAATGCCGTACTGTGCAGCATTCGGATGTAAGCATCATTCAGTGAAGTACAGAGTTATCGCTAAAGCCTGAAGCGGTACAGACAATCTTCCAGCATGTACCTCAACCGAAGGCTTCGACAACGTACAAACACTCGATTAAGAGAACTGTCAAACTGGAACGAGAGGAGGTTAGTGAAACATTAATGAATGGACTATCTTGCCAAATAAGTTGATTTTAGACGCAAACAGCATATCCAAACGTATTGGTAAGTATGTGACTAAAATCGTCTGCGTCTGCGATCAGGACAGGCGTTTAAAGTTGGAATTGTGGAGAACCTACTCTTGACGTAGGATTCTGAAGAAATGTGGCGCTGCCCATGTAAAAAAGATTTTCGGTGTTCAACGAGGTATATTTAGTTAACCACTTGCATGATATTTTTATTATAGTTGCAAATCGTTAGTTTTCAAGTACTAACTTGAAAATAGATGCAAAAGCCCCAAAATGCCTTTGGTTTCATTTTAAGGTAAGAGCACCGCATAATCCAAGTTGGTAAACTAGGACTTGTTAATTCCGTCGGCAAACTACAACACTTAGCACTATGACAACCTATAAAAATTCCACAAACACCACACTTATGAGAACGACGAATCTATGAAGATTGTATGCGAGGTATGCAATAACCTTAGGGGTGGTCGCACAAGTCCTTAAAATCCAAAAATAGCGTACAGTATTATGTATTGGTGGATGGCGGTCTCGCAGAACAAATGAATGCTTTTTGATTGTCAATATGTACATTATCTTATGTCCCACACTACATAGGCCTACGTATTGGTGGTCTGAACTAATACTAAGCACCATACGTTTTTTCGACTTTGAGAACTTAAACGACGACCCTTAAGTGACTCGCAAGTTAATTGGTGTAATCACGGTCTACGTATCAGAGTATGCCCCCTCCACCAGCTGGGTTAACTAGACAGTTTGTAAACATTGCAGCGCACTCGACAAGAAGAATGCTATACATATATTGCTGGACAACAAAGCAAACAAAAAAATTAAAAGCGAATATTTCAACACAAGTGTCTGTCACGATCTGTCAACACGATCGGATAACAGGAAACCCCGACACAAATGTCACCACTGGTATCCTTGTCACATCAGGCGCTGGAATCACACATAATCTATCCCGTACTAGACGACTTCGGGTGATTGCCTCATAACAAGATTACCATATAATTCATCGCATCCATCTGATGGACACAGGTTCCATGCGCCAATGAAACCACCTGGAACATCATCGGGTACAAGCCGGTGCATATAGACACTCGGACAGTACGCTGCCGACTTGCCTACACAATAGATACCTGCAAAACAGGCCCAGTAAAAACCTACGTTAAACTGTTCGCGTTTATGTTTTATTCAATACTGTCTGAAATGCCTAGACGTTGTGACAACAAGCATTATAACAAAATCACCAAAATCGGTTCGATCGTTGTAGGCGTCTACGACCGGGAATCGTGTATTGTAGGGCCTAAGCCAGACATTGCCAATATCGAGATTTATCCTTAATTTTATTCAAGATATTTCAACATTTTAGGGTAGTTTTTGATCGCCTATGCTACTACTGGCACGGTCTTAATCCTGGTGCGTGACACCGTTCCAGAAGTAGGGCAATAGGGGAGACCGGGAATGTTCAGTTAAAGTCACTTTTTTGTGAAAAGTATGTTAGATGCATTATCTCTTACATCATCAGCAAAGAACGTGTAGATCGCAAAGCAAGTGTCACTCGTACATGTTACTGTTATTACATTAATGGGATTATACACACCTGTACATATTACACACAGTGTCTATAACAACGTAGGTGTCTACAACTTCATATATCAACGTTGTTATTTTTAGTTACCAAAAAATAAGATTTAACAAGTTTGCCATCCAAGGCAAAACGCCCAGATGGCAAGTGGACAAGGAAGCAACTGGCGTATCGAGAGTCCAAAAATGTTTCATTCAGTTTGTGCATAACCCGCCCTTCTGAGATATTTATCACTTTTGTATGACACATTTACAGTATTGAGTATAAACCATTACGCTAGATATTTATCACTTTTGTATGACACATTTACAGTATTGAATATAAACCATTACGCTAGATATTTATCACTTTTGTATGACACATTTACAGTATTGAGTATAAACCATTACGCTAGACTTCAGATGTGAATGAAAGCGTTCACACGTCGTGGTTAAATAAATGTAGTTCTTTCGATCATTGACAGCACTCGTTGGTTGAGCCAATGGTGCGAGCCGCCCAAGCGTTGGTACAGTTGTAACAACTTGCCCCATTGTATTTGTAACAATTTACTCCAAACACCATTTTTTTTGCTGAACGCATGTGGACGATAAAAAATGATGAATTTCAGTTTAGCTTCTACTTGGCATAACCCTTATTTATTATATATATATATATATATATATATATATATATATATATATATATATATATATATATATATATATATATATATATATATATATATATATATATATATATATATATATATATATATATATATATATATTTGTATTTATATAGTTTTATTCACAAAATATAAAAAGATGGTTGTGTGAGATGATATTATGTGAGCAAAGCTAAACAACTTTTAGGTAGCTAAAAAGTTATTTTTGTCCACACCTGGCTAATTTTGTCGTCTTAACTGCCTATTTTTGGACAGTGTGTATGCTGGTGAACTTCCAACCAACTACTGTCGATGATACCTCCATATGTGTGCTATCTTTTCGTAAAACGACTCTGTAACAACGTGCCCATGTATACAACTCGCCCTGGTCTCTCTTACCAGAAGTAAAAAACAGTTTGACGTACCGAGCCTTACTGAGTTTAGATGTGGCACACATATGTGCACTAGTTGTCCGTTTAGCAATACATATAGGTTATATTTCGATATTGGCCATGTCTGCCTTATAATACACGATTCTCGGTCGTAGGCTATAGTACTTCTGACCCGTGAGAGGTGTACGGGATTCCCTTTGGGAATAGACAGCTGACATGAACATAACGAATCTGTTATATACCAATCCCAAAACAAATGAGAGGCCTACCTATTGCAGAACCGACGTACTGGTGCTATGTCCCGTGCAGTTGTCACCCGTTTTCGAATGCCCTTCTGGCTGTACTGGTGTAGTACTTAGGAAGTGTATCAATCAGACGGATGTACTCGCGCGGTTCGCGTGCTGCCCTAATATAGCCTAGGCCCTACACATCCACCATAACCATACTATGACTTCCGCACGTCCGCCCTGAACTTGTTTACACTTCGGCGTCGTGCGTGGCCCTATTTGACGCCCGTTAACTAGTCCATCTTAAGGCGGAATAAGGCCTAGATATCCGCCGTAAGCTGCGGGGGGGGGTCGCGGCCGATCAGTGCATGGATCGTAAGCACGAAAATGGTTTCAATACGAGATAATTTGTCAATCAGTATATTTACCAATGAACGAGTCTCTTAACAATCTGTGTGTGTGCGCGTGCGTGCGTGCATGCGTGCGTGTGACAACAAACGTAATACTTTGATACATATCCAACCCTAGACGCTCATCCTAATGACTGTATACTCTTGACATATAGTTCTCCCAAAAGGCGCCTCTAGTGTCGGTGTATATGCTAGTATCATGACAATATTCGTGAGTAGTCGCGACATGTGTTTTTTGAAGGTACATAAATAAGTACCTTCAGTAAGAAAGTCAACTAATAAGTACAACAGTACAATGGAAAGTACAATAGAAAGTCAACCAATAATTTGCAAGGTTCTTGTAATTACCACGCACGAATAATGTGTAGTGAACACCATATTCAATGGAATCTTCATCACCTCTAGAGAAATAAAATAAAGCTAAAGATAAATCCGTATACATCAGAATTTTTTGGCTTACCCATTAGGTATCAATTTATAAACTAATAACTAGTAGTAAAAAGCAACCGCAGAAAACGTCCAATAAACCGTTGTTGGTTCAGTAATAACATGCGATTGATATGACACATTAACGTTTAACTAAAGGCATCAGATTATACATGAATTTCATCCTCTATCCACGAGAATATATTGTTCCACACATTCGAAACACCCAAGAACGTTCGACGCGTCAGGATTTGCCGATATTACTCAAAGTGAAATAGTCCATGGGCCAGACCAGATGTCGGTACCACCTGGAAGGGCATAACTTCATTGTTGGCAAATTATTTGTTCCACCACTATGAGTAAAACAAAATATGTGATAACCTTTCCAAATGAGTAGCTTTATATGTTTTGTTGCACGTAGCGTGTTTTTACATAAAACGCCAACAGGTGCTATGTAAAAAAACGTTTTTCATTCATTATTAACTTTAGAGAGATGGGGTTTGCATCATCATGTCGGTCATGACAAATAAACAGGATTTGATATAAGATTTGTTAACAAATGCATGTCAACGCATTTGAATGCGCGTTCAAATGCTCAACATTCAAATGCGCATTCAAATGCTTTTGCATTTGTTAACAAGCCTGTTTGATATCTCAACTTTTTTGTCAGACCAACTTGGGGGGTGGCGAAATCCCCCCTTTTGGGGTGTTTATGAGAACAAGTGCATCTCTACATTTCTCAAAGGACAGAAGACAATGTCGAGATTTACGAGCAGATGCCAGTATTAGGAGTGCAGGTACGAAAAAAAATGGATAGCCGAGTGCTTGCTATTGTCAGCAGAGACCTCGTAACTGCTGAGGGTCACAACCACAGGTCATGCTACCGATCATACACCAGAGAGGAAAGGCTGCCAGCCATATTACAAACGAACAAGATGAGAACGAAGCTCAGTATGAGTCTGCTCTAAATCACTCATACAACGAACTGTTCCTCTTTATCGGGGATGAGCTCTTTGCCAAACCCCAAGTGATAGCGATGGCTGATGTTTCATCTAGGTTGGTTGCGTCTATGAACTCTTTTGGCACTGTCCAGGTGAAGGATTCAACCAAGAAGCACATCCGTCGAAAGCTGGACAGTGAGTTTGGTGGAGCCCTGCACATCTTTCCAGATGTCAAAGGGAAACTCCTTCTCTATCCTGACATCCTATCGATGTGCGAACTCGCCAAGGACAACCAGTTCCTGAAAGGAGAACTTCACACGCTGAAATCTCTCAGTGCTGAAGACGTTGTAGCCAAGGCAGCCCTGCAGATGAGATCAGACATCAAGAACCATGATGTCCCCCAAGCCTGGCCACTGCAGACACAAGACGTAGAGCAGAGTGAAGCCATCGTGCCAAAGTCGGCCAGCCTCTTCCTGTACTATCTCCTGACAGGTACCAAGGATGATACTCATGCATCCAAAATAGTCCAACGGTTGTAAGCTCGTTTGGTCAAGACATGGTCTATACTATTACCTATTGCAAGACGAAGCCCCAAAGCACATCATTCTGCCATTTGCAATCAAGTCACTGACAGGGAATGTCGAGCTGATACATACACTCAACCAACTTGGTCACAGTGTATCCTACTACCAGTTCGAAGAGATTGACACCGCCCTCAGTCTGCAAAAACGGTCATTGTCAGAAGACGATGTTCCCTTTCCAGCAAACATACATTCTTGAGTATTCACGACCTTATCCTGGGACAACATTGACCGATTAGAAGTGGTCAGGAGACATCCCACAGAGTCAATGGAATTGCCGTCCAAACCAAGCTGGTCGACCCACAGCCATCCGAAGTCCTGCCCTCAGTTGACAAAACAAAGAAGAGAAGTATTAGCGCTCCACCACTAATGCTGCCCACGTACAACGTTGGCCAAAGAGAGGGGCCACCACAAGCAAGTTTAGAGGTTGACACCCCACCTGTGGTTCAGCCTGTCATAGATAAGAACCTCGTCTGTCATAACAAGAAGATTAGTCAATCGGTAGCTGAACAGGCTTTAACATCCTGACTCGAGATGATGTCACTGTAGCTCCACCATCAATGCTTCCACCACGGAAGTGGCTACTGTTAACAAGGTGCTCAACCAGTCGCTGAACATGCTGAATTTGTGCAAGGTGGCTTTTCAGTTCAGCTCGACTCTAGAAACCATTTTGGGCGAATCCCTGTCGACCAGACGATTGAGGGAACAGTTAGCAAAGACACCCAAACACCGGGTGGAAAAAAGGGGTTCAGTTTGAAGCTAGGAGCTGCGAGCAAGTACTACCTAACAGCCGAGTACAGGGCCATGTACTTGAGAGAGCTGAGAGACGTGATTGATATAGGCGGTTCCAAGCTGGCTCATCCAGATTTCCAAAGGTCCCGCATCCGGAAAGACGAGGCAGATATCGAGTCCCTGGTTAACCTGATGGAGATCAGTTGCCTGAATCCAAAGTGCCATGAAGAGACTGAACTTGTCAGCCTATCCACTGGTACTGTGGCCCCAGCATATGTTGCCAATGATCTTCTGGGAGCCCATAAAGTAAGAGAAGAAGCATATCAGATGAAGAAATGCTTACAAAAACATTCCTCGACAAGATGACAAAGCAAAACTTGAAGACATTCTCCAATGTAAACGCAAAGAAAGCCAGTGGAAGATTAACAGCCAAAGAGGTAGTCTTGAAGGCGGAGATAAATTTATTTGTCCACATGATCCTTGTTGCTCAGAGTAGACAGCTGTACGTTAAGCATGTCCTGGCTCACCCACTAGGTCCTTTACGCTGGGCACTCGCAACTGCTGATGGATTTTTTGCAGAAGACGAACAAGGCTGCACTCGCAAGAGAGCTGCAGAATATACCCTTGACCCATCAACCTGATGGAATGAGCTTGGTGATGAACAGCAACAACAAGATGTTCACACAGCTGGCAGAACCTGTCATGTTTCCAGTCCTTCATGATGATTCACAGAGTCACAGGATTGACGTGGTATTCGACGTTTACCGGGAGACGTCAGTTAAAAATGCGGAGACATGCAACAGGACATCAAGCACAGCTATTCCGTATAAGAATACATTGTATGTAACCTGTGAGGAGATCTGCTACAAGATGACCAAAGATGACTGGGTGGAAGTCACAGAACTGAGGTCCACAAAAGAAGAAGCAGATGCTGATATACTCCTACATGCACTGAACGCTGCAAAGGCCGGGTCAAAGGCAGTCACAGTGACGGCCGAAAACACAGATGCTCTGCCTTGGTTTCAACAGAGACATCCATTGCTCCACTTGTCAGAAGTGTGGAACAAAAAAAAAGCGCACACGGTTCATCGACTTTGGGAAACTGGCGAGTTCAATGGGAGACAGCATCTGCGACGCCCTAATTGGATTACATGCCTTCACAGGCTGTGACACTGTGAGTGCCCTCACAGGCCGTGGGAAGCTCGGCACCCTGAAACTGATGAAAAAGCTTTGTCAGTTCTGGGAAGTCTCTAAACAAAACAGCTGTTTGCCTGCCTTACCTGTGTGCGACAACAGCCAGCACTGACGACGTGAATGAACTGCGCTACCAACTCTTCTCTGCTATACGAGGAGAGGTCGAGTCCAGTCAGCTTCCACCATGATTGCCTCCACATGCATATTCTTCGTGCCAACTACCAAGCATCAATCTGGAAGCACTGCCTTCAGACTCAGCCATTTGTGGCAGACCCGAAAGAACGTGGATGGACGACAGATGATGATGGCCAGCTGGTCATCGGGTGGATGCGCACTCCTCCAGCCCCAGATGCAGTTTTAGAACTGTTGTCATGCAAGTGCCTGCATACAATCAGGCCGCGCTACCAATTTGTTTTTTTTTAAGATGGGTTATTCAAATAGCTGAAAACCACCACTAAACTACCACTCAACAATGGTTATCATATTAAAATATGTCCCATAGACATGGACTATTTCAAAAATCATAACTAGATCTTGCCCCCCCCCCAGATGGTACCAACAAGTGAAATTTCTGGTCTTGGCCCATGAACTAAAAGTGTCCGCCATGATGTTTACTCATATGGGCGTACGTTTCCCCCGAACTTTGGAACACTGCCTTGCACTTCCAGCATATATGCGAGTGACATCCGGTACACTGCATGTGATGACATCCGCCATCTTTTTCTATAGGCATCGCACACGATGGGCACAGAGCGTGATTTGCAGAATCTTTGCTGAGCCAAGATTTTATGCCGTCGTAGTCATCTCGGGTCATCGCCTTGTACGTTGCACACGTGACCCCATCGTGATACTGCGTGTGACATGCAGTGCACAGCAACACCGAACATTCGGAGCACATGAAGCGGACGCCTTCGTCACGCGCCGCCGCACGGTAGACAATCGGGCAGTCGGGCGTGACGCAGTAACGGACCAGTTCGCGGTTCGCCTTCACGAAACTCTCGACGGTTGCTCGATGCCAGCGAGTACTCTGGTCACCTGATTTTCCGAGTAGGTTGATCAGGTCCCGCAGAACGATGGGTTCGCCGCAGTCTTCTTGCACACAGGTAACTGGGAATTCGGCAACGCGACACTTGTACTTGAGCAGATCGCCAATGCACTGCCGACAGTAGGCGTGTCCGCAATACTCCAGTCGGTAGGTGTCGAGTTCGTCGACTGGGCACAAACACAAGGGGCAGTTCGGAGAGTCGGTAGTTGGCTTCGTGGTTGACCCGTCTGTCAGTTGCGCATCATCTTCCCGAAGCTCCTTCTGCAGGAACTCATACGCACCCTCCGTGCCACGGAACATTAGCGCGTGACGTCGTAGCTGCAGCTCGAGGTAGTGCGCCCCCGTGTGGCGTTGCAGCTCTTCCAAGTCGACGCCGTATTTGGCGAGAAGCCGTTTCATCAGTTGGACCGTTTTGCCACGACTAGCGAAGTCACGCAGCAACAATTCCTTGGACAGCAGTGCCTTGTTGTCCTGAACGAATCGGTCAACTAACATCAAGGCTCGTCGCTGCGCCGCCTCTGATCCGTGGACGAGCACGTTCATCACACGGGCGTCGACCATGATCTTTGCGCCCGTGTCCGCCTCGATGCGCCGTAGCTCCTGTCGCCCGGCCGGGCCAGTGACGCAGCGGAACTCCTCCATCGACTCGAACTGGACGGTCTCTGTTCGGATAACGCGTCTGACAGTATCTGCGGCCATCCGAAGTCCAGGGAGGCTATCTGAGTGTATCCAGACTACGACATTCCTGACATCTAGAGGTGATTTCTTGGACACATTCACGAAGCTGCCATCTCGACTACACAACTGAATGACCTGTTCCAGTTCCTCGCGAATTGTGTCAAACACCGGTCTTGCGACGGTCAATGAGGTGCGCAGATCGGGCGTGAAAGTGACCGGCTTGCGGCCCATAGTCACGTGGTCATTCAAAGCGCGCAGCGCAGTCATTCCGACAGCAGCAGTGGTGAAAATAATCCGCGCTTTGTAGTAAAAGTCCTTCTCTTTCGCCGGGATCATTTCGACTCGGTAAGGCCCTCTTCGTACGTGTATCTTGATCGCTGTCGACAAGTTGGATTCTAAATGCTCCAGTTCGCTACGGGTGGTAGCGCCAACACTTTCACGCGGGATGACCACACTATGTATTAACAACTCGTTGTCGTTAACCATACGTCTCAGTGCCGTCAAAATGTCCGAGTCATCTACGCCTAGCGGCAAGTTCGTCAGGTACAGCTGCTTGTCGTCCTCCTGGCTGACGCTCACGTCGACAAGCCTTCCAAGAATCAACACCTTTGCGTCGCAGACCCGATTGACATCTTCAGGGTTTTCCATCGTCACAAACGCGTAACCTTTCGGCCGTCGCCGGCACCATTTTGCGAACAACGTGAAGTTAGCAGCGGATCTGGCTGAACCACATACCGGCCTCGCGGAGAACACTCTGTTGTTGTCATTCACGGCTTGTTGTGCGTGCTGCGGCTGGTCGAACGTGACCTCCCCCCAGCGTCTCGACTTGTCTTTTGCTTTGAACCGGGTGTAATTCACCATGGGGCCGATCCGGTGCAACGTGTCCAAGATATCGGCGTTGCCGGAACCTTCCGTGATGACAACGGTGCGGTACTCATCCGGCATCAGCAGATGAGTGACGGTGCCACCACGGCCGAGCACGACTCTGACGCCACCGCCACCATCACCAAGCGCCACCTCGGACCACTCGGCCGCCAGACGATCCTTCTCGTTGGCGATACTCTCGGCGACGACGGCGGCCGCTGTTTCCTCGAGGTGCAACATGACGTAGACAACGAGTCGGGATTCACTGAACGACGCGTCCAGCATCAACATTTCTGTCTCGCAGCGACGTCTCGTCTCATTCTCGAGACGCTTCAGATGCTCGAAGCCACGACCAGTCATCGCTCGCATGACGTTGATGCCAACCGGCGGCAGACGGCATGCGCGTAGCTGTTGTCGAGCTAGGCCTGCGACGTCTACCCCTGGCAGTCTGCCGTTAGCGATGAATCGTTCGATGAGACCATCGTTGATCGCCGTCACGTTCGTCAAGTACGGTCGAGACGTCACCATGACGTTTTCATAGATGATCCAGCGCGGCTGAGCTCCAAGAGACGCGAGTGCAGACGATGGGTGTAGATGGAGAGTTTGCCCATCTTTTCCTCCACCGCCACCAATCGCTACCCAGTACCCCGTTCTTTGGTGTCCACTGAAGAAGCCAAGGTTGTCGGCGTAGCATTCAAGCATGATTTCCTCCAACAATTGGTGAACAGCAGATTTCTTCTCCGCCTCCTCCTTCACGTCGACGTCGAGATCGCGCTTCAGCGTTCGCTTGATCTCATTGACACTGTCTCTCGCCAGTCGCATGAACTTGGCATTGACACTGTTCTCCACACACCACCTGTTCTTGGTCCGTTCTGGCTGTGCAGTCCATTGCTTGTAGAGCGAAACGAATGTCAGTACGTCGCCCGACTCCTCGCAGATGCGGAACTTGTTCCTGTCTGCCGTCTGTTGTTCGCTCTCTCCTACGCCGCGGAAGAACACGTACCCTCCAACTGTCGACAGCGCCGTCGCTACGAGACCTTCGTAGCCAACGCCGGCGTCGATGGCAAGAAATATCACCTTGCCTAGGCGCGGTTGCATGTTCAGACGTGACAATCTCCAACCAAGTTCGTTAATGCGGCCGTCAGTAGTCGCTCCGAGTGACTCCAAGGCTACGGCGGCCGCTGTCAGGGCAGCAGGCGGTGGAGACTCCACATAATCGAAACAGGCCGGGTCATCGACCCCGATGTCCATCAGTTTGAGTATGGCTTGGCCGAGATGAATCCGCAATATCTCCGGAGTCGACGTTGGCATCATGTTGTCGCAGCATTCAGTGCTGTAGAGTCTGTAGCATGTCCCGGGCGCCGTCCGACCGGCGCGTCCCTTGCGCTGCTCGGCCGAGCTGCGACTGATGACGCCGAGTTTGAGCGAGCTGACATTCAGTTCCGAGTTATAGCTGCGCTCCTTCGCCAAGCCGGTGTCAACAACGTATCTGATGCCAGGCACCGTGACCGACGTCTCGGCACAGTTGGTGGCAAACACGATCTTCCTGCGTCCGTTGATCTCCGGGTCAAACACCTTCTGCTGCTCATTGGGCGGCAGTCCGCCGTGCAGCGGCAGGGAGACGACGTCGTCGAGCTGTCTCGTCGCCTCACAACCCTTATCAGTGTCGAGTACGGACGGCACAAACACGAGAACGTCTCCGGGCGGTTCGTTGGCGTGGATCTGGATTACTTTCTGAACGGCACGGTCCAGGTAGTCGCCACTGCTCGGCTGGTCGTTCCTTGCCTCATAGTGGACATCGACGGGGTAGGTACGACCGTGAACCTTCAGCACTGGACAACCCCCAAAGTAACGTACGAACAATTCGGGGTCTATTGTTGCCGACGTGATGATCACGTGAAGATTGTCTCTGACGTTTAGGCAGCGTTTCACCATGCCTAGCAGCAGATCGGTAAAGATGCTTCTCTCGTGAGCCTCGTCTATGATGATACAAGAGTAAGCACTGAGCAGTGGATCTCGCAGACACTCGTTCAGTAGCACGTGATCGGTGACGTAGGTCAGCGCCGTGTCGTCGCTCTGTCTCCGCTGCTGCCCGATGTTGTAGCCGACAAGATCGCCGCCTAGTGGCGTGGCTAGTTCATGCGCGACTCGCGTCGCCAGACTGACAGCGGCCACCTTGCGCGGTTGTGTGCACACGATCTTGCCGCCCGGCGACGCGCCCGCCTCGTACACGTACTGCGTCAGCTGCGTGCTCTTGCCGGAGCCCGTCTCGCCTAGCAAGATGCAGACCGCGTTACCTCGCACTGCCTCGACGATGTCGGTTCGTCGCGCGTATATCGGCAGCGCCGTCTCGAGCCGTTTACACTCGACCCCTAAACGCCGTCGGAGTTGTACCACTGTTTCATTCGACGTCACGTCATGGCTAACGGTTCTGAGCCGAGCCAGCAACTGTCTGCTGCTTGCTTCGAACTCACTTTTTTGCGCTTCCAGTTCGTGCATAGTTGCTCCCTGCTCGCCGAACGCATCTCGCAAGGTCGACATCTTCTGTTCGTGTTTGCCCAGTACCTTTTGCATTTTCAACAGGACGTTCAGAAGAATGTCCCCAAACTTTGAATGGGCTATGTCTGAAGCAGACACGATTTCGACAAGAGGACCTGCTTCGACATTCCAGTCGTTGTGTTTAGTCAGCTGTTTCTTTCGGCCTCGTGTACGTCTTTTAGTATTGTTAATGACGTCAACTGTGTATGTTCTTCTTTCACCGGCAGTTGTTTTCCCGTTGCTTGCAACGTTGTTATGCACATCACGTGCTGATGAAGCTATTGTTAGGCTGTTGATAACAGTAAGCTGATTTGCTGCGACATCGGTTGAACTGATTTTTGTGGCACTCGAGTGATATCTTGATGTGGCGACACGATGGTAATCATTACTTGGTCTCGAATCTGTTCGTGCGGTGTTTGGCGTTCCTGTCGTTGTCAATGTTTTGAGAGGAGGTGTTACAATTGTGACCTCGTCCAGGTTGGTCGAATGCTTCCTGTCCACGGCAAGAACTTTAGGTCTGCACACCTGTTGGTTCGTCGGAAACATGTTCATCATACCCATCTCATTGCTATAAGTTTCGCTTCCCATTACGAATGGACGCGTCTGCTGTTGTTCGCGTCTACCACGAGGTTTCACGGTGTGGTGAATGACTACAAACGTAGCATCCTCCTCTCCCTGGTTACGGTGTTTTATTGCCGAAACGCTACACTGCGACATTTTTGCATCTTGTCTCGGGTGTCTTTTTTTGCGGATGCTCTCATTTGAAGACAATAATTGTTCTGTCGGGTCTTCGAATAAAGGGTTGTGCGGTTTGCCTCCAAACTTTGGCATGGCACCACTGCAGTCACCCAGCTTGTCTGTACCAACAAGTAACTTATTTGCTTGCGCTGGATTTGAACCTCTGTCGGGCTTATATTTAGGGTCTTGTTTCTGAAGTTCCTCGGTATCTGACTGTGGCTTCTGTTTTGATTTCCATGTTTGCTTAGCAATTGACTGTTTTGATTCTGGGTTTGTTTTCTGTTTGTTGGGACACAATTTAGCTGACGTGTTTTCACAGGCAAACATTGTAGTCTTTTCGAATGTTCTATGTTCCGGATCTGGTTGACCTGTCATTGTCGGACATCCGTTACCTTTAGTAGTTGTAGCACGTCCTTCTGGTTCCATGTTTATGCTATGGGATACGCTGGCTCTGCGACCTTCCTGGATCGGGGAATTCATCTGTTCACGCGAATCGGAGCTGTAATCCGAGCTGCGACTATCTTTTCCCCGTGTGCTGCACGGCCACGGAGTGTACCCAGTGAAGCGGACACCATGCTCTCCAGAACGTAATGGTGCAAGACGCATAGAAGGGACAGCTCTTTCTCTGCAGCTTGCATGTAGTAAATTAGCATCTTCAACGTCTTCAGCTGCACATTTGACGAGCTTCTTATTAATGCTGTTCTCATTCTCTTTAGTCGTCTGGTCTTGGTCGTATCCAGGCTCTTTGGACGTCTTGGCCATGAATTCCCAGAACGACATGATGCCAAAAGTGTCGTAGTTCCCTGAAATGCAGATTAATTGCTTTTTGAATGTAGAACGCAATGTAATTCACTTTTAGACTTTTAGCAAGCCTTAAAGCAATGTGGTACACATTTCAGACTATTGTATTTACGACACTTTGCATGAACTTGAAATACACTATATCTACACACAAAAATGGAACAGTATCGCCACCCAGACAAGCAACCCACTGGATTATTGAGAATCCATCAATGTTATGTATATTCATGGCCCGCAATAGTCTGCCAATTACACAGTGGATATCTTTAAACATAATCGCATTGCTGGCATGCACACACGTATTTTATAATTTGATCCACTCATTTATCGTTCTCTATAAAAATTCTTGCCTTCTAAGTTATCTCCTTCCTCACATTTAAAGAACATTTTCCATCAACGTAGTAATAAACTTTCAATTATTACTTGTCTCTCTTGTGCTGTCAAACAACATTATTTAAGATTCTTTCGTTTCAATAAACTTTCCCAGCTTTGGGATCGGCTTAGTTATTGACCAATTCCGCGAAAACCTATCACTTGAGGAAAAACACTAAAATGTTATCTTTAAAAAATTCGCAAATAATTGCTATAATATTGTTAGAAATCAGATTACTTTGGTGCCGAGATGTGGTAGCCATCTCGATGTCCAAGTCATGTTGTACTTCGAGATGTAGCCATCTCGATGTCCATGTCATGTTGTACTTCGAGATGTGGTAGCCATCTCGATGTCCAAGTCATGTTGTACTTCGAGATGTAGCCATCTCGATGTCCATGTCATGTTGTACTTCGAGATGTGGTAGCCATCTCGATGTCCAAGTCATGTTGTACTTCGAGATGTGGTAGCCATCTCGATGTTCATGTCATGTTGTACTTCGATATGTGGTAGCCATCTCGATGTCCATGTCATGTTGTACTTCGAGATGTGGTAGCCATCTCGATGTCCAAATCATGTTGTACTTCGAGATGTGGTAGCCATCTCGATGTCCAAGTCATGTTGTACTTCGAGATGTGGTAGCCATCTCGATGTTCGTGTCATGTTGTACGTCGAGATGTGGTAGCCATCTAGATGTCCATGTCATGTTGTACTTCGAGATGTGGTAGCCATCTCGATGTCGAAGTCATGTTGTACTTCGAGATGTGGTAGCCATCTCGATGTCCAAGTCATGTTGTACTTCGAGATGTGGTAGCCATCTCGATGTCCATGTTATGTTGTACTTCGAGATGTGTGTGTGTATATTATTTATTCGTACGCAATAGTTTAGGTAAAATTTAATAAAACAAAAACCATTGGCAGCCTGATTAAGAAGTGCAGAGTGCGTTAATCACGTTGTTAACATCGTTTTTTGTAAAACCGGGTAAGTCAATCTCGTTATTGGATACACGCAATAATTCGAGTATGCACCAAGCGATTCCTGTCAGCTCTGGCTGACTGAAAAGACATTGTCTAAGTACGTGGTTCACGTCAATATCTAGTACATATATTGCATACCTATGCCGAATAACCGCTATATTTCGGCCAATTGGTGATTGAGCTGAGTTTGTAGCCCGCCTAACGAAGTGCCTAACAATGGCGTTGCGGCTAGTCAACATTAAATCCACAAACTTGCAAAATCGCTTCACCAGTTGAATGGATATGTGACAGGTGTTAATTAATTGTCATGTGGTAGCCATCTCGATGTCCAAGTCATGTTGTACTTCGAGATGTGGTAGCCATCTCGATGTCCAAGTCATGTTGTACTTCGAGATGTGGTAGCCATCTCGATGTCCAAGTCATGTTGTACTTCGAGATGTGGTAGCCATCTCGATGTCCAAGTCATGTTGTACTTCGAGATGTGGTAGCCATCTCGATGTCCATGTCATGTTGTACTTCGAGATGTGGTAGCCATCTCGATGTTCAAGTCATGTTGTGCTTCGAGATGTGGTAGCCATCTCGATGTCCATGTCATGTTGTACTTCGAGATGTGGTAGCCATCTCGATGCCCATGTCATGTTGTACTTCGAGATGTGGTAGCCATCTCGATGTCCAAGTCATGTTGTACTTCGAGATGTGGTAGCCATCTCGATGTCCAAGTCATGTTATACTTCGAGATGTGGTAGCCATCTCGATGTCATGTTGTACTTCGAGATGTGGTAGCCATCTCGATGTCCAAGTCATGTTGTACTTCGAGATGTGGTAGCCATCTCGATGTCCAAGTCATGTTGAACTTCGAGATGTGGTAGCCATATCGATGTCCAAGTCATGTTGTACTTCGAGATGTGGTAGCCATCTCGATGTCCAAGTCATGTTGTACTTCGAGATGTGGTAGCCATCTCGATGTCCAAGTCATGTTGTACTTCGAGATGTGGTAGCCATCTCGATGTCCATGTCATGTTGTACTTCGAGATGTGGTAGCCATCTCGATGTCCAAGTCATGTTGTACTTCGAGATGTGGTAGCCATCTCGATGTCCATGTCATGTTGTACTTCGAGATGTGGTAGCCAACTGGATGTCGAAGTCATGTTGTACTTCGAGATGTGGTAGCCATCTCGATGTTCAAGTCAAGTTGTACTTCGAGATGTGGTAGCCATCTCGATGTCCAAGTCATGTTGTACTTCGAGATGTGGTAGCCATCTCGATGTCCAAGTCATGTTGTACTTCGAGATGTGGTAGCCATCTCGATGTCCATGTCATGTTGTACTTCGAGATGTGGTAGCTATCTCGATGTCCAAGTCATGTTATACTTCGAGATGTGGTAGCCATCTCGATGTCCAAGTCATGTTGTACTTCGAGATGTGGTAGCCATCTCGATGTCCAAGTCATGTTGTACTTCGAGATGTGGTAGCCATCTCGATGTCCATGTCATGTTGTACTTCGAGATGTGGTAGCCATCTCGATGTCCATGTCATGTTGTACTTCGAGATGTGGTAGCCATCTCGATGTCCAAGTCATGTTGTACTTCGAGATGTGGTAGCCATCTCGATGTCCAAGTCATGTTGTACTTCGAGATGTGGTAGCCATCTCGATGTCCATGTCATGTTGTACTTCGAGATGTGGTAGCCATCTCGATGTCCATGTCATGTTGTACTTCGAGATGTGGTAGCCATCTCGATGTCCAAGTCATGTTGTACTTCGAGATGTGGTAGCCATCTCGATGTCCAAGTCATGTTGTACTTCGAGATGTGGTAGCCATCTCGATGTCCATGTCATGTTGTACTTCGAGATGTGGTAGCCATCTCGATGTCCATGTCATGTTGTACTTCGAGATGTGGTAGCCATCTCGATGTCCAAGTCATGTTGTACTTCGAGATGTGGTAGCCATCTCGATGTCCAAGTCATGTTGTATGTGGTGGATGAGGTTAATCAGGAAATTAAGCGCTTGGTTGATTTCTTTCCACGCATCCGTTTTTGGAAACATCGTGGCATGCGCCTAAATTGGTGTACTTTTGCACGATATCTTGGAGCGGCCGGTGAAAATTGTACTATCGCTCAATTCTTGGGGCAATTTTGTACTTAGCGAAGCTGTAAAACCGTGCAATAGTGTGCATTTTTTTGATATTTGGTAAGCGTAACACATTGCACGGTTTCTGTTGTGTTTACATGGGAGAGGCATGCCCCATGTATTTGATAATATACACCTCATTACACTGTACCTAGGGCTAGGTGTCCTTTTTGCTGAATTTCAGATCTTAAATATTTATGCGTCGGCATTCTTTCCGTAAAAAAGAAAAAAGTGACCATTGCACACTTGTTTTAATTTACACGACTCGTGTGTATATACATTCTCGTTAACACGTGTTTGTCTGTGGACGATTTCTTTTCCAGGGAATATGTGTATCATTTCCTGTCCATAGATGTGTGAAACTTTTCTTGTGACCAATGGTTGGTGTAAGCATTCAGGTTACCACATGTTGGTCAGTGGGCCAGTTTTTGCAGGGAGAGGTTATCTTTCCCTAATCCATACTTGGATGCTGATTTTACAGGTTCACAGCTGAAGTGTTTATGCCCTGGGGTTAACACACGTTGGTCTGTAGGCCAGTGTTATGTAGGAAGCGTTTATTCTTTCATGTCCACATTCGTGTGATTATTTTTACAGCTTTACAGCGGATCTTTGGGTCCATTGGCAAGGGCATCCTTCCTTCTTCAGTTATGTGTAACTAAGTTTATCATAATGTTCTGTAATTTGCATTCCTGGCAGGATACATACATGTTTTCATTTGACCATAAGCAATATGTGGGTCATTTTGTATTGTCAAAATGGCCGCCATTGAAAGCCTGAATTTACCAGTATTTCGGAATCTAGGCGACCTATGACGACTTTAGTAGCTAAACCTACATTTTCAAGAGTAAGGAATATAACTCACAATAAACTTATCTTGATTATTGAAGTATCTAAGCTCTCCACGGAGTGTATGCACCATTTATTTCCGGCATTAACCAAAAAAGCCTGTCACTCAAATATATATACACATGCACGCACGCACGCACGCACGCAACACACGCACGCAGGCGCGCGCGCCTTATATCCAATTTAGGCCAGCAGAGATTAAGAAGTATTGTTGAGTGTGGGCTGTATATAATACGAGCCTGGGAAATAAAGACGTTTTGCTTATATCGGCGTGCGGTCTAAATACGGCTCAAAGAGTGTCCTAGCTGTAGCTGTAGTGTATAGTTTGTTGGGTTATGTAATTGTTCTCTGTTGTATATGTCGTAGACTGTCAGACCGCATATAGTTCTTAGTTTGTATTGTAATTATCAATGAGTAATAAAACGTTAGTCTGTAGGCCCACGACAAAAAATTAATGCCTTCATTGACTACTTCATCAAAACGTTTCGTATACATACATACGTATGTGTATACATACGTACATGCATGAATCCATGCATACATACATACATATACATATATAATGTACATACATGCATAACCTGCTACTGACAAGTTGGCTGTCACGTGTACGTGCGCATGCGTACATACGTACGTACACGCACGCACGCGCGCGCACGCGCGCGCACGTACACACACACACACACACACACGTCACAAGTTAATATATTTTTATACAAGTCACTGAATAATTGGTGTTTTTCATATCGTTTGCTCGATATTAAAATATGTATAACAGTCTGCTATATGTGGCTAGGCCGCGGAGACTTTAGCCGCGAACAGTAGCGCGTTGTTGGGGAACAGTATGGGCAGCCCATGGGGTTCCATATTCCAAAGTCAACCTATTAATAACGATTATTGGGTATTTGATTGGGAATGTTTATGGGATAGTTGTACTAATGCTGACGAAGATCAATTACCTGTAATCGCCGGCGCAGACAAATACTCATGCACAATCGCAGACCTGTCCTCGTCCGACTGACTGTTTCGCTTTGCAGCACGTAACAACTGTCGTCAATGTGACTACAGTTGACGCTCCGACTGGCGGACTTGTGGAGACTCTCTCTGATCATGTTGTCCGCTTTATGGTCTGTCTCGCGGATACCTTTGTCTTGCTTTTCTTAACGCACGTTTATTAACAAAGCGTCGTTGACCTCTATGTGTTGGCAAGTCGACAGCGACACCACTAGACCTATACCGTGGTGGCAGCCTTCCAAAGAACATGTTCGCAACAAAATGTGTGTGCAAACGAACATTTGGTTTGGTCACACGGATAGCGTGAAGCCATAAACAGAAAGTATTTATGACTACGAATGTGTCTTTAGTTTTATCTTATTCATCTAGCAGGTGATTCGATCGAATATGATATTTATTATGCGTCATCCATGTGTGCTAATTTCATAAACCATGTAAATTATTGGTAGATTTTCTATTGTACTTATGAAGCTATGTTAATACAAAATGCTTGTCACGACTAATTATGTACGTCAGTTGTCATGATTCCAGCATAACAGGCACGCACGCACGCACCCAACAACGCACGCACGCACGCACGTACGCAAGCACACACACACACACACACACACACACACACACACACACACACACACACACACACACACACACACACACACACACACACACACACACACACACACACACACACACACACACACACACACACACACACACACACACACACACACACACACACACACACACACACACACACACACACACACACACACACACACACACACACACACACACACACACACACACACACACACACACACACACACACACACACACACACACACACACACACACACACACACACACACACACACACACACACACACACACACACACACACACACACACACACACACACACACACACACACACACACACACACACACACACACACACACACACACACACACACACACACACACACACACACACACACACACACACACACACACACACACACACACACACACACACACACACACACACACACACACACACACACACACACACACACACACACACACACACACACACACACACACACACACACACACACACACACACACACACACACACACACACACACACACACACACACACACACACACACACACACACACACACACACACACACACACACACACACACACACACACACACACACACACACACACACACACACACACACACACACACACACACACACACACACACACACACACACACACACACACACACACACACACACACACACACACACACACACACACACACACACACACACACACACACACACACACACACACACACACACACACACACACACACACACACACACACACACACACACACACACACACACACACACACACACACACACACACACACACACACACACACACACACACACACACACACACACACACACACACACACACACACACACACACACACACACACACACACACACACACACACACACACACACACACACACACACACACACACACACACACACACACACATACACACACACACACACACACACACACACACACACACACACACACACACATATACGTACATACGGACGGACATGTATGTGTAGGTATGTATGTATGTATGTATGTATGCATGCATGCAAGGCACGTAATAAATGCCGGTTGGCGGACTTACCCCGGGGGTGGATTAGTAATTGTTTTAAGTTTTGTTTCGATAAAATTTTACTACTTATAAGTGGCATTGGTTAGACATTCAGAGAGCTGAGTAAAACCCTTATATCAGAGCTACTGCTTGGATCTAACGTTGTGTATATATAAATATATATATATATATATATATATATATATATATATATATATATATATATATATATATATATATATATATATATATATATATATATATATATATATATATATATATATATATATATATATATATATATATATATATATATATATAAAATAAATATGATTATATATATATATATGATTATATATATATATATATATATATATATATATATATATATATATATATATATATATATATATATATATATAATTATAATAATGATAATCACCTTGCCAGAACTTTTTACAAATGCTCAGATCGTATGAATATCCTTTCATTTATAATTTACTGCTGCACTGCGTATACAAACAATTGAAGGTTTATTATCATAAACCACTGCATCGGTGCTCTGGCCCCCTTCAGATTGCCACGTCCTCCCTCCCATCCTCCCTCCTTCCCCCTCCCTCCCTCCGTCCCCCTCCCCTCCCTCCTCATCCGTCCCTTGTGTTCCTGTTCAACAGTGTCGTTTCTGTGGGCTTCTCTACTCGGTGGTGCCTGTCTCCTATCCGAGCATTGTGGATCCGTTGACCCACTACCATCCTCTTGATATACGATTCAAAGAGCGTAGAATTAACCACAGGACAGGGCTAAGTTACGCCTCTTATATCCAACGCTCTTTTTCTGGGTTGGTCGGGTTGATTACCCGTAGCACGGGTCTGGTCGTAGCCACTCAGCAGCGCTGCCCCGGCTGACATGCTACTGCAGTTTGTAATCAGTTTTTCTCGCCTAGATCACTTGCCTACCAAAGCTAATGAACGTGATCTGTTCAGTACGGTTTGCTCATATAGTTAAGGATTCGAATAGCTCATGTCGGGACGTGTCCACACGCCGATGGACCCTGCATATTGCACCCCCTGGCTGCCCGAATTTGCTTCGATATCCCTAGCACATTCGTCTTAGGCCACAAGGTGCCCAATATCCGTGGTGTACCACGTGGAGGTTACGCTAGAGTCAGGGGTCATCACACTTCTATGAAACCATACCCTGGAATGAAAAGATTTAGTCACTGTGTACCCCTCCCCGGTTTCGTGGTGAACGGCGACAACGCGGTGGGACGCCGCGCGAATGGAGGGTGTGGGAGGGCGATATCCGTCTGGTACAGGGTTCAGTATACAGTTACATTTCCCATTGGTGGCCATATTAACGTTTTGCATGATTATTAGAAAACTTGACCATCAAAAATTCTGAAACTTATTACCTGCCGTTATCATCATTTCATTGACATGCTGATCGAGTTTAGTCAAAATTATATATTTTTAACTTTTTTAAATGGCTGAACGTGTCATATCCGTCAATGTTTACCAATGTTTGCATGAATTACTACGCACACGTGCCTTGTGGCGAAAAAATTGCCAAAAATCCTTACGCCTATTGAAAACATCTAAAAATCCACAGTTACACTGTCAACAGGTTCTTCCAGCAAACTTGCCAATGACCCCAGATAGACATCATAATGTTTGCGAAAAAAAAATTATTTAATATATTTTAGAGACACACATATATCATGCACTCAGCCAAAACAATTATTACATCCGTCTATATGTTTGGTTTTTAGACACATTTCAACAGTACCACCCCACTGGACAGCGCATACACAGCATAGCCACTTCAGTATGTAACAACCTGTAATTTCCCTTAACTTTTGAAGGTACACACTTTCTCAGCTAGCATGTATGGATTCCTTATACCATGTTTCAGAAAGCCAAACATATGTTCTGTAAGCACATTGTATTCAGCCAGCTTTTATTTTACAAAGAAAGTTATATTAATTGTGTTACCTCCTTCCCTACTACACCCAGGTAAATATACAGAAGATTCACCTTAAAGTGTGAATTCCTTCAAAGCCAGACTACTCAACTAGTTCTATTACATAATATTATACAACCTAATTAGCAAACTTGCAGTGACAAAGGCACTTGCTTGATAAATCACCTCCAGCGAATCAGTAGACCTTATCAGACAGCATGCTGCTCTGTGCAAGATTTTTCCAAGCCACACGAGGGTGGACTCCTTCAGGAGGTCTCCACAGTAGGCCCATGAGTCTAATTAGCTGAAGTAAAAAAAATTGCCTGAGATTGATATAAATGTCCTAACTGAGGCTTTACTAATGCAATCCCCCGCTATCATACAGATGGTCTGGACTTTCTGACTGATTAGAGGTATGTGATTTCAAATAACAGTTTGTCACGTTCAACTGTAATTTTGCCTGGATTACCGTGCATTGTTACAAAATGGAAGCGACAGTAAATGAGAACAGTGAGAGCAAGTGTACGCCACCTGCTGGTGGGATTACGAACATGCGAGGATTCAAACGTGGCCACCCATTCCTGGAATCACAAATACTGCAACATCAATATGAATGAATATTCAAAAGCGGTGCACGTAACGCCTGGTGGACTGCTAAGCCCTGATTTAGCAGACAGCTACCTTCAGGCAGAAGAGACTGGTTGAGTTTCTGAGATGCATCTGCTAAACATGCAGAAGAATGTGGCAATGTGGAATGAGTGTTTCACAAAGTATGCCAAAAACAAGACATGCACATCTCCACACTTTGAAATACATGACGAAAAACAAGTCGATTTATGCTGGAAAATGTCGCTACGTTGTCTCCACTATGAATATCTGTCAGGCATGTACAAATTGTATGCAGAATTAGGCACTGGCAGATGTAGTCTAAAACCAACTACATCGAACGTGGCACTCCACGCTGGACTTCAGGATTCGACTATTGGAATCACAAAGATACGTCACATTCTAGCTGCAACAAACACACCCCTCCAAGCCGATGTGGATTACAAAGAAATGCAGACAAGGTTGCCACTGTCACTGCCCAGGCAACAATGGATAATTTGAATAAGAAAAGAGAGCAAATAAAAGAAATTAACATTCTGCGTGGTCTGCCAGAGAATGCCCCGATCAACATAAGCATGGATGTCAGGTACAACTCAACAACGGTTAAGAACAGTTACGGAGCCGGGCAGGCTGCGTCGCAAGCGATCGGAGCTGCCATAGAGTGGCAGACAGATCAACACCAGATTGTCGGTTTTCATGTAGAGAATAAGATTTGTAAAGTAGGATCCATGCTTCGCAGTCAAGGTCGCAATGTTACATGCCCTGGTCATGAGCGATGCTCGGCAACTTTACGAGCAGTGGATCCAATCTCGGAGTATGAAAGTAGCAAACAGATAGACCACAGTTTCGCACAAGACAATGTCGCAATCAGATACGTGGCTACTGACGGAGATGCACCAGCTTCTCGTGGGGTACAGGATGCTATGCCGGCAGTGCCCACAGAAAGACACAACACATCTTGGTCAACACAATTTAGACATATCATGAGAGTTTCATTCCCCCCCCCACCCCCGAATGTTTTCGGGAGAAACAGCCACCATCAGAGCAGAAAACAAAAGAATGCTTGATGATGATGTGAAGAAAAGATGCCAGAAGATCTACACAAATGTGCATACACTGTATTCCAGTGACATTACTACCATCACTAGTAAGATGCCACTGATCATTCAAACTACCATAGACTGCTATGCAGGTTCTTGCAAAAACTGTCGCCGACATGGAGCAGTATACCGAGGCGGATTGCAAAACTATTGGTGGCATAAATCACAGCACTTGAAGGCAAGTGGTGTGACACGGTTGAACATGACAGATGCCGATAGGTTAACACTTCAATGATTAATAGAAATGCGTCTCGGAAATGCAGCACTTCAGATGACACGACATAGATTAACCACGAACAAGAATGAATCGATCAACAGGTCATTCTCTACATCCCTTCCAAAAAATTTGAAATTCAGCAGAAATGCACAGGGACGAGTGTGTTCCGTAATTAATCGCATCAATTATGGAACTGGAATCTCAAATATGCTACGAAAACTGGAAAATGTACAGTGTCCTATAACAAAGGGTGGCAGGGTTGCTCTGGCAGTGGAGCGCATTCAGCATGACGTGGTCTACCAACGAGTATATTCCAGGCGGCCCTCGGTGCGGCTACACAGACGACATATAAAGCTAAACAGAATTAGAGATTATTTTGAAGCAAAAAGGAACCGCCGTCAAGTAGACATATACAGAAAGAGTCTGCTTGACCCCAAACCTGCAACCCGAGCAACTGTGGCTAGGGCATCTACTTCAACATCCGCAATAAGAACCACAGCCACAGCTACTAGGCCAGTGATCAAATGAAGGCGGCGACAGCGAAAGTCACATGCAGATCGCCCTGATTACCCATACTCGCTAAGGTCACGGGAATCAGCTGACCACAATTATACCAGCAGAGTGTAGACACACAAGAACGGTGCATGCACACACAACATTCTAATACTGTATCATTCTGCATTTCATGGAGCGTCTACTACCTGCTTACTGGCATCCCTGCGAACACAATCAGAGAGACTTAGACCATCACACATGGCGCCACCTGCTGAAATTCATGAGACCAAATTGATACCAAGACCAGCACACACGAAGCAACATCAGTTATGACGGCGAACTAATGCTGACGCACATCAGTGATTGAGATGATGATTTCAAACGGTTCATTCTACATAACTAAAACAAATTTTGTTTTTTTCAATTTTTTGGTGGTATTCCCCGTAACCAAAGAAAATGTTTGAGCCATACACTATTGCCTATTGTTATTTACACAGATATATAGCTTACTTTCACACATCCATAGATATATAGCTTACTTTCACACACAGGCTGTTATGTCATAGATTACTAATATCTAAGCCTGAGTCAACATGTGTGATTCTATGTTGAAGCATATGTAACTGAGCCTATGCGCTGTCACTGCACGACTGTAGCCACGTCTGAATCGGCAATTAATAACTCCGTATTTAACAATTCTTCCTTTTGTGAAGCCTGTCCATAGCACACATTCATTGTTTAGTGACAGGAACACGTTTTCAAGCATTTTATCACTATATTTTTGGTAACAACTCTCCTCCATGACTGTTCAATGGCTACCGCATTTCCGTTGTGCCATGTCCATCACCCAGCCACAGTTTAATCGTTTAAATGTGTATATTTGTCTTTTCTTTTTTCTGTTCTTTTCAATTTTTAAATTGGTATATAGCATTATGCTAATTGTCTAGTATGTTAATTGTTATGTAGCATAGTTATCATATTATTGCATATATTAACATGAAAGCGTTTAATAAGTATTGTACTTCAGCTTTCTCTATTTCCACAAGAAATGTAATATTGTTGTTGTTGTTGTTGTAAACACATGTACAAATATACCTATGTGGAAATAAACATTCATTCATTCATTTCAATGCATGGCCCAGTGGCGCCACATGGTGGACAAATGACGGTGCCACTTCACGGTGTTGATGCAGAGCTAGTGTATACCGAGCTGCGTCACTCTACGAATTAACATGGAGAAGCCATTTTGTAAATTGACGTCCAGCGCCACCAAGTAGAGGGCAGCTACAACTTTCACCAGCGCCTGTTAGTTCTAATCCGCATGCGCCAACTCTCTAGTTACATTTCCGGGTGAAAGGGCAATCTGCATAAACCTCTGTCGATTGGGTTTCATCCAATCTGCTACACATACACAAAACATTTCTCGAATATTTTTTATTACTAACCTATTGTATATCGATAGGATGAGACATAATCGCATCGTCAACAGCGATTTAAGTTTGCCCTCTCACCCGGAAATGTAACTAGAGAGTTGGTAGGCAAAGTCAATCGCCCTACAATTGTTTTTCTATCTGGCTTTTACTGTAGTAGAGGCGAAGATCTCGTTTATCAAAAGCGTAAGTATTTTCATGAAACGTGAAACCTTACAAAAACGCCTTAAACAGAGCAATAAACACGTCTTTCGTGTCTGTATGCATTCTTATATGTATATCACTAAAGTTACCTGACAATAACCATGTAAAAGTGTGAAATTATTACCTTTTTGTCAGAACGCATGTGCTTGTCAAGGTTTGTATATAACCGGATGTTGTTGTGAGCGAGAAAAGCATGCGGGATTTCCATTGATCTATATAAGGTCACGCTAAGAATTGCCGTCTGCTGGCCATAGAGTTACATCATTAATAATGCCCCTATAAACTATTAACTTACTAACGGGTGTTTTATTTATTTCTGTGCTGCTGGCCCATTCTGGCCTCATTCTACACGAAATCGCGTTTGATCATGTGACCCAAAGGCAACATCACGTGCACAGTATGGCGGCTAATTGTGAAATGTTTTCTATGTCACCGATAAAAGTACTTATTTGGAGCACATTTCTTCAGTTTCTTGACGCCCAATCGTCGGTTGTATGTCACGGAATACACATGTGAAACGGTTAGTGCGTATCGGTTTTAAAACGTAAGTTATTAGTTCCGTAGCCAAATGGCTACGGAACTGCCAAAACCATGCTTTAGCAAATGCCGTACGGGACTTTCGCCCCAGAGACGAAGAGCGGGGCGAATTTTTTGCCTAGAGAGTTGGCGCATGCGGAATCGAACTACCGGAGAAGCTGAATGTGAAAGTTGTAGCTGCCCTCTACTTGGTGGCGCTGAACGTCAATTTACAAAATGGCGCAGGTCGGAGTGACGCAGCTCGGTATACACTAGCTCTGGTTGATGCTAGTGCATAAATAAAAAGGCCGAAATAACAAATAAACATCCGGGTATTTAAATACTTCCAAACGAAACCTCTCTGTCAGTGGGACGAAGACATATGTTTACAACTTGCAGATTGTACATGAATATTTATCTGCACCAGCGAGTACAGGTAATTTGCCGTTGTCAGCTAGTATTCGTACGTACAGAAAACATGCATATATATATCTACCCGTTAATTAGTGGATATTAATGGGGTGACCAGGGTTGGGTTTCTTACAGCCAAAGCCAAGGCAAAGGTATTTCTGACGGGACCCGTGGACGGGACAATATATGATTGTCAAAAAACTTTTACACTTTCTAGTGTTGGGAATCGGTTGTAATTTCATAATCGATTGCATTTGCCTGCAAGAAATAAAAAATATGACGAACGTAGATAGGCATTGCCATTGACATTGTCATTGTCTGAAGAAACGTATGTACATATAGAAATACATAGTTGCTTTTGAATAACATGCTATAACCTTTTCATAATTAATACATGGTGAAATATGTACAATTAACTGTAATAATCTAAACACATACAATTATGTTGATGCCCCTAGCCCTGTATGGTTGGACCAACTTATTACCACGCCCTGTAAATAGGTCAAGTGTGAAATGCAGGTAAACTAATTAGGTAATGTAAAATTACATGGTCACATAGTATTCAAGTTGATAAATTGACATTTTCCATCCATTAAAAGTTAAATAGGCCAATTACCTATTAAATAACAACTAAATTAGCCCATTAATCCACATAAATAGATCAAATGTAAAATGTAGGTCAATTAATTAGGTCATCAAAAATATGGATTTACCAAGTCACATGACATTGAAGTAGATACATTGACAATTTCCATCCCATAAAGGTTTAATAAACCCATTTACTAATTAATTACAACCAAATAATGCCATTACTCCATGTAAATAGGTCAAAGGTTAAATGTAGGTCAACTAATTAGGTCATGTCAAGGTCATATATTATTAACATTAGTTTCTGGGTCATATACCTTTTTATTTCACATCAATATGTTCAATACATTCAAAACTATTGCTATTTTCATATAAATGAAATACAGTCCTCAGCATTCCGGATCACAAGAAATGGAACCAAAATTGTATAGACATCAATGCTAATTTTCAGTGATCAAAAAGTGGAATAACTTCGGAAATAATGTAGATATCAACAAAATTCCAAAAGTGTTATAAACTTCATAGGACACTCTATCCTGTGGAACCATTTAAATGATCATCTGATCGATTTGAATTTTTTTTGATATACCTAATATATATGTACTTTTTTTACCATGGCATGTGACGTGTATATCTATATATATATATATATATATATATATATATAGATATATATATATATATATATATATATATATAGATATATATATCCCAGCAGGCAACGTTGTAGCAACGTCAGATTTTGTATTTCAATGATACAAAGACACAAATATATCAGCGAATCCTATGTTTATTATTGATGATGTAACAGAAAATGCACTTTAGACTACTATATATGTCTGATTAGGCAGTGTTGGTGGGTTGTTTGGTTGTGCTGGCTGTTCTTCCACCTCCCCCACTCCTGTCTGGCGCATACTTCAGGGTGGCGGCAACAGCTGTGTTTACATCAGACTGGGTGCTGCCATTCACTGACTTCATAACACTAGCTGAAAGGGAATGCATATACGTAAGTTGTATTATATGATATTATGTGATATCGTGGTAGTTTCTAGTTGGAAACATAAATCACTGTAGAAGCCTTTCTGGTAAAAAACTAATTAATTAAATTTAGTTAATTTAGTAAATTCAGTTTATACATTGTCTACACAGATGAAAAATATGTTGGTGTCAGTCGTCTGCATGTGCTAAACAAATAACGAACATTAATTACTTCTCACTTAATTTGTTCCTTTAATCTCAAACAATGCCAGTTCCCTACACTATACACCACCACAATGCAACACTGCCTAAATATGAATACCAGGTACTCTAAAATGGCTGAGAGAGCAAGACACAATAGTCAATACCAAGTAGCCATGGCCCACGGAATTGGGCGCTTCCCGAAGTTAGGACATGCAACTGCCAACTATAATAGTATAAATGCAAGTATTGATAATGAATTAAACAACCGATATGCAACTCAGAACACTAAATGAAGATTTCACAGAATATATACATATATACAGTGTATATATATATATTCAATATATAGATACATTATAATAATTATAATAATATATAATTTTGTTTCTATTCTGGTAAATTACTCGTAACAAATAAACATAGTGACAACTAGTACTGATCGACGAGTATGGAACCTTCGGACTTCTCTTAGGCTAAGCCTAAGGCTAAGTCTAAGTCCAAGACAGTTCACGATCTTCGTGTTTGGCGCCTAAAATTACGATGTGCAAAGATCTACTTTCGTATGCTTTGCGAACAAAATTAATTTGCATAATGCTCAAAATCAATGTATTGGATAACCAAAAATACAGCCAAAGATTCACAAAGGAATTTCTATAGATGTACCTTGTCTTGCGACGCGCCAATCGTTTATAAATTATAACTCTAAAAAGAGGTTAAAACGATCAAAAATTACTAAAGGTCTTCATTGACTTTGAATATGGCGGTATGGGGTAGACTCATTTTAAAAAGAAATTTAATAATGATAATTGTCAGTGAATATTGTAAACATATGGAGCTTACAATAAGAAAATGTTTTAATTGTTTGTTATTTTTTGTGAGAGTAACTATACATGGATCATACAAATTTGAGTTTCTTTCAACCTCAGTTATTGTATATTTGAAAGCTGTACTAATGTATAAACAATTTTATATGATATAGCTTATGCTATAATTACAAATGCTATGCTTTAATAGACTAAGACATACTCAGATATGGTTTCATATTGCAATACATTTGACACAAAAGAAATACAATAACAACTAACAAATTATGGCTTCACAATTACTAACCTATCGCTAGAAGTAGAATACAACAGTTTTATAATTATTTCACAGATATAACCTGACTAATATACATCAAGTCCCGTACATTTGTGCATTCAACATAATACCCATGCATGGATACTATGGCATACATGTGAACGTTATACTAGTCCCAGTGTAGATAATAATGGTGGTAGGTGAAGATGACACAGCACCAGGATTTACATTCGACCCTCGGCATAGCAGAAGGCATCCTGCAAAGGTCCTAAGTGATACTGATTTTGCTGACGATATTGTTCTACTGTCTAACACAATTAACCAAGACAGGGGCTACTTTACAGAGTTGAATCAGCATGTAATTCAGTTGCCCTCTATTTCAACTCACCCAAAAACATAGTATATTGCATTCAGTATTGATAGCCCCCTCATCAAAACCATATCTGATCAGAGACAATGAGATGGAGGTGAAGTGAAGTTTTATTTGTTTAGATGATACATACAGAGTCAAATAACAGTTTGTACACATTTTACATAGTTTTGATGATCCAGGGAGGCCTGCACTATAACCTGCGAGATCGCTATCGTACAAGCCTCCCTATGACTATGTTCATATGCAGTCAGGGCTGGGTCCAATTATGTAATTGTAATTGATTACAACAAAATCGTTTAATTGTAATTGATTATGGTTTTGAAATTTTGCTGTAAGTGTAATTGTTATATTTTGTATAATTGAAAATTCATTTCAATTACAATCAATTACAGTATGTTTCATATCACAAATTACCTGAATGAATTGTCAATAAAAGTATAATTTAAGTCTCACATGAGTTGAAAATCAAGGCTAATTATAACACCTGCTTATATATTTATATTTAAGTCACAGTATTCACTGTCTGGTGGGTACTGGTCCATGGTGCTAGTGGTGGGTAGCCTTAGCGATTAGCCTTTTCAGTAAGTTGGTAACAGCCAGGAAGCAATAACCAATGCACAGACATTGTCAGACAAAGGCTAAGCTGGTATTCAAACAACATGGAAAGACCTGTAGCCTGATACTGCTTCAGAAAATATCAGCTCAGTGAAACTTTGCAGAGTTAGCAAGCCAAGTACACCCATTATGTTGTGGTGGACTGGTCAGGTGGCAAGGACACTTTATATGGCCTCTCTCCCCATTCCCAACTCACACAAAGCAAAGGGAAGACCAATTAAGAATGTCAGCTTAGAGCAGGAGCTACAACCTCAAAGTAAACACATCATACCCTATTATTACTGTTTTCCGAAGAAAAATGTAAGAAATGCACACTGAAAAATGTCTGCAAAACTAGAATGGATGCTTAGAGAAGAACTACAAATAAATATTGTATTACGGCCTGTGGGATTTTGTCCAATTTTCACATTGTTGTATTTTGTCCTGTGGGATTTTTTTTTTAAAAGGATTGTATGATGATCAATTGCATCAAAAGCCTTTGACAGATCTAGAAATATTGCCAATGGTAAACCTTTTTTGTCAAGATTTAAGTATATTCTGTCAACTAATTCAGATATTGCCAGTTCAGTAGAATATTCAGCTCTGAAACCATGCTGATTTGGGTAGAGGAGCTTATTAAGAGTGAGATAGTGGAATAATTGAGTATAAACTACTTTTTCAAAGACTAGATATGCACGGCACAAGAGATATTGGTCTGTAGTTGTTGAAATTATGATTATCATCTTTTTTGTGGACAGGAATAACTTTAGCAATTTTTTTATGGAATTTTCCACTGAGTAGAGATTCATTAATTATACTGGTAATGACAGAAGCTTTCAGTAATATTGAAGAAATGTTGTCCTTTCCCAGACTTCTTTATGACTTTAAGTTATTTATATTTTTTGTGTCATTTACACTGACAGGTGTAAATTGGAAGTTAGTATCATTTTGTTCTTGTTTAGATACGATTTGAAGCTTGGTTTCCCATTAGTGTTTAATTTGTTTGTAAGGTGTGGTCCAATATTTATGAAGAAGTTATTGAATTGTGTTGCTATTTCTTTTTTATCTGTTATCTTAGTTTCATTTACATTGAAATATGTTGGAAATTATTTTTGTATTTTGGATTTGTTGATAACATCAGCTATATTTTCCCATGTTTTCCTGATGTCATTCCTGTATTTACTAAATAGCAGGTTATAATAAAAACTAAAACGACGCGATTTAACAATAGTTTCTATCCTCAAGCACTGAGATTTTTAAACGGAGAGCCATCATAAATGTCTTGCCTCTGGTAGGTAGTTGCAATGTCGCCTTTTTAATTTTTTATTTATTTTTTTTTTTTTAATCTTTAAAATTTTTCATTTTTTATTTTTTAATCTTGCAACCTATTATATTACTCTCGCTTGTTTTCAACTGTTTTTAGTATTATGATTGTGATATGTAATGTTTAGTTCTGTGTGTGATTGGGTGCATGAGTGTATGTTTGTGCTAACGCCACAACACTACAAATTCCTTGTACTTGCTACTTGGTAATAAAACGTATCTTATCTTAATAAGTAGTGTACTTCTAAGTATAGTTTGTTTCGTTTTATTATTTTAGGTAGGAGATCATAAGTCATCCGTTTCGACTTCTTGTGTTTGTATTTATTAAACTTTACATCTTTCAATGGGAAGTGATTGTTCAAGTTTGGTAGAACATTTGTTGTCGTACGATATGAGTGGATCTGCTGTTGAATTGTGATCAATGATTTTATGCCAGTTTATATCTTCTAATTCATTTGTAAAGCTATCAATGTTTCTTCCTGTGAATGATCTCATGCTAATTTTATCAGTTACAGTATATGTTTTATTGATATTGAAATTAAGTGCCGCAAATATTGCCATAAGATCAGAGATTTTTGCAACCAATATGCCACTATCTGCTATGAGCCCAATTTGAATGCCTAACTTATCCAAAACTACTCGTCTGAATTTGGGATAACAGTTTATGAACTTAAAAAAGTTTTGCAGACAGACACCAATGGAGAAATATCATGAACAAATTTTCACGGAATACGTCCTCTGGACAAATAGACGACATGATAAACTAAACATTAAATTGTACTTGTAAATACACCACAAACACAACTTCCTTAACAATCACAACACATGTACTGTTGGTGTCAACAGGATTGTCAAGATTACCAAATTTAGGTCTTACTATAGCAACACTATTGTCATTGCTGCACCATAATTGTTTCTGTTTGGAAATATATATGTCACTTTTAATAAACAACAACTATTCTTTAATTAAGTTTGAAGGGTGATGTAATCAGACCTGGGGGCAATTCTGAATTGAATTAGAATTGATAAAAAAAATTAGTTGGAACTGAATTGATAAAAATAAAAACAGATTGAATTGGAGTTGAAGTCTGCAAAGTACCCGGCTCTCTGGCTGTTACCAGATATAGTAACAGATGGTATAAGATGCAAATACATTTTTTGTAGGCTTGCAGTGATGTGTGTAATATAATATTGATCCCAGGTCTGGATGTAGTGTCAGTGTTGTACCAGTTCCTCCTCAAACTTAATGTGTTGCAGCTGTAACTGTTCCCTCCTCCCCTGTTCCCTCCTCCTGTGTTGCCTCTGATGTCTTCCATCATCTCAGTGTACAGGAATCGCAGCCATTGTTTCAGGATGCACTCAACATCTCTACTGTTTGCATCCCGAGTGCAGACCGGTGTTCCGACGCACTGCACCTGTTGAGAATGTTAACATATTTTAAATATCTACCTTTTTAAAGGCAAATACAGAATAAAATGGTGAACAAAACTATGCATCCAACAATAGTGTATTTCTGTTCAATGCGGGGTATATATTACATTTCCATAGAACAAATAAAATAAGCAAAATGTTATCAAACTAACTAAACTCCATAAATTAAATACATGCTTGAGAATATTTTAAACACAGACTTATAGAGTCAAATGTAGCTGTTGCTCTTCACCAACATCTCAAACAGAATAACTTCTACAATTCCTCCAACCTCCACAAGCCCGCCAGGACTGGATAAAACGGTTGCAAAATTGTCAACAACATCGTTATGAACCCACCTACGTTTTGACCTGTATGAAAAAATTTATTTCACAACATCCATAATAACTAAAAACTACAGAAAAAAAACAGATAAACATGTTTTGCTATGTTGAGTGACCACTTCGAAGTCCGTATTATCGCTCGCCCAACAATAAACTCAATTAAAATACAATAACCCGTTTATGATACTAATCTGTTATGAAATACAACCTTTATGTGACAATTGCTATATTTTACTATAATAAAACATTACCTCAAATTGCTATCTACAAATAACGTTTTCTCTGCTTGGTACATTTAACGGTTTAACATTATAAAAAATTGCCACCAAATGGGTGACTAAACCCCCAATTCTCTTACATACCACATTTCTGACATTCTTCTCCCACGCTGTATCGCTACGTATACGTGTTATCCCCGGTTGGCGAGCCGCTCTTCAGATTACATGATTAATCGTATGTTGGATGTTGTTGGCAAAATGATGGGGAAACGTTACCATGCAGATCACGACGGTGGCAACTATTTGACAACGGAACCCTAACCAATGCCGATTGCTGCTTCGAAAGGAGATCAAATTCTAGGGCTGATTAGGAGAACTAGCATGTATAAGGAGAAACAGCTAATTGTACCCCTGTACAAAGCAATAGTTAGACCACATTTGGAATATTGTATTCAAGCATGGAGGCCATATCGTAAAAAGGACATAGACAAGCTAGAAAGAATACAACGAAGAGCAATTAAAATGATTCCAGAATTGAGAGAGCTTAGTTACGAAAGTCGCTTATTACAATGTGGTTTGACAACACTAGAGACCAGGAGACTAAGAGGAGACCAAATAGAAGTGTTTAAAATAGTGAATGGTTATGAGGATGTTGACAGGAATATGTTCTTCAAACTTAAAGAAGGCAGTAGAACCAGAGGACACAAAACAGCATTAGTTAAGGAGTAGTGTAGGTTGGACATGAGAAAGTACTCTTTCTCACAGAGGGTGATAAATGAATGGAACAAACTGCCAAATGATTGTGTTAATGCTAGTAGTGTGAATATGTTTAAAAATAGATTTGACAGATATTTGATAAGGGGGGCTACACATAGATAAGAAAATTGTTGGACTCTCGATAAGCCAATGGCTTCCTTGTCCACTTGCCATCTGGAACTTGTTGTTTGGGATGGCAATCTTGCTAAATCTTGTTAAATGAGCATATGCAAGATGCTTCGCTAGGTGTCGCTACGATGTTTTAATAGTTGGCGTAACGTGTGCTAGCTGGGAATGTACACTACTAGTTTCTAACAGGTTTCTGACATCAGAAACTGTCAGTATCTAATCTCTGTTATGGATTTATAATTGCTATTGCTCATTACAATCATGACCCTCTGAATATATAAATGATATACGTTATTCTTGCATAGAAAGAACAACAAAATCATGAATAATGTAACATTAATCATTACTGTACGTCACTATGTGCACCTTAACAAAGTATTCGCAAAACTCTTAAAACTGGTTTTCTGCTACGACCTATGCACACGCATCACCAGCAATTTCCTTCCAGTTATGCCTGGTTACACCTTCGTGTTGGTGACGGCATTTCACAAATCCACATAGTATCTGAATTAGGATTGACGACCAATCGATCATTGCAACATTTAACTATTAATAGTGCACTTTATTGAAATGCAGACATTTTTATTGATGAACTGTTTTAAATGTTGTTTAACAGTGTTTAATTTCAGAAATACAACATTGGCGATGAGTTTTATGACGAGTATAGCTAAGGAGCCAAAATAAATGTAAAAAATTTAAAAATATATAGTTAAACTATATAAGTTAATATAGTTAAACGTGATTGTTTTATCCTTGAATGGATAGATGATCTGGTTTCTTGGTTATAAATATTAAGCATGTTTATCCTCTCAAGAAACTTGAAATTTGTCCTGAATATTTCGACTGCATCTCGCAGTCTTCTTCAGCAGACTGAAGTTGATGTGACAGCCCTGTTCACGAGTATCCCGGTGACAGAGGCGGTATCAGTGATAAAGGACCGACTAAACCAGGATACAACACTGAAAGACAGATGTGAACTATCAGTAAATTAGATCATCACACTGTTAGAAATCTGTCTGAACACCACATATTTCATTTATGATGGAGTATTCTACAAACAGAAGAAGGGAGCAGCCATGGGTTCACCGGTCTCTCCGATAGTGGCAAACCTATACATGGAACATTTTGAGGAAAGAGCCATCAGAGAAGCACCTTACCCTCCAGACATCTGGTTGAGGTATGTAGATGACACATTCACAGTATTACAAGAGAGCGAAGTAGAACATTTCACACACCATCTGAATTCAATGGATGAGAACATCAAGTTCACAGTAGAACCAGAACAGGACAATAAGTTAGCCTTTCTAGACAGTGTGTATGCCTGAATGATGATGGATCAACCAAGGTCAAGATATATCGGAAAGCAACCCACACGGACCAATATTTGAACTGGGATTCTAATCACCACCTAGAACACAAACGATCAGAAACTTGATAACAGAAGAAGAAGACAAGAACACAGAGGTGGACCACATCAAGAAAGTGCTGAAAGCAAATGGTTACAAAACTTGGATGTTTAACACCACGCTACCAATGAGAAGGAAGGAGAACACCACCACAGAAACCAGCAGAAGACAACATGCCATAGGTCTGCCCTACATTAGTAAACTATCAGAACAAGTAGCAAGGATTTTCAAGCCCTATAACATCCCGGTTTACCACAAACCTATCAACACCCTGAGGTCACTGTTGGTACACCCAAAAGACAGAACAGCAAAGGCAGCAAAGTGTGGAGTAGTATATGACATACAATGCCCAGAATGTGACCAACACTATATAGGAGAAACAGCCAGAACACTTGGCACAAGAATCAAAGAACATCTATCTTGTCGCCAACCCCTATCAGCTATAAGTGAACACAAACTGAACACAGGCCATCAGTGCTCTATGAAGGACGTTAATATTCTAGACCATGAGGAGAACTGGCACAGGAAAAAAAAAAGGAGGCGATTAACATCCACAGAAAGAAACCTACGCTGAACCGAGACGTCGGCCAGGAGCTCCCACCAGTCCTACTCCAGCTTGTGTCACATGACATTGGTCATGTGACACATCTGTAACTTCAGTCTGCTAAAGAAGACTGCGAGATGCAGTCGAAATATTCAGAACAAACTTCAAGTTTCTTGAGAGGTAATCATGCTTAATGTGATTGTTTTAGTTAATATGAAGTGTTTATTTTCATAAATATAATAGTGATGCCGTATATATGGATGATGTACACGTATATGGCTTAAATGTATAAAAATTGAAGGATATATAGGGAAATGTATATTTATAATATTTTGAAGGTGTAACTCGTCATAAAACTCATCATGACAAACACGATTGTTTTAGTTAATAGTTAATGCTTATTTTCTTAAATATAATAGTGATGATGTATGTATGGATGATGTAGATCATATTAATTATTAATGTAATGTAATGTAACTTGTTTATTGAACCCACAAAATGGAAGGTGTATTGAAACATTAGAGACACAACAGACACGTGTATACATATGGTTGAATAAAATCAAATGAATTTATTGTCCAAATACATAAGTTACATATGAAAACATGCCTGCAACTTAACATTGACAATATCATTGATTTCATAGGTAGCAAACTCTTATAAGAGTTGGGGCTCTGGAAAGAGCCATTTGTTCCGTTGCTCTACGAAACTCAAAAATACATTAGGCATACATAATCAATAAAAGTTAATGAATCTGAATTACAGATAGCAAGAAATCCCCACATGCCATGACACAATCCAGTTAAGCAAAAATTGAAGTAACAACAGTTAATGAAACTGAAAACCACACATGCAATTCATTTAAGCAAAAATATAAGTAACATTAACAAAATTAATTATTCATTGGAAGAATTGTGCCGTGGGATTAAACTGATAATTAAACTGACTGGTGGCCTAACTGAACTTACTGGTGGCCTAACTGCACTGACTGCTGGCCTAACTAAACCTAAACTGACTGCTGGCCTAACTAAACCTAAAACCTAAACTGACTGCTGGCCTAACTAAACCTAAAACCTAAACTGACTGCTGGCCTAACTACGCTGATTACTGGCTTAATTAAACTGACTGCTGGCCTAACTACACGGGCTGCTGGACTGACTACACTGACTGCTGGCCTAATTAATTTGCTTGCTTGTGTGACTGAGCTATTGCCAATTTTTTTAGTTTTAAGGCCAAAATCTGGGCGTTTTCCGAAGCTACCTCATTTATTATCAATCCCTGTTTTTTGTGCGTACATCTTTTCCTCCCACCCAATCTTTCTCTAGCATTATGTGGAATTTTGACCTGGCTGGTATGGATCACCCATATTAAATGCAGGAAATTTCAACTCATAATTAATCATTTTTATGGTGCCCCCTTCCTTCTGAAACCTGAATTATGAGGATGTATTTTAGGTAATCTACCAGGGAAGACTGTCGGTGCAGCTGGTTTCTGAGGATCATGTAAGAGTTTAAGTAACTCACCCTTCTTAGTATGAAGTTCTTGTAATTTAGTTGCTTGGTGGGACCTTTGTATTAAAGACTTTATACCACTGAAAACATTACCTCGACCACATATTTTACAGATTGAGGGGAGCAGTGCAGATAAACCAGGAGGAATTTTTTATACAGTTGCAAAATGCATTTCCAACAATTTCAAGTGATCATGGCATTTCTTTGTGGTTGCTAACACTGCATGTAAATGCTTACCAAAATAATGCCAGAACAGGCAGGTACTGGGAAACAACATGATGGAAAGTTTTGGCTGCATGTGTGTTCAAATGTTCTAACAAATTTGCGCTGGCTGCATTTAGTGCATAGTCATGGTTATTTGCACATTGTTTTTTATCTTCTGAAGTGACAAATGCCCACCCAGGCTGTTCCCAATTTGGAATAAGATTAACTTTTCCTTCCTTAACCAGAATGAGTCCTTTTGCAATACATTTAAGTAATTTACCTTTGGAAGTGTTTACCTGGTTTTGAAATTTGGCTAGTTTAGTTGCACCATGCACTGTGTCATGTGCATGTCTGGGTATAGAGTTCTATCAATCAAAGTTTGAACACGTAATGCTATAGATTTATTCAAATGATTTGCATTTTCCCCTTGGACAATCAGCCGGAATTCATTTTCTATTATATCATCTGTTAACAAAAATGCTGTCTCGGCAGTAAACGTTGTTTGCCATGCACTACGAAACCAGTACATATTTAGGTAATCTTGGAAACTATTCTTTGTTTGTGCACTAACAATTGTAATATCATTATATAGATACCTGTAAAATGATTGCACCATACTGGCCCATACAGTATTATGCCAACTATATAAATATAATTATTCCTATTATCTACTGGAACACTAGTAGGGCGTGGTGGTGTTGTGGATAGAACACTAGTGGGACGTGGTGGTGTTGTGGATAAAACACTAGTAGGATGTGGTGGTGTTGTGGATAGAACACTAGTGGGACGTGGTGGTGTTGTGGATAGAACACTAGTAGGGCGTGGTGTTATGGATAGAACACTAGTAGGACGTGGTGGTGTTGTGGATAGAACACTAGTAGGGTGTGGTGGTGTTGTGGATAGAACACTAGTGGGACATGGTGGTGTTGTGGATAGAACAGTAGTAGGGTGGGATGGTGTTGTGGATAGAACACCAGTAGGGCATGGTGGTGTTGTTGATAGAACACCAGTAGGGCGTGGTGGTGTTGTTGATAGAACACCAGTAGGGCGTGGTGGTGCTGTGGATAGAACACTAATACGGCATGGTGGTGTTGTGGATAAAACACTAGTAGGGTGTGGTGGTGTTGTTTATAGAACACCAGTAAGGCATGGTGCTGTTGTGGATAGAAAACTAATAGGGCATGGTGGTGTTGTGGATAGAACACTAGTAGGGCGTGGTGGTGTTGTGGATAGAACACTAGTAGGGCGTGGTGGTGTTGTGGATAAAACACTAGTAGGATGTGGTGGTGTTGTGGATAGAACACTAGTGGGATGTGGTGGTGTTGTGGATAGAACACTAGTGGGACGTGGTGGTGTTGTGGATAGAACACTAGTAGGGCGTGGTGGTGTTGTGGATAGAACACTAGTAGGACGTGGTGGTGTTGTGGATAGAACACTAGTGGGGCGTGGTGGTGCTGTGGATAGAACACTAGTAGGGCGTGGTGGTGTTGTGGATAGAACACTAGTAGGGCGTGGTGGTGCTGTGGATAGAACACTAGTGGGGCGTGGTGGTGTTGTGGATAGAACACTAGTGGGGCGTGGTGGTGCTGTGGATAGAACACTAGTAGGGCGTGGTGGTGTTGTGGATAGAACACTAGTAGGGCGTGGTGGTGCTGTGGATAGAACACTAGTAGGGCGTGGTGGTGTTGTGGATAGAACACTAGTGGGGCGTGGTGGTGCTGTGGATAGAACACTAGTAGGGCGTGGTGGTGCTGTGGATAGAACACTAGTGGGGCGTGGTGGTGTTGTGGATAAAACACTAGTGGGGCGTGGTGGTGCTGTGGATAGAACACTAGTAGGGCGTGGTGGTGCTGTGGATAGAACACTAGTGGGGCGTGGTGGTGTTGTGGATAGAACACTAGTGGGGCGTGGTGGTGCTGTGGATAGAACACTAGTGGGGCATGGTGGTGCTGTGGATAGAACACTAGTGAGGCATGGTGGTGCTGTGGATAGAACACTAGTGGGGCGTGGTGGTGCTGTGGATAGAACACTAGTGGGGCATGGTGGTGCTGTGGATAGAACACTAGTGAGGCATGGTGGTGCTGTGGATAGAACACTAGTGGGGCGTGGTGGTGCTGTGGATAGAACACTAGTGGGGCATGGTGGTGCTGTGGATAGAACACTAGTGGGGCATGGTGGTGCTGTGGATAGAACACTAGTGGGGCATGGTGGTGCTGTGGATAGAACACTAGTGAGGCATGGTGGTGCTGTGGATAGAACACTAGTGGGGCATGGTGGTGCTGTGGATAGAACACTAGTGGGGCATGGTGGTGTTGTGGATAGAACACTAGTGAGGCATGGTGGTGCTTTGGATAGAACACTAGTGGGGCGTGGTGGTGCTGTGGATAGAACACTAGTGGGACATGGTGGTGTTGTGGATAGAACAGTAGTAGGGTGGGATGGTGTTGTGGATAGAACACCAGTAGGGCATGGTGGTGTTGTTGATAGAACACCAGTAGGGCGTGGTGGTGTTGTTGATAGAACACCAGTAGGGTGTGGTGGTGTTGTTGATAGAACACCAGTAGGGCATGGTGGTGTTGTTGATAGAACACCAGTAGGGTGTGGTGGTGTTGTTGATAGAACACCAGTAGGGCGTGGTGCTGTTGTGGATAGAAAACTAATAGGGCATGGTGGTGTTGTGGATAAAACACTAGTAGGGCGTGGTGGTGTTGTGGATAGAACACTAGTGGGGCATGGTGGTGATGTGGATAGAACACTAGTAGGGCGTGGTGGTGTTGTGGATAGAACACTAGTAGGGCGTGGTGGTGTTGTGGATAGAACACTAGTAGGGCGTGGTGGTGTTGTGGATAGAACACTAGTAGGGTGTGGTGGTGTTGTGGATAGAACACTAGTAGGGCGTGGTGGTGCTGTGGATAGAACACTAGTAGGGTGTGGTGGTGTTGTGGATAGAACACTAGTAGGGCGTGGTGGTGTTGTGGATAGAACACTAGTGGGGTGTGGTGGTGTTGTGGATAGAACACTAGTGGGGCGTGGTGGTGCTGTGGATAGAACACTAGTAGGGCGTGGTGGTGTTGTGGATAGAACACTAGTAGGGCGTGGTGGTGATGTGGATAGAACACTAGTAGGGTGTGGTGGTGTTGTGGATAGAACACTAGTAGGGCGTGGTGGTGCTGTGGATAGAACACTAGTGGGGTGTGGTGGTGTTGTGGATAGAACACTAGTAGGGCGTGGTGGTGTTGTGGATAGAACACTAGTGGGGCGTGGTGGTGCTGTGGATAGAACACTAGTGGGGCGTGGTGGTGCTGTGGATAGAACACTAGTGGGGCGTGGTGGTGTTGTGGATAGAACACTAGTGGGGCGTGGTGGTGCTGTGGATAGAACACTAGTGGGGCGTGGTGGTGCTGTGGATAGAACACTAGTGGGGCGTGGTGGTGTTGTGGATAGAACACTAGTGGGGCATGGTGGTGCTGTGGATAGAACACTAGTGGGGCGTGGTGGTGCTGTGGATAGAACACTAGTGAGGCATGGTGGTGCTGTGGATAGAACACTAGTGGGCGTGGTGGTGCTGTGGATAGAACACTAGTGGGGCGTGGTGGTGCTGTGGATAGAACACTAGTGGGGCATGGTGGTGCTGTGGATAGAACACTAGTGGGGCGTGGTGGTGCTGTGGATAGAACACTAGTGGGGCATGGTGGTGCTGTGGATAGAACACTAGTGAGGCATGGTGGTGCTGTGGATAGAACACTAGTGGGGCATGGTGGTGCTGTGGATAGAACACTAGTGGGGCATGGTGGTGCTGTGGATAGAACACTAGTGAGGCATGGTGGTGCTGTGGATAGAACACTAGTGGGGCGTGGTGGTGCTGTGGATAGAACACTAGTGGGGCATGGTGGTGCTGTGGATAGAACACTAGTGGGGCATGGTGGTGCTGTGGATAGAACACTAGTGAGGCATGGTGGTGCTGTGGATAGAACACTAGTGGGGCATTGTGGTGCTGTGGATAGAACATTGGACACGCGATCAAGAGAACCTGGCCTCGAATCCTCTTGTTGCTGTTTCAAACCTTGGGCAACTTCAAGGCTTAGTTCGCTCAGCTGTATAAAATGATGATCTGGCAATAGACAGTGGTTGATATATACAAACATTCTATGTGCCATAATTGCAGCCTGACTGAAAGCTTCCCAGAAAAGTCGAGGTGGTGTTGTAAAGAACAGGTCACCTGAGAATAACATACACAGTTCTTGGGCCTACGTATTATATCATGTAAAACAAATTTATGCTTAATATAATGACTTGTGTTATGTTATCCAATTGCTTTGTGATTGGTTCATTGTCTAATCCAAAAGACAATTCTGATCATCTATGGAAATATGTAATATTTATAGTGTATTACGTAAAATATGTAAATGGTTTATATTAGTGGAACAAGGGGTTATGTATGCAAAAAATGTATACCTAAGTTGCATCGTGCACCTTGTCATTTACACCTAAGACATTTCCACTGAATGAAGACATGTCAACTCGGTGTATAAAGAATTGCTGCTGCCAGTTTAGCATAAATTCTGACCCAGGGCCAAGGAGGTAGTGGAACATGATACAATACTGAGTTGCCTCGGAATTGAACGACCTGCAATTTTAATAGACGTCCAAAAGAACAAATGCATGTTAGTTGCATTTTAATCAACTGACAAAAAGCAGTTAAAACAACACGTTGTCGGTGTGTCACAGAAATAGTATCCTCTGTGACATGGTGTCTTCTTTTATAAATAAAATTGTTGCTCTACCTAGTGAGCAGATAAGTCAAATGTGTCCTATGGAACGTATTTTTAGCCACTTGGAATTTTGTTTTATTTATTTTGTCCAATTATGCATACTGTGGAGTTTATGGTGGAAATCTCGATAATTAGCTTATGATGGACTTTAATGAGCATCTTAGTGAAACGCATTTTGAAAGCACTCATAAAATTTATGATGGATTCTATTTTATGATAGGTTTTCCTTATGAGCTCATTATCTGAGTGAAACGTTCCCCTGGGCTCGCATTCAAATGCAAATATCTTGTTTATGTATTTGTAAATGCATTTAAATTCATTTCAGATGTTTTGTTTTTAATTCATTATTAATGTATGACAGTAGCAAAGTTTCTACTTTATACATACATATACAGCTCACTTCGTAACATATTTTCATTTGAATTGAAATTATGCACCTAACCTGTTGTTTACATAATTATTTTTATAATATAACCAACTTTCCAGTAAAAAAAATACTGGACTGGGTCAAAGAGTAGTCCACAAACTTTGTTGGCATGTAAAAATAAACCTATGACACAAGGGGAATGAAAGTATTTCTTAATACCACAACATTTTCTAATCCTGTGGAAAAAATATGATTAAGTAAAGTTTAACATTTCTTAATTGTTTATTAATTTGTAAAAGTATTACTGTGTGTTCAGACGGGATATGTACAATTTGTTTAGTTTTTGTGAAAGAATAGAGTATACAAATACCTGACCAACGTGATGTTTCTCCATTTGCTTCCAGATATATAGATACATTTGGGGTCTTCGTGCAGCTAATGAAATCTAAGCAGCAAGTGCAATTAAATAATTTTTTTCAAAAGGTGCTCAGTTTGACCATTCAAAGTGCCATTTTCCCAGTCAGTCGAAGTTCAGCAAATAAAACTTCCTGTACCTGCTGTAGGTTATTATGTTATGTAGAACCCTCAGAACTGGTTTAAATTGTGTTTCAGGAAACTACAACAGTTTGGTAATCATGTCATTCTGGGAGTCGCTAGGGGCTATCGTGGTGAAAACTGCAGAAGCTATCAGTGCAGCAGAAGAGCGTAGAATACAGACGCAGAAGACGGTAGATAATGATAACAGCACTAGAGAGAAAGTTGCTGGATCACTACAGTATCAACAACCACAGGAGAAGAAGAAACGTCGACAGAAAGATCCTGGCCAAAGGACATGCAGTGCAGTTGGAGGTGCACGTGATAACCCCAAGAGTCCTAGCTTTCGTTCTTCTGACCCGCTGAGTTATCCAGTTCAAGAAGATTCCAGAGTCAAAATATCACATCAGTTAGTTGCAGATAAGCAGTCGCCAAATGCTTGGGGCGATGCACAACCTAGAAATGCTACTCCAAAACCAGCAAAGAACCTAAATCAAAATGAACGGTACCACCGAAAACAACCTGAAGACACACCAGATCAGCTGGTTGCCAACCAACAGAAACAGAAAGAAAAACAGAGAGAAAACGACCAGACACCAAAACAGCATAAAAAGCAGCATCATAAGGAGAAACCAGAAAAACCAAAACATGTGATTCCACTGGAAATTCAGACAACAAAACAGAAACAAAAACAAGCAATGCCAGCTGAACGTCAGAAACAAAAACCGAAAGAAAATCAAACAATTCCCGACGAACGTCAGAAACCCAAGAATCGGAAGGAAAAACAGAAAACTAAGCCACCGACTACAGGTTCAAACCCAGCGCTAACAAAGAGTGTACCTGTTGGTACGGACGCACTGGACGATTGCAGCGGAGCCAGACCAAAGTTTGGAGGCAAACTGCAAAAAATTCCTTTACTTGAGACACCGATTGGATTGTCGTCGGAGGAAAGCAACCGCAAGAAAAGATACCGCAAACAAACTGCAAAAGGGTCGCACGAAGCCAAAAGTCCCACGACGACCAGACAGTGTTCGACCGATTCGTGGGACGATGTAACAAATTTAACAGCGGCACTGAAGGCGTCGACGATGGGCTGTGACACAGAAGCAGGGATACAGTCAAACGACTGGTGTCAAATGGCGAGTATGGCCCCGGAGCCAAAAACGACATGCACGACAGGCGGTGAGAACAAGAAGAAACGCACACGTGGCCGAAAGAAGCAGTCCACGAAAGACAACGAGGGGAACGTCGAAGCAGACAGCTCTCTTGTCGACGTTGTGTCACCTTCAGTCATCGGTGATTCAGAGTTGGATATCATACTTCAGAATATCCTGCTGAAGAAGCAAAAGGCGTTGGACAAACACGAACAGAAGATGCGAGATGCGTCCGGCGAGCAAGGAGCAACTATGAACGAATACGAAGCGCAGAAGAGTGAGTTCGAAGCAAGCACCAGATTGTTGCTGGCTCGGCTCAGAGCCGTTGGTCATGACGTAACGTCGAATGAAACAGTCATACAACTCCGACGGCGTTTCGGCGTCGAGTGTAAACGGCTCGAGACGGCGCTGCCGATATACGCGCGACGAACCGACATCGTTGAGACGGTGCGAGGTAACGCGGTCTGCGTCGTGCTAGGCGAGACGGGCTCCGGCAAGAGCACGCAGCTGACGCAGTACGTGTACGAGGCGGGCGCGGCGCCGGGCGGCAAGATCGTGTGCACACAACCGCGCAAGGTGGCCGCTGTCAGCCTGGCGACGCGCGTCGCGCATGAACTAGCCACGCCACTAGGCGGCGACATCGTCGGCTACCGCGTGGGGCTGCAGCGGAGACAGAGCGACGATACGGCACTGATCTACGTCACCGATCACGTGCTACTGAACGAGTGTCTACGAGATCCACTGCTCACTGCCTACTCTTGTATCATCATAGACGAGGCTCACGAGAGAAGCATCTTTACCGATCTGCTGCTAGGCATGGTGAAACGCTGTCTTGCCGCTAGAGCCGATCTCCGCGTGATCATCACGTCGGCAACAACAGACCCTGAATTGTTCGTACGTTACTTTGGGGGTTGTCCAGTGCTGAAGTTGCAGGGTCCCACCTTCCCCATCGATGTCCACTATGAGACCGGGAGTGACCAGCCGGACAGTGGAGACTACATGGACAGTGCCTTTCAAAAGGTGGTCGAGATCCACGCCAACGAACCGCCCGGAGACGTTCTCGTGTTTGTGCCGTCCGCACTCGACACTGATAAGGGTTGTGAGGCGACGAGACAGCTCGACGACGTCGTCTCCCTGCCGCTGCACGGCGGACTGCCGCCCAATGAGCAGCAGAAGGTGTTTGACCCGGAGATCAACGGACGCAGGAAGATCGTGTTTGCCAACAACTGTGCCGAGACGTCGCTCGCGGTGCCTGGCATCAAGTACGTTGTCGACACCGGCTTGGCGAAGGAACGCAGCTATGACTCGAAACTGAATGTCAGCTCGCTCAAACTTGTTGTCATCAGTCGCAGTTCGGCCGAGCAACGCAAGGGATGCGCTGGTCGGACGGCGCCCGGGACATGCTACAGACTCTACAGCACTGAATGCTGCGACAACATGATGCCAACGTCGACTCCGGAGATACTGCGGATTCATCTCGACCAGGCCATGCTCAAACTGATGGACATCGGGGTCGATGACCCTGCGTCGTTCCAATACATTGAGTCTCCACCACCAGCGGCCATGAAAGCGGCCGCCGTAGCCTTGGAGTCGCTCGGAGCAACTACTAACGGCCGTATTAACGAACTTGGTTGGCGATTGTCACGTTTGAATGTGCAACCGCGCCTAGGCAAGCTGATACTTCTTGCCATCGCAGCCGGCATCGGCTACGAAGGCATGATTGCAACAGCACTGTCAACGGGTGGAGGGTATCTGTGTTTCCGCAACATGAGTAACAGCGATACGCATGCTGCAGACAGGAACACGTTCCGTATGTGCGAGGAGTCGGGTGACGTGTTGACATTCGTCTCATTCTACAAGCAGTGGACGGCCCAGCCGGAGCGGGCCAAGGATAGGTGGTGTGTCGAGAACAGCGTCAACGACAAGTTCATGCGGCTGGCGAGAGACAGCATAACAGAGATCAAGCGAACGCTGAAGCGAGATATTGACGTCGACGTGAAGGAGGGAGCTAAAATGAAGGATGTCAATCAGATGTTGCCGGCCATCCTGTTGGAGTGCTACGCCGACAAACTCGGCTTCTTCAGTGGAGACCAAAGTACCGGGTACTGGGCAGCGACTGGTGGTGGTGGCGGAGCTGGTGGACAAACTCTCTTTCTACACCCGTCATCTGCACTGGCATCGCTCGGGGCTCGGCCGCGCTGGATCATCTATGAAGACGTCGTGGTGACGTTCCGATCGTACGTGACAGACGTGACGTCGATTGACGCCGGTCTCGTCGAACGATTCGTCGCTGACGGCAGACTGCGAGGGGTAGATGTGGCCGCCCTATTTCGACGGCAGCTACGCGCTTGCCCTCTGCCGCCGGTTGGCCTCAGCGTCTTCCGGGCGTTGACCGGCGGCGGATTCAAGCATCTGAGGCGTCTCGAAAAGGAAACGAGACTTCGCTGCGAGACGGAAATGTTAACGCTGGAGGCGTCGATCAGTGAATCTCGACTCGTCGTCTACGTCATGCCGCACCTCGAGTTAGCAGCGACCGCCGTCGTCGCCGAGAGCATCGCCAACGAAAAGGGTCGTCTGGCGGCCGAGTGGTCTGATGTGGCGCTTGGTGATGGTGGCGGTGGCGTCAGAGTCGTGCTCGGCCGTGGTGGCGCCGTCACTCATCTGCTGATGCCGGATGAGTACCGCACCGTTGTCATCACGGAAGCTTCCGACGACGCCGATGTCATGCATGCACTGTGTCAGATCGGCCCCATGCTCAATTATACCCGGTTCAAAGCAAAAGACAAGTCGCAAGGCTGGGGGGAAGTCACTTTCGACCAGCCTGAGAACGCTCGCCGAGCCGTGAACGAAAACAGCGGCGTGTTCTCCGCGAGGCCTGCATCTCGCTCTCTCCGCTCCGCAGTCGACTCCGCGTTTATGATTAAAGCGAAATGGTGCCGGCGGGCGATAAAAGGGCACGCGTACGTGATGATGGAAGACCCAGAAGATGTTATTCGAGCCTGCGTCGGTAGTCTTTTAATTCGCGGGAGAAAGGTTGAGGTCAACGTCAACCGAAAGAATGACATGCAGCTTTTCCTCACAGACCTGCCGTTCGATGCTGAGGACTCGGACATTTCGACAGCCCTAAAACTTAGGGTTGACGACGACGATCTGTCAATCACTGGCGTGGTCATCCCGCGCGAAGATGTCGGTGTCACTAGCCCCGGCGAATTGGGCCATGTGAATGGTGTGTTGTCTGCAGCGATCAAGAAGCATGTGTCGACAGGAGGCTACCGGGTCGAAATTAACCCGCCAAAAGAGAAAGACTTTGACTTCAACGCGCGGATTAGTTTCACCAACGCCGCTGACGGAATGACGGCGTTGCGCGCTTTGAATGACCACGTGACTATGAGCAGCAAGCCGGTCACTTTCACGCATGATCTGCGTACCTCGTTGACCGTCGCTAGACCGGTGTATGACACCATTCGCGAGGAATTACAGCGGATCATTCAGTTGTGCAGCCGAGATGGCAACTTCGTGAATGTGTCCAAGAAACCAGTTCCAGATGCCAGGAACGTTGTCGTCTGGGTACACTCGGACAGCCTCCCCGGACTTCAGATGGCCGCAGATACCGTCAAACGCGTCATCCGGGCAGAGACCGTCCAGTTCGAGTCGACGGAGGTATTCCGCAGCATCACTGGCCCGGTCGGGCGAGAGGAGCTACGACGCATCGAGGCGGACACGGGCGCAAAGATCATGGTCGACGCCCGTGTGATGAAATTGCTCGTCCACGGATCAGAGACGGCGCAGCGACGAGCCGTGATGTTAGTTGATCGATTTGTCCAGGACAACAAGGCACTGCTGTGTAAGGAATTGTTGCTGCGTGACTTCGCTAGTCGGGGCAATACGGTCGAACTGATGAAACGGCTTCTCAACAAATACAGCGTCGACTTGGAAGAGCTGCAACGCCACACGGGGGCGCACTACCTTGAGCTGCGACTACGACGTCACTTGCTGGAGTTCCGTGGCACGGAGGGTGCATACGAATCCCTACAGAGGGCGCTTCGTGAAGATGATGCGCAATTGACAGAAGGGTCGACCACGAAGCCAACTACCGAATCTCCGAACTGCCCCTTGTGTTTCTGTCCAGTCGACGGCGGCGACACCTATCGACTGGAGTACTGCGGACACGCCTACTGTCGACAGTGCTTTGGCGCGCTGCTCGGGCAAAAGTGTCGCGATGCCGAATTCCCCGTGACATGTGAACAAGAGGACTGTGGCGAACCCATCGTTCTCCGGGATCTGACCAACCTACTCGGACCGTCGGTCGATGCGAAGACTCGCTGGTGTCGAGCGGCCGTCGAGAGTTTCGTGAAGGCGAACCGCAACCAGTACCGTTACTGCGTCACGGCCGATTGCCCTACGATCTACCGTGCGGCGGCGCGTGACGAGGGCGTCTGCTTCCGGTGCTCCCAGTGTTCTGTGTCCATGTGCACTTCCTGTCACGTGCACTATCACGAAGGGGTCACGTGTGCAGCGTACCAGGCGAAGAAGCACGATGAAAAAGTCGGTCAAAATATTTGTCTCTGCGAGGACGACCTGAAGACGTGGCTTTGCGATGACCCGACCAACCGTGTTCTCTGCCCCTCGTGCGCAACGCCCTTAGAGAAAACTGCCGGTTACGATCACATGGAGTGTGCCGGATGTCACATGCACGTATGCTGGAATTGCAAGGTGACATTCCAGAATTTAAAGGACACGTACGACCATTTATCTCAGTGTCCTGGAGGGTTTGATCCAGCTGTCCCAATCCCAAAGGCCTAGATTGACGTCGTTGGCCACTGACCCTTCGCTGACACCATTGACATAGCTTGAGTTGGTTTAATAATTGAAATGCAGATCGGTCTTGTTAACATGGCAGTACTATCGTTGTATGTTACAAAGGCTGCTTAACCATATCGTCGTTGTTGGCGAAAAGTCAGCCTCTAAAGAGTGAAAAATTTATGTCGTAAACATAATAACTTGAGTAAAATATGAGTACGGCATATATGAGTACGGCATATATGCAGAAGCAGTGATAGCACAGGTTACAAGCAGGTAGGTGAAATCAGTGGCATGTATTTGCAAGATGTGGCAGTAAAAGCCAGGTCAGTGGCTACTGGATGTGTCTAGTGGATGTGTACACGAACTTTTCCTCCAGCGCTGCTCACTGTGGACGTTGAGTATTGACACTGAATGGGGGTGGACCGGAATTTAATGATGGGGCAACTTCCCTTTGAATGTTGTCAGGGAAGAGGCTTTTACATTGGACTACGTCTAACAGAATCGTTGATAACATAATCAGCTGTTTAGCATAATGAAATAAATTGGCTAGGACGGAACCATTCAAATTGAACAGATAACGGTAAAGTGTGTGGCCGGAAAAGATGTTAGAATTTATATATACTTACATTACATAACAGTTAAAGGTTTTGATGAATATTACATCTGGGTGTATTGGCATAAGCCATGTAATCGTCTATCATGTGTGCGATTATTACTGTTACTTAGGGTGATCAAAACAAACATTTAAAATGATCCAAGTGCAAAGAAGTTGTTTCGCTCAAATTAATGCTAAGGGAAAGGTTTGGTGAATATTATAACTGGATGTATTGGGGTAAGCCTTGTCATCGTCTATCGTATGGTTTGTGTTTAATGTGTGTTATTGTCATTGTTGCTTGGGGTGATCAAAAGAAAAGTTGTTTAATGTTCCAAATGCAAATAAGATTTTAGCCAAATTCTATGTGTATCCATATCTGACAAACAATGGTTGTGACACTCATTGGTTTCACTTATTTCACAAATAATTACATGTTTTAGGCTGTTTTTTTTTATAAATTTAACTCTTTGCAAATGAATGAGGACTCTATAAATATAATTCAAATGAACTAACAGTTTAGTACTCCGACAAAACGCCACCAAATTGCATTTGGAACATTAAAACGTATTTTGTCCACCCTGTTACTAGTATAATAAAGTTAAGAGAAAATGTCTGATAAGTTGTACGTGTTAAAACAAACTGAATTTATATGGCCAAGTGGGACAGCACACACTTGGAACACGCACCCAGTGGCACATCTAGGATCTGGCAAAGGGGGAGCCCAAAGGGGAACAAGCAAAGTCACCCGTTAGTTTACCATGCTACCATGTAGTGGCGCATCAGGTTACATTCGGAAAATAATAAAATGATATCGCAAGTGATGGTTTAGTAACACTACCGTTCTTCTATAATAAGTCACATCGTACTTCACTCAGTAAATAATTTTGAAATACGTTATGGAAGAAGCATTCACACACCTTGACAAAATAACACACAGTGAACCTGGAAATAAAGTTATGGACAGGTATAACCATATAAACTACAGTAAAACTACAGTGAATCCTTGAAATGTCTGATTGTCTTCTTGACATTTATTGTCACATTTCTTGCAAACCAGCCACTACAAATGTATTAAAAACGACCACTCCGAAACTCGGAAAGTAAGGGCAATTTCAAAGGAAATCAGTATTCATTGTATGTGCAACATTGGAGATGTCAGTAATCTGTCAATCATTGTATTCATGCATGACTCATTGTCAAGGGATATACTTTCTCTCTGGTCTGATACACAGCAATTGCTTTCAAATATCAAGACAGTAGCAGACCCGGGGTAACTGCGAAATGATCATCGAAAGCCGATTCATGTATGAGCTGATGTGAAAGAATGAATAAATGGATTACTATGTTTTATTTTGTGCAAAAACCCATATACATACATTAAGAGTATTAGTAAAAGTTATTACGAATAATGATAATTGAGTATATATAAAATATATATAAAATATATATAAAACGGATGTAAAGTTGCTATTGTACAAACAAACCCATATGCATACAAATATGCAATAACACATAAATAAGTAAAACAATAATTGAGTATATTTATATAAATGGGATGTACATATGCAATATTTATATAATTGCTGATGCACATGATAAATAATTTTCTATGGCATATACACGATTTCTAAAACCATATATATTTTTGTGCAGTAGGGCGTGAAAATTATGTATAGCATTATTAACAAGCATACTGCTAGCAACTGTCCCACCAGTTGTTACCTAGAATCCGTCTATGCATGTTGTTATAGGAAACTAAGTTTCAAATGTGTACCCTTCTTAAAGTTGACTCATAGTTGGGAACAATACAAAATTAAACAACAATATGCATGAAATAGGTGCAGTTTAACACCAATAGAACAGCTCTGAAATTTTCGAATGATACTATTAGACCTGGCATAAAAGCTACGCAAATGTCTTAACATATCTTCGTCATCCTTCAAATCATTATATATAATTACAATGTAATCAGAATCACTTTGCATAGAATTTTTTTATTGAATTAACTTACTGGAATCAGCATATTAACAAAAAATCCCAGTGAAAAGAGACATTTTTAGGGCTAAACAAACCTACGCGTCTTAAACAAACGATTAGGCAGCTCTGCCTGCAGAGACAGAGAGACGCATACAAGCATTGGGAATTAAATACTTCAGGAGACTCTTCCGCATTTCCTACACCGAATACAAAACGATCGAATGCGTGAGACAGCAAGTGAATTTCCTTGTTGGAAAGCAAGAGCCCTTTCTTGTTGTCAACGGTGAAACGACGAAAGCCCTCCTGGTTTGGCCACGTCACCCGACACAACACCATTTCAAAATGTATCATGCAATGAACCCTGTGAAGACGAGGCCGTCATATAAAAAGGCTGGATAACGTACAGGAATAGACCAAACAGAGCATGTTTGTTGGTATAAAGGAGACGGAGTCGCCTTAAGGAAACGTTATGCTTAAAGTTTTGTTTTCCTTCTTCTGTCAACGATCCCGTTTCACTGCCGTCTCCAAACACCCGTCTCCACTTCCGTTTCTCCCCACTCCACTTCCACTCCAGCCAAATATCGCTTCACACAGACCACCCATCAAATGCATAATATTGATATTGATGCCTTCGACGCTGATATTCATAAAACCAACCTTATCAGAGATCCAAAGGAGCACCTATCCGACGTGTGTGAACAATACTATCATGTACTTAAGGCTTAACTTAATAAACCTCCAAACATGTGTCACAAAAACCACCAGCTCCGTGGATGACGCCTGAAATGTTAAAGTGTAAAATGCGTCGTCGTTATCTTGAACGAGTTTAGCACAAATCATGCTCGACTTTGGATAGGTCACGTTACCAGAGTCACTACTGCAACACACAAACGGCTAAAGTCAAATCGGATTATTATACAAATATGTTCTCAAATAATGCTGAAAGTCCACGTCAGCTATGGAACTGCACTGTATGAGAGGGATATCATAAACGAAAACCATTGACTTTCCCATAATTTATTAATTAGAGAAGATACTAAATAATAATATACATGAAGACAATATATATACAATATATATTTTGTATTCATGTATATTATTATTTAGTATCATATATATAATATATATATATATATATATATATATATATATATATATATATATATATATGTATGATATATTATATATATATATATATATATATATATATATATATTATATATATATATATATATATATATATATATATATATATATATATATATATATATATATATATATATATATATACACACTACTCAAAATAATTAAAGGAATAAATATCGGGGATGACACACCTGTGCACTCTATGTGTGATTAGGGGATTGTCTTAGGTACAAAACAGCTCATGTCTGAATGAACTGAAGCGTGACGACAACGCCTCTAGGTGTGGCTGTGTGTCCACACCCCTATACAAGGAATGGATTTATGGCACTTTCATTAGCTGGTGTTTACAGATTTTTTCACAAACTGAAAAACATTGTCCACAAATATTTTTTAATAACACGTATGCCCCCCCCCTTGCATTTACACACTCCTGGCACCGACGTGGCATACTCCTGATTATTCGTCTGATGTCATTTTGGGGTATGGCCTGCTATTCCTGAACTAGGGCATTGGTCATGTCCTGTACATTCTCTAGAGGATGTAGCCTTTGTCTAACACGTCTAGAAAGCATATCCCACAGTTCTATTGGGTTCAGGTCAGGATACGTAGCCAGCCAGTCCATCACAGTGATACCTTCGTCCTCAAGAAAGGTCATGGACACCCGAGCTGTGTGGGGACGTCATTATCCTGCACTAAGATGAAATCGCCCCCAACACCGCCTGCATACGGTCTGACAATAGGCTCCAGGATATCATTGCGATATCTTACAACCGTTATACCACATCTGGCAAACATGTACAGGTCTGTACGACCATCCAAAGTCACTCCGGCCCAAACCATGACAGAACCTCCACCGTGCCGGTCAACTCGTCGGATATACACCGGCTTGCGCAACACCTTCCGAAAATCACTTATGACGGCACGATCGCAGTACTACCGATCTGAGATGATAGATGGAGTCCGGCCGCTATATGAAGACGCAACACACTCCACGTTTGCTGCGTTGTGTGATTTAATTACGTATTCAATTACTTATTGTGTGATTTAATTACGTATTCAATATATTTAATGTATTGTAGCCTTGTACTTTTTACCTTCTTTTATTTTGTATGTATAGCTTCTTAGCACTTTTGCTTTATATTTTGCTTTATCATTTCATTTACTCGTAATCTTACTATATATATCACATAGGATTTTGCTTTTGTAAACTTTTTTGGCCAATCGGTCATTTGCTTATCTTCTGTATTTACAATTCATGTGTTCATGTGTAAGCACCAGTGAAGGGCGCATTAGTCCCGGATTTGTTGGTGTATAAATAAAGTTATTATTATTGATGCATTACCGACTACATCGTGGAAAGTTGTAGCGAGTAATATTTTTTACTAATTTGTTGGTGTATAAATACATTTATTATTATTGATGCATTACCGACTACATCGTGGAAAGTTGTAGCAAGTAATATTTTTACTAATTTCACAGTCAGTTTACCTTTTTCTTCCCGTGACGTTTCGACTGCTAACAGCAATCTTCTTCAGACGACTACCGCTACATGGCGACACGGTAGTCATCCTATGCAGACGTGTCACTCTGGTGTGTGCCCCCTGCGGCCGCGCTCTGGGTGGCCCTTCAGAAGATCATCGTAGATGTGTGAGAGTCGGCATCGGCCCTCATCTCGAGTAAGTACAGAAATGTGTGTAGCACCAGGGCTGGGTCCAATTATGTAATTGTAATTGTAATTGTAATTGATTACAGCAAAATCGTGTAATTGTAATTGTAATTGATTATGGTTTCAAAATGTTGCTGTAATTGTAATTGTAATTGTTATATTTTGTATAATTGAAATTTTATTTCAATTACAATCAATTACAGTACGTTTCATATCACAAACTACCTGAATGAATTGTCAATAAAAATATAATTTAAGTCTCACATGAGTTGAAAATCAAGACTAATAATAACACCTGTTTATATATTTATATTTAAGTCACAGTATTCACTGTCTGGTGGGTACTGGTCAGTGGTGCTAGTGGTGGGTAGCCTTAGCAGTTAGCCTTTTCAGTAAGTTGGTAACAGCCAGGAAGCAATAAACAATGCACAGACATTCAGTGAAACATTGCAGAGTTAGCAAGCCAATTACACCCCTTGTGTTGTGGTGGGTTGGAGACAGGTCAGGTGGCAAGGACCATTTATATGGCCTCTCTTCCCATTCCCAACTCACACAAAGCAAAGGGCAGACCAATTAAGAATGTCAGCTTAGAGCAGGAGCTACAACCTCAAAGTAAACACATCAAACCCTATTATTAGTATTTTCCAAAGAAAAATTTAAGAAATGCGCACGGATAAATGTCTGCATTGGAATATGTCCTGTAGGATTATGTCTGGATATTGCATTGTATTTTTATATAATAAAAATATGTTTTAATGGCTATCTTTTTATTTAGCATAATTCAAAGTCACAATTCAACAAAATGTACAAACATTACCGTTATATTTGTTTATCAATTGTGTACAAAATATTGAAATTCAGCAAAACGCGCAAAAATACATAATTAACAAATGCTGAATATATTTGGTTCCGCATAATGTAATTGTAATTGAAATTGAAGCAGTGTAATTGTAATTGTAATTGATTTGGAAAATCATGACTGTAATTGTAATTGTAATTGAAATAAAATATTTAATGTAATTGTAATTGTAATTGATATAATTTTGTGTAATTGGACCCAGCCCTGTGTAGCACTACCTCCATTACCTGGAACTCTACTCCAGAGAAAATACTGTCACAAAGGAGGCACTAGACACCATTACGAACTTGCCCGTTATGGAAGAACTAGATAATAAACCCACAGTGGAAGAGCTCAGCAAAGCTATCGACTCACTTGCCAATGGAAAAACCCCTGGAAATGACGCCATACCACCTGAAGTTATCAAGTACGGGAAATATGCTCTACTGCTGCGCCTGCATGAACTTCTCTCTGCTGGAAAGAGGGAGCGGTTCATCAGGACATGCGCAAATCGAAGATCGTGACCTTGTACAAAACAAAGGTGATCGCACCGATTGCAATAACTACCGCGACATCTCCTTGTTGAGTGTCGTGGGAAAAGCTTTTGCCCGCGTTGCCCAGGGCAGACTGCAGATCTTAGCTACACACATATATCCGGAATCTCAATGTGGCTTCAGAACTGGGAGATCCACAATAGACATAATTTTCTCTGTCCGACAACGGCAAGAGAAATGTCGTGAACAAAGAAGACCACTGCACATCGCTTTCATTGACCTCACTAAAGCGTCTGACCTTATTAGCAGAAGTAGACTATTCAAGCTGCTAGGGAAAATTGGTTGCCCTCCAAAGCTGCTCAGTGTAATTTTCACCTTTCATGACAACATGAAGGGCACAATCAACTATGGCGGGTGTACATGCGAACCCTTTGAGATCCACTACTTACACACCAGAACAGATGGAGAGCTGCTTAATGTCACCCGCTTGAGAGCCAAGACAAAGGTGCGCCGAGTCGCCAATAGAAAAATGCTTTTCGCTGATGATGCCGCGCTAGCAACTCACACCCGAGGAAGATCTCCAGCAACTAATGGATAGACTCTCCCACGCCTGCAAAGAATTTAAACTTACCATCCGCATCAAAAAGACAAATGTCATGGGACAGGACGTTGTTATGCCGCCATCAATCAACATCGACAACGTGACATTGGAGGTTGTTGATAGCTTCAGGTACCTAGGCTCCACAATCACCAGTAATTTGTCACTAGAAGCTGAAATTAACATGCGTATAGCAAAAGCTGCAACCATCATGTTCAAACTGAACAGGAGAGTGTGGAGCAATAACAATCGGACAGAAAAGACGAAACTACATGTGTACCAGGCATAGACTGCTCTACAGTAGTGAGGCCTGGACAACGTATGACAAGAGAAGAAACTGAACAGTTTTCACCATCGCTGCCTCAGACGTATCCCCGGCATCTCCTGGCAGGACAGGGTCACGAACAGAGAGGTTCTGCAGCGTGCTCACTCCTCCAGCATTGACATCTCCTGGCAGGACAGGGTCACGAACAGAGAGGTTCTGCAGCGTGCTCACTCCTCCAGCATTGACATCTCCTGGCAGGACAGGGTCACGAACAGAGAGGTTCTGCAGCGTGCTCACTCTTCCAGCATTGACATCTCCTGGCAGGACAGGGTCACGAACAGAGAGGTTCTGCAGCGTGCTCACTCCTCCAGCATTTACACGCTGTTAAGCCAGAGACGTCTGCGATGGTTCAGCCATGCCCATCGGATGGCTGACGGTCGTATACCGAAAGATATTTTATATGGCGAACTTTTTTTTTCACTGGGACGCGGTCTATTGGCCATCGATATCTCCGCTACAAAGACACCTACAAGCGTGACTTGAATATGGCAGACATAGTCACGAACAGCTGGGAGATAGCCGCTGATGATCGAGGTCATTGGAAGCTGATTGTTCGGAATGACATAAGAAAAGCAGAACATAAAAGTTCTACGCAACTGGCTGAGAAGAGGGACCACCGAAAACAGAGGTCTACAAAACCTGTACCATCTCAGCCGATCTTGAAACTTCAACGTGTTTACTATAGAAAACTACTTGCATTTTACCACAAGTATACCTGAACGTAATATCAGAGGTAACAATACGAATATGTATGAGCAAAAGCATGGTAATACGTTATAACTGTATAACGCGCGGTAGTGTTTGCATATTGCGTCATTAAAGAATGAATAAGAACCTAATATGTTTTCCTTCTGTCATGTTACAACCTATCAGTGTTAAGTAACAGGAAAAATAATACTGGTTGTGTAAAAAGGTTTAGTATTTCCTATTTTCATGTTTGTTTGACGAAACGTTGTGAGGAACGCATAGCTATTTTGGGACATGCTCACGGAGGTCATTTGCATACGGCTAACAAACGTGGTTGAATTCGCAGATTCATGCAATAAAGATAATTTTTACAGAGGCAAATGTATTTACTTCATAATTTCATGACCCTTTACTTGGAAATGTGTAACAATTTTTTTTGACAAATTTTTATTTGTCTTTGTCACGTGCGTGAAGTGTGTCTGTCAAAACAATATTTATCAGATCTCAATATCAATATTCATAGTAAAATATAGCAGGACGTCAACATTATCTTGTCTCTGACAAGTATAAATACCGACAGTAAATCAATGCTGCAAACTGTCTGTCAATTATGACGCACGTTACACTGCGTGGTTTCCCCAGAAAAATAGCCACAAAAGTGATGACGCGGCAAGAGTACACATATTCGTGTATTACGTTTGCTTTGCCGACGCCATATTTGATTGCTTGCAACGTACGTAGATGTATCACATCTAAAACATGTGTCTGTGAAAGTTTATGCAGTTGTTATAATCTAACGCACGTTCGTCTTTGATGATATAAAAGTGATACTATATGGAATACTTTGCAACAAATGTATCCGTTGTCCACATACAAAGAGTTACAATGATTTATAAGTGAAGAATATACCTTCAGTAAAGAAATGTGTGCGGCTATATTCGTGAGAATTTGACAGATTTTATGGCAATTATGCACGTGCGTTATAAATTGACAGACACTGTTAACATTCGTCGATGGGTTGACGGACATATTTATTGTCCTTTGTTTCATTTAAACTGCGCTGTGTGTCCGTACAAGCATTTGCTAAAATAAATAAAGTCTGCATTAGTAATGCACATTGTGTTTACTTGATCTCTCAGCTGCTTTCGATACAATTGATCATTCAATCTTTTTACAACGCCTCCATAGATATTTTGGAATTTCTGGCCCAGCTCTTCGGTGGTTCAAATCGTTTTTATCAGACAGATATCAAAGTATTAACATATCTGGCACGTTATCTAGCCCACAACATCTACCATTTGGAGTGCCACAAGGATCCGTCCTTGGCCCTGTTCTGTTCAGCTTATATACTACATCGCTCAGCCAAGTTATTGCTAATCGTAATCTCAGTCATCACCTTTATGCTGATGACACACAGGTTTACATATCACTTTCACAATCAAATGTACAAGAATCTCTTTCGACTTTTAGTGATTGCCTTACTGATATCTTGTCGTGGATGGAATCAAGTAAGCTAAAGCTTAATCCAGATAAAACAGACCTTATTATTATTGGCACTAAACAACAACGAAATAAAGTCATCAACCATTTTCCTGTTAAACTGCTTGGCAGTGATACATTCCCATCAGATACTGTTCGTAATCTAGGTGTTATCTTTGACAGTGACTTCAACTTTCGCCAGCATATCTCTCAAGTATGTAAATCCTGTTTCTATCATATTCGTGATCTTCGTCGAATTCGGCGTCACATATCTATATCTACTGCTAAAACAATATCAACGACACTAATTAGCAGCCGTCTTGACTATTGCAATTCACTACTAAACAACATTGCTAAAAGAGACTTGGCTAAACTCCAACGAGTACAAAATTGTCTGGCACGTGTGGTTCTCAGGGCGCCTCGGTTTTCACGGTCACTACCACTACTTAAACAGTTACACTGGCTTCCAGTTTCTTATCGAATTAATTTTAAGCTGTCCACTCTTGCATATCGTGCTCTATCTACACAACCATTCTACTTGGCTAGTCTCCTGCATCTTTCAAATATCCCTAGGCAGTTAAGATCATTAGTTTCACAACAACTTATTGTACCTAAAACAAAACTTAACTTGGGTAAACGTGCTTTCTCTGTCGCTGCGCCTAGGGTCTGGAATGAACTCCCTATCGCTTTAAAAACATCCGAAACTATTGCTATTTTCCGAAAAAAACTCAAGACATATCTATTCCAAATTGCATTTCCACCATAAATGTTCGGTTGTCCCTCGTTCTGATACTTACTTTTGCGCGTCCTTGTTTACGATTACGCCTACTGATTCTGTTTTGTTGCGCCTCTGAGCTCAGGTTCCTGAGGATATAGGCGCAATAGAAGTCAATTATTATTATTATTATTTATTTTCTTTATATAGATACATTGTCTGTCAAATATAACGTACGTGCGTTTAGCTTAATAAGCAAACAGGACAGCTCAAAACATCCATATTATATTATAGTTAAAGTGCTGGATAGCATCCTAATTTATTTAAACCAGGAAAATAATCATGTGAAGTTACATTTTCAGTTATTACTACAATTGTTCTTGCTGCAGCACTTGATAACGGCGAGTGTCATATAAACTTTGTCATATAAATAGTGTAATGTTGTCGAGTATTTTACCTTACACTGTAAATTGATACTTTTTTTTCAATAACAATTGATCAGGTTTGTTGAAAACATACTTTTCTTTCATTTTTGTCCGTCAAAAATAACGCACTGCAACATTTTTTTTCAAAAAAAAAATAGGTCAAGGTCACGTGATTGTATCAGACTTAGTGAATCCTAAACATGTTATCCTAGCTTACAGAAAACATCAGTTTCAAAAGGAAATACAAAAATATTTTGGTGCATGTGTCCACGGTTTATAACACCTTACCATGCTTTTGCTCATCTATAGAATATAGATTCAATATTTGTTCATCTGTAATCCAAAAAATTCTGAACAAAACAAAAAAAATTGTTTGTACCAATGACCATTATCAATGCATATAATGTATCATTTCAACAACAGCACAAAATCAGTACCTTAGTTCTATATGAATTTATTATAACTGGCATTAGCTGCATTACATGTTTATATGACAAGAACAGATTTATACTACATAATGTGTTTCCTTTTGTATTATGGTGCAAGATCAACAAAAACAGCATTTGTGAATACAGTTCTGAGTTACGCAGCAGAATTATAAAAAAATCTACTAAATTATAGTAATGGAATACAAATTCTTCAGACGATTTACAAAAAAAAGTTTCAACAAAACATTGATTTTACCTTTGAAATGAAAAATCATTTAATGCCAATAATTTTAATTACTGGAAATTGTATTATAAATGTGTTATAAAACTGTATTAATTCGTCCAGCCATTGTACTGACTTGAATACTCTACAACCATTAGGTGTCGTGTTGCACATGAGACTGTGTGATAATATGAACAGTACAGTTGTACAACCAACATGTTACTCTGACCAATAATTAAAATGATCTTATCATCTTAGGCTTCACAATATAGCTGCAACAGTTTTGTTTCATTTTTAAACATGGTAATGCATGCATATATGTGATGCTTTAATTACATGAAAGCTTGTCTACCACGAAAACCTGAATTACCACATAACGAAGTATTATAAACATTGAATAATTGAATACTTATTGCAGTTCCTGTATGCAGGTTCTGACTAGGAAATGATGTGCTTGTACAATAGCAAGTGTGAAGATCAAACAGTTGACCAGGTTGAAATGAGGAATTAACACCAGACAAACTTCCACACACTCCAGTATTTAATTGTGTGTGACCAAATGTCAAACAGCTGTAATATTGAAACTTTAGTTAATTAACGAAACTTTGCGAATCAATGAAAAAACTGTGACATCAATATATATATGACAAAATATGCTGTTATCATACCACTAATTTGGCTAAGCACCCATTATAATAAATAATTACCAACACATGACTGAAGAAATCCACAAGTCGCTGTATTGTAAAACATTAACAACATGTTTAATGAAACTGAAATTATAATCATTAACAAAACTGAACAAATGCCAAACCGGTGTGTTTAGTCTACCTGATAATGTGACATGTACCTTAGTCTTCATATGAATTACATCACAGTTATATTACAAAAATTACTATGTAATAATTACTTATTCCAGTTAAACTAAACTGTTATTAAATATGGCATGTTACATTTAGTCAATTGCTCTAAAATCAAAAACATGAATTAGATGTAATTATCGGTAAGATCGTGAATTATTGATCCCGCTGAACCAGTAGTGTTAGTATCCACAAGATGTGATGAGTATCACTGTAATACTCCTGGGCTTGAACTTGATCTCTGTTGCCACATCAACAAATCAGATGCAGTGCTATGAATTCTTTCAGTCACCTGGGCAAGATTTCAGTTCTTCTTTGATTTTTTAATTGCAAATTATCTTTCGTCTGTTTAATTCTAGTTGTCCATATATACACACAAGACTTGAACGCACATCAAGCCATTACATCAAATCTTTATAACTTCGCAGGACTAACATTACTGCGTGACATAACCAGAGACTTGTTGCACCAAACCGGCTACATCATTGGCCTGAATCATCACCTCAGCGTACTGCACAGTTTGATATTGGGTATTAGCGATTGTCTGCACACCGTTGTTCATCACCTGAGTTCCCAGATCACCTTCACCAATAACTCCGACATTTGGCTCTGACACAATAACTGTCATCTCTCCCAACTGCGCCATCTGTAGGGCTGCCTCTGCTGTCGTCCCCGCAGGCTGGGCTATGATAATTGTCTGGTTAGGACCAAGCTGTACGGGCTGGATATCATTCTGTGTGAGCACTGTGGATCCGTCGTCACCAGCAGGCAGCTCAAACTTGATGTCTTCAATGTGCTTTGACGGCTCTATTGTGTACTGTGTCACCAGGTCAGTGATACGGACACGCTTCTCGGGTGGCGAGCCAAGGCCATGCTGCTTCAACATGTGCTCCTTCAGCTTGTCGTATCTTGTTGTAGAAAAGTCACATTCGTCACATCTGAAAGCAATTATTTTGTATTATTACTGAACATTCTTCAGGATAGTTCATTTTCAAATCAAATAACTTTCATTTTACATATCCAAGTGATTTAATTTACCTGGTAGAGGCTTTCATCAACGTATCACGTCGACTTCCTCAATACCGATGACGCTGAATGACTGGAGGAACACAAAGGATGTAGACAACACGAATAAAGAGAAATACACAAGGAGCGGGAGAAAAAAGATTGATGTCTACCATCAATAAATCCGCCCTTACACAGACCATGCGACAACTGAAAACCATGTCATAAACTGGGAGGAGTGAAAATTGTAGACAAGGAACCCAACCGAAGAATCCAGCATATCAAGGAAGCCATCTGGATCAGGAAAGCTAGAACACCCATCAATAGAGACGAGGGCGATTACGAACTGCCTCACGTGTACGATGACGTCATTCAGCATCATCGGTACTGATGAAGTCGACGTGATACGTTGACGAGAGCCTCTACCAGGTCAATTAAACACACCTTGGATATGTAAAATGAAACTTATCTGATTAGTTAATTTTGTATATTAACATGGTATGTTTTACATTTCCCTTGTCAATATTTCTGTAACACATCAGCAACACTCAAAGGTTGTAACAACGGAATATGGACGGAATATGGCAGTGCCATAAATAAAAACATTAATGACACATAAAAGTGGCTAATTATAGTAAGGCAGCAAAGGTAGATATCGTACAGCAGGTAAGTTCAATACCAATAATGTAACATTTTGACTGCCCACAATATCTAAATAAAATTTTACTGTTATCTGTTTATCTATAATATTGATCTTGCCATTCAGCACGCAATGTAGCATGGCATTTGGGGCAACACATTAAAATTAAACAGATAACAGTCAAATTATATAAAAAAAATTATGGTTCAATAAAACACATTTTGTGGTCAAAACATTCGAGTAGATACAGTTTATTTAATATATAAATTTTAATGTTAAAATTTATAATACAATTTTATGATAAAAACAATCAGACGTATATTTAATACTTTGGGGAAATACTGTTACTGCTTAATTTCCCCCAAAGGCTTCCAAAATAGTGATGTTGGTTGTGTTGCAGAGTTCACACATTAGCAGGCATCGAATCATTATTGATCTAAGTTGTCAAACTTGACTAGACAATCATTAATTAAATGATATGTCATATCTTGTGGAGTAGCAATGTGGAATTTACTACCAGATTTTATTAAACCAGCTCAGGGATTGTCCCCATGATATCTTCCACTGGGCAGATATCGAACACTTAATGCGCCTCATTTACAATGCGGTCCGAACGATATCATGGACATCGACCACCGCGTTACAATAAGGTTCAACTGCATGTCAAACTGATATTTACTGTTTAGGACAGCAATATATATTCTACTGCATGCTGTGTTATACATTTTGACTACAGGCGATTAGTTTCTTTGCGCCCACTCCCATGTCCTCGAATGTGTCCACAAGTGCGTGTCTGGGGTTGCGACTTCCAATATGTGTGACATCTTCACCCACCCATAATTTCCTTGAAATGTATTGGTGTTGGCATCATGACAACAGCACTTATAACAGGAACTATCCCTTTTATAATAGGAGGGTCCTTTCACCATGATGTTGAGCATGTTCTTGAAGTTTTCCACTCATTGCTATTACCAGTCCTGGATGGTTCAGCACATGACAGGTTCTGCCCACACCAACGGATGGTTCGGCCTAGTCGTTCCAGCCCATGCAGACGGATGGGTCGGCCTACTTCACTGAAAACCAGAGCCTTGTTCGATAAAAAATTTAATTATGAAATAATAATATATAATTATCATAAAGCAATATCCATAAGATAAGGAATATGACATAATAAATGTAAGGTTATCAACCGACTGGCTACTATCATCAAAGCTGGGAAATGTTTATAACTTGATTAGGCATCTGGGTCATTCCATGTCAAATCAACCAATTTTCAGGAAATCCTAGAATTTGATGTCTTAGAATTTACTTACGTTTTAACCAATGACTAAGTAGGCATACTTGAGCACTTTAAAAAACTAACCATTAAAGTGCAAATTGTGCTTGTAATGTTGAAATTTGCTGAATATGTACATATATTGGTACACATTATCTGTGCAAAATTCAACAATAATATGGAGAAGGACAATGGGTATACCGGGTGCATGAGAATGATATGGAGAAGGACAAAAGTCCTAGGACCACAATTTTTTAACTGTGCATAGTCCTTTGTTAGGTTAACAACATATTAATATTTCAGGATGGTGTTGGACACCACGAAGATCAAAATTGATCTTCATGATTAAGTACAGTTAAATAATACATTCATCATAAATTTTATTATATTCTGCTTTCTAAACAAAGTTAATTGTGGAAAATCATTAATTTGTAGTAGTATTGAAATATTGGTGCCGGAGTTTGGTATTAAGCGTAACAATAAAAACAGGTTCATTACAAACAAAATAGGTTTGGGTAGGAGCAACTTTTGTAAGGGCATGTATTACAGTTTGTGACATACATTTGAAATTATACTGTAACATTAATAAGACACTTCAAATTATGAAAATTACTGAATTAAAAATAATAGCTTTCTGAAACACAAAATATTTTGGGGAATGCTTATTTTCCTGAAAGAACTTGTCGAGACAAAGCCAATGGTATGTAAAAGTATTTTAGATAAAGAAATAAGCAAGCAATAAGGTGGGGAAAGCCAAACTGTCAGACAATTTTGGAGAGTGTTCCATCTGTCTTTTGCTGTTGCCAAAAATATTGCAACTGTTCTTGTTTTCATTAGCAGTAAACTCGACTATTGCAATTCCCTTTATCACAATATTGCTCTCAAGGACACCTTGAAATTTCAATGTGTTCATAATAGTTTGACAACGGTTGTTACAGTCTCCTCATTTCTGTCACTCAGTACTACTTCTTAAATCATTGCATTGGCTCCCTGTCTGATATCGCATTATTTTTAAGGTCTCCACAATTACCTGTCAACAGGGCTTTATGCAGGATAACATTTTTAAGATCTGCACCATTACCTATCATTAGGCCTTTATGCAGGATAAAATTTTTGCCAGTCCAAAAAGTTCCCTATGAACATTCGCGAATGCATGCGCTTGCAACCCAAATGCACACGCATGTTAGCAACACAACCCGAACATACACGTGGGCGACTGCACGATGTATTGCTGCACGTTTAAAATGCTATTATATACATAGTGTGTGAAACACATGTCCTGCAAGTGTGACACACACATTAAAACATAATGGTCATATGAATAATAGTAACACTTGTATAATCACTACTATTCATTTTCACATAATCATACACCAATTACATCCACAACAAATAATATGTGGCCAAATTCAAACAAAATAACACCCAAAGCATTGATAAAAGCGTATAAAAAATAAATTAACCATCAATCATGAATATTTATGCAGGGTTCAATCTAGGATCAATGGCCCATCCAGGTTGTAAAAGGGGATCATTTTTGGACAACACTGCACCAATGATGCAGCATGCCAGTGATTGGTTACAGATCAATTATAGCACAAGCAGAACCCCTCCAAGCAGCCACCCTTCAGAAAAGGCCACTCTATCAGACTTTTCTGCTAGATCTGCAAATCTGTAGATGATCTGACTAACCTCAGTAATCAGGCCACCCCTTTAATCAGGTTACTTCATCTCAGTCACTCTTTAGAAGGGTTCTACTGTATATATGAAACATTTTACAAATGCTCCTTAGTCTTGCAACATGAAAACAACACAAACTCTATCCAAATGGTATTACGTGACATCTGTGTGAATTATATCAGGTTCTGGTTGCCTTTAACCATGCAAATTGTATCAATCCAAAGCACAACAACATATACCAGCATGAGTCCCAACATGGCCCCTGAATAATAACAGAAATTAATTCAAATTATATTTAACATCATTGTTTCTCACCATTGACATTGTGAGTAAAGAGTTGTAAAATTTCATCTAAAATTAAATGTAAAATTGTAACTATTAGAATTCTGTTAACATTTTACAGCAACATGTAAGACATATTCTCCTACAGTTCACTCCGACTCATCTCCACACATGTACACAGTCCTTGGACGGATTATTAATTTTAATAAATTACCCTTTAAAAGTGTGAATAATATTTATAAAGACCCAAATAATTTCGGCCAAGTTTAAGGATTACTACGTCACAGTATGGCTATTTTCCAATGAGTGTTGACGTTTAATACCTTTCGGCTGCATACGTAGCCTTTTGCCCCATGCGGCGAAAATTGTTTGTTGAGTTTTTGATCGTTGTTTCATCGTATTTTTGATCGGCACCTTTTCGACGTGACTACTTTCCGGTGACCCCACCTAGCAGATTATTTCACGCCTAGCAGACTGGCGTGGAATCAGCCAATAATGGCAGAGATACACTAGCTGGAATAACGATGTTTCGTTTGCTGTGGAGTCTTGGCTGTTCTGCACAAAATTACAGGATAGCTCCAAAACAGTCGAACAAGTGGAGAGATATTCCCATCAATTAATATAGAATTACATTTTATTATGGCACATCAACAAATTTTTTGGCAACCAAATGCCACATTTACACGCCCTTCAGGCGCACTCCTACAATTTTGTTGCACCAGTTTTTTAAATATTGCGTCAATGGCGCAAAGGCGGCACTGAACCCTGCATATGTAAAAAAGTTATTAATTATGCACACGTTTCACTCCTAGTAGGTATTCCAAAGTGGCTGTCGCAGAACGTCACTCAGAAACATGTTAACTTCACCCAGAAAGGTAAGTTATTGTATATTTTCATTTTGTGAAGTAATATTTGATTAGTTTAATGATAATACGCGATAACGTTTAGCATCAAATAGTTGAGTCGAAGCCGATGCCATGCGTCCGACTTTCACGGGATCGGTCCACCATACGATGCGAACGTTTTAATTCTTTTTAGGCAACCTGTCTACCCAACAATACCAACAGTTTGTGTCCCAAATATATACGAAGCATTTGAATTATTAACATATCTTATTTAGTGTTAGTTTCTGCTGAGAGACAAAATCGTTGATCACGTGACCAGGTTGTTTCTTGTTGCGTTGCAATACCGAGTTGCCACGATATTGCGCGATGGCCTATGCACGAAGTTAGGATGCAATTATACGTTTTAGCGAAAATATTTTCATGGTTACCCGTATAAACTTTGTTTTGTTTATTGGTATATTATTAAATGAGCACTGACATTTTTTTCTCAGGCAGAATACCCATCCATTTTTAGATTAACTGGAATAATGCAACTTTATATTAACTTAAGCTTTAATCTGTTTATGCACGTAGTATTTGTTTGACTGTACAGGCAATTTGTTATTTTATCATACTGTAGTAATTGTATATTGATATATTGGCTGATTCAGTGAATTGTAAAATTATAAACAAGTCAACTGTCACTTTACTTTATTCCATTTCATAAGCTGCACTTCAAATCCCAAACAGAGGTTCAGGGACCTACAGATTGGCAACCAAACTGGAATGATTGCCAGTTTGGTTGGTAATTAATTTTGATTTCCCCTTTTTTTTAGTTGGAGCTTCATATTGGTTTTGTGATGTGAAAATCTTCCATCCTGGCTGACTGGTGCAACTTGAGTGACGACCACTTTCAACAGTTGATGTTTGTCAAATGCAACCAGGTCTTGTAATAGTCCTAAATTGTAATAGTACACAGTAGACAAAACGAGGAATTTGGATGACAGAGAAGACAAAATAAGTAAAACAGCAGATACGTTAATTATGAAAAGCATACTTGGGAAGGAAATGTTATTTGTATTATAACTTAGATGTATTTAACAATTAAAAAACACTATATTTGCATTTGACCAAGTGTATTTGTTATATTAATAAACATATTTAATAAATGGTATATATGTGTCCAATGCTTTTTATGTTTGTTTATTGTTGTTTGCTTATGTATAATGTTAAGGGCTCACAAACAATGTACTTTTAAGTAGAGAATGACCTGTACGGTCGTGTGTAGTTCATGCCAGCCGTGAAGTCAATTTCAACAGATTATGAGAAAATCACGAGTCTGTAAATCCTCTCTTGACTGAAGGTCACGAAGAGTCTGAAATGATAGATATGATTTTACATCTGAATAGCTTTTAGTAATTTATCTCCCTAGTATTTTTTTGTGTGCAAGTAGCTACACAAAATAGCAGTATTGGCATCATAAACACTGTTCGGCACATTGTTTTATTTGAGGGAAACGTTTGTGTAATTGCGATAGGTTGCCCTTTACTGCCTGTAAAAGTCAAGGTTAACCTTAAAGAACCCAAGCTCTGTATGTTTTAAATGCATTGATGAAAGTTATACCATTCCACAGATACAAAAATTATCTCTGTACCTCAATTATGTCAAAAGTTATGAACTGTCAAAGAGTTATAAATTTTGACGTGTTTTGACCCATCAGCACAAATTAAGGAAATTTACATTTTCAAAATAAAATTGTGAATTGTATGTTGATCTTACGTGCTTGAAAAAAATTGGGTGTGGTCTATATGTATGCTGAATAAAAAAACAAAAGTTTTGAGAGTTCAAGTTGTGTTGTTTGATATTTGTGGTGTCTCAAAGTAGGCCTTTCAGCCAAATTCGGATTTTGACGAAAAATGTACGTAGTTAAAAAATCGGGGAAAAAATCATATCTCTGCTAAATATTGGAGTACAAATATAAAATTTATATCACTGTGTTCAGAATCAAAAGCTCTATCAAATGGCATAATTTAAAAATAACTTGGTGGAGTTTGAAAAATCACTTTGGAATACCTACTCCTAGCAAGCGAAGTACTGATGCAAAACAAATTATGTATAAAAATGAAACAATGCCTTCGGCTTAGGTAATAACCCAAAAAATACATGCTGAATTGCTCATACAAGACAGCTACATAATAAGAATCACATGTAGTGACTCTAGTAAGTAGAACAAATAAAAAAGAAATGCATTAGCTCAAATGAATACTAAAAAATACTCTCAACCACTGACACTGGCTAATAGCACAAGAAAAATGTGTAAACAATAGTAGAGAAATAATAAAATAAATGACATGTTGGCTGTCATACTCACTGCTTGAATCATGGCAAAATAATAAATGTAAAGTAATCATATGCAGAACATTAAATAAATATAAATTTACATTAACAAATAGCGTAACATTACATCAACAAAATATTGAGAAAATTTCAGCCATACAACAAAATAAGGCTGCCATACTCACTGATTGAATCATGGCAAAATAATACATGTAAAATAATCAATTAAATATGCTTATTATTAAACATATATCAATTTACATTAACAATTAATGTTGCATTGCATTTATACTAATAAACGGTACAAAGTATAACGAAATAAGTCATACATAAAAGTGTAATTGCAGCAAACATCATTCAAGGAAATTTATAGGCGCCGTTTATCGGCAAGAAACATATCTGCAGTAGCGCCAAAGTTTTTGGCCAGGATTTTGCCATAGCTGAGGCAGATCAGTTGGTCCAGGTGCTCGATGGCACGATGCACAATGGCCGAAACTGTACATACTGTAGCCGAAGGTGTCACCAAAGTGATAGTCGTCTGTGTCAAAGCAGCAGTTCTAATTTTTTTTTATCGCATTTGTTCTTCGAAGGCATCGAGACAATATGAACGATAATTGATAATGTTTACCTGTAACCATTGTGGTAATGTACCCTCATTATGAATGTAGCCTTGTATTAAATTATAATCATTCCCAGGGGACCTATGTTGACACCATATTTAGTACACAGATAAAAACAGACATTTGGGGGGGGTTTATTCCTTGAAATCATATCCCTTTCAGAGACCTAATTTCCTTGGAATTATGCCTGTTTAATACATATAAAATTTGTGTAAGTAGTTTATATTATTAACATTGATGAGTGATCCCCGAGGAGATATCCAATCGCACGTGCTGACAATCAGGCATTCATGCATTGCGTTTACCCCTCTACCAGCAAATTCTCATTCCAAACCAAAAACCCACCTGTTTAAACTTACTTATCCTCCATAGCTCCACAGTGGACCAAAGCAACTGTTCACACTGGAACTGCTTATCAATTAGGAACTGCTTAACCCCTTTTGTTTTGGTGCGATGGCGAGTTTGAGTCTCCAAAGGATTTTAGCACAATAGAAGTATTTTATATTGTATTATTGCATAAGTTTCTTTGCTACCATTCTGTTTCCCAAATATGACTTTCACTGCACCTACTTGTGCATGCTGTTGTGTGCAGTTTTTGAAGAATACAACTTTAATTTAAAATGATATAATTCTGAATTGTTTTGTATAAATGTAGGGATTTGGGAAACCCTGAGTGCTCACTGAAAAATATCCACCCATGTAAATATTGTGTTTTACAATGTATTATATTATTTACAGTCTTCCATGATGGATACAGTGCTGTATCTGCATACATCTAAAGATGATATCGGAAACATCATGCATGAAGCACATACCTGTGAGGCTTCTCCGTCTGATGCAACATCATATGCCTGCGCATATTCTTCACAAGAGAGAAGCTCTGGCCACAAATTTCACACTGGTGTGGCTTTTCGCGAGTGTGCGTCAGCATGTGATACTTGAGATTCTGCCGTTTTGTCGCCTGAAATGTGCACTCAGTATGCGGGCAACGGAATGTATTTCCTGAGTGGATAAGTCGGTGTGCTTTCAGTTGACTCTTGTGAGCTGTTGCATAGCCGCAGACATCACATAGGTGGTCCTTCTTGTTGCTGTGCGTGATCATGTGGTTCTTAAGTGCGTGTTTCCACTTGAAGCCCATTGAGCACACCTCGCAGATGAATGGCTTTTCTTTTGAGTGTTTTGGTAAATGCAGGTTCAGTTGTGTCCGCGTGCGGAAACGTGTGTCACATGTCGGACAGAAGAAAGGCATCGGACCTTTATGCTTCAAGATGTGGATGTTCAGCACATCGCGACTGTCGAAGTGCTGGTCACAGTAGTAGCAAGTGTTCAGCGCAAACTTGTGCAACTTTTTGTGGTTTGTCATTTCTCGTACTCGGTTTGTAGTGAAGTCACATGAATCACACTGGTATTTTCCAGGTAAGAACATTGTGTCCTGTGATAAATCTGCATCGTTTTCATCAGAAGCTGACCAAGGGACAGATTCTTCTGAGTTGTCTTTCATCGCTGTTTCCTCTTCCTGCAATTGTGACCAAATATTTGTATATTAAGTTTCATGTCAAATGTGTACATTAAGTTTCATGTCAAAATTCTGAACATTGCCCCACTCCAGCAACTCAGCATCAAAGCATACCTGTCTACATATGTGAATTCTGACCAATGTTTTCTGATGCATTTTATTAGTTAATATAATGAAATAAAAAGTTATGCTAATGACCACAAGCCGAAACCACTGTTCAAATGAAACTGTGTTATTTTGAACTGATAACTGAATAATGACCTTCCTTGCTGTTTGTAACTTTGTGATATAATTTTTTGAAAATCATAATTATTAACTTGGCAATGTGTGCCACAAATCATATAACCTTCAAAGGGATTTATTTCTTGTCCTACTCATTTTAATAACACAGGATCTGTACGGGCTTCCTACATACAGACAATATTACCTACCTGTTGCAGTTCTGTTTTAAGTCGCTCTGGTTTTGTAGCCCTTCGGTCAGCCATATTAGCTTTCTCTGCATCCTCCTTATTTGTCTGAGGTGTTCCTTGACTTAGTGACACCCTTCGTTTAGGAGATGCCATTGCCATTTTTGGCGTAGGTTTGGGCGTACGTCGACTTCGCCTCATAGCAACAACTTCTGAACTTTCTGACTTAGTATCTACTTTTTTGACTTCCACCTTTTCGTTTGTGTCAGGGCTGGTACAGTCAATGCTTGACTGCACCTCTGTTTCAAGCCCACTATATTGAGGACTTGATTGTTCTTTTGTATGTGGGCCACCACTCTGAGCATCAGTACCTGATTGTTCTGGCGAGATCAGAGTTTCAATTATCTGGAATGTTTCGCCATCTGTGAGGCTGCTGATCACACTGTCACCCGATGGCTGCATAGTAACCGTATAGACGTGTTGTGTTTTCTCGGAAGTGGCAAACTCCTGAAAACTATCTACACCACAATCATCTTGATGACCATCAGGCACAGACACGATAGTCTTTTCAGCAGGCTTCTGTTTAGGTGGACGACCTCGTCTGGCCTTGGGTGAGTCAATTTTACAGGGTTCCTTTTTCGGGAGGTGAGGCTTCGCCTTCACCTGTGTCAGCACAGATACAGCGCCACTGGTTGACGTAGACTTGTCCACTGTTTCCACCGTGTCGCGCTTCATGCCCAGCAGCTGCGGGAGGACTTGGGTAGAGACAGATACTAGCTTCTTCGACTTCAGCCTTGACGCCCCCATTTCGCAAGACCCGTGAGTTTCCGTGTTTACTGCAGCATCGCTTCTCGTTTTTGTAGGGAAAGACTTTGCGCGCAACACTTCCCACAGTTCCGAAGCGCCGACTTTACCAATACTAAAATCCTCGCAGAATTGTACGATTGTATCGATCTGCATGATGCGCGCTATTTCAGAAATCTGAAATACGTTAGTGTCTTTCACGAGCATTTTGCCTGTATAAATATAATCTATAACGGCGCCAACAGCTTCTTCGTACAATACATTCGGTTCATTGCCGTCGATCTGTATCTCAATAACTTGGGGAGCTCTCTGGGAAAACTGGCGGGGTAAATCTTGGCTGAGAAACGAACCGAAGTATGGACTAGCTGCAGCTAATATATTGGAGTGGGCAAATATCTCCCTGTCGCATACCTTCATAACAACATCACAAAATATCGCTGACTGTTTCTGGTTGTACAGGATCTGGGAAATTGTGTCATTATGCGCTTTGTCGCAAAACGACGACTCCCTTACACGAATCGACGCCATTTTCAATCGCAAAAATGTGCGTCTGCTTTCCTTATTGGTCAAAATAAGTTAATAATAAATCATTTATTAATAAATAATCTATACTATCTCACCACTTACACAATTTTCGGTTACTATATATTTTGTAGTTTACAATAGCATATTGTTTATTTTTTTTAAATCATGGCATGGGAATTTTACGAGAAATAATCCGACGACTTTTTAAAACTAGGTCATGTAAACTCGGTCAACGTTACGGTCGAGTTTGTCAACGAAAAGCTTTCATAATGTCGTACGATTATGATTCATATATGTGATGCGATCTAGGAAAACCCGTCGGATGGTGCGCGATTTTATAATGAGGAAAATGGAAAATAGTTCCAAATTGATTTTTTTCACCAAATTTACTTTTTAGTTGCATTGCGATATTTAATGTTTTAGCTATCTTAACACAACACGATTTTAAGAATAAGTAAATATTAATGCCGATAAAACATGTTTTATTCACCTCCTACTAACAACAATTTTACCTGGTAAACGCGCATTGAGCACGTACACAAAATACACCATAACGTTTGACTGGTTTGGCCTACAGCGGCGATTCACATATGACCTGAAAGCTTACAGTCTGACGAAACTACTTGTATCAATGCGCATCCTTGGTAACATCCGGGTATTTACAGCGCAGCGAAAAATGACGAAGCCGTCGATATTTCAGAGCACCGTTTTATTTCTCGAAATGTGTGAACGTTCGTTTTTATAAAGATCTGCGCTACGTCGATTCCTATCAGGGTATCTATGTGAGTCGTCGCTACATAGTTGATATTGCGTTTAAAGTTAGTATTGGTGACATCTTTGGAATTTACTGCCGGCTGCCGTGTTTACTTGTCAAAGTCAAAGATGGCGGCGCCCAGGCAAGTGCCCGATTCAGAAGTGACCGCTTGCCTAAACGAAGTGAAACGTATTAATATCTACCGTGATGCTGATGCTGAAGCTCTCACTGAAGTAATAGTGGACTACTTCACTTCTGGACATGCCAGTGACTCTGACGAAGACATTATTCATGAAGGGGAGTCCGACGAAAGCCACGCCGACCCGATGGCGATGCCGGTACCAGTTGCCAGTGGCAGTGACAGGGCGAGTGGTCTAAGTGGCGCTGTCACAAACATCGATGAAGGTACTAAATGTGATGTTATCCTTTGTACATACGAAGAAGATGTTTACTTAATGTGTAAGAAAAAGCTGGACTTTCAATCTTGACCCGTTGAAGCTTGAACACATCATTACTAAATGTAAACAAAACACTCCTGAAATCCGAAATGTTAAAGCTAACAATTCCCATTCACAACAATTGCTTTTGAATGACACAAGATGTTACTGCTATTTATTAAGTTATTTACTTTGTCTTTATTAACTAATTGTAAAACTTAATTTTGATGTTGTGTGATATTAAAAGACCATCTTATCAAATGAAATCAGCCAATATGTAAATGTATTAATTATCCAGGGTTGCTAGCTGATATTAAGTGATTATAGTTTATACGCAATGTCGTAGGTTGTCGTGTATTGCAAAAAAGGGTTACTATTCTTAATAATGTGATTATACTCGTGTAATGCTAGTAGGTAGCTGATCCTGATAGCTGATATCTTTTACTTCAGAGGAAGATGCTTCTGTGTTTGACGATGTCACCGAGATACTTCCGCCACTGCCTACTGTCATGTCTGATGAACAGCCTGTACGATTCCAGTGTAACTGTCATCACTACTCAGGCAATCCATGCTCATCGATGTTTTCATCTGACGAGTTTGAAATGATCCGGTGTTGCTACCTTGAGATGACACGCGAGGAATTGGATATCGCAATACTCGCCCAACTGTCTTGTGGCATGCATCTATCCGAGAGATCATCACATGCTCGGAAGAAGGAGGGCAATCCACGTGTGACGCAACGCACTGATTTCTACCATCATGGACACGGATCTGTAGAGAAACATTTAAGTTCATGCACGGCATTGGGCAAGACAAACTAAATGCGCTTGTCAAGCACTACAAACAGAATGGCATCACACCCCGGTTGCATGGCAATGTTAAGCGGCTGCCACAAAATGCACTTAGTATGGAGGATAATGCATATGTGGCACATTTCCTTCTGAACTATGCCGAGACACATGGCATGCATTTGCCCGGCCGTGTCCCTGGGTATTGGCGTGCTGATTTGAAGCTGCTGCCAACTAACTGCTCAAAACGGAAAGTGTATGACGATTACTGCACCGCCATCGCAGCGACTGACCATCGTGTTGTTTCCCTTGTGACATTTCGTCGACTGTGGAGAGACACTGTGCCGTTTATCGTGACCATGCGCCCTGCCACGGATTTGTGCTGGTTTTGCCAGAAATCACAGCGTAACATCAGTGAGGCTGCAAACAGGACGGATGAAGAGAAGGCGAAACTACACCAGATTGCCACTGAACACTTGTCTCATGTCAGCAAAGAGCGAGCTTTGTATCAGAAGATATGCAAACAGACAAAGGATGCTCTGCCTGCTGGTATGAACATTGGCCCACATGTACCATGCAGCTATGATGGTGTAGTGCACTACAGCATGGATTTTTGCGCAACAAGTGCACTACCCATCCAACCCCCTACAGCCTGGGCGGTATATTTCAAGACGCCCAGGAAATGTGCGGTATTTGGAGTGTCTCTGCGAAGCCTTGCCAAAGCAAGTGACATTCCTCCTCGATGAGTCAGTTCAGAGTGGGAAAGGTGGCAACTGTGTCATTAGTCTCCTCCACTCTTTCCTCGAGAACTATGGCCTGGGGAAAAGCACATGCACCTACATGCTGACAACTGTGCTGGACAAAATAAAAATTCTTATGTAATGTGGTATTTGCTGTGGCGAGTCCTCACTGGGCGACATGCAACCATAACCATGAGTTTCTTGCTTACCGGGCACACCAAGTTCTCATGTGACTGGTGTTTTGGCTTGGTTAGCGACGTTCAGGAGAACTAAGGTCGATTGCCTGCAAGACATCGCCAATGTAGTTGAGCAGTCTAGCACTGCAGGCATAAATGTAGCATGTCTCGTCGGACTCGAAGACGGCACTGTTTTAGTGCCAGTGCATGACTGGTCGACCTTCCTGGGCCAATACTTCAAGAAAGTGAAAAGGATCAACAGCTATCATCACTTCCACTTCACGAAAGACACAACAGCAGTGTAAATGCAGCAATATTCAGACACTGAACCAACCTATCAGGAGCTGCTGAAAGTTGACGCCAATGCCTTACGTGATGGGTCCCCAGTCGAAATCAAGCCAAAAGGGCTTGACCTCAAGCGCCAGTGGTATTTGTACAATGCTATTCGTGAGTTTGTTGCAAGTGAAAAGCAGGACTTGGTGTGTCCACTTCCTGAAACACCAATGCCAACTGTGTCATCAGATGTGCAGAGCGAGTCAGATGATGAGAGTGCCATTCCACCACCACCACCACGGAAAAGTGCTCGGCGTGGACGTAGTCGTGCACCAAGGCAGTGAATGGACACAATTGCGGTGGACTGACTTTTGGACCCTACCACAACATGTAGACAAATGACAGAAGTTGTGTTAGTAGTTAGTAATTATGTGAGTCTCTAATGCAACAAATCATATGGCGATTGGCACATTGCAAGAATACAAAAATGCCAAATACAGAACTTTAAGCTTATGTACATGTGACTTTTTTGCTACCTTCATGTTTATCATTTCATATTTACATGTCTGCATGTACTGTTAGTTGACTGGGACAATAGTTATTGTATGAAATCCATATGTTATACATCTACAGACAAACATCACATGTGAATAAAACTTAATAATGTTTCATACAATTCTTTAAACACTTTTTACAGCAAGTTTATTTCCGGATGGGCATGCTCTTTATTCCAACATAACTTGAGTTATGGTCAAGATAGAGAAGAAATTTAAGCAGTTCTGGAAAGCTAAGATACCAATCTTTTACATCAGTACAAAAAAAGGAAAATTGATTTTTTCACCATGTGAAGGGTTTTCCTAGATCGCATCACATATAAATATACTCTAAGTTTGAAACCCGTGACAGAGACCCACCAAGTCCTTTCTTATTTATGTAGCGAAGTTTTGTTGATATTTCCCGCACTTGGTACATACGAAAATGCTGTACATTCTAGATTTTACAATTTACTAGTAATCGACGTCTGGAATTCTGCAATATCATATATGCCAATATGTTGATGTGTATAAATCAACTAACTTTAATGCTACTTTATCGTTGTGACAAGAACATTGTTGGGGTAGTTGTTTTCGAATGATTATGGACGCGAGAGAATTTTATTTACAACAGTGAGAAATACCATTAGAAAAAGGCTATCAATATAACCGATATAATAATTTGTAAAGATGCTCCACCCATAATAAATTGCTGTTATTAAATGAGTGCCTTCTTTACACATTTTTAGTGATGTCATAGTGCTTGTATATAAAGTTATGTCACCCCTTATGAAAATATACCATGATATTCCACTGCGTTTTAGTTGTTTCCAGCCCTCGGCAACGTTCTATTAACTGACAAGTATGTGTGTTGTGGGTACTACAATGGTGTTTCGAGGTCTTATTCAATTAGCCAGCCTTTTTCAGAACATTATCGGCAAGCCGACCTTTATATGCTGGCATTGTGCATGTTAATTTCATACCATACATTTAAATATGAGAGCACTTTCAACGATGCAAATTACTGCTAAATAGTTACTACTCACTAATCTTCATAAAAGGCATATGGCACATACTAGTATATTGACATGTATTTATATACCATAAAGGAAAACTTGTGCCAGTCCTATTTATCCATTTAACTGTTTTCTACAATATGGAATATTTTCATATAATTACAAGGTGTAAGTGACACGTTACCCATGCAGTATGTTAAGTTACTGTCAACAACCATGTCTATTTCATAATAGTATACATCAAGATATGGATGGGAGCATATATACTTCATTCAGTCAATATTACTAAATAATTACTACTCACTAGTCATCATGAAAAACGTATGGAATGTATTAATGTACAAGTGCACTTACATGCATTTATCCATGGCAGTATTGTTTATTTATCTGGGCAGCTCAGACCTGTGTTTCTCTTGTTTTTTTGTGTTGCTCTGCAATGTTACTCTGATGAGATTCAATGGCTGCAAGTAATGGCAGTTGGTTGTAGTCAGCTGAAGGTCTAGTCTTGCAACAAGACATGGAGGTGCAGGGATAGCAGTAGGAGCAGGATGCAGTGGTTCGTGGAGGACCTCAACAATGACAAGCTGGGAGGTGGGCAGGACGTCAAGGGTGAGAGTTGCACTCTCTGTTTCTGTAGTTGCTGTCTGCAAGGTGGGATCATCGGGCTTTGATGTTGTAATAGATTTAGCATCACCTAAAATATTGTGTTTTTTGCAAAAGTGCAAATTTTGCACATGGTTTATAAAAAAATGTCTTACATAGGTCACATTTTATGGTATAGTTATTTTACATTCAATATAAACAATACTCTATCTATTCTGGCGTATCAAGTACATACTATAATGTTAAGAGGTTACTATAACAAGCATATAAAAAATGTTGAAAACTTTTTATCATTCATGGAAATAGTTTGCATAACTAACTGTAGAATTCTTCTTTAAATTTACTTCAAAATTATCCTGTCATTGTGACAGACAGCAATGCCAAGAGGCAAGTGATTAAGACGTGCTGATTTCCCTCTTTTTATAGGGATGCAAAACTTTCAATTGAGACAATAGTGTCTTCCTGTTATATCTGCTTTTTATTCCCATTATAGCTACTCGTTAATTTTGACAGTGACACTAGTCCCGTCACAGCTACTTTTTAAATTCTACAGTTCATGAGGGAGAGCATTAACTATTTCAGGTTGCATTGAGGCATTTAGACAACCAACATGGCTGGTGATTTTGTGAAATGAAATGGCGAACATGACCACCCTCCTGACATAGCCCAGTGCGAAATTACGAAGACCATCATTACTATATATAATATATGTATGTATGTATGTATATATGTGTATGTATGTATATGTTTGTATATATGTATATGTATGTATGTGTATTTCTACATGTTTATTTGACATAATGTTTACATTTATTTTATGCTGAACGTGTGTGTTTTATATATACATACATTTCTCTACATGTATTTTATGTATATCTATGGACTTTTGTTTGAATTAAAACATTATTGTTATTACTATGAAAAAACTCTTTGGTGAAGTGCCCCTCATCATAATCCAGCAGAAATAAAATGCACACATTCCTCGATTCCTCTCAGTGAAACATGGTCTTTATTTATTATCAAAGGCATCCACATTTTTCGATTCTGCCTACACGAGACGAAATTGTATTTTACAGTAATCTGTACAAATGATGTTTTTGTCTTAAGAAAACTGTAGTGCTCATGTGTTTTGTGTTACATGTATTCCATTTCAGAAAATCTATTTTCCATTGGTCTCCAACAGTACAATATAGGAAGTAGCTATAATGAGACAAGTTTTGATGCCTAATTAATTGTCATAGCCATAACAGGCTTAAACCGAGACAATCACCCACAACTCTAGGCAATTAGCAGTTCCAATTGGTGAATGATTGGGTACCCTTCCATTACCTGTCTTTCAAATTGGAGTGCACTGATGAGATGGCTGTCAATTAAGCTGAGAGGGGTGGGTTAGAGTCTTGTACACAGATATGGATAATTTATAATTAAATGTTACTGTTTGCCAAAAAGTTGCAAATATGAATTCATGAGGAATATTAACTTGAATAATAAGGAATTATGAAAGCTGATATTAACATAACATTCGCATTTGAACAATATATGATAAAAGTAAAAAAACAATGTATTGCACAGTATGCCTGAAATACTCACCAAACTGTAAAAAAAACAGTGCCAAGTTTCCAGGTATTTCAGGCATTTCACAAAATGACTGAATAAAACAGTCATTACGCGTAATGCCTAAAAAATTCAGGAAATACGCAAAATGACTGATTACACGGTTTGACTGTGACACATACATGTTCATGTGTAAATTATTGAAATTTGATAGCTATATTCCTGAGTTTTGGTCGATTATTAAAAGATAAACAAACAGGATTCTAGTCAGTCACGAGCTATTGACAAGGAGTGTCGTCGACTTGCTAAGTACTACAGACCCATTCTTCATCACCAATCATTGATTCAGTAACTGCATATATCCCTTTAATAATCTGCAGAGATAAAGATGCCATCAATCGCTGCTTCATGGGTCTGTCTGTGGTTTTGTTTCCTGCATCCTGCATTCCAAAAGTTGCCACCATGTTTTGATTGAAAGGTGTAATATTAATATGCTCTTACACAGGAATCAACTTAACAATGCTTTCTTGAAATGTCAACATTTATTTGCATGTTTCAATACAAAGGTTTACATATTTTCACGATCCAGACAAAAGCACCATTCGTAGCTTACCGGAACTTGTTAAAAAACAAATCATAATTTACCACACAGTGATTAGTCAGAACATAATATTGTTGACCAATATTTTTCAAATATGTTAGCACCTGCTACAAATGCATTTGCTAAATAAAAAATGTGGTGATTTTAATGTAGCATGAATAACTGTGATCCCCATTTGCAGCCTTGTATAATTATACTATCACTTCTGATTGAACTCTGTGCATAGCCAACTGTTATTATTTAGGGAGTATAATTTATTTTATAGGGGTTCTGTTATCCATCAAGTGTGCAAAAATATAGAACTTTAGATCCTATGTAAGAAGTACAATGTCCAATTACTTTACATTTTGTATTCACTCCACCTGAGCTTTGATTGTTACAAATGATGCACTCTGCAATGCTTTTGGACCCTGGGGCTGCACTAGTGGCGCCTGTCAACTTACTGTTGAGTGGCCAAGACATTACAATAGCTACTGTGAACAAGATTTCTTTGGATCGAAAGATCAGGCCGGCTTTTTCAAATGTACATGCAGTTAATTCAATTAATTGGTTTTGATTTGGAATCTACTTCATTTATTTACTCACAACATTTTCCAAATAATGTTTCATGGCAACTCAATCATGTATATATCTGCAATTATTGTGCATTCGTTTATATGGCATAGCAGCAGTAATTCACCAGTTGAAATGAGAGTAAAAAACTGAAGAATAATTATTACAAAAGTTAGTGTTAATGTTTTTGAAGATTAAAATAAATTAAAAGGAATCTGTTCTACTCTTGATACCGAGTTCTACTGGCTAAACACACAAGCATAGAGATGAAAGAAAGTCAAAATCGATTGCAATGATACAAGTATTTACATCTGTACATGTTCAAAAGAAACAACTGTATTCAACAACACGTGAAAGCATCAAATATAAATACAACATAAATATGTGTACATTTTACTATATACACTCGTGGATAACTTAACATTAAATATATGTGTCTGCAACTGCGTAAGTTTTCACAATTATATAATTTCTTCATCACAGACCATGCAGAAATCTAAAAAACATTACATCTTAGTATCTTGGCTTCATGTCATGAAAGTCCTCTCAATATTAAATACCTTTCTACACTTGTGCATTTCACAGTACTGCTCCTCAGGGCAAACCTGGAAAACAAATCCTAACCAATGCCATGTTTTATGCAAAACTTAAATATTTTATAATGTTCTCTCTACAAGTACTATACAAAAGAAACCCGTCTGAAAGGTTGCATTGGTTCATTCAACCATACAATTATAGGAAGAGGTTTACCGAGTAAACAGAATAATGCACACTAAAATATTATATTACACCTGTTGTATATTTAGTGCCACAAAATGCCCAACGGTTAGACAAAGCACTTGATAATTATTACTTGTAATGTCTTTTGCCTCCAGTTAATATTGGGACAAGCAGCACTGAATATTCCTGTGCAGATTCTAATGATAGAATAGTTCAGAAAGTAGTAATTTACACTTACTTTTGGAGCAAAAATTACTACTTTCTAATGGAATCTTGGAGCCATGAACAATATATTTCATACTGAAAAATGTGTTGTGTTTAGAACTAAGTGGGGCAGGTATAAAACAAAAATTACTTCTCTCTCTATTTAAAAGAGAGTAGTTCAACGGGAAATAGATTATTATGTCTGTATGGCTACAGTCACGTCACGCCGAAGAGTAAATAAAATTAAAAGTATTAAAACATCAACATTACAAATATACAAACTACTATTACAGAATAGTGTTGACCTGATAATACAATAAATACCAGGTAATTAGATTATAAAACTTACATTGGCACTGCATCTCCCAAACTAATCATTGTAAAGTCAAAATTCAATCTATTAAGATAATTATTACCTATTTCATGTTACAAACCAGATATATTACTAAAGGACAGTTGTAGATTTATTTCAGATATGTAAACAAACCCAATATTTTGTGGCCTTCTTATTTTCAACTTTGATTTTGGTATGACTTTTCTGTAGTCTAAAAACTTTTAAAACGTCGTACAATTGAAAGTTTTCACATTTAGATTTGGGGTCACCTTTCCTGTGGTTGTAGCTTTAAATCATCTCAGGAGGTTGGATGTGGAGAAGTGTACGGTCAGGAAGGCCGGCTGAGGCAATCGTCTCACCAAGGTCTATAAAAGTCTTCTTCTGAACATTACACACGAGCTGAAACCCATCAAAGTCTAAATCTGCCCTGCTCTCTGCAAAGTGTAGCAGGCTTGCTAGCGTGTTGGAACGTCGGAATCGCCGCTTCAAACGCTTGCCATTGTGTGGTAGCTTCACGGCAAGGATGACACTGTCATCGTCATCTACACTTGGTTCTGGTGGCACATCAACCTGTCGTGTCAGTTGCCTGAACTCGGTGTCCAGGTGAAACTCGCCTGAGTCTTCTGTGCCAGTTTCACTGCTGCTTTCTCTTGTCAATTTCAGGCTGTCGACCCTGTGCAGTACACTGCCAGTGCTAGGCGGTGTCATGATTGGCGAACGAGCTGTTTGCTGAGGAGTTGGTGAATATGAAGTTGCTTCCAAGTCTACTTTGGTGCCAATTGATGGAAGAACTGCATACCGTGACATGGGCCTTGGTGGAGGAGTAAACTCACTGAGGACGCTGGCACTTCGGGCAATGGCAACTGCAGAAAATCATGAAACACCATAGATAAATACGGAGGAGATACTACTGGTTATTCATGCATTCCATCAACACACTATAGATAGATCAATGTGAGTCAAAATAAAAAAGTATAAATAATAATTTATATATTAATGTGTTAGTTAATTTAATTATAAACTGTATAAAATCTCTTTAGATATAAGTTCTAGCTCTGAATGTGTTTTCAGTGACATTACCTGCATCATGAGAGCTGGGCCGACGTCTCTGGTGTCCCATCCCAGACTTCGGGCGTGCATATTGCACTGGTGCCGGTGGCGGAGATGGAGTTAAACTTGGACTAGACAATGCCGACGGAGGACGTCTGTACACCAAGTTGCTGATACTATCTCTACGATGACCTGTCCGTGGTCTGCGATGATCCCTATTGGGTGTCACAGGGGTCATGACTTCAGGTGACCCGAGGTCAAATGATTGTCTTTTACCTCGACTTGTTGTTGGCCGCTGCATGTCTTCGAGAATATCATCACAGTGTTCATCGAAGGACGACCGACAGATGCCCTCGATTTCCAGTGGCTCAGCACTCTGACTGTTGCTATGTGACATGTGAAAGTTGTCACGTGACTGTGATGGCTTGGGCCGCTGTCTGCCCAGTCGACTTTTAGGTCGTATTTGTCCCTCTTTGCGCCTGGGTTGCACTGGTGTTGTGACAATGTCGTCTTCGTCCATTGCTTGCCTCTGGGTTTCAGGATCCTCCCCTGCCTCGGGTGTGAGTTTTCTTCTGCTGGCTGTACTTGGTCGCCCTTTTCTGTAGGATTCTGTTTCAATGGGCTCACGGTAATCTGAAACACAACACGGTAATCTAAAACACAAAGAAAAACCCTCCAGAGCAGAAGGAAAGTCACAACACTCTCGGTCTTCCACAAAACACTACACCATCAAATCGCTGTCAGTTTGCCAAACTATCTCAACGCGTCTACTCGTCACACCAGATCAAACAGTCACAATCACTTCATTCCCCATCAGTAAAAACAGATGTAAGCTATTCAAATATAGTTTCTTTCCATGACAGTTAATGACTGGCAAATTATAACTTTTAAATGCAGAATAAAAAATAACTTATTAGTGTAGGTATTGGAAACCATGTGGTCAGCATCCAAACGGATATACATAATTTTAACGATTGATAATAACATGGGTTCTTTTTTATCTTGATTTTAAATCGTCTGATGCTGTCCATGTGGTGACCACGGGATTATATACCAAATGGTTCTTCCCATTAATGATGTAGATGTGTAGATGTCGAAAAGTGCGTATTTTGGAGACCGCATCACAGTCAGTACACATTGACTAGCAAAACTGTGTAGTTTTTTTTTCTCAGAAACAGCACTTCTGCAATTGATTGTAATAAACTAATCACAAAAGCTGTCTGGACTTTTCTGCGGAAGGTAGTTATGGTTTTAGACGACTTTAAAGTGACAGGGAGTTCATTCCATATATCGGGCACCGCTACGTAGAAACTATATCCAGGTTAAGTTTAGCATTAAGAACAAAAAGTTTTGTGAGATAGATGATCTGAGCTGCCTGGAGATACTTACGTGTGTATGTGACCGGAGAACTGAAAGTGTCATTGCTGCGATGGTGGCCTGCAGACTTTTGTTCATCTATTTGTGCACCACCACGATACATGCTCATCTTGGTTCAGGCACTTGTATTGAAGCTCTGAAATACCATAAAAATAAGTAACCACTTGCATGCATTTATGGCTGTTTTATTGTACTACTTGTAGGGATAATGGTGCCAAACTTGGCAACTATTCAAAGAAATAAATCAAAACAAAGACAAGTGCCGCTGAAGTGGCAAGTCTAAAAAAGTTCTCACCAATTTAGTTATGCCTTACTCCGGGTACAATATTAAGAGCTACGTCAGATCGACGTCTAATGCATACTTACAATTCAATAGCATATGAAAACAAAATAAATAATACGCAATATGTAAATATATTATACCACTAAGTTACCACCATTAATAATAGGTATTAGGGATTATCGATTTCCATTATTAAAGTAATCTGACGAGCGGTGTATAGCAACGCAGATTGTTTATACTAGCAACGCCGTTGTAACAGCTATTACACCAGTATACATCGTATTGAAATAGCTTAACTCCGTTGAAAAAACTTACGCGAACTGCATGTAGCATGCTTTACCATCTGGCTACAGTTTTTAATTAAGATTTTACGATGTTTGTTTTCTTTTCTAAATCAAGTTGGTGGAAGTTCGCCGGCCATCTTATATTAATGGCAGGTCCGGGCTTAGCGGTTGGCAACTTGTCCATTGGATAACTAATGTAATATCTGCTGTATTCCCTATTATCGTTAATTGGCTGCAATCGTTTCGTCGTCTTTCAAAGTTTGTATGAAAAGATGCTGTCATCGCTTGTAGAGGCCAGCTATTTTTTATATGATCAATAGAGAGTTGTTTTCTAAAATAATTTTAGACGCGTTGAGTGTTTAAATATGAACCGTTAAATGTGAAGGCGAAGCCCTGCTAACATGGCCCATGGCCATGGCATGGGTGTTGATTCAATGACAATAATTGTTGACAAAGTCAAGACGCACTCACACAGTCACACTTACAGGCACAGCAAGATGGTTCCTGGCACTACTCTCTACTCAGGACAGTGTGTCTGTCACTGTGTCAATAATATAACCATATAAAATACTCTAGCCACATTTATATGTGGCTAACATAGAGTTAAGAGCTCAAATGAAAGAACTAGTCTTAGATGAATCGTCTTATACCACACATACAAAAAGCAGCGGACCTAAATAAATGCCAAATGGTTGTTTTGTCAACTCAACAGATGGCGATGCCTCTTTGATTCTGTCTATGTATGTCAAATTACAACTAAAGAATGTGAATCTGACACTGTGACAGATCTGTCATGCAAATCTGATGTCAATGTCGTAACCGAGTAGTTTTATGTCTTCATGTTATGGCAGTTACAAACAGGAGAAACCAACTTACAGTCCAATATTCAATTCTCACAATAAAGGGCCTTTTTATTTCATGAAATATGCGTCTCTCAGCCATTTGAAGTTTTCTATACGTACATTAACCACTTCATGTCCTCCTTTGATTGGGATGGTCGTACTGTGACATAGGGGAACCATTTCCATAGAGACAGCCTGATCTGTCTTCTGCTGTGTATAACGGCTGGTAAGCTTAGATTGGTCCATTCCTGTATGTTGTCCACTCAGTTTCTTCTGGTGGCCTCGTTTTCTCCTCCATGTATGTTGCTTGCAGGATGATTGTTGAGATGGCATTGTGCCAACTGTTGTGGCCAGGAGAGTTTGCATCATTTCACCATTGACAACAAGGACTCTTGCATTCCAGCAAGGGAGTCCTCTTGCTGTCTCAAAATGTCACTTTCATTAATTTGGTAAAATGGTATTCAGTGTAAAAAATTACAAGGAGTTTACTGAAGACTTTCAAATGCTTGTACTCATCTTTCGGTTTTTGCTGTCAAAATCCAGCTCCTGCATTCAGTAATAAGAAACATGGAATTAATAGTTTATTCCTATTTAGTTGGATGAAAACTGTTTATACAAAGGTATTTCTTTGACATGTGGTAGAAACTGACCAACACTGCATATACAGTATAAAATAATAATAATAATTAACTTCTATGGCGCCTATATCCTCAGGAACCTGAGCTCAGAGGCGCAACAAAACAGAATCATTAAGCATAATCGTGAACAGGGACGCGCAAAAGTCACTATCAGAATGAGGGACAACCGAACATTTATGGTGGAAATGGAATTTGGAATAGATATGACATGTAGGAACTGATGCATGTCTAGCTAACTTCATATTTGTTGGTAGGACCCTATGTTAATCAGCATTTAATTTGTCTAACCAAATAAATAAATTACAATGATCCCAATGAATTCTAGATATATAGAATACAAAATATAATTCAAGGACAGTTGTAAAATTTTATAGCAACTATCATTTTTATAGGATGCATCGACATCACTGACGGATTTGACAGCAAATGACAGGCATGGGAGTTGTGGCATGTGGCGGTTCACTGACGTGTTAATGGTGATGGTCTTAGGACATATGGACTAGGAAGACAATTGAAGAGACCACAATGCTTACCTACATTACAAACAGACACTGTCTGTGTGGAATCTTTCGCTATGTTCATCAAAACCTCAGACAAAAAACAACACGAGCAGAAAGGTATTACTCCAGCAGACTCACATTGTACAATGCAGCCAGCTGGACACAGAAGATAGAGCAATGTTCCAGATCATCACCAATGAACAAGGGGAGTCTCTTGGTGACTCCCAGTCAGCATCTGTCATCATCTGCGATGCTATCTGCTGCAGAGGAGGACATCACATTTGAAACAATGTTGTCAGATGTGAACAAGTGTCGGTGTCAGTCGCAATTACTGAGTGTGAAGCCAGTGAGGAAGTTCACTCAGCTGGACAAGAGCAGAGACACTGAGAAGGCAGCCGTTCTTGTACTGTTGTATTCAGTGGATGGCAAGCCTTCCGTTCTCTTCACAGAGAGGTCGAACCAGTTGTACATGCATCGTGGAGAAATTAGGTTGGTAAATAAGTCATGGGAGACTCCCTATATGTATGTAATGTATAAAATATAATGGATGCGTGCGTGCATGTATTTTCTGTGTTCACTGAAATTGTTCTATCCTGATTCCTAATGTCTATGCACACTTTCTCTTTTAGCATCTAAGTTGAGGACTTGGTATCATCATATCATCAAGGAATGTTTAGTTAAATTAATTAACAACTACTTGCATTATCAAATGCCAAAATTGTATGCACCTGACATTATGCTACCCGGTGATTCAAACCAGCCCACAAACAGTCTGGCAAGACTAATGTTGATGTCTCTGCTTTGTTTAGAAAATGCATTTCTTTTGGCAGTTTCCCAGGGGGCAAAGCTGACCAGACTGACCAAAATCTGTCCCACACAGCCCTGAGGGAAGCTGAGGAGGAGATTGGATTGTGCACAGAAAAGGTGGACATTTGGGGAGAGATGCTGCCAGTTCCTGGAAGGGTCAGTAAATTTTCTCAGCCCACATTTGTCAAATGGCAGCAAATACCAGATCATCTGTTGAAAACATGCCCAAAGAGCAACTCTCACAAATATTTTAGTTTGCGCAGCCAGCTGCACCGAAGTCTTGCGAGGTCCAGTTGACATATCCCAGTTTGCACGGCGAGCTCCTTTTGAGCACGTGTGGTAAACCACCTGACGTACATAATCGTACAGGGCCATTTGTGTGTCTTACATATTTCTGTTTCCAGTCTTACAGGTCTCAGGGTTGCCACAGATACGCTGTTTGTCATTCTTGAGAAGATTTGTAACGCTGTTAGAATACATTCATAAAGGTTTATTCTGATGACAACTGCTTTCGCTTGAATGCATCTCCGCAACTGATTTAATTATGTTACTAATAATCGTGTAGTTTATCAAAATATCCAACACATTTCTAATTAAAAAATTTCAGAAGTTCAACATAGCTATTACACCAATCATGGCCTGCTACTCAGGGGAACTTGATCTTGCCTCTCTCAAACTCAACAGACTTGAAGTAAGTTTACAATGTTCATTATGTCATCCAAATGTGTCGTGTACAATTTCAGGATGATATCCAAACATTGCACCACATATGTGGGTAGACTGCAGAAGAATAGTGAATGCATATGCCTCATGCTTATCCAAATCGTTTAGGATATATTTTAAAGGTATTTATTTTTATTATAAAATCATGTTATACAGTATAAAAACTATATAATATATTATAACATGAACCAATTTTTTTATAATTTGACTGTTATCTGTTTTGTTTGAATATTTAGGTGCAAGTAGTGTGTTTACATTGCATGGGGCGGGAGTGTAAATTTTATGGGCTGTAAAGTTAATGTCTGCACCTGATAAACTTTGTCCACAAGTATTTGAAATTGTTAACAGCTGTTTGCATATATAGTAAATGGTAAGGTCAAATATATGGTTTGTTTCAATGTGTTGTGATAAATTCTCAATAAAATATGTTTACCAATCCTCAGGTTGAGAGCGTCTTCGCTTCAAGCATTGAAGCCCTGTGCCTCTCAGAAAACAACCACTATACGCGCTTCCGAGCCCGAGAAATGATGACCAAAGGAACACTGAAGAAATACCAACAGTTCAGCAAGAAGGACACGTTTGTGCTGCCCGTGTACACAGTGAATGGCCGGCGTATCTGGGGACTGACTGCAATCATCCTGCATCAAGTACTTCGCCTCATTGCAGGCGGTCTGTACACGTCTAAGATAGGACTGTTGAATTGGCACCCAGCAGAACATTCAGACATGTGAATAACCTGAATACACAGATCTTCCGAACTCTATTGTCGTATCTGATTATAAGATTTTTTCCATTGATTTCCAGATTTTTTTTAAAGTTTATTTACATACGATTGTACAATATAATTTAATGAGTTATGGATGTAAATAAACTTAATAAACAAGAATCTGAAAATTACTTCACTTCATGGTTTTTATCCTTGAACAGAACCTCCCATAATGAGATCCCATGTGGATGGATATATCCAGCTATTTGCTTGTGTCAACCTGGAAGGTCTGAACACAGTACATGTGAGGTTCTGTGAAAACACCACTCAACATCCAGGAAACACCTCCAGGACTATTTAATTCCAATACCTATTAAGATTTCATTGGATAAAATAAATTAGTTGTGGAGTTTGCAAAACTCACCCTCCCAGTAGTTAAGATTTCAACACACTTTCTAAATGCTTGATAATGTTGTGCCTGTGGCACTGTGACACTGTCTAATGTATATTATGACTTTATCATGGTTTGTCCATAACGGATGTTTTCAAGTCTCCCCAATCTGTAATGTTCTCTCCTTGCCATAAAGAATGTCATCATGCTGTTACACTTTTATTGTCTTTCTACCTGTGTTCGGCAGCTTTCAGCGGAATTGTGTTAAGCTGTGTGACCGCCAGGTGGCACTGTGGTATATAGTAGACCATTCTCACTAGGTAGCGCGTTTGTTTTTTTATGAACAGGCTCTCACGTTTCGCGTTTTGTTGGAAACGAAGGCTTGGGGATCAATTAATGTGCATAACTGAATTTCACAAAGGCATCATCAAATATACATATTTGGTGAACATTAACAATGCTGTCTATTGTACTAGCCTATACTATAGTGGCCCTCGTGGGCTCCTTCACCATAACAGTAGTGCCGCATGGGTATAATATCTCAGGAATATTTCCAACTTGTCATGATGTGTAATGTATGTCATTGTTTTGTCTGTTTGGACAACTCTGGTGCCTATACGGAATAACCCATGTCACTAGCCACCCTGTAGGTAGTAATGTCTAAACCGTGTCACTAGCCACCCTGTAGGTAGTAATGTCTAAACCGTGTCACTAGCCACCCTGTAGGTAGTAATGTCTAAACTGTGTCACTAGCCACCCTGAAGGTAGTAATGTCTAAACAATGTCACTAGCCACCCTGTAGGTGGTAATGTCTAAACTGTGTCACTAGCCACCCTGTAGGTAGTAATGTCTAAACTGTGTCACTAGCCACCGTGTAGGTAGTAATGTCTAAACCATGTCACTAGCCACACTGTCGGTAGTAATGTCTAAACCGTGTCACTAGCCACCCTGTAGGTAGTAATGTCTAAACCGTGTCACTAGCCACCCTGTAGGTAGTAATGTCTAAACCATGTCACTAGCCACCCTGTAGGTAGTAATGTCTAAACTGTGTCACTAGCCACCCTGTAGGTAGTAATGTCTAAACTGTGTCACTAGCCACCCTGTAGGTAGTAATGTCTAAACCGTGTCACTAGCCACCTTGTAGGTGGTAATGTCTAAACAATGTCACTAGCCACCCTGTAGGTAGTAATGTCTAAACCATGTCACTAGCCACCTTGTAGGTAGTAATGTTTAATTCCAAGGATGAAAAAAGGATTTAATTTTCCTCCGCCCACTGTATTCTTCATTCAATGTGTAAATTTCAACTCACAGACACTGAAATTCATAGCGATGGCCAGTCTCTCTCTGGATAGACTTTGACATATATGTTATTGGGTAATAAAGGTTTTTGTCTAATGTGAAGTTTTATTATTATATAAATACTTAAATATATATATATATATAAAGGTGCCTCCTCAATTTGATTTTTTTAGTCTCAAAATTAATTTTGCAAAAAAAACAAACCTACCTAGTATCCACTGCAACATGCTAGCTCGTTTGTGCAACTTTTGTATGTAGTTTTTGTGAAATCATCAGACAAACGATTAAACTTAACACTTGTTCAAACATTAAGTGAAGTGAAAATCGAAATGCTGAAAAATCACGATTTTCACCCTTGGTGAAATTTCATAACTTTGTTGTCATGTGATCGGAGAGACGATTTAAGTCCCTCCCGTGATCGACATTCACTCGCAGTGTTTTCCATTTTGCATATCCACTGTTTTGATCCTTACCAGATCGAACAACTGAAATAAATTCTGTTAATGTTTTAAACAAAAATAGGCATTTTTTTATTAAACAGACTGCATAAATCATAAATGAACTGGACTCACGATGGGCTGAACCATTTGAGAAAGCAGCCTTAACAAAATTTCACAAGTGATGGCAAGTGGATATATGGCAGCCACAAGTCAGTAGCTTATCAAAATTTCAACCATTTTTATGTTGCCCACCCTATCAGATATCTGTACATTTTGTTAAACATTCATATGAAAAATGTTACCCTTCATCGCAGAAAATCTAGCCATTTAAACTTCTGCTTCATTTAATGCGTTTTAGGAAGGACAAGTATATCGCTGTTGAAGAGTCAAAACATTGGAATGGATTTTTCTAAAACATTAACTGGGTAAATTGTAGGGTCACAGAAAAGTTAGTTGGAACATTTAGTTGATTTAAGTTTGCCAATTATAAAAAATGTGGGAACTCCTGCTCAACCTTTATATATATAATATATAAAGGTTTGTATAACTATATACAATGGCTCTGTGTGTTCACCCATCGCGTTCTTTTACACCGATATCCATTTTCTTTGAAAGTATCTTTATTATACATGCAACCTTACAATAAATACAATTTTTTTACAATTTGTTTTAAAGTTAGTTTCTTTCAAAGGCCTGATTTTACATGCTATGTATTCCATAAAGGTTTACTTTGAGACGCAAGTGATTTTAGAACTCATAGCAAGCCTGGCCCTGTAGTTCCGAAGAGACTGGTGATTGTAGTCTATTAATAATGCAATAATTTTTCAGTCACGAGAAACAATGATAAAATGACTGCAAGGTGAGACACGATTAAAATGTTAATAGAATAAGTCTGGCCCATTATTTCATGTAAGGCTCTCCGAGCGAAGGGGTAAGACATTTCACATCTGACATTTTCCACCTTATATGTTCTCTTATAAATACTGGGACCTAAGGCTGGTTTAATCCTAGTTTAATACAAGTATGGGACTCTGGTGCTGGGAGAAGTATCAGCTTGCTTGATTTTGCAGAATTTGCATTGTTTCCGATGGCTCTTTGATTTCTTAGAACAACCAGGCACTTGTTGGTCACCCAATAAACATGTCAGCCCCTAGTATAATTAAGATTTAACCAGAATCTCCCACTTTTAGAAAAATTTCTGAGAAAACCACTAACGTTATATTCTTTATTGTAGTGGCAAATGGTTCCGTGCATTGCCACAAAGCCATGTTTCTTGTTTTGCTTTAAAACTAACAAAAATACAAAGCCAAAATATCATCAAACCTAGTCTGAAATGTTCCAATGCTAAAATGTCCACACAGCAAAGTATACAAATACGATTCAATAAATCCAACTGTCGAGCGTAGCTCTACTAAGCAAATACCTTTTTACACTTAGTGGTTACTGGATTGGCACTTTTAATGAATAATTAAATGTACCAACAGAAATGTACTGTGCAGTTCTAGACAAGGAAAATTGGTATACATGAGTGGAAAGGATAAGTCTTTCAGCATGGTCTTTGGAGATCGGAACTGATTCAACACAGTAACACAATACTGCAATGGTTTATTGTGAGCCAGCCAGTAAAGCATTTAACAAACAGTCATGGTCTTGCATAATAGGTAAACAATATGGTGTCTGAATTACAATCGATAGCATCGCATGCTCTGGTTTTGCACGGCATGAGCTGTTCAATAGAACTACCGGTAGTTATAACATCTCTATTTATCCCAGTATGATATTACGCCTGGTCTTCCAACGAGGACATGCTACACACCAAGTGCATGACACTACATTTGGCATCTAAAATCTATTAAATACTGATATTCAGGTAAATGTGCTAAACTATTTTCAAGAATTATTAACAAAATTAGTGAAAATGTACGTAATGTACTTTTAATAATACTGCCCATATTTAAAATTTATATACACAATATAAGGGTGAAACAGACATAACTTTGCCAATATACTGTCAGATGTAAAGATATCCTTCAAAAGGAGAAATTGTATAAGTCACCCTTTTGTGTCCACAACATATATATGATTATGTGCATTTGAGCAATCATAACCAACAAAACGAGTTTTTCTTTCTACACTAAAAGGAACATAAAAAAATGTTGTATCACAAACATGCATGATGCCTTTTCTAGACAATGCTACAATGGGGCTTGTTAACAGTCATATACAGAGACAGTAGTAATATATCAATACTTGAAGAACGGTCTGTTGTAAAAATTAACACTGTACAATTTAGTTGACTTAAATTGTTAAACATAATACCAGAAATCCAACATTCCTCTTTTTCTATTAGTACAATACACTGTGTAAAACATCACTAATCTCATACAGTATGATGTATTAGAGTCAACCTGTAATTATTTACAAGTGTATACGCAGTTATCGTGAAACAAAGCACCACAGCAAGGGATTCCAAAAGCAAATCCCGACATAAAACACACTGAAAAAAAAAAGAAAAAATATCACAGTCAGAAATATATAACTTAGACACATTTCGTGAGATCTTGTAAATGTGAAATCTTGCCCCAATATGCTGGCAAGTCATCGTAGGAAATTACGATGTAGCTACTATATATACAACGCATGCAGATTCCGCTCAACAAACAATGTCTGTCAGTGGTCACACGCAACCAATAAAACAACAAATTCTATCCGAAGACAGATTATTGATCTTTCTTTATATATAATCCAATGATGCTACGATTACATATATTTATTGTAAAATAAAAGCAATCGAAATGTTGAAAGGTAGTATGTTTTGTTCAGAGTACACTGAAAAACTGAAGTGAAGAAATCTTTGCTTTAACAAGAACAAACATGACAAAATACCAATTAGGTGTAATTTAAATTGACCTAAACCGAACTGAAAAAATCTTTGATTTACCATGAACGAACATGACAAAAAGTATTTTTCTTGATCTCAAAACTTTGTTCAACTAATCAAATCTAGAGAGGTTGCTCTTTCTTTGTCTCCTGATCGCGCAGGTGTTGAACTAGATCGTGTCTAGAGATCGTTTCACGGCCAGGCGGGGCCTCCGCCTGCCCTGGCGGAGGCTTCAGGAACTCAGGGGTCTGAATGAATTTGTTGTGCCGACTGACGTAGTTCTTGTGCACGAGGTTCACAGGGTTCACCTTTGTCGATGTCTCACGCAGGTTGGCGTAGCGCAGCTGCACTCGGGCCTCAGGTGGAGGATTCAGGTAGGACGTCGTGTAGGAAGTGCCGTAGTTGTTCAGCCATGTGCCATCACTCGTCTTCTGCCACTGTTCCTGCTTTTTCTCAAGAAGTCCAAATCTGGTTGGTTGCCCTGTGTATAATCGGAAGTGTTTATTATACCTAACAACGACACAAAAACATAACGTAACAACAGTTAATATTCAAACATGTTTTATGCAAATTACTACAAAATTATTCTTATCATTTATTTATTTATCAGCTGCCAACTGTTGTAAATGACTGAAAGGGTCAGGGAGACTGTCACTAAGAAAGAACTTAGCTACCCAATTAATTAATATTATGCAAATTAATTACATACCGATTTTAAAGTGATGGTGAGTTCCTTCCAGATTCTCGCCGCAGATACAGAGAAAGCGTGCTTTCCCAGGTTAAGCATATTTTTATAATCAAAAAGTTGTGAGAAAGGACAAAAGAGAAACAGCCATTTACCTTGTATAGGATGGTCGTTCTTCTCTGGTCGCCAGCCAAGTTTATGACCGTTCCACGAGCGGAGGACGGGGAAGCGTTGGCAAGAAGGTCGCTCCCGTTGATTGTAATGCTCATCGTACCAAGAGATCAGCTCATTCTTGTAGCCGTTGTGATGGTAGAGGAAGAAACGTTTGTCGAGTCCCTCGTCGCGCACTCTCTGTTCCCGACGGAGGACGCAGTCAGGGAAGCAACCCCCATACTGCTTGAAGTCAACCTGGTAAGTGGACGGGCGTGGCCGTGTCTTGTCCAAGTAGAACTGCAATGGCAAGAGAGATACGGTTACTTCAGTCATTCACATTTCAAGATGCAAACCTTCAAACCTGATCCATGATACAGTCCAAAACAGATATCCACCTAACAAGGTATTTAAGCAGATCTGACCTTCTGAAAACAAATCAGTAAAACAAAATATCATGCCCAAATCTCACTAGTAAACTGACACCAAAATTATAAGAACAATTTCACAGATGACACAAGAGCAGTATAACGTTGGACTTTGCAGTCAAAACCTGTTCCACTAAACACCAGCCTGCTAATTTAACATACATGTTCCAGGTTTGCACTCATGATGTCTCCTTCTCTGCAAACACCGGCCTTCTATAATGCTCTCTCAAACCCAGAACTTATACCCAAAACACGGTACAGCATACACACATCAACATAACTGTCCTGACATGCCCAGTGCAGCATGGGCCACAGCCAAGCTGTCCTGATCAAAGATTATTCTAGGTGATATCAAATCTACATTGTCGCATTATCACAACCTGGTAACATGTCAACAAGCACTGCAAGATTCCCAGGACCCAGTGACCTGCCATTATGTAAGCCAGCAGCCTTAGTGCTCACCGGTCATTGCACAATGACAAATGTATCAACGTCACCTTGGCAGCCCAAATCAGGCAAACAAGGTGAATACGGTAAACATCCACCACACAAGTTCAAACTTATATATATGTAAATTCATTGGTTGATCATTTCAGTTGAAGACCATTCATAAGGGACATGAACATTTGGCTGACTTCCAACATGCTGCAACGATCAGATGATGTGCTTCCAGAGACAGCTGTATTGCTCTCAAGGAGTCATCCCTCTTAAGGTAATGTGTTTCCTAGAGACAGTTGTATTGCTCTCAAGGGGTCATCCCTCTTTAGGTAATGTGTTTCCTAGAGACAGTTGTATTGCTCTCAAGGAGTCATCCCTCTTAAGGTAATGTGTTTCCTAGAGACAGTTGTATTGCTCTCAACTCAAGGAGTCATCCCTCTTAAGGTAATGTGTTTCCTAGAGACAGTTGTATTGCTCTCATGGGGTCATCCCTCTTTAGGTAATGTGTTTCCTAGAGACAGTTGTATTGCTCTCAAGGGGTCATCCCTCTTTAGGTAATGTGTTTCCTAGAGACAGTTGTATTGCTCTCAAGGAGTCATCCCTCTTAAGGTAATGTGTTTCCTAGAGACAGTTGTATTGCTCTCAAGGAGTCATCCCTCTTAAGGTAATGTGTTTCCTAGAGACAGTTGTATTGCTCTCATGGGGTCATCCCTCTTAAGGTAATGTGTTTCCTAGAGACAGTTGTATTGCTCTCAAGGAGTCATCCCTCTTAAGGTAATGTGTTTCCTAGAGACAGTTGTATTGCTCTCATGGGGTCATCCCTCTTTAGGTAATGTGTTTCCTAGAGACAGTTGTATTGCTCTCAAGGGGTCATCCCTCTTTAGGTAATGTGTTTCCTAGAGACAGTTGTATTGCTCTCATGGGGTCATCCCTCTTTAGGTAATGTGTTTCCTAGAGACAGTTGTATTGCTCTCAAGGGTCATCCCTCTTTAGGTAATGTGTTTCCTAGAGACAGTTGTATTGCTCTCAAGGGGTCATCCCTCTTAAGGTAATGTGTTTCCTAGAGACAGTTGTATTGCTCTCATGGGGTCATCCCTCTTAAGGTAATGTGTTTCGTGTTATAATGTACCAATAGTTTCCAGAATACATGTTAACAGCAACCATTGTCATGGGGCAACCACCCTTGGTTTGTGTCACATTTCAGACTGATGTGACCAACAAGAAAATTATTATTTATTACAAACAGCACAGAATTTTGCTCATGCCTTATGTTACTTTATAACGTTAATCAGCAAACATTTGATTATGAAATATTTCTTCTTGATTACATGTTTATTTATTTAGTAAATCTCATTTGTCAGCGTTCACTATCATCTATTTATCAAAGACTATTTTATCCAACTTGATAATTATATATCTAAATACTCGCCATACCTATGCCAAACAGGTGCATACATGCGTGTGTCTGCATGTTAAATTTGAAGACACTTCCATTGGCCATGAATGACAGGCAAGAACATGTCCCTACAGACTTATTGGTGTGGAACTGGAAACAGTGGATCATCAGCAATGGTAATTATAATAATAATAATAATAATAATATTTTTTTCTATAGCGCTAATTCCCGCATGGCGGATCGATGCGCTGTACAAATGTATATTAATAAATATAAATAGATAAAATGTACCTTATTAAAAATATATATATATGAACACTGGTTTTAAGACGTACAATACTAAAAGAGGAATGTAAATTATATAAATAAAATTAAACTTTGGTTTTAAGACTTACAATGCTTTGTATGTAAATTATATAAATTAATTTTAAACAAATTAAACACTGGTTTAAAGACGTACATTAATATGGAAATTATGTAAACTAATATAAAAATAAATAAATAAATACTGTACAAAAATGTGTATGCAAATTATATAAACTAAACTAAACTAATACTGTACTAAAAAATTTTTTATGTAAACTATATAAATTAATATAAAAATCTAAGCACTAATTAAAATGTATATAACATTAAAAAAAATTATAAAGCAATGTCCATCATTTCAAAACAATTTAAATTAATTAAAATGTCCAATAAAAAGATATGTCTTTAAACACTTTCTAAACACAGAAAGTGTCCCCGATGCACGAATGTTCACAGGTAATTTATTCCATAGTCGTGGTGCTGCTGCGCCAAATGCCGAATCGCCAATATACTTATTTGTTATGCCTTGGTGCAGTGTTGGCGCATAGTTCTGGCGTAGGCGTCCGTCACGTTTTCGTGGTTGAACAAGTTTTGGCAATATCCTCACTGAAAAGAAGTTCATTGTATACTGAAAAATGAAGCAAGTTGATTATTTCAATCTCATTTAGTGGCTGTAGTGAGCATACTAACATTTTGTTATTTTAGTGTTAGCTTACGTGTTTTTATGGTCCACTCAGCTTTTCTGAAACAAGGTATATATGTGCCTGTTGCATATACAAAGAAATGTTTCTATAAAAGTTATACATAGTCTTTGACATTAAAATCCTCCCCCTATGGATTTACAAATTATGAACTGTATTCATACCGAATTTGTCTATATCATTTACTTTTTGTGAGTTTTTAAATGGCACTACCTCTTTTTCAACTAAATTAGGAGTGGTGGCATAAAGTCCAAAAACGTATATAAATCCCAGCAGCAGTGTCGCCACCAAATGAGTGAAATGGGTATTAATGCACAATGACACTAGGCGTGACACTAGGGTGTCTTGGTAGCCATGTCATGTCAGTTTAATCTGTGTATTGGCATTTTTGGTGCTTTTTGTGTTTATTTTTTGCCTTAAATTTATATTTGTTGGGTATATATTGATGAGTGAATATTGAAACCTCTTGTTATAAATTGTATTGGTGGTTGCATACCCTTCATCGATAATTATATGGATAGGAGGCTGGCGGCTATTGGCTGCGCTTTTTGATTGGTAATATGCGTGTAATCTTACGTCCCACACCATTTACACTTACATTTTTGGGTCTGATAAGTTACAAGACCACCCCTTCGATGTGCTTCTGCAAATAACCTCCCCTTGATTTGCATTATCATCTCATAGGAAGGTTCGTACAAAGTGTGAACATAATCTCTCTTGCAGTTTTCAACAGTTGAGGAAACCAAATTTTAACTACATTTGATGAGACAATTCAAACATGCTGAGCTAAAATACAAACACAAATGTCAGCAAGTGGTTATCGGACTCTGTGAAATTTAAGGTTGTTTACCTACTTGTCAGTCACAAATTTTTGTTTGACAGAGCGTTTGAGACCCTCTCGGTCCGTTTATGATCTTCAGTCTGAACTGCTCTCCTGTGTCATGTGACCATATTGGTGGTTGTCACATGACAGCAGTTCCAGAAAAATCGCAGAAAATTTGATGATAGCGGTTTTCTTGGAATTGCTGTCATGCGACAACCACAAACATGGACCTGGAAAGCAGTTCAGATTGACACTGATGAAGGGACCGAGAGGGTCTCCAAAGTTCCATCAGACACAAATGAATTAGTTTGAATGGTAGCTAAACTACCTTTAATACAAACAAAGTATATTTCATTATTTTATATAAAGTATTCGCTGAGAAGATTTGAGAACAAAGTTGTTGCATCACGAATACTTGGGTAGCTTCTAACAACACGTTGAGAGGTAGTTAGCAGGAGAGTGTCTGTAACGGTTGAAGAAGGGATAAACTAGGACAGGGTTTTCATCCCAAATATACATTCTAGTTTGTCTCCTGCAAAAGTGATACTGATATTATGATCGTGAAGTCACATGACTCATCATCTGAACAATTATCCAACCCATTATCCCAACCACCATCCAAACCATTATTTGAACCATCACCAACCAATCATCCCAACCATCATCCCACCCAGCATCCTAACCATCACCCAACCCATCATCCGTACCATTATATGAACTATCATCCAACCCATCATCCCATCCAACATCCGAACCATCATCACCATCATCCAAACCATCATCCTAACCATCATTTGAACCCATCTCATCATCTGAACCATTACATGAACTATCATCCAACCCATCATCAGACCCATCATCTGAACCATTATACGAATCATCAGCCGACCCATCATCCAAACTATCATGCTAACTCATCATCCAAACCATCATCTCAATCATCATCATCATCGTCTGGTTCTTCATCTGACCAGTCATCTGACCTGTCATTTAACCCATCATCTGACCAATCATCTGTCCCATCATCTGAAAGCTACTCAAAATATGTGTGTTTGGCCTTTATACTCTGTCACTGTGTTGTCAAAATTCAATCAAATTGTTTTGAGAATTTTAAGTTTAACTACGGTTAGTTTTCACAATTTTTTTAACTTTGCTTTTGTAATGTTTTTTGATCATAGCCGTCACCTCCACTTTAAACTTCCAGTGTACAATTAGCCCTACTGTTGAAATCACATGGACAACTTACCAGAGTTTAGAACCACACTTCTGCATTCTTGCTACATTCATGCTAAGTTTACTGTGAACAATTATTCCATACCAGCACTACCCGAAGAGGCGGCAGACCGCTTAACGTTCAAGTCATGACTATTTGCACAGTCAACATGATCTCACAAAAATGTTAAAAGCGATAGTAATTAAACTGTCAATAAATGCACAAACTATACGCATATAAAAAGGCATGCACAGTCAGGTGTACAATACAGCTACCTATGGCAGTGCTACCTGTAACAAACCTGTAGACATATATTCAGAGTGCTGGAACAATGCAAACAATGTGTCACTAGTGTGAATAGTATTGATAACACACCAGGTAAGGTAGGGTAAAGTCATCCCCCAGGCATTACGCCTTAGGAAGCCATGAAGGCTTATATGGCCAGTGCTTAAACCTGGTTTCTGTAGTGCGAAGCAACTTAGAGTGCAGTTATACTGACTCTCCTGGACAGGACACTAGTCCATCGCAGGTACCTTCCAAACAGTGTTTGTACTCATTTGCAGCTGAGTAGACTGAGGCAAAGTAGGGTAAACGAAATTGCCTAAGCTTCGAAAACGAACCATGCCCAGTGTGGGTCTTGAACTCACAACCCTCAGATTTAGAGTCCAACACTTTAACCACTAGGCCACGGCTGCCCCCCTGATAACACACCAGCCCTAACATAATATAGTCTACCACTCTAGTTTTTTAATAATAATAATTTTATTTGGTTTGCAACAATATTATTGGCTGGGCTCACTTTTACATATTTAATGGTATTTTTTGTTTAGTCATTTGGTTAGTAGAGTTGCTTTTCTTAGCCAATGTACTTTTTCCCAGCAAAATTGACAAAAGGTGTTCCATTCTGTTTAGCCAAACTTAATATTGTTCAGTCAATGGGGATCAGTAAATGCAGGTAGTTAGCGTGAGCCTAGATTGACATTGTAGCAGATAAAGATACTGTGGTCAAAAGAAAAAGGTTGGTGGTCTGCGACAAATAGCAGTTTTGCGGTTTATCATGTGCGCTACAAGATATTTATGGTAACAGGCCAATATATACAATCTGGTTTTGTCTAGCAGATTTTTATATAAAGTATCCACACAGTGGGCTCCAGTTGGAATGATTATGATTATGTTTTGATAATACAGTGGTATGATGTAGACATTGCATTAATACACATGTTTAATTGTCACCACCCATCATATCATTAAGTTGTTTGTCAGGGCTGACCTCAACCACCGTAACAGGTGCGAATTGGTTTCAAATGACAGGCATTGTCCGGTGTTGTTCCGTATGGGGCATGGCTCTGTCGGCTTCTGTGATATAGTAAATGGGGCAGGAGTAATTACCAGTGTAATTCACATTATGCGCTGAATGACTTTGTGTCCACTGTTTAAGATATGCAATGCATATCTGCACACTCCTGTGCAGTTATGCCCTACTACACCAGGATAATGGGGCATAACAACACAGATTTCTATGAAACTTACATCAAACAAAATACGTAGCTGTAAATATGCCTAAATCGTGCATCAAGCACAACTTCACATAAACACATAAATGTACCAATAAAGGGTAACTACTAATAAAATATATAATAAGCAAATGATACACACTCAATACAAAATCATGGAGTGACATTGACTTAGGTTCAACATATGTCAAAGGTATTACCATACTGCACCGAACTGACGATGCCAATAACATTTTGCTAGATGGGGCAATGCATGTTGCACTCACGTTTTTTAATTCAACCAAAATTTTATCAATACATCCACAGGTCAATATAACGATACATGTCAAACCACAGGGCTGTAGCTTAAATAGTTTCTGAGTTATGACCATTTCAAATTTGGCGGATCCTGTAGTTTATGCCAATTTTCAGAAATCATGACGATTTCTTGTTCTACTTCAAATACCGATAACTCATAAACTTGTTGAGCTAGAACTCTGAAATTTGACCTGCTTATTCTCCATTACATGTAGATAGTAACATACATACTATAGTTCCACATCTGTATATCAGTTCTCCCACAATCTGCTATTGAAATTGTGCGTTTTTATGTTTTTTTAGTGCAACAAGATTGTCTTATTTTGGTTGATTTGAGATGTAACGCTCCAAATATACTTTTTCTTACTGGAGTTGTAGTTTGGTAACTGGCAGTTGTCGACTATTACATATACTAGTTTTCAAGGCAAAATTGTATCCTTTTGACATAAATAGTTCACTAGTTAAGGCGCATTTTAGCTTAAAGTGCAGACATGCCCCACCTTCCCATACTATGCATAATTCAATATTAAGTTAACTCTAAATTAACTTTAAATTACCTCTAACTGGTGTCAAAAAAGAGGTTTTAAAATCAACTGACACAATATTATCTAAAACTCTATTTTAAGACAAACACAAATAATTAAGGTACCGGGGTAATTATCTTGATTATTGATCTTTCTTTATATATAGTCCAACGATACTACGATTACATATATTCGTTGTAAAATAAAAACAATCGAAATGTTGAAAGGTAGTATGTTTTGTTCAGAGTACACTGAAAAACTGAAGTGAAGAAATCTTTGCTTTAACAAGAACAAACATGACAAAATACCAATTAGGTGTAATTTAAATTGACCTAAACCGAACTGAAGAAATCTTTAATTTACCATGAACGAACAAAACAAGATACTAATTAGGAGTCATTTATATTGAACTAAACCTAGCTGAAGAAATCTTTGATTTACTATGAACGAACATAACAAGATACCAATTAGGTATGTCATTTTTATTGCCCTTATAAACCGAACTGAAAAAATCTTTGCTTTACCATGAATGAACATGACAAAAAAGTATTTTTCTTCATCTCAAAACTTTGTTCAACTAGATCTAGAGAGGTTGCTCTTTCTTTGTCTCCTGATCGCACAGGTGTTGAACTAGATCATGTCTAGAGATCATTCCATGGACAGGCAGGGCCTACATTGGAGGAGCTGTGGCATGGTAGAGGTCAGTCATAGGCCATTAGTACCGATATATAACATTCTTAGATTATATTTGTAGAAGATCATTTGGCTGTTTGGAGATGCAATAGGATTTCCAAGTTCTGATCAATGTACTTATAGATGGCTTACAATGTAAATGAACTTCATAAATAATACTGACTGTCAAACAGGGTTAAAGCTCTCATTGTTGCCTGGTTAAATCAACCGTCTAGTAACAATTACCTCCCTGTAATTGAATAAAATGGTGTTATTAACGTGTCATTAATACTTGCTCATTTTAACACCGATTCTGTGAACAAGAAACACATTTAGCCACTTTCAGAATCTTTCTGACGGCATGCTTCTGCTGCTTAGAATAATGGGCATGTTATCCCGTTATTGAATATCGGCTAAGCTTAATCTGTTATAGATTAATACTAGATGCTATATATGAGACAATGGAATGACATTATCCTAACAATTCACAGGCTCTACTGTGGAAAATCTGAATTTTGCACAGAAGAATAACATTAATGTAAAACAGTGTTATAAATATTGCGCAGAAGAATAATATTAATTTAAAACAGTGTTATAAATATTCATAGGCATACATAGCATCTATGATTTTTTATGTAACTGTACTTTATTTGAATGAAATACATGATATGCAATTAATGAATTTCAGACCAGACAAAAAAACAGCAGGTATCTCAGCAGAAATTAACTAATCCTGCTTCGATCTCTCAATTTATATTACTATAACTATTAACCAAACTACTGAGAGAACAACTACTTCCTGCTACAGAGTATGTAGAAAATAATAACTGCAGTACCTACTTTCTGATAAAATAAAAAAGAAAATTGTGTTTAATCAGAAAGACAATATGATGAGTATAGCTGAATGTGCTGTCTTCTTAGCTAGTCACAAATGTTTCAATTAGCAGTAGATATATACTTTTCTTGTAGCACAATCACAGTTTCTTGTATAAATTAATACATAACGTCACACTGTCACAAAATGCCAACCGGTGTCAATAAGACTAAATTAATAAATTTGCAGCAGGTTGGTTACCCATAATAGCAGCAAAAATTCCGCCAAGCCAGGTAGACAAGCCACATAGACAAGCCAGGTAGACAAGCCACATAGACAAGCATGCTGTATTGTTATAAAAAACAATTGCTCTGCAGCAGAACAAACATTACTATTGTTACAATTATTTTCTGCAGCTTAATAGATTTATATGACCAGCACTATTAAAGTCTAAGATGGCACAATTCCTCTTCTTCATCAAAATGCTAATGATGATGTCAATCTGACAGTGCCAGATTAGCAATACATATTGATTATCATCCATCACTGAGATGACTGCATGGTCCATGGAGTATTAAGTTAAAGTGAAATAAAAGTCATGGTTCTGGGGCTATGCGCCTAAGAGATAATAAAAACAAACCATGTGCAACTAAAATCAAGAATATCACGTCAGTGGTTTACTCAGAATGTGTTCTCAAAGTGGGAGATTCTAGTTATTTCTCCAGTTGACTGAGGGCTGACATGTTAATCAACGAGACCGATAAGTGCATGCATAGTTCCGAGACTATTGTGACGTATTAAGGGAGGCCAGAATACACAGAACCAACACAGTCTCAAACAAACGTGTTATTTTGTCAGAAAGAGGACTAGTTTAGTAAAAAAGGCCAAAATATGCTATATAAGTTGAGTTTGGACACAAACAGCATAGTATATTGGCAAATATAGGAATAGGTGCATACAAATATATTTTCATTTGGTGAGCGAATTTTGCTAGACTTTGACACTAGTGATGTAGGGTTGTCTAACAGTATGGTGCGGCCCATGAAATTGAGATGTGTGTTCAACAAGGTTTTCCTAGTAAACCACTGGTGTGATATTCTTAATTGTAGTTTTGCAATTCCACCAAATGGTCAACCTTACCATATTTCAAATTTGGTTTATCTATGTAAATAGGGTACCATTTTGAAGACTAACATTTGTACTAAAGGACAATATGATGGATGCATCAATATCACTGTATAAATCACAAAATATGCTAAAAAAAAATGTTAATGGTGGTATACAATATGCGACTTTTCAGAAAAAAATTAACTTTTTGAAAAAAATTTGTTTTTCAACATATTTTCTTTTTTGTTACAGATTGTTTTTATGTAGTAATGAGATAGGGTGACAATGTAGTTATAGGAATCCTTGTTTCAATTTGGGTCACATACGGCATGTATGTCCATAACACAACATTTTTTACTGTATTGTCTAGTAATTGCTTAAATAAAAAAATTTAAATATGCAAAGTACATTTTTAGTCCTGGTCATGCACAATTACTTAACTTTATTTTATACATCATAGTTTACGGTTTATCTTCATTATGGATGTACACATTTTGTGTATGTCCATAACGCTGTACGCACATCATACAATTCTCAGTTGATAGGTCTACCACATTTTGTCACATATTTGAACTACACTGGATACGTACCATACATAAATCGCTATGTAGCTCTAAAGCCAATTGAGCTATTTTTTCACTTAATGCTAGTTCAGTCACAAAGCAAAATTACTACACCGAGCATTGCAATTCTAAATCGACTGGGACATCAGTATGGGCATGGACATGCACAGTTGCTTAATACAACATCCTAACAAAGGAATTTGATTAACCAAGGATATGTGAAATAGAGTATGTCCCAACTCCTAAAGCAGTTTATCTTTGAGAGTCTTGTCACCTTAGTCAAATCTGGTCCATTTTAGGAAAAAAAATATATATAAAGAAAGATAGCATGCAAACAGTGGAAGAAGTGAAACAACGCTTCTAGATCTGACATACTAAAATTAAATAATTTATTGTAACTATTTTCAAAAAGTATAAAATATACAGCAAAATTCTGTACCAAAGAAAACATATAGAGAACAAGGAGGGGAAATAGAAAAATAGAAAATAGAGTATGTCCCAACTCGTAAGGCAGGTTATCTTCGAGAGTCTTGTCACCTTAGTCGAATCTGGTCCATTTGGGATAAAAATTAAAGAAAGATGCATGCAAAAATTGGAAGAACTTTTCTAACTATTTTCAAATAAAAATAAACAAAACATGATTTACAAAAAACAAAGAGAACAATTAGGTGAAGAAGAGAACAATTAGGGGAAGAAGAGAACAATGAGGGGAAGAACATAAATACTCCAGTACATGAACATCATTTTGTTATCTGATAACGTCAAAGTTAGCTTGCTAGAGTTTTGATAAGAGAATAATTGTATTATTAAATATCTAGTTGGATGTCCTTATTTACTGAATTAATGGTTGACTCTAAGACAAGTTACGCACTCACGTTTTATTGAATATTGCAATTTTTCATTGTTCATTAGTTTACGTCTCAGCCAAACAGTTATGTTTCTCTGTTTATTATGCTACATAAGCATTTTGAAAAAGTGTAAGTGAAAGTGCAGATAGAGTATTGCTAGGAGACTACTTTTGTACACCACGGTTATTCAAAGATGCATGGTTGTTACTGAATATTGCAATTGTTCACAGTTAATTATTTCAAATCTTATTTCATAATGATCTGTTGGGTCTATATTTCTTTATTAGTTCTGCTGCAGGATCCTCGATGAAAGGGCTTCCTGAGAAGGCCAACATATTTTGACTTGAAAAAGAAAGAGAACAGACCGAATATCAGGCTCTCAGTGAAACTGTTGAAAATTATTATTTTGTTCATAAAACATTAAATAAAATTTTATGAATATTCTGATTCTTCATAATATATGCATTTTTGAAGTTTTATTTCAATTAGTAATGTTTTTAAGTTGATATCATGTAATCTGTGCATTTTAAATAGAGAAATGTTAAGTGTATGTCCATAACATTCTGAGATGTACGTCCATAACAGGAAAAGCGTACATCCATAATGACAGACACATGAACTTGTGACCTAGTCCTTAGCAGGAAATTAATTAATTTGTACATTATTTGGAAACTTAAACTCTAGTGTACAAACACACAGTTTTGTTATGTCTTTATGTTTTCATACTTCACAGAGTTTTTCAAATGTTTTAAGCAACATTCAAAAATAATTTGAGTATGTCAATGACAGGATTATTTTTAGAACATTTCTCAAAAATGAGTAAAGCTGGAGGGATACCATTGGGCATGTTGATAGTACTAGGTAAGTTACACGTTGTGCCCATTTCAAAATACACTATTCCAATTGTGCTGTATTGTATGTCTTGACAAAGTGTATAAAAATTCCCTGAAATGTACATCCATAACACAGGAATTGCCCAGTTACAAATAGTTATTTTTTAGTAACTCTTATAGGTGCATAGGCCCAAAATCATGATTTGTTTCCCTCTAAGAATATTTGTATTTATGAACTATTTAAACCATTAAAGTTTAATATTAAGTTACTTTTTAGTACAATTTAACCAGTCACCAGGTTATAAATGATGTTATAATTGATAACATTATCTTATTTACCAAGTGTTACAGTAACGTAAGTCATTATTATTTCATTCGGTTGATGATGTTGTCATTATTATTTGTCACACACACACACACATATATATAGGGGAGGACGTCTACAAGGACGTTCATTGTTAATGCGTTAGGCCTGTATATATATATATATATATATATATATATATATATATATATATATATATATATATATATATATATATATATATATATAATATTATATATATACATGCAGGCCTAACGCATTAACAATGAACGTCTTCGTAGACGTCCTCCCCCCCCACACACACACACACACACAGTACACATCTACGACACACTCCACCCTCACCCAACTAGCCTTCCCACTCACCTGTAGGCGGTCTTCGTACCAGTTCCCTATCAGCACCCGCGGCTTGAATTCTTTCTCGATGCGCCAGCCCGGCTGGTCCCACTTCGGTTTCTCCGGTGCACTCCGGTAGCCCGGGTCCCATTCATTCTTCCCGGCCGTCAGCCGCACTGCCATCGCGTCCTCTCCTCTGCCACTCAAGTATGCAACTAGGACTTCAAATTACGGCAATTAAGCGTCGACACGCGACCGATAATGATCGACTCGTGCGATAATTACAGCTTTCTGCTCAAGTAGCATGCGACACCCAGCACGACGGATTTCGGATGGCCGTTGCCGGGAACACAGAAGCCCTGACAACCAAATGCAACAATCACGGCGCGGAGATCTCGAGCGAAATTCAACGTTTTGGTTAAATAAAACCAAAGAATTCTACCGAATAATTGCTCATCGAGTTACAAATACGAAATAATTTCCCGGAATTATAATCTTTCATCAAAGATTACGCGCCGGATACACACCGGAAATGCTCGTTGCTAGACTAGGTGTCGTCCACGAAATGAGCACCGGTGTTTATTTCGGATACCCTTTATTTCGACACGCTCACCGATTGTGTATTTATAGCAGTGCTAACGGGTACTAACGGATAACACGATATGGGAATTAAAATGAGCCAAATCACTTGCCATTAAAATAACAGAATATGTCAATATTTATTCGTCATATACAATGCTTAAGCAATTCGACAGTAAAACATGATTTAAGTTGCAATTAATACCCTCATTAGTAACAGTCTATCTTGGCTCTGGGCAAGATTGAACTATTCACGGTACATGTAGTTGTATAACCAGTGCTAATCCAATGTTATTAATACATCAGTTCATTAGTTAATGTTTACCAAACAGTTGCTACTGAAAATATATTTGTAAGAAACAAAGGGAAACCCAGCATGCATTAGTACATTATATGTAGTAAAATATTGTATGCAAATTTATATTTTCTAAAATCTTGCTGTTGGTTTGGTATATACAATATGTGCTGACAGATGTATTTACATAAAAAATATTTAGTTGTACAGTATATATAATACTCATCATTGTTCCATTCATATATTGTCCTGTGTGAGAATTTTCTGATATCCAATCTACACTGTTCCTTTACACTTCACCCACTGGCAGACAGTTTCATTTCAATTCCAAATTATTTCTCTAGGTAGCATTCAACCACCATTTAAATGTGCAAAAGCTGTCTGTTCCATCACTGTTTGTAGCCAGGTAGACATTTATACAGCTGAATAAATTGAGGCAACGTGGAGTGACAACTATTTTGCAGGCCTAAAATGGCAGCAAGAGGATTTGAAACCATGCCTTGTTGATTAAGAGTCCAACATTTTATCACCATGTCACCTCTCCACACATACTGTTGTACACAAATAGCTGTATCATTGGAATAGAGTGGTCAGCATCACATGTTTGAGTGGAATGCATCTGGTTCTGCCAGCTCTGTCAGTGGGCCTTCGTAGGTCTCGCCTACAACAGAGGGGACAGATCATTATTTTACTAGGTTCATGGAATGCAAATGTAGTGCCAGTTATTTTGGATTTTTTTCACCCGAAAAAAATGGTTGTGAACGGGAAAAGTCACATATGCAGGCTACAACACTTGGATAGTCCCCAACATACACAAGAAAATGTATATCCACAGAAATTGCAACAGGCTTTCAATAGAGCCTACTGGAAATAACCAGTGAGTAATATAACACTAATCTAAAGGTGAAATAGCATCAGATTGTCACGTATCTATGCCAACACATGCTCAATCGCATGAGATTGTTACGTATCTATGACAACACATGCTCAATCGCATGAGATTGTCACGTATCTGTGCCAACGCAGACTCAATCGCATGAGATTGTTACGTATTTATGCCAACATATGCTCAATCGCATGAGATTGTCGAGTATTTATGCCAACACATGCTCAGTCACATGAGATTGTCACATATCTATGCCAACACATGCTCAATTGCATGAGATTGTTGCGTATCTATGCCAACGCATGCTCAATTGCATGAGATTGTCACGTATCTATGCCAACGCATGCTCATTCACATTAAAATGTCAGATCAGCTGATCTTTTTTCATTCTAATGCTAGCATTGTGATTTCTGTTTAATATCATTAAGCGTTATTGTTGGGTCTTTGCTGAAACAGTAATTCTTTAGCTATTTGAGCTCTTCTTGTGGACATATAATTTTTCCAACTCTCTAATTCAAAGTTCAAAATTATGTGTTCCATTGACACTCAATCCTGTGATGCAATGCATTTATACACACCCGGCCCGCCATCTAATTATCAAAAACATGATATTCCAGGTACTGACTATTACTTGTAGCAGTCAAAATTTTAATGGTTCAACGTGCATGCATTTAAATACACTTGTACCCCATAGCATAGCTACTGTGAATGAGTTTCTGACTGTGACACTTGGAGCCCCAACACAAGACACATTTCATTAAGAAATAAACACCCACCTACACGCTACATATATTTATGGAACACAGTTGACAATCACTGATCAAGTGGAACCATCTGACAATTATAATAACTGTTATTATCCACTGCTGATTAATGATATCCATTGTTCTTGGTGTTTCAATGAGGGTGTGTGTTGTTTGGGCTGATTGGATTTAAGACATTTTAAGACCAACACTTTGAAAATGTAAATTTTTTTATTAAACAAGCATATCATTCAGCAATAGGCAACCTATTGTGAAATGTGAAATAAAATTGCGAAATTATGAAATGAAATGCAAGACCTTTTTTTGAAAATTCCCATTCTAAATACCTTTTCATGGCCTTATGAAGGAGGATCCGATTTAAGACACACACCTTGAATATGCCATGGGAGCAACCTGCCAGTTTTCAGAGAGGGTGGAGAGACCCTTACCAAGTATGTCAGCCAGAATGTTAAACCAGCAGTTACTGACTAAGTATGGCAGCCAGAATGTTAAACCGGCAGTTATGTACCATGTATGTCAGCCAGAATGTTAAACCGGCAGTTACTTACCAAGTATGTCAGCCAGAAAGTGAAAGCGGTCAGAACCGAACACCATATGTGTCTTGTGGCAAGTATCATAGGCAACGATGGTGGGAGCACCAAACGCCTGCAACAGATTTGTTTTTAAATAACAACAACATTATTTCTATAGCGCCTATATCCTCAGGAATCCCAGCTCAAAGGCACAACAAATCAGAATCTTTAAGCATGATATCACAAACTGGAATGCACAAAAGTGCTCATCAGAGCGAGGGCCCGCCAAAGATTTAAGGTGGAAACCAATTTATAAAAAGTCTTTAGATTTTTGCAGAGGGTAGCTGTAGTTTCAGGTGATTTTAAGGTGATAATCTGGTATTTCAAAGGCTTGTCTCTTGTAAGTAAGATAACAATGTATATTGCAGGTTGTCAATTTACATCATACATGCTTGCATTGCATGTCCCACAAAAATCACACAAATGGACATACCAAACAAAATCAAATAATGAGATATTGTTTATGCAAGTGGAGTGATTTGTGAAGAAGTATAGTAAAGGCTGTTAACAGTGTAATCCCCCCCCCGGAAGATGGTTACTTACCCCATGGTCAAGAGCCTCCTGGGTGAATGACCTGAGTCTGTCCTTCACGGCTTTATCTTGACACAATGACATCATATTGGCTATGAGAGTCTTGCTCAAACCAGCACGAGCTGCAGCCTGGAGTAGGACATGACAAACATGTACATTAGATTGTTAGTGCCTTATTGATTCCACAATACAGAATCTTAGTAAACATGTATCTTAACTACTCTCATGATCACCCAACAGTGTCTTACTTTTGTTGACAGTAAGACAAAAACTTATTACACACAACTTCATACAAGTCCATTTGCTTTCATAATAATGAAATTCATGTTTTATACATATTTTATACATTATAATACATTTTTCTAATTCTGCGTTCATTAAAATATCTAATATAATATGTAATATAAGAAGCAATATTAAAATGAATTCTTAAAACTGTAAGTATTCCACAATCAGCTCCTAGATGGTTATGAAGAAATATAATTATGTTAAGTTTTTAAATCTGAAATCATGGTTTACATATAATTTGTGGCTTTTATAAGGAATTTCAATGTGTCAAAACTACCAGATGTTGAGTGTGAGTAACTGATCTTATGAAATATAATAATTATAATAAAACAAAACTTATCAAAATACAGTCTGGTCACAAAGAAAATTTTAGAGCAGTAGTATTAGTTGATGATACATTCACCAGGGCACTGTAGGCATCCACTAGGTGTCACTATTATGTCAATTATAAAATTGTAGGTATATATTATGTTGACAAACGCACTTACTACCTACCTCAGCCAGAACGTCTGTCTCTTGTAAGTTTCGATCCTGAAGATTAAAAAAAAAAAATTAATAATAGAGTTTACCAAGAATTGTTTTTACTTAACTGTATTCTTTAATTAAACTGCTGCCAAGCTTTCCTAACCAATAATCTCGTGTAAAGGAAAACCAACATTTACTTCCATATAACAGACAATATTATGGAAAAGGGAGTTCTGAATGACCATTTGAACTTGGCTGAAATTTGAATGGTTATTTCTGTTAGAAGTTTTACTGAGGCTTCCATCCAAACTGTGACAAATTTGGATATTTAATATCACAATAACAATAAAAAAACAACTTAACTGACTGTTAACTAACTGACTAACAGATTCGTTGCACATGTACAACTGGGACCAAGTTTTCAATTTTGTTCCCATTACATCATTCATGACGCCATACCATTATGATGCCATATAGAATATAACAGGACAATTCCTCAAGTTTGTAAAAAAAATTGCATACCCAGTAGTTGAAAGAAGATCAAATATGTTTTAAAGAAATATAAACACAAGCTGTGTGGGCAAAACAAAAGTATTGGAAAGAACTCAACTGTATTACCAAGGCTACCATAACTCTTGAATGCAACAACTCTTGCTCATCACATCTGCTAGTTGTTACTCCATAAAATTACGTAAATTTTTCCAGTGTCTTTACCTTGTTCCATATTTGTATCCACAACTGCCTGGAGAGTTTTTCAATGAACTGAGGTTGCTCCATGTCTACGGCTGTGAGAAGACGCATGGCTGTGAGAGTACTACGAGGGGAAAACACCGTCTCCATGGGATTCTACAAATGTAACCCGCCGCTATGAAGTGGTTCCATAGTTGGAAACAAACAGGACAGTGCTGCTTACAAGAAACAAACGCTTTGTTTGTACATAAAAGTTCATATACGTTTTGTATCAAAAACATTAGTTGGTCAACAGGTAGGACAGGAATATCACTATTATAGCTAGAAGTTTAACAATTCATGGAACTATTGATGCATCGCAATAGTCGATGTGGAGATGCAATACCATTGATAGTAAATTGAACTATCGATAGTTATCGTTGATAGTACACTGAACTATCAATAGTCAGCAAAATAATTCAGCAGCACTACTTGTGTCACTGTAAAAATTATAAATGAAAATTTTTTTTCAACTATATTGGATAACTTTATTTATTCATCGACCTAACATCAACAATTATGGATTATAGCAGCGTTATTCATGGATTCAGCTTTTTAAATCAACTACCCCCAAGGCTACGCAATACCACCAGGCTAGTCACTGTTCCATGATGCAAACACAATATTGGATTGTCATGAAACTATCACAATAGTATTGTAATAGTTAAACAGCTATCGCGATACTATCGATTCTATGTATCGAAATAGTAAAACTGTCCCCAATAGTCACCCCTAAGTATAGCATTATTGACTAGACAACAATGACACAAATAAAATATTAAACAATTATTTCTCCATAAGATGATGCTGTTGAGCCTTTAGTTTCATGCCAGGTTTGGGGGAACTTTTGTCATGGCTTTAAATGACAATTTCACAAATTTTACACAAAGTAAGTTAAATCATGTTTAATATGAAATTTTCATGGAATTTCACAAACATTTCACACTGAAATATAAAACATCAGCCCAACAAGAACATACAAGGGCAATTCCGCCAAATGGTCAACCTTACCATCATTTTATTTTCAAATACAGCACGATTTTGAAGATAAACATGATACCATTGCATAAATTACAAAATATTTGATGTCAAAGACAGTTGTATGGAATATGCGACTTTTCAGAAAAACTTAACTTTCTGAAAAAAGTAGTTTTTCATCATATTTTCTTCCAGATTTTTTTATGTAGTAATGATATAGAGTGACATAGTAATCTAACTGTCAAATTTAATTTTTTTATGTCCTGCATGATTCTAGGAATCATGGTTCCAATTTAGGTCACATCAGGCATGTACGTCCATAACACAAAATTATTATTTTTTATTGTATTGTCTAATAATTACTTAATCAAAAATAAAAAAATTAGGCAAAGTATCTTTTTAGTCCTGAGCATGCACAAGTACTTACCTCGGTAACTTTATTTAAGTCGTCATATTTATGGTTTATCTTCGTTATGGACGTACACATTTTATGTACGTCCATAACGCTGTACATCCATCACACAATTCTCACAGTACAAAGTTGATAGGGCTACCACATTTTGTCAAATGTTTTAACTACACTGGATACATACCACATATAACTCATTACGTAGCTCTATAGCCATTGTTTTTACTTAATGCTAGTTCTGTCGCAAGGGAAAATTACTACGCCCAACATTGGAATTCTACGTTGACTGGGACATCAGTATGGACATATCAAGAAACACATGTACAGTTGTATAATACAACATCCTAACGAAGGAATTTGATTAACCAAAGATATATGAAATAGAGTATGTCCCAACTCCTAAAGCAGTTTATCTTAAAGAACTTTGCCACCTTAGTCTAATCTGGTCCATTTCGGAACAAATATATAAAAAAAGATAGCAAGTAAACATTGGAAGAACTTAAACAATGCTTCTATATCTGACAAACTAAAATTAAATTATTTATTGTAACTATTTTCAAGAAGTACAAATAAACAGAGCAAAATTCTTTACCAAAGAAAATATAGAGAACAATGAGGGGAAGAACATAAATACTCATGTACATAAACATAATTTTGTTCTCAGGTAACATCAACGTCAGTTTGATAGAGTTCTGATAAAATACTATTTTTATTATGAAATATCAAGTAGCATGCCCTAATTTATTGACTATGGGAAATGTTATGCATCCATGTTTACTGAATAGTGCAGTTCACTGTTCCTTATACAATACAACTTGATTCATCCTATTCAGGGCAATTACATAGTCGTTTGTACAGGCACAGTATATAAAATATTAAAATGTAAAATATAACATAGGTAACAGCATATTACTGGCTCATGTCATCATATTCACGAGAACAATAATTTATCACATGAACACATGGAGTGCATTTCATACTGTAACCACTAAATATATCTAGAACATACGCACACACACACACTACATTCATTTCACATTGTTGAGAAGACTGATGGCAGCAGGAGTAAAGGATAGCTTCTTCCGATTTATTTTGCACGAGAGGCACCATCTTGGCCAAACAGTTCTCCTGTTTATCTCTTTATTATGTTGCCTAAGCCTGGATGCAATGGCTTCTTGAAAAATCCAACAAATATTTGTCTTTGAAAAAAATAAGCACATACATTATTCGTTAAACAACAGAACAAATTCAAAGTGTATTTTGTACATTTAACAGAGTAGCATATTAAGAACACTCTGACAATAATTAATGATTGGTATTATGGAGTTTTTAAATTGTTGTAGAGCCGATATGTGCATCTGTCTTCATGAAGAACATGTTAGTTTACCAAGTGCTGTCAGTGTATTTGAGTTTAAAAAGAAAGAGAACAGATCGAACATCAGGTGGAACTGCTGAAAATTATGATTTTGTTCTAAAACATTAAATAAAATTATATGAATATTCTTTCAGATTCTTCATAATAATATATTATATGCATAATAATAATAATATATTATATGCATTTTAAAGTTTTATTTAAATCAGTAATGTCTTGAAGTTGATGTACATCCATAACAGAAAAAGTGTACGTCCAAAACAACACACACATGAACCTGTGACTTAGACACTAGCAGGAAATTAATTAATTTCTACTTTATTTGGAAGCTTAAAGTCTAGTGTACAAACACATAGTTTTGTTATACTTGTATATATTCATACTTCAGGATAGTTCATTTTAAAATCAGATAACTTTCATTTTACATATCCAAGATATGTAAAATGAAAGTTATCTTATCTGAAAGTTATTTCATACTTCACAGAGTTTTTGAAATGTTTGAAGCAGCATTCAAAAATAATTTTCTCTGAGTACGTCCATAATGGGGGTATTTTTTAGAACATTCCTCAAAAATGGGGAAAGCTGGAGGGCTATCATTGGGCATATTGATAGTACTAGGTAGGTTACACATTATGCCCATTTCAAAATCCACCTATTCCAATTGTGCTGTACTGCATGTCTTCACAAAGTGTCAAAAATTCTATGAAATGTACGCTAATAAACCCGAAACTGCCCATAACCAAACTTTTTTGAAAGACTATCAACAAGTATAATATTTTATGAATACTGACATACCCACCGAGGGTATGCGGAGAGGCACTTGGAAGTGCCTTCTGCACCGGGCCAAGTCATGCACCATGTAGGTGGCCTTGTTTGGAACCATCCCGGGGGGGTGGTTGCCTGCAGGGAACAAGTGTCAGCTTTAACAGACTTGTTGGCAAGTCACAAAATGGCAAGTCAAGTCAAGTATCAAGTCATTGACCTGCAAGTCAAGTCAAGTCAATGGCCTCCAAGTCCAAGTCGTCTTTCTGAAATCCAAGTCAAGTCCCAAGTCACCAGGGTTCACCAATCACCATGATTGTTGTGGTCAGCAGTAATTTTGTTGTGGGAAATTTAGACAGATACTGCCCGGCCACAACATTAGCCAATTGTAATAAGTACTTAATGATTGTATCCAACAACATGGTCTCAGTTTGTATATGTTTCGAGGCACCATACTTGTTGGTAAGTTGCAAAGTGGCAAATTAAGTCTCAAGTCAATGACTTCCAAGTCCAAGTCACGTCTCTCTGAATTCCAAGTCAAGTCACAAGTCAAGAAAATGGGTGACTCGAGTCTGATTCGAATCAGCCTTTACCACTCAAGTCAACAAGTCTGAGCTTTAAAGCAATAAATATAGCAGAAACTAAATAAGACTGCCTAGGACAAGTGTGTGCAATTTTTGTTTTATCAAAGTGCAAAGTCTCATTTAAGTTAGAAGAATTGCATTCATCAGATCCGATCAATGATTGAGTTAATCTATCATTTGTTTTAGTTTTTGAAAGTAGTCTTGAAATCCATGTCAAGTTCCATACATACAGCCAATGGTGCACATACTTAGCAGCTTGCAGATAAAGTACGGAGTCAAGCGATCAGAAGATGGTAAAAAGAACCAGATCACATGACACATTAAAAGATATTACCTGATTCATTCATGATTGCACTGAGGAAGAATGGCTTCAATTTCAAATCCAAGTTCCATTTTGTCTGATATCGTAGGAGCACCTGAAAATAAACAACAATATATATTAGTAACTGTACGAATATGAAGCTGATTAAAATTACAGAAAAACCCTGAGTCAACTAATGTTGATAATATTGTGTCAAAATATTATGTTGGCACAGGGATATGATTCGAACACCATGACAACCGAACCAACAGGACAATGAGAACACCGTGACAACCAAACCAACAGGACAATGAGAACACCGTGACAACCAAACCAACAGGACAATGAGAACACCGTGACAACCAAGCCAACAGGACAATGAGAACACCATGACAACCAAACCAACAGGACAATGAGAACACAGTGACAACCAAACCAACAGGACAATGAGAACACCGTGACAACCAAACCAACAGGACAATGAGAACACAGTGACAACCGAACCAACAGGACAATGAGAACACCGTGACAACCAAACCAACAGGACAATGAGAACACAGTGACAACCGAACCAACAGGACAATGAGAACACCGTGACAACCAAACCAACAGGACAATGAGAACACAGTGACAACCAAACCAACAGGACAATGAAAACACAGTGACAACCAAACCAACAGGACAATGAGAACACAGTGACAACCAAACCAACAGGACAATGAGAACACAGTGACAACCGAGCCAACAGGACAATGAGAACACCGTGACAACCAAACCAACAGGACAATGAGAACACCAGCACTAGAGTATCCACAAGACTTGACATACTGTGTCAAAAGCATACATCAGCAGTGTGCAGTCTGAAGGTCAACGTGACACAAATTGCAAAAGTGAAAGTAACAACTGATCATACCAATATGATGATGGTCAAACAAGTAAGAATGCATGCATTGTGCAAGGCTGGACCAGCTCAGTGGACATCTGCCAAAGTTTAACTAAATACAGGATTGAAGAGACAACATAGTGATTAGCGAATACGTTTCCTTCAAAATCTCAGATCATGTCACAAGAGATTTGGATCTACATTAGCATGTAATAATATAACCTCATACCCCAGTCGTTTATGTGTTCTGCTGGAGTCATAGATATAATAATGTTATTATTATTTCTTGCAATCATGCGATTGAAGAGAAGCACTGGTACAAAATATGCATAAATTTGCTAAAATTATATGCATATGTCTTAGGTTAGAAAATAATATATATATTATATATATATATACATACATACATATATATATATACATATATATATATAATATATATATACATACATATATATATATAATATATATATATATAATACTAAAAAAACAATGTATATGTCTATATATATACATTGTTTTTATAGTATTTTATATATATTGTCATTATACATAATAACAGTTTTAGTTTACCTTTTATCTAGTAATCCTTTTATGATATATAAATAAATAAATATAGATATATATGTATAAAATTTATACTATAATGACAATATATATATATATATATATATATATATATATATATAAAAATACTATAAAAAACAATGTATATATATATATATATATATATATATATATATATATATATATATATATATATATCATAAAAGGATTACTACAAAAAAGGTAAAAATAAACCTGCTATTATGTATGACATAATATAGTATTATCTAATCACTCTCTAAGCACACACATATAAGGAAGAATAACTGATACTGGTTAAACAGGTACCAGGTGATCAAAACGTTTGTTTTTACTTTAAGTAAGGGGTAGCAGGTATGACATTGCATATTATATGCGACAACCTTTGCAGTTTGAAGCTGTTTGTGCAGTCTATGCTGTAGCTGTTAAATTTGTTTTAAAAAAGTGTTCGCATAACAGTAAACGTTTTGTCTTTTAGGGTAACCAACTGTGTATGTGCTACTAAGTGCTCAAGTGCTGTTAGAGCACATGTCTGTGCTACTGCCTCGGCATAGGACATATCCAGGTACATGACTGCAGCAAGACGACAATGACAGTGCAGTTGTTGGAATCGACATGGGCCCTGGCACTGTTTTATTTCAATGACAATGCTATGTCCAATGGCAATGGCCATGGCGTGTCAATGGCAATGCAGAATCAATGGGTACACTCCTAATATCTGGCTAATGTTTGTCATTGTCATTGAAAGTTTAATTAGAATAGAAACACAATAATAATGAATGTGTAAAATTAATGTTACTTTTTAAACTTCTTGTACTAGATTTAATAGTGCAAATATTAACAACCAAACAAATCCGTAAAGCCGAAAGAAAATCAAGGGCCTACTCGTAATTACTCCTATTATCGCTCAGAACGATACTTGTCAAAACATTTTGTAAAACGCCGACAGCGATGACAACAGAAACATTACAAAGTAACGCAATTCACCTCAAATGCAATCCAGGAATATGGGGATACAACATCGTAAAAAAGTTCTACAGTTTTCTTTACGGGTGATGCCATATCCTAACATTAATAATACTATAATATATACATATATATCAAAGACAACATACAACGCTTGCAATAGCTAAATGTATACGCCAGATGTCGACACCGAAACTCCATGACAATGTAGTCGCTAGATGTCACAACTATATTATTATATGCCATGTTTTGCGTAGAAAATCTTGACGCAAGAGAATCATCCTTACGAAAACTTAAAGTGCCCAAGCAGCTGCGAGCACAACATCAAACTTGGTTGATACGTTGCATTTTTATGGCCAATTTGTTTCCTGAACGAACACGTTTACTATGCAAACTTCATGCACGTAATGGGCACGATGTCTCCGACTGAATAAGTATTGATGGGTTGAATGTTTTGCAAATCTTTAGTGGAAAGAAGCAAACATCATACCATTATTTAAATAGGGTTCGAGAAATAAGTCAGATAATTTCAGACGTGAGTTTAACATCCGTGATTTGTAAATTATTAGAAAGGTTAATAAAATACCATATAGTGGACTTCCTTGTTAGGTATAAATTATTAAATTCGTCTAAAAGCGAAGTCATGTTTAAAAAAATTATAATATGTCATGTTTTTGTTTGAAGAAATCACTAAGTGGATAGACTAGGGATCACCAGTAGATATTATCTACTTAGATTTTCAGAAAGCTTTCGACAAAGTGCCACATCAAAGATTACTGCTTAAACTAAAAACCAATGGTATATCGGGGATGGCATGTCGACTCTGACTTGATAGAAAAATGGCTGATTGGCAGAAGACAGCGTGTTGTAGTAGACGGGAAGGTTTCAAAGCGGAAATCAGCTTTGAGTGGGGTACCAGAAAGACCAGTATAAAGACCTTTATTATTCTTAATACGAATGACTGGTGCTAATGACTTGGACAACAATATAACAAGCAACGTACTGAAATTTGCGGATGACGCGAACGTGTTTGGAACGGTTAACAATGATGGTGATAAACAACATTTACAAAACGATCTAGACAAATTAGTTAAATGATCTGAAAAATGGCAGATGTTATTACATTTTGGGAAATGTAAAGGTCTACACACAGGACACGAGACTTTGGATGTGAACTATACAATGTTATATATTGTTCTAGGTACTTGTACTAATGTAAACGAACAAATTTAGGAATAACAATAAGTGCTGATATGAAAGTTTCAGAGCAGTGTGATGTTGCAGCTTGAAATGATAATCAAATACTTGGGTTGATTAGGAGAAATATAACATACAAGGAAAAAAGGTAATTTTACCTCTGTATAAAGCAATAGTTATAGGCCTCATTTAGAAAACTGTATACAAGCTTGGAGACCATATCGTAAGAAGGATAGGGCCTATAGATACGCTTGATCGAATTGAGAAGTGAGAGACCTTAGCTGTGGAGACCTTAATTGTGAAGAACGCCTAAAATTTGGTTTAACAACCCTAGAGAAAAGGACGATTAAAAGGAGATAATAACAACCCTAGAGAAAAGGACGATTAAAAGGAGATAATAACAACCCTAGAGAAAAGGACGATTAAAAGGAGATAAACTTTTAAAGATATTGAATGATTATGAAAATATTGATGTAATTTTTTCACTCAAGAAAGATAGAACTATAGAGGACATGTACATTGGATATCAGGAAGTACTCGTTCTCACAGAGGACAGACAATAAATGAATGGAACAAATTATCTACAGATTGTGTAACTGCTTGAGTGCTACCAACGTGAATATTATGTTAAAAACCAAGATTAACATCTCAGGAGGGCGGGTTACACATAGATGAAAAAATGTAAATGCTTCCTTGTCCACTTGTCTTGGATGGCAAATGTTGTTAAATATTTTATGAACAAAAATGTATGTGAAAAAAATAAATAAAATGGTATAGTGTTCCCATATGGGATTTTGTGTCTAAATTTGAAAATTAGAAACTAAAAAATACCTTTAGTGCACGTTAATTTCGATAATACAACGAAAAGCAATCCTAACCGCCTAAATTTGTTCTACGCTATGGCTTCGTGTTGTCATAACTTTAAAAACATCAAAAAAGAAACACGCACAACATGCATTTAATAGAACATCCTGTTGACATTCTTCTTCTTCTTATTATTATTATCATCATCATTATTATTGTTATTATAAAGCATATTATAATTATTATTATCGTCGCCGCCGTCAAACAGTTCTGCCCTAGGGTCTGTTCTTTTCTAGCCAGGCTGCTAAACGATCGACGGTTTTATTTTTTGCCGACCTCTGCTTTGTTTCCCCTCATCAATGCGTTATTTGATCTCTTGGTGCGAGAAGAATAAGGACATCATTTAAAGCACTTTTAAACTGGAATGTCGGAATAATTGTTTATTGACCTATATTATGTATATTCATCCATTCAAATTGTACTTCATTGTAAGACATCTATATGCTAAACCGCTTTGCTAAACTAATTTAATGTTACATTTTGTTATTCTATATACACCCAGTATGTACTGTAACTTACATTTACGCTTGACCGTCTATTTTTATTATTTTAGTCAAGACTTAAACATATAATATTATGTAAAGATGTATATGTTACTATTGAAGCAGTCATACTTGTATTTAATTTGACTGCATTTCCGGTCGAATAGACCTACGCAAGATAAAAGCTCCGATTGGTAAAATGCACATTTTATGTTTTATAGGAAACAAATAAGGTTTGTTATTATAACTTCTATAGGAATAAAGAATGTGCCTGTACGGTAAAAGTATCCACATACCGGTATTACACACAAAATTACAATTTATATTGACCTGTTCTACGGACCTGGTCCACGAACCTGTTCGATGGACCTGGTCCATGAACCTGTTCGATGGACCTGGTCCACCAATTTGTTTGATGGACCTGGTCCATGAACCTGTTTGATGGACCTGGCCCATGAACCTGTTTGATGGACCTGGTCCACGAACCTGTTCGATGGACCTGGTACACAAATGAAGCTTGTTTCAAGTCATATATTTGTGACACATACAAAGAACATAGTAAACTATCGTGACTTTTTAATCTATGTGGGCGATGCCGTAGACGCCATACACGTGCAAAGCGGGCCTCCGACCCAAAACGCACTCCTGCCCGTTTGGTGTTACTGTATTTTATCCCGTGAAATTGATGGTGTCACTGCTAAGTAACCCACAAGAGATCACTACTGAACGTTGGTTGGAAGCACGAAACGCAAATTTAAAGAGGTCAGCTCAAAAAGATTGTTTTTCACAGTTTCCTTAAGATATTAGCACTGTTTTCCAAACGTCACATTTCCATTTGATGGTGTTGAAAACAATGGAAACTCCTGTATGTGTACAAAACAACTGTGCTTGCTCAGATGTGTGCCAATAGATTGAAAGTGGATGCGCCGGTTTAATTAAGAAAAGGAAAAAATCAGAAGCCGTGTTGTGCTGCCAAAACGGGCCCCTCAGTCTTTGCCCGCTTTGGTAAGTATGTTGGTGTAAACTACACACTAGTACTCGTAGGCCTAATGTAATTTGTGTATAACAGAGTGTTGATTATAATAATAATTATGATATGATGATAATAATAAAATAATTACATCAAAACAATTATAGAACAATTTATAGAAAATGTAACACACAAAACGAAAATACACCATGTTTGTGTACGGCTGCGAGTTATTTTCGGAGAGTAAGGAAGGGAAATACTGGCTAAACGTGGACAATGTATGCGGAGTGCATGGGCACACCAGTGCAGTATGCAGTACGAGTGGGAACTTGCAATCCTACGCCGCCAATGCCGTCAGTGTTGTAGCCGATGTCACCGTCATTGTTGTCGTCGATGTCACCGTCATTGTTGTCGTCGGTTTCACCGTCTTTGTTGTCGCCGATGTCACCGTCATTGTTGTCGTCGGTGTCACCGTCATTGTTGTCGTCGGTTTCACCGTCTTTGTCGTCGCCGATGTCACCGTCATTGTTGTCGCCGATGTCACCGTCATTGTTGTCGCCGATTTTACCGTCATTGTTGTCGCCGATGTCACCGCCATTGTTGTCGCCGATGTCACCGTCATTGTTGTTGCCGATGTCACCGTCATTGTTGTCGCCGATGTCACCGTCATTGTTGTCGCAGATTTCACCGTCATTGTTGTCGCCGCTGTCACCGTCATCGTTTTCGCTGATGTCATTGTTGTCGTCGATGTCACCGTCGCCCGACGTGACACAGGTCCGACATCTTCCTTTGTTTTAATCGAGGGTTGTGAAAGTTGACGGTGTATGGGTTGACTGACTATGAATCTTATGCAAAAGCTCTGAACACTGTAATTCTGCAGTGTGCTTTCATTTCTTCTAGGTGACGTCCGCGTCTGCACCATCCAGGCCTGAGCAACTGGCTGTGGTCTCGACGCATTGTCTCCGTCGTCCGCGGTCGTGGGCAGATTGTTACTGAAAAGCAAAGGACGACAGAAACGCTGTGTCCAACCAGTGGTTGACCCAGATCTCCATAACAGGAATTGCTACTGTCCATAACTAGGATTCATAACTAGGACCTGACATAACGTTATACAATTAATTATACATACTGTTTTTCATATACACAGTGTGCGTGTATTGTTATATTTTGTCTAACGTACGGTGTAAGAAATAGGCTATGTTCATCTTGATCAGATATCAAATTAAGCCATGAGGTTATTTGGTTAGTGGGCGACGTATAAAAACAATTGGTTGCATATGTCGGTTTTGAATGGAATAACGAGATCATAAACCACATTCTTTCAGGCTTTTTAATTTAACCGAGGACTCAGTTTTGAAAACAGTTTATAATTGCTTTCCTCTGTATTCGTTATAGCATATATATATATATATATATATATATATATATATATATATATATATATATATATATATATATATATATATATATATATATATGGTTTCCAAGCGTGTATAAGGCTTACAATATGCTAAATAATGAGGCCTACTACCGTTGCTTTACACAAAGGTATAATTAACTTTTCTGTCTTATATGTTATAATATTATATTTCTCCTAATCAACCCAAGAATTGGATTACCCTTTGAAAATGCAACCACACACTGCTGCGAACCTTTCATATCAGCATTTTACACGTTCACAATTGATTAATACAATGGAAGGGGTTTTCTATAGCTATATTTTGCTCGGCTAATAAAAAATCGTGCGATAACAAAATGATGAAATAATTGACTATAGCCGTTGCGAAAAAGCGCTGCTTCTCTTAACGGTCAATGAGTGGAGTAATTAATAGTCCAAACATAATGTTCTTACATGACATGTATACGTAAGACTTCAGTTACAATTAGATTAACGGCAAATACATTCATATATGTGCATAAAATGTGTCACATTATTCATCATCACCACCGTCACCACCACCACCACCACCACCATCACCACCGCCACCGCCGCCGTCATCGGCAGCCGTGATCGACTGATTTCAAGGACAAGGTATACCCAATTGATGTGGGCCCTGCGTATACCATACACAACTGTAATGCATGCATTGGAAATGCTCATTGTGAAACATGGTAATTAGATCACAAAATAAAATACGGTCACGCCGAACAGTATACGTTTGTCTGTGCAGCGTGCGCTTCAAAAAGCTTCAGTTCAAACAGCGAGCGACGCCCAGTTCTGCACCGAGACACCCGTCGTTAGAGCTCACACACAGACGTCCTGGTCTTCTTCGAGTGTCCGCCTTTCAACAAACGATAAACACAAGATCGATTCAACGTGCCGTTAATTAGCCGCAACAGAACAGTTTCTGGAGTCGACGGCTTACACTTTCGATTGCGTCACTGTAGTCTTTCCCCGCGCCCGGGGGGCAAACGCCGCGCAAAGCTGCCGCAGATGAAGGGTATAAACAGCGGGTGCCCTGTTCTCTTTCGCTCGACCGATTCGCCATTTTGCGTCGACAACAAGTGCGTCATTATGTGTCAACACACACAATCAAACGTTCGTCCCCATGAGCAATGGCAATCGAAAACTGAGGCACAATACACTGCGTGTTCTCGTCGTCGGGACAGTGTTCCCTCTGACTCCCCGGGAGTATTGGCGGGTGCCGGAGATGCGAGAGGGATTTGAGGATGATCTTCGGCCAGTTCCTTTGATGTTCGCTACATTAGGTTTAGCATCTGATGCTCATAATTCGCTCTGATGGAATCGTCATTGTCAATTAAGTTGCGTCCCCGATTCAGGGTTCTCCTGTCGCATCTTTCTGAAGCATTCGGCCCGTAAATTGTTAAGATCAAAATTCACAAAACATCTCATGCCACTTCATTGATCGCATTCATTTAACCATGACATGCAGTTAGTCCTTTATTTTACATCCCACCAAAACAGATCCGCCACGAAAAAGATATAAGTAGGCCTAGTAGGCGTGACCTGTACTCAAGGCCACGATGTAAGGTCAACAATTACCCCAGAAAGTATTGCAATACAGCCTCTTTTAATATTAATAACAATAATATTGATTTATCATTGGCATTAATATGGTATCATTGCATGATGTTATAACATGCCATATACAGCAGACGTTTAATTTATCTTGCATTCTGCGCGCAAATATAAATGTAGGGAAATACATGTAAGCCTAAACATTTTACTAGTGTTCTGTTTTGTAAATTGCATATGTGTGCATCTTAAAGCCAGTCCCTATCGCGAAACGGCAAAACATAATACTCGCGCGTACACGCGCGAGCATCAGATTGTACGGGTTATATTCTGTTGTAAACACGTGCGTCATACAGTCTTCGCGCGCATTGTTATTTTACAATCAATAATTATATTTAACGTACTGTACGCTAAGTTATTGGCATGAATGCGATGAACCGACTCGCATGCAAGCTTTTTTTAATTAAATCATACAATCGGATGGTACGTCATGTGGCATCTTATGTAAAACTTTCATACGCGTCAAATATTAATGCCTCAAATATTAATGTCTCTTTAATTATAGTTTACAGATATCAGATGTGTGTGGTATGTTACAGCGGTTGTAAAATGTATAATCACGCAAGGGTGTTGACGTCAAAGCGGGTGTAGCTGACCTGTTCGTTGGTGTATCTTAACAATAGGGTCTACTTTGTCGACTGAGTGTTCGTGTGCTAGATCGTAGTCCAAAATATCTTTCAAATTACCGTGACAGCAAAGAATGCATCTTGCCAGCAATGACGCTCAATTTAAAGCATCTTGCCAGCAATGACGCTCAATTTACAGCTATTAAAAAAATTGGTCGATCTCTGACGTATGAATAATTTTGGACTCGACTGAGCACGAGTTGGCGTAGATATATAGACTCGACTACGCGATTGTTTCGTGGACACATATCTACCACAACAAGTAATCTTATAACCGACGAACAGTGTGCAGCATCACTGTGAAAACTCGTATTGTCGTAACTATGCCACTTCATGCATGTATAGCTTCTATCAACAACAAAAAAACAACAAATTCTTTCTAAAGTTAATTTTTGTTTGGTCTTATGTATCGATGTTTGATGGTTTTTATTTGGTTCAATGTGCGACAAGTCTCCTATACTATATAAAAATCGCCTTCTAGTGGACCGTGGAAAGCCACAATTTAACACCGCATCTGTTGCGGTAACATATCAACCCATCATTTAACTGACATTGAGCGCAGTCGATCATGCCGCGACGCGTTTGAAGACATATGCCACGACCGGAAACAATTAATTAGTCAAAACAACGCAATGTACAGTCACTCCGCCAAATTCCTCCCGAAGTGTCAATTCGGCGGCGGCGCGTGCGTCGCCAGGGTAACGCACGAGCGTAGCGCGCGTTGCTAAACAACGCGGCGCTTGTGTTGATCTTTAATTCGTTGCAATCGCCCGGTTCGTTTTGTTTTCGACGTGCAGTAATTGCTGTGTAATGTCGTTAATTGAAAACGCAGCATTTTCAGTAATTGCACGCTGTTAATTTAAATCAAGCGACACACTTACGTTGATGGACATTCGGAAACAACTTAAAACGCAGAACAAATATCAGCCGCGTGTGTTTTATCTTGATTCGTAATCTGTAGGCCTATATGTGTCTAATATATCACACTGTCTATAATAGAGCTTGGCGGCGCGTAGAATTTGGGATGGTGGCGCGTTTATCTGCCGACACACCTCGAATCTCAGTAACAGTTTTTCGATTAAAAGTTTACTGCCACTAACACTATACAAGCACAATCAACGCCAATGTCGACTTGTTATCATAATGTCTAACATGTCGATAACCAATTACATAACTCCAAATCGTTCTTGTAAACTGAAAAACAGAACCCATTCTGGGCAAATCAGTGATTGTGGCATGTAGTTAGCCGTGAACTCTGATAAGTTGCCATGTTGGCAAAGCGGACCACGGGGTCGGGTCACACAGGAGCAAAAGGTGTTGCGGTGCGTCGAGACCTATTTCTAATCTGATTCCTGCACGACTGCGGTGAGAAATTATTGAGGTGATATGCATCACGTGGAGCCAGACACACACACGCACGCACACACGCACATGCACGAAGCCAGACACACACGCGTGGAGCCAGACACACACACGTGGAGCCTGACACACACGCGTGGAGCCAGACACACACACACGTGGAGCCTGACACACACTCGTGGAGCCAGACACACACACTTGGAGCCTGACACATACACGTGGAGCCAGACACACACACGTGGAGGCGCGTGGACGTTTATTCCAACTACTTATAGTTACGAGTTTTCAAGAAACAATATTCCCAAAACTGAGTTCCCACCATGCCAACAATGTTAAATACCTAATTTTTCAAGACCTCGGAAATAACGTCAAGTTGCATTATAAGGCTAATGTCCAATGTAACAAGACCCCTCTACCAGCCATTTGGGCTCATCCTCATACATCATACTACTTCAACTTAACCGCAATCGTAGGCAGCCTTAATTTAACGAGTTATAAGGCCTACCACACTGAAGCAATAAGGTAACCACGGTTGCACGTTGTATAATAGAGATAGACCTACTAAAAACACGAACCGCTTTCTGCGGCGAAATTCGTACTGTGCACACACACACACACACGCGACGACTTAATTACCCCGCAAATAAATTACTTCTTTACGGGCTTTTAATTTCCACGTCAACATTAACCGGACGCCGGGTTTGATGTGCGTGACGCGTGCGAGCGTCCGCTTGGCGGCCGGAGATGCAAGTGATGCGTCGTTTACTCCGCAAACACGCGCCGTAATGGGGCAGATTATTTCGCATTGGCCCGACGCAGCCCCGGCGTCTTTCTACTCTAAACGCCTTACGTAATCGGACAAGGCTGGACGCGTGGGGCGAGCGAACGCCCCGTGTTTGCTGCTACCCGCCCGCTGCCCAAACGACGCGAGCATTGTACGCGCGTCGTCACTGAACGATTGTGTTTGTTGAAACCGCCGCTAATTTCGGTCGGTGTGCTTCGTTAAACAGTATGGCGCTTTACGGTAGTCGCAGATGACGTAACCGTGTATCGACGCCGGCTATGTGATCACCTGTTACGTCGCGTTACCTTGAATTATCAGTCGGAACACATTCAGTGAATGTAATACGCTTCAATACCTACTGGTAGACCGCAGAAACGTAGTACCATATAGGGAGAGCGGACTCGAGGTGACGGCTTAATACTGACATACCATACGCCCTAATTGCAAGATACGAGTTAGACCAGTCTTAGATGATGAATATTGCACGGGGTGAGTGCAGCGAAATTATTTGTATCTAATCAAAATCCAACCATTCGGTAAAACGTAAAATGCGCACTTGTCCACTACGAGTAGAAGAAGAAAAACAATTATTATTATAAAAGAAGATGTACATATTAACAAAACGTTTTCGATTTCAAAAGTTAGCTCCGTGCTGTCGTTTATTATATCGGATCATCGTGTGTCTATCGGATCAGTCGCAGATTATATTATATTCTGGAAAGAGCGGTAGGGTATGTGTGTGTGTGTGTGTGTGTGTGTGTGTGTGCGCGCGCGCGCGCGTGTGTGAATGCGTGCGTGTGTGTGTGCGCGCGCATGCGCGTGCTTGTGCATATACATATACGTGTGTGCGTGCGTGCGTGCGTGCGTGTGTGCGTGTGAGATACCAAACAGAATCGCTCAAAAATAAATTCCGCAAACATTTGAACGTATATTAGCCTAGGCCCTATACGTTTAATATTGTACGTATTTTGTATCAGAGTTCGTTTGTATTTGCAATCTATTTAGTTTGTCCACCATGATTCGATTACAAACAAACATCGCCGTTAGGCTATGTGCCTGGTATAGCTGTACCGCCGAGAAATTACCCAGCCACGGACAACACACGGACAGACAACAACTGCCAAGCCCTCGGGAACACCACAACGAACGCTGAAATAAATCACCAAAGAGAAAAACATGAGAAATATGCGAGGTGTATCGCAGACGTGTTTTAAACACACATTTCACGACAAAGGTTGAAGTAAATATGTTTCTGAATTAGCTAATTATAATCACACATATGCAAGTACTTTAACAGGATATCATAACTGATTAAACTGTAATGTAGACATGTAGTACAATTATTGTTTGTAAGAGAGCTGACCGTTAATGTCGCACTTCTTGTCAAGCAGAAGTCGACTCAATCATTTCATTGATGTTTGTTAATTCTTTTCCCGTTGAATACGATCATTTCCGCATTATAGCGAGTTGCATGACCTTAGGCTTAGTCGACTAGTGCAACATCTAACTAGCCAACTCGCCCAACCGGATAGGAATTTAGAGGACCGAAAGTACGAAACTCCAGCCATGCACCATGTACAGTGAGTGCAGCGGCAATTTTCTGCTGTTTTCCACTGAGCTAAACACGCTGCACCTGGAGCAACTGTTGGGACCTTCTATGTAGGCCTAGACATAAACCGTGATTGGATGTCAAAACTGAACAGGAAAAAACAATAACAATATGCTTAGTGCAACCCATGAACGGCAAACTAGAGTTTATATGAAGTTATGAACTGCGAGAGTACCACTATGTGCTTTGGTGACGCGGTGGTCAATTCAATAGGTGCTATAAAAAGCGCCGCGCAAAGGAATCGAATGATGACGTAGAAACACGTATTCAAATTGAATTGAATTCAGCGCACTATGAGACACAGTATGCAGGCACCCGCGGGTGAAATAGATAAACAGTTCGGCGTACAACCCCTTTACCGCTGGCGCCGTGAGTCGCTCTGTTGGCCACTGAAGTCAACCTTGCTGACCTCGACGAGTACCCGTTACAAAGTGGTTGAGGCGCTGTTCAGTCGAGCTACCCGCAGACCTTTAATCGCAACATACGTCGTATTTTCGTCAGGTATTATTTGCTCGACCACAGTTCAGATTTGAGACAATCTCGCAAAAAACGCCGACAAAAGCTGGTGAGCCCACGACGGCCAGAACACTTGTAAGCGGTGTTATCTGTGCGCCATTCAGACGGAGCCGCGACGTGACAACAGGCGCCTGCAGTTCTCGCGTCGAAGTTGTTCTTCCTTCTCTGAATTGGTCCCACACAGACAGTCGCCCAGGACTAATTCCAGCACCGAATTGCAGCCCCGCGGGGATACGAGGCGGCAGCGGAATAGACTACCGCGATGTGACAGCTGTCAGTGCGCATGTCAGAACAGGTGGAAAATGTTCCCAAGCAAGTTGTAGCTTCCGAACGCCGAGCCGTCTTGAAGCCGCACACACAGCCCCGAGATGCGGTCGAAACCGAAGGCCCGAAAACTGGCGACAGGTGAGCGGTGCTTTTTACGATCAATCTCAGTGAAATTTGTCGCCGATCCGTCCTTGCTCTTCGAGTGATAGCCGGACGCCGGTCCCCATCGGAGCGGCGGCGGCGGCGGCGGCGGCGGCGGCATAGCGCACCGCTGCCACTGCTAACCATTCATCCTTGTCGCTCGCTGATTTACTCGGTGTTTTAGCTTTCGTCTCGCTTCGCTTTATCCCATATTTATCCGTCGTGTTCGGAATGATACTGCCCCACCTCGAGAGCGTTTGTCCCAGCGGGAACGCGATCGCGTTGCGCGTATTTCGGACGAAAACAGGAAGCGAAGCTGACGGGCGTGGATTTTCGCGCTCCATCAGTTCGCTGCCGGTTGATTGACGGTCGCCGACTTTCCGGCGTGTAAGGTTCGCGCCCACCAAGTTGTCGTCTGCTACGAATTAACGCGTTGCCTTTGCATGAGTGGCATTATTGTAAGGGTCGACAAAATTGCGATTTTTTTCAGCAGCGTAAAACGTCTCCCAAAGCAAAACTACCGGTGTGTCTGTTGCATTTGTTTACTTTATTACGTCTCAGGTGAACACGTTTTCAGTGCAACTATAGACGGGAGTACACCTGTTGTATAAAAGTTATGATATATTCACTCAAATTTACCACATTGCCATTCCTTCTAACCTACCCAGAGATGGAAGATTTTATTTGGAGCAATATTTTATGTAAAATTTTAATAATAAATGTAAATATTTGCCGGGTTAATTGGTTGCAGTTAGGTATACATAATTAGTTAATAGTATAAATGTTTCTTTTTGATGTAACACTAATAAAATTATGTCTGTATTACAATGCTAACTTTGACAAGAAAGAACAGTGCAGAATTTTTACTTCTTCCACAGTTGTTTGATACTGTTACACACTGTTACTTAGACAGCATGTGACAGCCTGGGTGAGATAAAAATGGGATTCCTTCCAAAGCCTCGGGATCCAATTACCCCCTTCCCATAAAAAGCAGCCAGGGTTGGTGCTGGGAATGACAAGATAGTGAGTGTGTGACCTCCTGAAATGGGATCTGACGTTGGTATGTGTGCCCTCTGTAACCTTGTCATTAATTAGACTTCTGTGGTGGGGAAGAGGGTTGGGGTTGATGATTTCTGCCCCATGACTGTCATCAGCAGGACAAATACATGTCTGTGCTCTGATAAAGACACTTCCTGGCCCCCAAGCACCCTACAGATGAAGGGAGTTTATTTATGGGCAGCTCCACTTTCCCACACGCTGGGATTTCTTCTGTCTATTGTCACACAAAACTATTGGTCTTCTTTGAAGCAAAACATTTCTCAGCTTGAATTTGAAGGTTTGACGGACCTCAGGCTTTCTGTGGTTATGCTGTCCATTTAGTCTGGTTTATCATTCTTGGTGGCATATTTACTCAAACATTTAACTAACATATAAAACAGGCAAATGCAATTTAAACTTTATTTTAAGTTTTGTGTGGCGACTGTTAACTTGAGAGTTGTATTTGTAGGTGTCCGTGTGTGGTCTTGGTTTTCAAGATGCAAATAGTTTGCTCCATAAATATTGTATAAGTATTTGAGCAATAATTTGCTGTTCTGAGAATAGTATTGTCAGTGAATCCAGTCAGTGTTTGGTTTATTGTGCTGGGTTGATTTTGAAGATGTGGTCATCAGCAATTTAAGTTCATTCTGTACAAAATACTAAACAATTAAGTTGGGATTAATGTTCAAAGTGGATTAATTAGCTGTTTATTCAACATTTCGTTTGCATAGCACCTTTACAAATGTTTTGTTAAGGTAGTCACTATTGGAGACATGACATCTCTATCATAAGCCACTAGTCAGTCAATTAGCCTAATCAGCCTAACACTGTCTTGTTCTGTCTCTGGTGTTGTCATTCAGGTGGTTTGGCACACACTCAAGCTATGACCCACAACCCATGTACTCAATCACATTTGGATCTAATGAGATAATAAATAATAGTAGGACACTCCCCAGCGTTCCTGTTTATCTTCTTGGCAACTTTGCGGAATACTCTACATCATTATGGCCTTTCAGGAGAGGACAGACTAGACAAACATGTACATATATTGACAATACTTAGAGTCTGTCTGATGCCAATTATATGATTGTCACTTAGAGCCAGCAAATTGTAGCATAGATGATTAGACACAGGCTGTGTGAATAAACGTTACTCTTCAAGTACTGAGCCAACTATCTGTTTGTGAATTTTTAGTGTCTCCGAGTAGCTGTGGAGTAAACATTGAATGCATTTATTCAATGTCTTGGAACAGAGTTGGCAAAGGGACAGATCAGATTATTCTGTAGTTGCAGCCTTAGGTGACCCACACCTTAACGTTATTGATTCGTGCACTTCAGACAAGGATAGTTTGTTATAAGTGTATTATTAAGAAACAATTAAATACCATTTTAACTAACCTGTGGGTTTCTTAATCCATGTAGTTAATTGGGGAGAAGACATTAGTGTAAAGTTAGTTGAGGAGAGGACATATTATTGTAAAGTTACTTGGGGAGAGGACATATTAATGTAAAGTTAGTTGGGAAGAGGACATATTAGTGTAACGTTAGTTGGTGTGAGAACATATTGGTGTAAAGTTAGTTGGGGAGAGGACATATTAGTGTAAAGTTAGTTTGGGGAGGACATATTAGTGTAAAGTTAGTTGGGGAGATGACATATTAGTGTAAAGTTAGTTGGTTTGAGAACATGTTGGTGTGAAGTTAGTTGGGGAGAGGGCATGTTAGTGTAAAGTTAGTTGGGGAGAGGACATATTATTGTAAATTTAGTTGGGGAGAGGACATATTAGTGTAAAGTTAGTTGGGAAGAGGACATATTAGTGTAAAGTTAGTTGGTGTGAGAACATATTGGTGTAGCATTAGTTGGGGAGAGGACACATTAGTGTAAAGCAGATGATGTTGAAATGGCAGTATATATTTCACTGTCCCCCCATCCCACGTGGTGGCAATATTATTGTAAAGTTAGTTGGGGAGAGGACATATTAGTGTAAAGTTATTTGGGAAGAGGACATATTAGTGTAAAGTTAGTTGGGAAGAGGACATATTAGTGTAAAGTTAGTTGGTGTGAGAACATATTGATGTAAAGTTAGTTGGGGAGAGGACACATTAGTGTAAAGCAGATGATGTTGAAATGGCAGTATATATTTCACTGTCCCCCCACCCCATGTGGTGGCAATATTTTTGTTGCCCCCCACACCCCCTGATTCAAACCAGGTGTACTAAGTGGTCCACTGGTTGGTCCACCGATGGGTCTACTGATTGGTCCACCGATTGGTTCACCGATGGGTCCACCGATTGGTCCCACTGATGGGTCCACCGATTGGTTCACTGATGGGTCCACCGATGGGTCCACCAATGGGTCCAGTGATGATAAGTTTTGACCACTCCTTTTACAGTGCCCGGAGCAACAACTGACCCGTCCAGTCCACCAGTATATGCACCCAGTGTACATGCATGTACACCATTGTGGCAGATAGTTGTATGACGCATACATCCCACTAAACAGGTTTGTTTTGCTGATGCTAGGTTTCACTTATCACTCCAGTTGAACTGTGGCTGGTGCATTCACGTTGACATCTGCCAAATCTTGATATGAGCACATACCCGAAGGCAAACACACACATTTCACCCTACATTTCACCCCACCAGGGTAGCACTGCAAGTCATGGACAATGATCCAAGCTTTGTCCCTACATAATGTTATGTTTTATCACAGCTAACATCTCCAGTAGGTGGGTGGTGGTGGCCATAGTGCCTGGCTAAGTTTGCTGTCAGCATGCACCGGCACTTTCTTACAGTGGAGCATATTTCTTGTGACTCAACAGAAAGGACTGTGAAATTAGTGTATTTGGACCATGTATTCCAGTTCTGTTTCTGATGCCGTTTTCAAGAAGTGACCACAAGTAGCACCACATTTATTTAGTATCTTGGTTGAATAATAGTAATAACAAAAAGACTTCCATTGCGCATAAATCCACAGAAACCCTTGCTCAGGATTGCATCAAAATGGAAGGGTTAGGCAGCCTCAAAATCAGTATACAACAGTAAGTTGTCAACAGATTGATGAAAACACCAGGGAGCTAAGGAGGGTAGGCACAGTTATGACAGCGACATATTATGTTTCCTACTTAGTTAACGCCAACAGGGCGTGAATGCCAAAGAGTTGGTGCAGCAACCGAGAAAACCCTGGTTTCAATATGTGTTTGATCTCTGGGATCAATAAGTAGATCAAACTAGATGATCAAAGGTGTCAGTGTTTAGCCCATGTAATTTGTCAACATAATTTGTAAATGTACTTATTTTCTATAATCTTACATTTGTTTGTAGTCATAGAATTTTTTTTTAAACAACTGACCGTTAGAATAATTATACACTGAAATTATAAATGATTGAACTGATCTAAATGTTCGTTGAACTGACCCAAATGTTCATTCTCACATATACAAAAAATAAGTTGAAAGAATCTGATAATTAAACTTGTAAAGGATCACATCTATTGCAATTAGACTAGAATTACGAATGACAAAACTAACCATAATTAATTAAAAGCTGTATATATTTCTTATTATTCTGATGGTTTGAAAATTTTTCACAATGCCAAACTGTGTCCAAGTGGTGCTATCTTTGAGCCACCTAATGATCCTGTAAAGGATCAGTAACTGGATCCAGTCCAGGTGGCAGACACATACTTCTCAAGTCTACAGACAAATACTAACTGCTCCATGCTAATCGCACAGTATTTGCACAATATCCAGAATCATAACCTACAGATAGTGCATGGCAATATTGACTGTCATTGACACAGGGCAGATGACCTGCCTACTAGGATGATGCACCATGAGAAAGCAAAGATCAATATTTTGTCAATGTTCCTCTGTTGATTCTCAGGCAACAGTAGAACATAAAGAGACACCGTGCTTGGCTCACTTGTGACAAGTCATTGTACATTATCACCACCTGAGAGCATCTTTTGCAACCTTCAAAGTAACAAGCTAAATAGACATTTGAAATGCACATTTTGTGTGAATAAACAAAGACACAATACTCAATGCAACCAGACACTAGATATATAATATCATCAGTACGACAACCATGTTGTATTTGACCAGCAATTCCATTAAGACATCTCATGTTTACCTAAAAGATAAAATGTTTTAACTACTTTTTACAATAGACATATATATGTTTGTATGATACATACAGGTCTACCTAGCCTGTTTGAAGGGCTAAGTTTCTTATGGTGGTTCCTGTGCTTAGCAACATGTGGTGTTTTTAATTTAGTGGGAGATTCCTTGACCATTTTTTTTTATTTAAAATTTTCTATGCTTACAATTACTCTGGTCAAAATAAAATGAGTGTATAAATGTTCAAAAACATGGCTGCAATGTAAACATTTTGTACAGGTAAAATTTGAAACATAGTAACCGGCTGTCATTGGACACGTCTAAAAAATTAATGTTTTGTTACTATTCTAGTAACAAAAATGACGAAAAAATCACAAACTTCTAAGTATGTATCTTGGTTGTCTCTATATGCATTTGTAAAGCAAATATATAAATTTGTGGGAGAAAAATGTATACCAGTGTGAATATGAATCAATAATAAATTTATAAATCTGGAGGAATTAGAATATTGGGCTTGTTCACACACAGTTGATTTACACGTATTGTAAATGAACATGTTTCAAAATGTCCAACCTCATAATGTTTGGAATATTTTATTAGTAATAATTATTGTGTTCGTGTTGTCGTAACAAAACTGGTGGAAAGTACAAACATTTAATGACAGCTAAATACACTGCCAATACAAGTTCTTAAAAACTTATTATCTTAAGGGTGTCCATTAAGTCAACAATAATGTGCCAAATTGATTACACATTTGCCTTCACTGTGTCCACTCTGTTACTTGTGTAGCTCTAATACCCCACAACTAACTTAGCACAATTATGATCATAGTTAAAGGTTAATTAATGACAATAGCTGTAGGACCTGACAAGCTTTGACAGAACAATTTCTACTATTATGAAACAACCTGTTGAATACCACAGCCAATCTTACAGCAAAAAAAATATTTCCACAAAAAGGTGAATTATCTAAAATTGTGAGATTAATGAGTAATAATTTATAAATCTGGAGGAATTAGAATATTGGGCTTGTTCACACACAGTTCAATGTTACCTACAATAAAATGCAAAAAAAAACATGTTTATGGATACGTAATCATATGTTAATTGAAAGGTATTGTATGGTTCATTTGCACTGGTGTGAACTTACTTCTCTTAAACAAAATCTTCCGTGATAGAGGTTTTGCTACACTTTAATACATGTTTGTATAGGGATTACTTACAAGCTTTATAGAAGCACCGTTGATTAGATAAAGATCCCCGCATGATGATACACATGATATGAACAAAACAATTGCAGCAATGTATCTCTAAAAATCTTGGCATTTACATGTAAGTGAATGGTCAATAATACAGATAGTTCTGTGAACTTGTGAGTTCTGTGAACATTTGCATGTAAGTGAATGGTTAATAATACAAATAGTTATGTGAACTTGTGAGTTCTGTGAACATTTACATGTAAGTGAATGGTTAGTAATACAGATAGTTATGTGAACTTGTGAGTTCTGTGAACATATACATGTAAGTGAATGGTTAATAATACAGAAAGTTCTGTGAACTGGTGAGTTCTGTGAACATTTACATGTAAGTGAATGGTTAATAATACAGATAGTTATGTGAACTTGTGAGTTCTGTGAACATTTATATGTAAGTGAATGGTTAATAATACAGATAATTCTGTGAACTTGTGAGTTCTATGAACATTTACATGTAAGTGAATGGTTAATAATACAGAAAGTTCTGTGAACTGGTGAGTTCTGTGAACATTTACATGTACGTGAATGGTTAATAATACAGAAAGTTCTGTGAACCGGTGACTGATGTTGACCAAACATCGTCACTCCTAAAATATTAACTGTTAGTTTCTGAGGTTGACCACTGAGGTGTGTGTATGTATGTGCATGTTCGTGCGTGCATGTATGCATGCGTGCCTTCTCACATATGTGCATCCATGCATGCATGCATGTTCACACATAGTGCAACATTGCAACTACATTGGGTATTGGAAGTCTAGAAGGCATCATACATTTTCAGCTGGAGTTGTATAGAATTCCAGCAAGGTGGACTCACACTGGATCAACAGGCAAGTTGTGGCCAGTGCAAGCAAGCCTCTGGAATGGTACCAGATGGACGAATACAACATCTTGCACTTCTAAGACAATAGTCCTTCTTTACTGTGGGATGAGTGCATGTGTACAAAGTTGTACAGCATTGAGAAAGCAGGCAGATTTTAATTTTAAAACACAGTCTGATTGTTTACATCATAAAGTCATGTTATTATAATAACTATATTTCTATTCCAACTTCTTCACCACCCAAATGTGTTCTAATGAACAACAGTTATTTAATATACCATTTATATTTTATGAATATTGACCTTGGCATTCAGCATGTAGTATAAATATGATATTCAGGACGAAACATTCAAATTAAACAAATTTAACAAGGAAATATAAAAATTTTGGTTTATTAAAACACATTTGGGGGTAAGGATGTTAGATTACACTATCTGTGGGTTATAAATCCAGATATTGTGCAAATACTGTGCGATTAGCATGGAGCAGTTAGTATTTGTCTGTAGACTTGAGAAGTGTGAGTCTGCCACCTGGACTGGATCCAGTTACTGATCCTTTACAGGATCATTGGGTGGCTCCAAGATAGTACTACTTGGACATAGTTAGCACTGTGAAAAATAGTTTATTACATGATTTTATTATCAAAACAGTTAGACTTCGTACCTTTAAATTTGTATTACAGATATGCATTTAATTTGTGAATAAACGGTTATAATATTGCTCAAGACTTTGGCAGTCTTCTCGTTATTGCTGAATTTAAAGTTAGTTCAAAGAGGTTATGGTGGATAATGCCTAGAAATATATATTTGTGAGTCATCTGCATAATAGCAATAACCAAATAGTTTTGTTTTAAATTAATATAAGAACAAATGTATTATTATGATATGAATGTAATATGTTAAATATTATTTGAAAATGAAATTTTGCCCACCATCGCAACATTATGCATTTAATTAACATTTCAATAGCATTGATCTTTAATTTGATGCTGATTAAAAATAAAGTAATTTTCGTATCCAGGGTCACGTATCACGCAGTGTTTGCATGTCCACGTTATTGTTTTTCAGTTTCATTTATGCATTGTTAATAAAGTAATTTATTCATTTTGTTTCAGATTTTTTATGCATTGTTAATTAATAAATTATATTATATCCAACCACAGTATGCACTGTTTGCATGTCCAAAGTAATCTCATGACTTGACAATCCATGCCACACCACCAGTATGCCTTCTCATCTGTTCAATGATTATGTCCTGTTAAAAAAACTGATGCTCAAATTACAGGCATGTGTTGTTTAGAAATTGCTTCTCTCTGACCTTTCACCTTGACAGTGCAACGTGCTGATTCGCATCCAGTTCGTGCATTCAGTTTTCATTGCCCACGTTTCAACAAGGTGGCTTCAATTTTCTCCCGGTTAACATAGCTTTACGTTCTTCAGTTTCAGCAAGTGTAGAAATTAGTTTAGCGTTGTTTTCTGATCGATGTTTGTCCAGGGCAGTTGTTTGGTGTTCATGATGCGTGACGCTCTGACATCCAGACAAACGCCTCCATAGCATAGCGTTTAAGTGGCCACATTCCAATTTATAGCGCACCTGGTTTGGATATCCTGCATGTCTTGTCAATTTCCATGTAATGTTTCATCGCTGTGATTCAGCAGGAAATTAATGCATTGACATGAATAGGGTGACTGGGGCCAAAGGGATGTCTAGGGTGTGTTTGTCTGTGCATTGTATCTGTGCAACACAGACTTCACCATTGTGTTCTAATGAGTAAAGGACCTACGAGTCTGTTGAATTGTTTGTGCCTAAAGGTTTTCTCCAAAGAGGTGTGTTAAATCTAAAAATGTCTATTTAAGCTGTGCTCTGGCATGATTGGTGCAAAAGAAAACTTTTCCAAATATTTAAGATGTTCCGATTACTGAGAATCACACTCTTCATCTTGTTTCGATGTTGGAGATTTGTTTTGGGAATGAGCCTGGCTCTTTTTTAACTTAACATGTTTCTAACAAAACTATGTTTGCTCATAACATGATGATTCAAAATACATTGACCTTCACAAAACAGAAGGCTGTTTTATGATTAAAATTGTGCAGCTTAACGATAATTAATTTGTTCATTATTAACACTTAAAGTAGTGAAATATACAGTATATAGAAACTCAGTAAGTGCTTAATTTTGATCAGGACAGTACCTTATGAGTTGTTTATCTTCTAGTGAAAAAGTATTCTTCTGATGTTATTCGCTGTAAGCACCTGCAATTTTCAGTAAACATTTTCAAACAAATATTAAATCCTGAGTGAGTGAGAATATCTGCTATTAATACCATTTTATATAGTTTGATGTTTAGCTTAAGTTAGATTGATGCAGATTTCTGTGAAATTGGGTAAAAACAGCAGATTCCCACTGTGAGAACCATCTAGAATGGGGATAAGCTAAAACAGTGTGTACAAAATATTAAATTATAACATTTTGTTTAGCTCACATAAGAAATAAAAAACCTGTTATTTGAAATCTGAGTTAACCTTATAACCATTGTTTGGTTGTTGACGTGTTCACCTTTATAAACAGTTGATGTTCTAAAATGTGGTCATTGCATGAGGTTGATTCATAGTGTTTTTATTATAAGTGAAAGAAAATTTATTATCAAAGTATTTTCTTTGCAAAGTTTATTTCCAGAAGCATAACGCAAGCACATTTTAGTGATGAAGATCATAACTTAATAAGGATTTGAGTTGAACCAAGCAGAGAATTTGCATGAGGAATTGGGTAAATGTGAGGGAATATGAATTTAATTTGTGTGCATCTGAGTGAAATTGATTGGCGTGAGAATCAGCTGTGATGTCACGTACCATTGTAGCTGTGATGGATGTCAGCACTGACTTTTTCTGACATGACAATCTTCAGTATCTGATAATACATTTAGCTGCACAATGCTTGCAGAATACAAAACCGTGGCTGTATTTCATGGCAGCCGACAAAAATGTCCAGGTAAATAGTTCTATATAACATTATTCAGTAAATGATGTTTTCCACATTCATTTCGATGGCTCAAATGGTTGCAAATGGGAGTAGTTTGCATATGAATCGTTGCCTGTTGTTTTAGCACAGATGGAACTGTTTGGTACATTGTGAAACTGAGTGTAATATTACCATATCATATGGTTGAGTGCGATTACAAATTGTTATAATTACTTTTTTATACTAGAAATAGTTTTCGTAAATATTAATTGAGATTTTTAATAAGATTGCATCCAGCTCATAATGGCTTTGGGGTTTCATCAGCTATAAAAAATGGCTGCCCGTATCAATTTATACTTTTACTCCATTTTACATTATATACACATCGCATCCATATATATATTTTTATTAATATTTAATTAAAATTCTCATCTTATATAAGTCAGAATTCAACTGGATCCAGAAGTGTCTAGTTAACTTATGCTTGGTTCCACATTTCCTGGTGTATTTTAATTGTTTTCTAAATTATTGGATGATTTTTAGGGTTTTGTGCATCTGCATCACTACAGTGTATACAAATCGCTTTTTTTGCTGAAATTTGGGATGTGTTGGAATTTCTAGTACATTTGGGATAGTACTTTCTTGTATACTTGACACTGTTCTACTTGTGGGGGGCTCATCTGCAGACTTGCCACTATTCCTACTATGGCATGGGTAAGCTGCAGCCATGCTACTATTCCTGCCATGGCTCAGCTGCAGACTTGCCACTATTCCCGCCATGTTGCGGCAACAGGTGTGGCGGGTGCCAACACCATTCAAACGGCAGGAATTCTCTCTGCCAGCCATGGCCCAAATGTTCTAGTCAGTTTGATAAGAGCGCACCAGAGAACGTTTCTGTGAAACATGGCAGTTGGCACAGTTTGCTGCCCACTGACTGCCAAGTTGTGTGGGTTTACACAGTGCAGCCTCTGTGTGCATACCTTCATACCAAAGTGTCTGTAGTATGTGTCCTTCACACACAAGGTTTTACTGTCTCGACAGAGTTTTACTTAAAATAATAGTGTAAATGTTTCCTATTCAAAAGCTAGTACAAATTATGTTATATCCCTTTCAAATGTATGTTGTTTCGACAGTATTCTTACAAGATCGTTTTGTCTTTTGATGATGTCAGAGTCATCTTCAGAAAAGCTATAATAAACAGTTAACATCTCAGAATGCAGTAATGAATTGTACAAAATAAATGGTTAAACCAGTTACTAATAAATACCTAACAGTCATATAAATATCCTTTCATGTCAGTAAACTAATCGACATAACAAGTATTTAGAACTTAATCTGTCTGGGGATGTCATATTTTTGTGGTTATGTTGTGGTTTTATATAAATTTGGTTGCAATTCTTTTTATCTAGAAAGCAATTGGCAGGTCACATGGAATAAACCCGCAAATTAAAACAATTCTGAAATTCTCCGTCACACAGTTTGACCAAAGTCCTACAGGCTGAGCACCATACCACATCCCGCTGCCCCGCAAATGGAGTTTATTCAACTTCCTTTGACAACAGATGTCAGTCGGGGCTAATGTCAAATGGTGCAAATGTCACATTTTGTTTTCATGTGGTAGGTTGAGTGGTCACTGCAGTCCCTACTATGGCCATTCACTGTAATCGTTCCAGACTTTTTGTAACAGATTTTACCTCATTGTCCTTTATCTGCACTTTGGAGATGCCTCCTTCATGATAGGGTTCAGCTGAATGGGGCAACGTTGGCTATGCATCAATGCACGTGATCGGAATTTTCCATAAGCTAATTTCTGTGGCAGAATAGTCCAATTTGAAGCATTCTAATGAGTTCTTTGGTACAGAATTTGACAAATCCCATTATGTAAGAAGTGTGAGAAAGCTGGCTGCAGACAGTTCACTTTTTTAGTTCCTTCTTTGTTAACTCTCTGTGTCCTGTCCTGAGAAGCACCGCAGGCAGTAGATACCCCTTGTTTATGTGGATATTCTGGCCCCAATAGCTGTTATACCAAAAGATATGAAGCCTTTCAAGAGAGACCACCTGCCTTGATAGATAACTTGTGTATGAATCTGGAGGCCATTACCAGAGGCATGATCAGTTGTTTCAGCAAACTGTTGCTTGGGCTGAGAAAACTGTTATGTTCCTGAATTGTTATGCAGCGATGGTGACACGAAACGAAAACATGATTTAGTAATAATAGCTTAGTTAGTACCAGCTACCTGTGTTTTGAATTAAGTGTGTGCAGATAGCTTCCATCTTTAAATGCATCATGTAGATTAAATGGGGCAATTTCATAGATAATGTAGATCAGCCTGAGGACATAGACTGTTCTTTCATCATTTGATAACCCAAGAAATCAGGGCCATTGACGTGTCGCCAGCACACGTGCAAGTCAACAGTCATCAGATGGGGGATTGTGTTCTTTCACAAAGTCAATGTAGCTACTGATTCACTGATTTAAATGAACCTATCTTTTATGCCAAGATAAAATACCATGGTATACCATGATAAAATACCATTGTATCCCATGATAAAATACCATTGTATCAAATGATGTTTTGAAAGAGGTAAACCATGATAAAATACTATGGTATACCATGGTGTTTTGAAAGAGGTAAACTATGGTAAAACACCATGGTATACAGTATCTGAAATTAGCCAAAAAATGAACTGGCCCAGATTTTTTTCTTACTGGCCCAGTTCTATTTTGAACCATCCCTGGTGAGTTTGAACTGGCCCCACAAAATTATTCATTATAAGTATGTGTAATTAAGTTTTTGTGCATAAAGCTAAAACAGACACTGCTTTAAATTAGAATAATATTAATTTTATAAATATAAACCATACCAAATATTGCCGTTATTTCTTATAATTAGTAGACCAGTGCAATGAAGTAATGAATTTAATAAACATTTCAATGTGAATTTTATTTGCTAAACGGTTACAGTTGTTGAAAGTAACATTATGTTTGATGCCGACGTTTTGGCGCGCACTGCCACTGGCACAACCCTGGCCTGAAGCTGGCATGGGCAAAAATCTATGGCTATGCCATTCTTAATTCACTCCAAATCGAAGCCTCCAAAGTTAAATTTCACAGCCAAATATCATATTATAGTGTCAATCGGATTGTCTGTCCCCTTAATATCATCAGTATGAAGTAAATTGGCGAAATATCCTTTAAAAATTTACGGACTACGATTCTCACAACTTTGCTTTGGTGTTTCCCTAGTATTCCCAAAGATACTGACGTCATTAAATGTGAATCATCCAGTGGCATCTGTGTTACAAATGCAAGGGGTTTCCTGCATGTGAGACTTCCCAGCGGCTGACCCAGCCGTGGCTGTTTGATTGAATCGGCTGGGTGGGGCTGATTACTTGTGCATTTTGGCTAACTGAATTGGGCATTTTGAATCAGTGACCGCCACCACCTAGCATAGTGTTTTGAAAGAGGTAAAATGCCACGCACACACACACGCATGCACGCATGCACACAAACAGATTAAGATATTGAGAAACTTGTCAAGTTTGTTGGTTTCTGCTGCATTATGTGTGTTCTCCTTTTGTTCTTCCATTTATCTAACAAGAGAACTGGTATTCTCCTTTCGTTTTGACAAGCCCTTGGCACGAATTACCCCTCAGGACATTGTTCTTGTTACTGGACATGTGCAGTATAAAGCATCTCTTATATCCTGTTGGTATTTTGGTCAGTATAGTACAATAAAAACACCCTGAGGACATTCTGTAAAAAATCAGGAATGACCCCAATGAACTATACGTAAAACTTGTGCATGGTAAGAAAATTGTCTGCCATGTCACCCTTATGTTATGTTACAGAAGAGATTAAATACTCTTACAAAATGTTGTCATCAACAAGTGTTTAAAGAAACTAATTGTGCCTACAAACAGGACCAGATGTATGGACATTTTGAAAATGTTTCATTATAATTTATAAGACAAAAGAACTTCAGCGTTACATAAATTCATGCTAGGTACAGAGGCAGTTTTCTTGACACTTCATGCATACCTGTGTGTGTGTGCAATGACTGTGCATGCATACCTGTGTGTGTGTGCAATGACTGTGCATGTGCAATGACTGTGCATGCATACCTGTGTGTGTGTGTGCAATGACTGTGCATGCAGTGAGTCCTCAGTGTAATTACTTCTCATTGCCTCCCACAACAACCGTTGAATGGAACAGTTTTGTGACAATGCCTCCTACAAGATCCTTTGTCCTGTTACATGTCTCCTGGGCCCGTCTGATCAGATACGTCAGTTGCAGGTCACAGCTGCTGCTAGTTTTTTCTTTTGATTCTAAGATTCTAAGAATGTTACTGTTCTTATCTGTGTCCATTAGCCCCTGCTCTGGCCCCTGCCGAGTGGGAAGCAGGTGGCTGGACAGAAAAACACTGGACCGTGTGATAATGACAGTGTATGATAAGAATGTTATGGATCCTTGTCCAGCTTTGAAATTGTCAGACAGTTTTTGATTAATGATGCAGGGGAGACAAAGAAATTATTCAAGAAAATGCCTTTGAAAAAGTATCCCATTTAAAACGATGATAGTTATTACTACTTGTCAATATTTTTATTTTGATGAGTTCCAATTGTAGTTTGTGTAGAAAAGTAATAATGGTAGTTTACATTTAAATGTACTTATAGACTGAACAAAGTCCTTCCGTCTTATAAAATGATTTAATATTATGAAAATATTTCAGAATTTCCATACATTAAAGTTTACTGGTAATTCAATTAAAAACTATGCAGATATTATTAGAAAACTAATGACAATCTATAAGTAATGTAATGGATGAAATAAATAAGAATTAAAATAAATGAAATAGATAAAATTCATGTTTTATGCATATTTATAATCTTTTATTTGGGTTTAGCCATTGAATTACACATGTGGAAGCAGAATGTGTAATAGTTGGATTTGTGTCAATTTAAATTTAAAATTTTTTTGTAATATACAACACATTTATTTTCTTTTATTGTTTAATTTTAATAAATATTTTCTCTTGGTTTTTACTATGTGCGTGCATGCGTGCGGGCGTGCGTGTGTGTGTGTGTTTTGTAAAAATAATGTTGTGTTGCTGGTAAAAGCTGTACAGTCTCAAAATAGAAACTTCATTTTTGGAAAGAAGGAAAGTAAGGCAACCTTTTTGGCAATGTAACCTTGCATTAAGATAAACACTGAGATTTTAAAATGTTCAACTGGTAAAAAACAGCACTTGTGCAAAGGCCACAAATCATTTCCACTACTGAGTATTCCTCTAAATAGGAATGCAATATATGATTGTAGTTGAGGCAGGAATACCCATGACATTATGAATTCAAAATTATATTTCTATTGCCAAATTCAGGTGGTTAAATCGTATCTGTGATAGTCTTGAAACCATGAGAAATTGCAGTCAACACAGAAGTAATCAGTTTGCATGTAAATATTTTAATAGAGAAAGATTGAGAGCATTCCGAAGGAAACATTTGTTTGATTTTGAGACAGTGCACTGAACCAGTTGGAAGATTGAGCTAGGTAGATTGTGGAGACATTGCAGATTGCGCCAGTTGTCTGGCAGCTGTTGACTTGGTCAGTACTGGCCAGTCCACATACCAGGGCCAGTCAGGTCAGGTGAAATTCACAACATACATTCCTTGAATCACAGAAGATACATTAAGAAAATTTATAAAATATTGTTTGCTACTTATAAAATGAGAAAAATGTGTGCTGGAATGGCTGTCAGTTTATAATCTGCATGTTCAACAATATTTTTTTAAACAGATGTTTTTGTTGTTTTTTCTATTACTTAACGTTATTTATTCTTTATGCTAAAGGTTTTTGATGTCATCCTTTTAAGTAGTTGTTTTTATAAATATTATTGGAGGGAGTTTCTCAGTGGTGTTACTTATTAATAAATTCTTGTGTGGCAAAAAATACATTTATACACATTGCATGGATACATTGTTGAGTGTCATATGAGGGCTCTTCTGTATATGAAAAAAATCATAGGCTATACTTTATTTTCAATAAGTTATTCACAATTATGATACATTACACATATTAAAATATTATGTTGCCCTTCAAACGCTGGGATTCATGATGTATCTACAGACAAATTTAATAGGCCTGACTAGGAGGATTATATAAGTATTATTTATAACAATGCATTTCCTTTTTTACAGTAATTGACAAGTTCAGAATCAAAGAACTTGTTATCGTCATTATCGTCAAAAGTGACTCGCAGTTAATATATGGCATTTTAAGTGAATCATGTTGACATTTACTGACTTATAAGGACAATAAAGTCTGCAATATAGAGACATAAAACAGCCCAAATGTCTGAACAATCATAGCTTGACAGCAAGTAGACAGGTTCCTTGATTGAAATGGTGAAAGCTGGAATTTGCATCCTTTTGAGCCAGCTGACTCCAGTGACAAATTGACATGTAATAATCCTGTCAAACGCCAATCTCCCAGTACATTTTCTCAACCCCCCACACAAAGGATGCCTCATTGTGGCAGCCACAGACACCTACACTAAAGACTTGTAATGGCTATATCAAGTTGCCACTCTTTCTCTGTTCAGGGTAAAGGTGCAGACACCAGCAGTATGAAATATCTAGAAAACCTGCCCTGTATTTACCACTTTCACACCACTGTGGTGATGACTTGCACAGATAGTGGGCAATTAGTAACTGGATCCACATATAGTCAGATGTTTGCTAGGATAAACGTAGCTGCGGACTGCTTAGAACAAGTATTTTTTGTCTGACTGTTGACAGTATCGACTGTCCATGTTTTGGCAACTGTGCTATCACCACCATCAGCACTGAATGGCATTCTTGGCTGTTCACATTTCAAGTATATGTTCACTATATTCACTCAGAGTACAAAAACCACAGATGCCATATATGTTTCTGGAAAGTCAGTGAACTAACAGGGAATAGTTCATTAATCTTTTTTTTCTGTATGAGACAGAATATGCCATTTTTCCAAGTGCAAACTCGGTTTAGCAACAATAAAAATAGGAATTTTAAAATAAAATAGGTTTGAGAATGGGTCTACAAAACATTTTCCAAGTAAACTTACTTATAATAAACTTGTTGACAAGACATTAAAATATCAAAGTGCCCTGTTAAAAACTACTTCAAATAAAATCTTTTTTATGATGATGTTTGATTACATATCTAAAAATAATACAAACAGTGGTTAAATGCAACAGATGGCATTGGTGGAAAATTGGGGTGATATCTGAGGGATTATTATGATGTCTTCACTGATACCGTAATGAAAATGTCACGTTTGGGTGGGGAGCAGGGGGTTGGAACGTGCCCAGGGGTAGGAAAGGCAACATCAGTCAGCGACTGTCACACCTGTTGTGTCAGAGGGTTAGGGGTTGACAGGTACTCAATCTCAGGGTGCCACCAACTATGTAGAGGGTGGCAAGAGAGGAGAGGCAAGATGACAGGGCGTTGCTGTTGAATCTTGCAGAAATTAATTAATTTCTGTAAGTAAACCGTGCTGTAGTTTTTTCTGTGTGTCACACTAGCTGGGTGTTCTGTGGGGGTGAAGTTCATAGGGATGGGGTAGCTTGTATAAATCACTGGACCACCCAAAGTTTCAACCCTGTCAGGGACAGTTCCTTTTTGTCTCCACTTGAATGTTTATTTGCATAGCATTGATGACCAGGATGTAATATATCTTCTGCACCATTGTCAGTCATTGCTCTTTACATCATTGTAAGTCTGTCTGTCTGTCCATCTATCTGTCTGTCTGTCTGTTTATTTGGTATGTCTGTTTGACATGTTGTGACCTTCAGTCTCTGCCAAGTCCTACATTTAACCATCTACACGTGTGCATTCATCCATTCATCCATCCATCTATTCATTCATTCATCAGTCCATCCATTCATTCATCTATCTATGTGTAATTTTTATTATCTCTTCCTCCACTAATCAGATGTCTTTCCAAACAACTTTGTCACTTTTTTGAAGTGCCATCAACAAAAGACCATAAGAAGACAAAATGTTTGTAACATATATGTAAAATACTCTATCACATATGTAAATTATTCTAAACAATTTAAAAACCGCCAATGATGAGGTTAGCTTAAAATTATGTTATCGTTATATTTAGAAATTTTTATTTTAGTGTTTATAATTTCACTCACACACCAAAACGCAATCATAAATCTCACACATCATAAATCTTTCACAATGTCATGTAAGTGTGGGACAGTTGTGAGAGGAATAATTCCCATATTGTTATTCAAACTGTATATGAATATACCCAATACATTTGGTGAGACACTTTCTAGACTTGTATATGAGCTTGATATTACTACATAATAATTGTACCTTGGTGCAATCTTTATCTATGGCTTGCAAATCATGCAATATATAGAGACTATCATGATTACCACTCTTGGATGGTACAAGTTGTTGTCATGCTTGCATTAAGTTTTAATTAAATCCTGTTTATAATGGGCATGTATCTCAGGATCTCCTGTTTATAATGGGCATGTATCTCAGGATCTCCTGTTTATAATGGGCATGTATCTCAGGATCTCCTGTTTATAATGGGCATATATCTCAGGATCTTCTTGTGTCCGCTGAAGGTGCATCAGTATGAGGCCCAGAAGGCCCCAAAGCACCCTGCCCCTTGGCAGCCATTCTGGCATGACACAACAGTGCTTTGGGGATTTGCTCAACTAATTGTACTATCAGTTTCATGTTATTTTGCAGAAAAAAGTCACTGACTCGGCCCTACCTCAGGCCTTCTGCCTAGTAGGAGAACATGTTCCTTCCACTGGTGTGAATTTCTTGGAAAACACTGGGCATGGGGATGAATGGTATATGTGGACCAAAGTCTAGTTGTAAACAGTTGGATTGGTATGCTGGGGAGCTATGGAGGATAAGCAAGTTTAAACAGGTGGATTTTTAGATTTAAGCGTAATGTTGTTATATTTCCTACAGATTTAACACTTAGAAAGGGAGTGAGTTCCACAGAGTCGGTGCAGCAACTGAAAAAGCTCTTGTTCTGACATTTGTAGAGTGAGCAGTGAATGTAAATATGTTGGTTGAAAATGCTTGATAGGTAATCAGATCTTGTACAGATCTTAAAAATACAGTGTAATACAATATTGAACAGGGAGCCAATGCAATGATTTAGGAAGTGGTACTGAGTGAGAGAAAGAAGGAGACTGAGCAACAAGTTTGTACACGTTGAATTTTCAAGATGTCCTTGAGAGCAATAAAGGGAATTGCAATAGTCAAGTATAGCAGTGTCATTATTTTTAAGGTAGATCTGCCAAATATCTCCTGGGGCCAAGCCATACACAAGGGGTAGATGAGATGGGGGCATGTAAAACACTGAGTAATACGAAACTCAATAAGCATAATGCTTCTTTGTCGATATACAATTTGAGGTTAAATAATAATATTTAACACAATTATAAAATGCAAACAGAAGTTAAATAATAATAATAAATAAATAATAATATAATATGCAAACAGTGATTACATTATAAGTTACATATCTAACTGTGTATATTGGGATATGTTACTTATGTGATGATTTTGTTTGCTGTGATTTATAAAAAATAAATCTAAAAATGTAATTGTTTTAATTTTATTATCCATGTTCCAATTTGTAAAATGGGACAATATCCTCTTTGGTCCTCTTCAACCTACATGGTATTTACCCTCATCGCACCTACCCCTATCAGGAAGAATTATTTTGTAACCAGGAGCACACAGTTTGCACGTATTACATTTTTACACATGCAATCTGTTGTGACATAAACGTCTTTTATACTTAGTACAATAAAATTACTGTTCTCTTTTTCAACGCTTAATCTACACCTTTTTGTATTGCGGTTGCTTTGGGAAATAAAATCCTGATACTACTTTCTGCCCATCCACTTTAATAAAACTCCTTCCTTCCATCCGTCTATGTGTCCTTGCAGGCGTTCAACTGTCCATCTGTCCAGTCCACTAAGTGACAATGACAGCATATTGCGATCTGCTTAGAGCTACACTCCTGTATAATTCAGGTCTCTGTTTTATTAACCATCACATGCAACTGAAGGTTCCTGTCCAGCATATCTTGATGAGTGGTGGCTGGGCTCTGAAAGGATCCACCCTGTGGTTTTTGATACGTGCTAGTTCATATATCTGTTTTGTTTCCACACCAGACATGTAACAAAACTAATTTGCCAGATGGCATCAGACTTGTGGCAGATCATTTTCACACCTGAACAAAAGCGCACGTCACCTGATCCCGGAAAACATTCCAACTCGGTGTCATATTCGCTCGTTTTTATGCTTCAACAAATCAGTTGACAACAGAAGTCTTGTGTTAGATGGACTAGCTGGGGCATTATATGGGCTTATTAACCAGACTTCTGATGATAGAAGACAGCTACAGTGAGGTGGCATTATGTGGGGTTATTAACAGGACTCCTGATTACAGAAGACAGCTACCATGAGGTGGCATTGTATGGGCTTATTAACAAGACTTCTGATGACAGAAGACAGCTACCATGAGGTGGCACTAAATGTACTTATTAACAAGACTTCTGATGACAGAACACAGCTACCATGAGGTGGCAACTTATAGGCTTATTGGTGACAGGAGACAACTACCATGAGGTGGTATTATATGAGGTTATTAACAGGACTTCTGATGAGAAAAGACAGCTATCATGAATGAGGTGGCATTATATGGGCTTATTAACAAGACTTCTGATGACAGAAGACAGCTACCATGAGGTGTCATTATATGGGCTTATTAGCAGGTCTCCTGATGACAGAAGGCAGCTACCACAAGGTGGCATTATTATGGTCTTATTAACCAGATTTCTGATGACAGAAGTCAGCTACCATGGGGTGGCATTATATTGCGATCTTATTAACAAGACTCCTGATGACAGAAGACAGCTACCACGAGGTGGCATTATATGGGCTCATTAACAGGTTTTATATCTCAGTTTTTCCAGGAAGGTTGTGTGAAATATAATAAAATATCTTCTTGTTTCATAGTTTAAATAAAGAGATTTGTTTATTCATTAACTCACTCACTCATAAATGATACATCAGATGATAATATTTAATTACTGTTAAATGTGATTAATGCAGATATAAACCAATTAGTATTATTTGATCTGAGATGACATACACATACAGGTGTCAATGATGTCCCATATCAGGTTAACCCATGACAGCATGACCCCAATAAACTTTGTCTACAGGAATTGTAAATTGTCTGACAGCTGTTCACAAATGTCCTGAATGACAAGGTTGATATTCATAAATTGAAAAAGGTGAAATTATATTAAAAAAGTTTGGTTCATTAAACACACTTGGGCCATCAGTGTGTTAGAACATATATAGTTTATTCTTACATAACATAGAAACAATGAGATTTTGTACCATTAATCATTTGAAAATGAGACTAAGAAACAATCACCTGAGTGGAAATATTTACAGTACAACAAGTACTGGTAATTTTAAAATGTTAATTATTGACGTGTAGACCACACGGTGACCTGCTTCACAGCGGCCTAGTGAGCTGGTTGCATTTGTGCTAAGTTGCCTGGAGTCATATCAACAGTGTCAGTGAAACGTCAGCGAATCATACCTTCTTTGTTGTAACTGGTTCTACACGATTCTTAATAAAGCTTCCCCCTTTGTGCTGCGCTCGTTGCTTGACATCACATAGGCTATCGAGTACATCTGATATGTTTAGATCCTGATATGTTTAGATACGCCTCCATCTCCATTGTGCGCTGAGTAAATATCGCGCCCCACTGTCGCCCCATGAGGGGTTAGTGAACAGTGGCGGACACCCTTTCTGGTTGCCCAGGTCGGAAGACCCTGCTGTGATCAGAACTTAGTTGTCTTTACTGTTGGCTATGGCAAATATAGTGTAATTACACTGGATGTTTGTGTATTCAAGAAAACACCCTTCATGCACTAGTGACCAGAAAGAAATACTGTCATAGGCCACTATATTTTATCACTGATGACAGTGGTCAGGCTAATAATAATAAAACTTCTGTATTATCTAAATTCTTAGGGAACCGGCTCATTGAGTGATGTGTTGATAGAACTTGTTTTTAAAATGAAAATTATAGGTACAAATAAAAGCATGCCAATGCAGGAATGTTTTTGTCATATTCTAGCCTTTACTACTTTCCAGAAAACCAATGACCCCCCCTAAATATGCCAGTGATTTCTACCATCACTAGTTTTCTTTCTGTCTGTATACTTCCAGTCATCATACTTAGTAAAGAGAGTAAATGCTGTCAAAAAGTCTTTAGAAATCAGCTAACTTGGTCTAGGGGGTAAGGGGGTTATCCCAATTGTCTTATCACAACCAGTATTTTCTTGGCACACAAATCATGAAAAAGAGATATGGTTTGAAAACTTGATTTATGCGTTGATAATGCAATATTCAAATAATTGGAATGTGTCCTCAGCTAAAATACAACACGTTGGCAGACTACTGGTAAATAGCTGAACGATGAGCAATGCATTCTGGGTGGCCTGCTCACTGTCTAGGACCAGAGACAGTTACAGGGAGTTGAAAATGTAGCTACAGTGTTTCTCATCTCTGCTTTCACCCGGAGGTACTTGAGAGGACTGTAAGTAATGTTGTCTTCTCTGGTTATTTTAAGCTATATATGACATTGACTCCTGCCAAGACTGCAACAGGACATCACAGCTTCTTTCTCCTCTTGATGGCTCCCACTTTGCAGGTTTAATGCAATCTGGATAAATAGTACCACCATTAGGCAAATTTTGCTACTGGGAAATTTATTTTTGAACATGGATATGGCTGTATTTGATGACTACAACACTTGCTGTGGCCAGATTAAAATTTTTAATTGCTGGTCAAACGTATAAGCATGTGTCAGTGATTGTAGGATCCCTGGTGTATGAAGACAGAATGCAATATGTGTGTGCGTGCGTATGTGCCAAATAGAGGAACATGTTCCATATTGATTTTTTCCGGAAATTTTTGTAAGATTTGACAAAAACACTACTGAACTTCGGTGACTTACAGTATACAGTTTTTATTTAAACTGAATCATAACTTTGTACACAGAAATTGCCCGACTGACTTCTAGCATTGGTTTCAGTTGGAATACCATTGCTGTACTGAACCCTGGTTTATGATATCACAGCCAGGCAGACAAGTGTATGAATTGAAATGCAGGGTCCCAGGATCAGATCCAGGCAGTTCCCAACTAAAGACCAGCACATGGAACTCGTTAAATGACAATCACTCGGAAAGCAACAGGCAGCATATTAACTAGATCACTCGCAATTTGATCTATGGACAAAAACATACAAGTTAATTAACTCCATCATCAGAAGTTGGTTGTCCTGTCAGACCAGCAGCCAATTGCTTCATTTTCAGATAGTGCTGATATTTCACTGATAATCCCAGTTAAGGCGTAATCTATGAAGCTTTTGTGTGGAGTGCCAGCTGATGTTATGTTGCATGTGTTTTTGATAGATATAGTGAGGCAGAGTTGGTGAAATGAGAACATGACTGTCTCCTAGCCCAATTCTGCAGTCTGCGGTTCAGCAGTGATTCTGCTAAATGTTTTACTGATTGCTGTTTTATTATCATGAGCTGACTGTCAGTCCTTATTATAAGATGACTTTGTTTATAAGGATGTGAATCAGGAGAAAATGATAGATATATTGTACTATAATTTGCATGGTGGCAATATTTCACGATAGATACATCATCATAGTTCCTGTGCGTGCAATATTTCACCTGTTACAGTACTGTCCCCAAAATGATGTCACCAGCCAATCCCTGTTATTTGCTTCCCCAGAGTTTATTAACCCATTAGGCCCCAGGATTTTATTAAAACATGCTCCACTGTTCCCAGGATTTCTGAAAAAATTTTTTGCAATTTTACCTCCTTGTGTTAAAAAATCTGTAGAAAAAAACTATTCAATATTGACAGTTACAAGTTGTATTTATTTTTGAAGAGTAATAATTTATCCACATGCTTGTATACATAGATATAGGATATATTAATAAAATGTTGACATTTGATCACAATTTGCAAAGACGAAATAGTAAATTTGTTAAAACTTTGAAAGTTGCAACTGACGTTTGACAAAGATCCCATGCTATAACCCTTGCAAATTGTGATCAAATGTCAACATTTTATTAATATATCCTATTTCTATGTATACATGCATGTGGAGAAATTACTACTCTTCAAAATAAACACAACTTGTAATTGTCAATATTGAATAGTTTTTTCTACAGATTTTTTAACACAAGGAGGTAAAATCGATCGAAATTTGCCAGAAATCCTGGGAACAGAGGGGAGCATGTTTTAATAAAATCCTGGGGCCTAATGGGTTAAGTGTGAAATATTTCATAACCTTGATCATTTAAACACAAAATGCCAGTCATAGATACTGTTACTGTAACATAATTAATTTCATAAAACACAAAATCCCATTATCACCCTCTAATGTATAAATGGTTATTTTCAAGGTACCACCCAGGTGTTGGTGTATACACTAACTATGTGGATGCAATGTGTGAATGAGTAATAATAATAATAATAATAATTAGTGTTAAATGTTAAAATAATGTTTAAGTATTTTTTATGTCCAATTTAGCAAAAGTATAAGTAAAAAAATGTATTCATTAAACACTTCAAAGAACATGGAAAACAAAATATACAAAATGTCAACTTATCATCAATCATCATAATAATTAATGTGTCAGTTTGAAATGCTTCCTCTCATTGTGATATGGCATCATTAAATCTAAAATGTTGCACTGTCATTGTTCATGTTTTTCACACATTTGCATAGACCATGCATAAGCATGCAAACAACTCTGTAGAAACTGCTAAAATGCTCACATAGAGGGACATTGTTTGAGGGCAGCTGTTTGATTCCACCCCATGGAGAGGTTTATCACTACACACTGAATTACAACTGTATAATTTTCTCCACAGTCTCTGTTGTGTCATCTAGAGATATATCTTTAGCAGCTGAGTGCATGCATATATTCGCATGCATATATGAATATATAAATTCACATGCATGTATGACTATACAAATGTGATATAAATATATGTATATATTTTAATAATATATAACCAATAAATAATTGTGTTTGTGCGTGCGTGTGTGCGTGCGTGCGTGCGTGCGTGCGTGCGTGCGTGCGTGCGTGCATGTGCATAGACACATATGCACATTATACATTATATATTTTTTAAATGCATTAAAAAAATTTGTTTAACTAATTAACTTACTTTACACAAAATTACATCAGATTCTGCACTTTGTTGATGCTAACCTTGGGTAAAATGCATTACTCTGGGGTGACTACAAACAGTGTGCTAAATGGCAATAACTTTTTGTTGTTCAATTTCAGACAACCATGAAGATGATGTTGCCACTGATGCCCCGGCGGGTGACAGTGATTGTGCTTCGACCTGTGACAGTGGCACCCCCAGTTTGTGTATGGAGCCACTTGTTAACACTACTCCAGCAGTTCCAGAGTCACTAGAGCTGAAGAACTCCGCCAGCCATGGAAGTACTGTGTGGACTCGAGAGAGGATCCCCACTGGGACAATGTTTGGCCCCTTCTTAGGCAATCTCTGCCAAGTTCTCAGTGAAGAAGGCGTAGCTTGGGAGGTGAGCACTTATTTTTTAATACCCAATGTTCCAAGCTGTGAGACGTTTATCCACAAAATGTGTTATTATTCAATTTGTGTATTTCGAGATAAATCTTTTTTGTTGCGCGTTATTAGGCGATAGTCAATAGTGTGGCATATATTTACCTCCACCGCCATCAACTTAATGGCGACGCAAAATCACTAACAGCTCAATTTATGTGATTTTGATGTTTGTTCATGTGTCCTACTATCTACTTGGTTTTTAACTTAATTAATTTAGAGATATACCAATAAAGTAGTCATGCTTATTTTGCAGATTTTGACCTGTGCCATTAAAAAAGATAAAAGATAATTATCTTGAGGTTTTTATTACCGAGGTCAACTGCAACCAGTGAACCTTTAATATACACAATTTATTGACAGTGGACACTTTTTAGACATACACATATGTGTGTAAAGTACGATGAATTAGTGACTGCGATTGACTGACAGGACCTGAGGACCGACACTTACTTTTTAGACATGTAGTTGCCTGTATGCTTTGTGAGCGCTTGCTGGAATGTTATGTATCCTCCGTGACTATATAACAGGTGCAGATTTTTATCTGGGAGATACTCTCCTGGAAGATATGTTTCTCCCTTCAAAAGATTTGATTGCTGTGTCTGTTTCAAGCGATATTGCTCCTTCTGAAATCTGCCACTTCTTATCTATGGGATGGTGATAGTTTATCCCACTGCCAGAGTGGGATGTTTCCCTTTCCCTGGATCACCTATCATGTTTTGATGAAGTCTTGTTTGTAAGTTGAGGGCCCAGGTGGCAAGGCTCCTGTAGGGAGATATGATTAAGGTGCCCTGAAGATGGGAAGGTCTTGTTAAAGGGCTGATGGGAACTTTGATGGGAATGTCAGGTATGGATACAGAAGACCCTGATAATGTTATTGGCCTGAAATTGGCTGGTTTTGTTATTTAGGTCAGATTGACCTAAATGTGGTTAAACATACAAAGCCTGATCATTTAAACATTACATCTTGTTACATCGTTATAAACTATATCTATTCTAACGTTTTAATGAACCTTATTTTTTCATATAATTTAACCATCATCTGTTTAGTTTGAATATTTCGACTTGAATATAATGTTTACATTGCAAGCGGAGTGGCTAGGTAAACATATTCATAAACATTAAATTACAAAATTGCATAACAAAAATTGTGGTCAATTAAAACACATGCAAATGGTTGAGGTGTTAGATTAAATATAGTTTATATGTTATTACATAATTTTGCAATAAAAAGTGATGTGATTTAAGGTTAACCATGTGCATTGTAGTTGCCAATAGAAGTGTATTTGCCAAAAGGGTAAACATTTATTTTTCTTATTAGTTTATAATGTATATATAAAAACGCTCAAATAAATATTTTGTCATACATAAGCAGAACTTTTGCAGTGGAAATTATCTTTACTGCATCAATTTAGTAACACAATATTTTCTCTCTGGATCTTCATGGTCCGTCTGGCCATTTCGTTGGAAAAACATCACTGTATGTCAACAATACTCTGGTAAAAGCTATGCTTTCAGACATATCTAATACAATCTGTTGTGGATGTAGAGACACAGACTATAGGGCGGCAAAGAAACTCTAATTTCCATCAGACGGTCTCCTACTTGGGTGCATCTTCACGACTTAACTTTTTGCCACTTTATCATCAAACACAGCGGCGAGGAGAAATGGATAGAAGACCCACTTGAACACAGATAATGGTTACTTCAAGGCCTGCATGGAATGCTGGAGGCATCGTCTGTTCACTAAAGATTCACCCAAGTGTGGTGTGTGTATTGGCAGAAGTTTGTAGTTGAGTTTTCGGTCACACATTTTGGAGGTAAACTACAATGGCGTGTGATCTGTACAGTGTGGCACATTTGGTACATCGTCAAATGGATGGGACTTATGAGGAGCAGGAAGATGATCTGGCCAGATTAGTCCAAGAGAAGATAAGTTTGGTCTTCCATTTTCTAGAATGGAAGCCTACAATAGCTCAGCTCGGCCATCGAAAATAGTGTACAACTAAGTATGTTACCAAGTGAAAATAAAATTATCAATCGATAGTATTAGTAAGTCAGGAATTTCAGTAGGGATTTTTTTGTTGGCCAGTAAACTAAATCAGGAAAGCCTTAATTATGTAGTTTATGTTACATGTAGATTTAGAAATGCCTGTCTTTCTGGTGTGATAGACTTCCACCTTTACTTGTTTAGCCCATGGCTTGTTAGAGTTATTTGTCTCAGGCATTGTACAACTGTTGCTTTCTTTCAATTTTTATTTCTTATTTATTTAATCAGTATTTTTTAATCATTTTTTTTAATTTTCACAATAATTCTTGTTTTGTGTAGTTAACGAGTATGCCCTATACTATTGATTTCATGCAAAATCACCAATATTGTATATTTTACATATAAACTTGATAAAGAATAGAATCAAAGCCTTTATCGAAAGACAAAACATTTATGCAACATTTACATAAGTAAAAAGGTTTGCCAGTAAAATGACAAAACTTTTTTATTATAAACACTTCCAAAATACATATATATTTTGCTTGTAATTTGATACAAACAATTGGTTGAGAAAGACTGCCACATACAATTGGTTGAGAAAGACTGCCACATACAATTGGTGGAGAAAGACTGCCACATACAATTGGTTGAGAAAGACTGCCACATACAATTGGTTGAGAAAGGTTGCCACAAACAATTGGATGAGAAAGACTGCCACATACAATTGGTTGAGAAAGACTACCACATGCAATTGGTGGAGAAAGACTGCCACATACAATTGGCTGAGAAAGACTACCACATACAATTGGTTGAGAAAGACTACCACATACAATTGGTTGAGAAAGACTACACATACAATTGGTGGAGAAAGACTACCACATACAATTGGTTGAGAAAGACTACACATACAATTGGTTGAGAAAGACTACCACATACAATTGGTTGAGAAAGACTGCCACATACAATTGGTGGAGAAAGACTACCACATACAATTGGTTGAGAAAGACTGCCACATACAATTGGTGGAGAAAGACTACCACATACAATTGGTTGAGAAAGACTACACATACAATTGGTTGAGAAAGACTACCACATACAATTGGTTGAGAAAGACTGCCACATACAATTGGTGGAGAAAGACTACCACATACAATTGGTGGAGAAAGACTGCCACATACAATTGGTGGAGAAAGACTACCACATACAATTGGTTGAGAAAGACTGCCACATACAATTGGTTGAGAAAGACTACCACATACAATTGGTTGAGAAAGACTGCCACATACAATTGGTGGAGAAAGACTACCACATACAATTGGTTGAGAAAGACTGCCACATACAATTGGTGGAGAAAGACTACCACATACAATTGGTTGAGAAAGACTGCCACATACAATTGGTGGAGAAAGACTACCACATACAATTGGTTGAGAAAGACTGCCACATACAATTGGTTGAGAAAGACTACCACATACAATTGGTTGAGAAAGACTGCCACATACAATTGGTTGAGAAAGACTACCACATACAATTGGTTGAGAAAGACTGCCATATACAATTGGTTGAGAAAGACTACCACGTACAATTGGTGGAGAAAGATTGAACTATAATACATCATAACACATTTTTGTAATTGAACTATAATATATCATAACACATTTTTAGAAAAGTGTGTATGAAATAACAATTACAGTTGTAGTCAAGTTTGCAAGAAAAACAGTTTACTGTATTAAAGGTTTGACAGAGTTGATGGGAATTAAAGACACATATCATTGAAAGTACTGCAGAGATTCCAGCCTATTTACCAGGCATGACTATGAGAAACAAGATGATGTGTTTCAATTTAGTATTCCTCTGGGATGGATTATGTCATTCACACTTCATTTAGCATTACCCTTCCCTGCACTGCTCTGAACCCAGGAAGACTGGCTTTATTTCTTCACCCTATCATTAGGATAGACTTGGGGTATCTGTGGGAAAACCATTCAGGTGGATTCTTTTCACAGGTTTTGTGATGCCTCTTTTCATTTCAACTTCTACACAGTACACAGTTGGGTGATAGAATAATTTGCAAAACCAGCATGAGAAATATTGCAAGAAAGGGTTCACTGATGCATCAGAAACAATACAGATATCCTGCTTCAACACAAATATAACTGTTTTATGCTTTATTCAGGGCCTGTGAAAGTGGCATGGTTATAATGCCTGGTCCCCAGGCTAAAGTTCACTGCAGAATGTGAGTTTGCTTTGCTTGTGCTCACTCTGGTCACTAATTAGGCTGCTCTGGTCAGGTAGAACACAGTAACCACAGAACAACAGTTGACTTATTTAATCTGTTGGCTGTGACCTCAAATGATATGTAAGTATGTGTGAATAGAAAAGTAAATTATATGTATATAAACAAAGAATATCATGTATATATAAAAGTAAAGTATATGTATATAAAATAATAACTTAACTTTCTATATATATACTTAATTACAATTTATATATATATATGTGTGTGTATATATATATACATAGACGTGTGTGTCTATATATATATATATATATATATATATATATATATAATAAATTATAATTATGTAAATATATGTATATAACAAGCATATGTTTATTATTTTACATACATATACTTTACTTTTATATATATGATATTCTTTGTTTATATACATATAATTAACTTTTCTTTTCACACATACTTACATATCATTTGAAGTCACAGCCAACAAATTAAATATATATCAGAAAATAGCATTGGTAATTAATTTAAACAGTCATTGAATATATATGTATGTATGTATGTATGTATATATATATATATATATATATATATATATATATATATATATATATATATATATATATATATATATAAAATATAAAATTAATATATAGTTAATTTAAATAGTCATTGATGGCCAACATTAAAATAGAGTGATGCCCTGGGACTTGAGCCCCAGGAGCCTAAGTGGTAGACAAAACCACTATCCCATGTCCCTGTTCCTCTGTGTTCCCTGGGGATGAATCATGGATACCTGTGTAAACAGTGGAAGGACACTTGGTCTATCTGTGTGTGAGATATCAGTAATCTTCTCCAATGTCTGCCCTGCCATTTACACACTCATAACTGCCATGTGGCCAGCCTGTGTTCAAGTGTTCCTAGCCATAAACACAGTCACACCCTGCCCCCTGAAGTACCCCCTGGGGCACTGCAGGAGGTGGGTACCATTTGGTTGGGTTAATGCCTAATGTCAGGTAGATTTTAAACAGAAGCTTTTTAGGTGTTGCTAAAGTGTTTAATTACATCACACTGAAGAGAAGTACATGGAGGTAATGAGAGTCAGGGTTGCTGCCACACATCACAGCGTTTTATTGGTTCTCTAATGACTGTGTTGGGTGGTATTAGTGTTTCCTGATTCTAAGAACATGGGTTTTGCTCAGAAGGCAGATCTTCTGCCATCCACCAAGACCAAAACACCTCATCCTCATGTCCTCATGTTTTCATTTTCACTGCCATCAACAAAGATAATTTGCATCTTCATCAATCACATTCTAAGCATCTGGATCACCATAGTAATCTTCATTATCATCACCATCATCATTGGCATAACCACCATCAAAATCATCTTATACATATTATCACAATCATTATCATCATCATCATCATCATGTGTCATAAGGATGGGGACTGAGGGTAGAACTGAGTTGACCCCAGCCAGCTTGGATGTCTCCCAGCTTGTGACACCAGGACAGCCACACCAGATCCGTGACGGCAGACAAGTGTCGAAAGATAACAGATATTGAATTGTCGGGTTAGATGTCATTCCGCTTCCTGTGAGCAGACACTGAGAGACATTGATGGGCACCCTCTCCCACTAAGCCCAGTCCCACAAATACCTTCCCCATCTCTTACAAGCCACACAATAAACTGCCGCCTGTTCCAAACCCTGATATCGCTCCCACAGATAGAATGCACCCGCATCGCCTCTTCCCAGACTAATTGGCGGAGACAGGGAATTGTGGGAAAGATAGCCACACGGATGTTCCGAAAATTCAACCATGTGTCTCAGTTGAAGGGCATCAGTACTGGCAGTGGAGTTAGTTCTCTGCCGCCAAGTCTTGGGTCCAACTAATGAGTGTCTGGGACTTCAACCATCTGACTCACCCAGAACCTTTCTCTTAATTCCAGAGAGGTTGTGGGTTTCTCATGACATTCTGGTATAGGGCAGTATTGAACTAATTGAGCTGCCTACTTCATCTGCCAGGGATGGGCACAGCGAATCGGGGCCATAAATTTGGGGGATGTGAACGTAGGTTTTCCACATTTGTAAATTTTTTCATATACTAGTTGGTGCCAATGAATAGAATTCAATGGAGGTACTGTGTCTTGATGTATTTGCTATACAGTATTGCAATTATTTGCGTAATGGTGAGATAGTGAGAGGGAGACGGAGAGGCAGTGACAGAGAGAAAGGGAAAGGGAGAGGCAGTGGGAGAGGGAAAGGCAATGGGACATGGAGAGGGAAAGGGAGAGGGAAAGGCAATGGGACATTGAGAGGGAAAGGGAGAGGCAATGGGAGAGGGAAAGGCAATGGGACATGGAGAGGGAAAGGGAGAGGCAATGGGAGAGGGAAAGGCAATGGGACATGGAGAGGGAAAGGGAGAGGCAATGGGAGAGGGAAAGGCAATGGGACATGGAGAGGGAAAGGGAGAGGCAATGGGAGAGGGAAAGGCAATGGGACATGGAGAGGGAAAGGGAGAGGGAAAGGCAATGGGACATTGAGAGGGAAAGGGAGAGGGAAAGGCAATGGGACATGGAGAGGGAAAGGGAGAGGCAATGGGAGAGGGAAAGGCAATGGGACATGGAGAGGGAAAGGGAGAAGCAATGGGAGAGGGAAAGGCAATGGGACATTGAGTGGGAGAGGGAGAGGCAGTGGGAGAGAGAAAGGGAGAGATAGAGGCAGTGGCATGGGAAAGGGGAAGGCAGTGGGACATGGAGAGGGAAAGGGAGATGAAAAAGGAGAGACATTGGAAGAAGAAGAGGGAAATGGAGAGGAAGACGGAAAGGGAGAGACAGTGGGAGAGGGATAGGAAATGGAAAAGAAGTGGCAGAGAGAAAGGGAAACATAGTGGGAGAGGGCAAAGGAAAGGGAGAGAGAAAGGGAAAGGCAGTGGAAGAGAGAGAGTGAAAGGGAGAGGCAGTAGGAGAGGGAAAGGGAGACGAGAGAGAGAGTTGCCTTCAGTTTTGCTTTACTGCTAGTTTTCTCAGAGGGATCAATTGAAGCACTGTTGATACTATAAGTATTCCTGTTATAATATGAATTGATCATCTATAGTAAAAATAGTGAAATTCTGTACTCCCTCTCTAGGTCAAACTCCCCATGTCTTCTCCTCTGTGGGTGCACTTCATGGCATACAGATTGGGTGTCTAAAATAAACATCCCAGATATGGGTATGATATATTTATGGGAGGATGGAAGATGTCTTCACGGTCTGTCGCCCCAAAGTAAACAAACTTCCTGCTGCAGTTGATACACAAACAGTGGGTAATCGGAGGAGGGAAAAAACCTTGACGGCAGGAGATGCTGCTCTCATAGCAAACACTTCCTATCTCTTTCAGCAGCCCAGTCTACAGGATGTGCCCCATCTGTCACTATCTCCAAGTGTCTGTGCATCTGTGTGAACCACAGTAATCACTTCATGTCTTGCACAGACTGTTTCTTGCTAATGAAGATTCCCACATTGTCTACACCCAGTGTCTGTTTAACTGGCTACATTATTGCTCTCCTCTTTTTCCCTGAAGTCCGGGGGGGGGGGCTGGCATCAATACCAGTCATTGATTTTTGTTTTCGTTCTGTTACTGATCCTGTTTCATTGCCATCTCCACCACCCATTGCCACTCCTCCTATCTCTCTCTCTCTCCCCTCACACCCCACTCCCCCCAAATCTCTACGTATGATTAGTTAAAGCTGTGTGAGCCTAACACTCAATATTTAGTCTCTTGCCTTTAAAATGTCTACAGAAATTGAAATGTGCCATTTTTGTTTTGTCCTGTCATTGTGTGAGGATATTAGTATAATTGTCTGAACCCTGGATGATCTTGCAGTGGCACATCATATTGGTTGGTTAATGGTAGAGACCATTACTCGTAGCAGTTTACAGATTTAGCCACTGTCTGTGATCTTTTCCTTCCATTCTTAGGCACTAAGTAGAAAGAACCAATGGCAATTAGTATCTTGACTGAAAAACATATCTTGAACTTCCTTCCCATATGTCAGTTGCTAAACAAATTGTGCACATTTTTTTAAACAAGATGAGATGGCAGCTTGAGTCGAATGCACCACACCTTGGCCCTCAGTTGAGCATTATATAACTGACCTACCTATCTGGTGAACATTTCTGTTCCCATACAGACATACCAGGTGTCATGCAAACTCTTGCTTTGGGATATATATATATATATATATATATATATATATATATATATATATATATATATATATATATATATATATATATATATATATATATATACATATACATATATAATAGTACAACCTTTCCCATGCACTTTTGATTTAGAGCACAAAAATGCACTCAGCAACCACCGCTGAATTGTATATGAAGAGCATATGAAAGGAAAGATCAACAAGTATGGTTCCATTTACCAGATATCTAATCATATACGTGACACAAACATCTTGTCGGGAAGATGATATTAACATACGGTAAACTGTATCATCTAAATATCATAGGACAGCTTTCAGCAGCGATCATCGGTCTAAATGTTCTGTCACTTTTAATCTGATGTGACTGACGTAGCGTGCAGGGTTAAACCTGGCTGATATCTTCTTACGTCATCACATGAGCATTATTTTGAAGCAAATCATTAGTGATTTTCATTGGTTAATTGGACATTGCAACACTGAATTTAATAGTATTTATAACATTTTAGTTGGTTAAAAATAATACAGTCACAAAAACCCTTTACTACCGTGAACTTTCACCACTTAATATTTTTGAAAATATAACATTACGCAATTAATTAAAATGTACTAGTTTTAAGACATATATTAATGTAATCAAGGACAGACCAATGTATCTTCTCCTTTGAAGGTGAAATATAATATATACTACATCAATAAAGATTAAAACATGAAGAATAACGTTGTTAATTTAGATATACTTTCAAACAAAAAATTCAGAGAATTTGGGGCATTTTAATTATATGAAATCTATATCAGTTAACCAGTGAAGCTCATTGCACATTCCCTTTAAACTCAGCTGATATCTTCTTACATCGTTACAAGAGCATTGTTTTAAATTAGGCTGGAAAACTTGTGTCAGTGTGAGAAGGAATGTAACTATATGTGACTAGGACTAGAACTGCTGGAGTGTCACATACTGTCAGCTTGACAGATTGTGTAATCGTCCCATGTGACCCATGACACTCCACTGTCACATGTGACACGTGACGGTGACAACTTGTTGTTGCAAGGCGATACCGATTACAGGATGCACACTTTTTGTAAAGCTTGTTATCTCTGCGGTTTGGGTGAGGGTTGTGGAGAATGGAAGCATCCATGTCATCTCTTGTAAGGTGGAGAAATAGCATGGATTTGTAGATGTGCCATAATAATAATGAACATTTATTTTTTATTCACAATAAACCTTATAGAATATACATTTTATCTTCGAAAGGGTCATGATTTTAAAACATAATTTTACAGGAAATTAGTTTAATGATGAGTAAATTTTTTTATTGTGGTATTTTACACAATGTCATGAACTCTGATTGGAAAGAACCCCAGTACATGGAACAGTGGATGTGAGTCACAAAATTAAACTCTCATTTAACTCTCATTTAAAATTTCAACTCTAGGACTGGTCTAGTGAACTACAATAGTTTGGAAAGTAAAAATTTATAATTTAATTTATCATATAATTTCCTTGTCACATTATGGAGTGGTAAACAATTATTGCCTAATGGGCCTGGTTCAAATGGAATATGGCAAAAACCTTCCTCCTTTTGACAATAAATTCTAACCTTTAGAGGTCACATAAAACATTTCCTTCATATTCTCACCCACCACCACCGCCGCCACCACCAATAGAGATCCTCCACCACCACCGCCATTAGGGATGCACAACCACCATCATTAGAAATTCACAACCACCACCTCTACCACAACCATTATGGATCCATCACCACCACCACCATAAATAGGGATCCACCACCACCACCATTAGAAATGTACGACTACCACCTCTACCACCACCATTATGGATCCATTACCACCACTACCATAAATATGGATCCACCACCATTAGAAATTCACAACCACAACTTCTACCACCACCATTATGGATCCATCACCACCACCACCATAAATAGAGATCCACCACCATTAGAAATTCACAGCCACCACCTCCATGCACCACCACCATTAGGGATCCTCTACCTTCACCCCACCACCCCACCATGACAGCCTGGCAGCCACTAGTGTCCACAGATGCATCTCATAACAGTGATAAGTGAAGACATCCAAGGCAGGACCTGTTATCAGAGTCATCAGTGGCACTGGGAAAAACACAGGATGGGGGAGTGAATGTCCCATCAGTCTGGGATGTTGGGAGACCAGAGAGGGAAATTGGACACAGGATGAAGCACTTGTTATGTATGCCCTCCCAGATAGAATAACATTCCAGAAGTCCCATGTGTATAAGTGTCAGCTATTGTAGTAATCCCCTTGTAAACAGGCACTTGTCCATTGAAAAGAATATGCAAAATGGCCAAGAAAAACACTATGTTAGCTGATTATGCGGTTGGAGCCCCAGAACCTTGGTTACTCTAGGGGGCAAGACAACTGTTTTGTCATCTTTTGATTGCTGAATATTCAAACATGCAGCACAGCAAATTGAAACTTGTCTAAGAGCAGTTATTATTTGAACATTACTGTAATTATATTTATTTGCAGTATATCACAGTGAAACAAATTCACCTTGTAGATAAATGACCTCAATATTATGTTGTCCCAATGGTCAGTATTATGGACATTGCAACTTCTGTTAATTTTACATAGCTTCTACCTGTGCTACCTGCACAACACCTGCCGTACATAGCATGAAGTGCATTAACACCTAAGATTCCCAGACATACCACACAGAGAAACCTGACTATGGCTACATAAACAATTTGCTACTATACTAATTTAGGCCTATCATGTAAATATGTACCAGTTTGAATGATTGTAAAGTATGGAGATGGAAGACAATTTTATATTCAGGGCATAGCACACTGTTGGTATATTAAACAAATAATCTTTGAATTAGTGAATAAATAGTTGCAGTCAACAAAGGCTGGTGCTGAAGTTTTCCCTTTTAGTATCAAACATTTCACATTATGTAGGAAAAAGTCTCTGTTTCGGAACAGAAGAGAGTGTCAATGGTGATTAAACATAAATCTGCAATAACAGACCATGCAGGCAGGAACATTTGCATCAAAGACTGGGAGGGGACAAAAGTGATTGACAGAGTGTAACAGAAATGCAAGATGGATCAAAGAGGCTATATGGATCCGAAAGACAACTCCAGTCATGAATCCAGACAAGGGGGGATATAGACTGAGTGACATATGGGACGGCATGCTTACCAAGACAACCGGTTAGCAGAGGAAGAACTTGCTGTCCCAGAATTCCTGATGAAAGCTGCCGATGGTAGTCGAAACATTGAGTAAGTAATAAAAATAGTAATTCAAAGATATTACAAACTATCCAAAAGGTGACAATAGTTATGTGTTTCAAGTTTGACTAATTATGGTTTTCATGTTGACATGGAAGTTTGTTTTCAACAATACACTGAATGCTGGCATGATACAAAAAAGTCTGGTTGCTGTGGCATAACTAACGAATATGCAGTGTTTTGGCAAACCCAGAAATTCTTGCACTCAAAAGGTCATGGTACTTATATAATTCACACATTTAATCCATAAAGGAAGCATGGCTAAAATCAAGTCCAATCAATTCAAGGTGAACTAAGTAGTCCAAACAAACTACTAAATCAGCGAAGTGTCGGTAGTTTGTACAGTGGACAAAGTTGGCTTATCAATGACAATCTTACAGTATTGTGCTTTTATTGTTGGCATACATACACTATCCCTTTCCATGTATCTATCTGTGTTTATACCTGACCCAGGCAGATAATTTTATCCATTCTTTGTATAAAGGCATGAGAAAGAACTGTTGTACCTGTTTTGCAATGTAAAAACAGTGGTTTTACAAAGTGCGAAATGTCCCATGTGCAACATCCTTTCTGGATGTTCAACAATTGGATATTTTGGTACCAGACACTCCCCTACCACTTTGCTGGCCCCTGTACACTTTGCCGGCCCCTGTACACTTTGCCCTATCCACAGACACAAGTCACCCTTTACTGCCCCCATCAAATGGTGGCATCTCCATTGTCTGTCATAGCCCAAGGTCATCTGTGTTATCTGTCTGGGTGAGCTCCTTGGGTTTTCTCCTTCCCCTTGAATACTGGGGCAGAAACAGTTTGTCTGCCTTGTAGACCTTGCAAGTGGTCAGACATGTGGAACATCCTTATGGTAAAGGCCTAATGGTGGTTAGGCTAGTGGAACATCCTTATGGTAAATGCCTAATGGTGGTTATGCTGGTGGAACATCTATATAGTAAATGCCAAATGGTGGTTAGGCTGGTGGAACATCCTTATGGTAAAGGCCTAATGGTGGTCAGTTAGAAATTTTGTTTGCTTACTAAGCATTTTAGCATACGATGTTGATACTTAATTACCCAAAAATTGTTTTCATTTGAATAGAGAGCAGTAGGTTGACTTATACAGAAAGATGTACAAATGTACCAGTTTTTTTCACATTTAGTATATCTTACCCAAGATGTTTTCTTTTTATATAAACTACACTTTACCATAACGGACACCTGATAATAGTATACACCTGTTTATAATGAACAGCATTGGACATATAATAATAACATGCACCCTGTCTGTCATGAACATCTGACAATAACAGACACCTGTCAATCATGGGCATATGTGGGAGGCCCAATTAAGCCTGATTAAGTTCTGGCCCCTGTGTGCTATGGATAATTTTCCTACATTGTTCACTACATATATACATTCATGCATACATAGTATTACATATGCAAATATGGGCACAAGTACATATGCACATAAATAATTATACAGATAGTGTTACATACACACATACATATGCACATCTTGTTTCTGTGTTATTATTCACTGGTTGTACAGAAGGTAACCTTTACATCAGAGCCGATGGGGAGATCATGCACAGACGGATTGATGGGTGGACAAATGGACTGACAAATTGACAGACTGTTATGATCCTATCTTTAGAATCCATCTTTAAATAACTTCACTGGAACCCGGGAGAATTTTTTTGTAAACAGGGAAGAGTACACTGGGAGAGGCATGATAAACACCATATTGTTGTTCTTCTTGGAAAGTGTCTGGCCATTCTACAGGTGTTCACACTTGACGTATGCCAGACTCTGCCTAGCTACCTTCTCAAGTCTACATGCAACTATGGCGTTTTCTTAAGTTAGGTGAAACCTGGGTTACTGCTAACATGGTTCAATTGTAACATTGTTGTGAAGACCTTCCTATGGCTATTCTGCCACTATTGTTAAATGTTACAGATTAGAGATGTAACATTACAGTTAGAAAATGGATATAAAATTACATAAAAATATAGTAATGTTACTTTTTACATTACAGTTAAGCAAAAGCATAATTAATTAAATAAAATTGATTTATATGTTCAATTAAAAAGGAACATTAAACAAAACTAATAAAAAACTATTGAATAACATTTTAAGTATAATTTACATTAAAATTAACATTGGCAAAGTTAAAAATATTTTTCATATTTAGTAAAATTATAGTGAAGCTATTGGCGGTCCCACTGTTGGCTGCAGAAGGGGGCGACTGACTCTGAAGATTATAGGAGAAAGATGATTATGGGAGAAAGACGAGAACGATTGAGTAAACATTGTAGTTGACTCTGATGACATATGATGTCATGGAAGAGACCTCAGGACACAGATAACGTCCAGACACAACTTGTGTGCACTGTACTACCAGACACGACAACAAGCATGTCCCTTCACGACCACGCCCGCCAGCAGGATTCACAGAAAGACACCGATAAAAACTGCTCCTTACACTTTAGCCTGTCAGCAGACGCTACTCGATTCATGTGCCCACATTTAGTGTGACTGCTGTCCGTATTTGTTTCATCAACATTGTGGCTGTGCCATCTGCAGACAGATGAGGGGTGTCATGTCCCAAACTTTGCCCCTCCTGTGTCTCCTGAGGAAGAAAGGCAACCCTCTTGGAAATTATCATAAAACATGGAAAACCCAGTTTAAGCTGTTGTCATTGGAAAATGGGCACCTAAAGATAATTAAGATTATATTGATTATATATGAAAGATATGTAATTTACCTATAAAAGATTATATTGATTATATATGAAAAATATGTAATTTAGCTATAAAAGACATTATAATTTAGATAAATATATATGGCATGGCTATAAATATTATGCTTTTTTTTCTTTACTTTTTCATCCACAAAATACTCATCACTTTAAGCTATAGTGGTTGTAAGGTTAATAAAATGTGATCTTCGTAGCCTTGGTTACATATATTTTAAAGTCACAATTTTAAATATTACACTGTGGTTATTATTGGGACACAACAGCACACATTTAAAAAAAGACAGGACAGTAATTATATGGAAATAGTAGCATAATTGTAACAAGGTATGGTACCTAAATACAAGATTTATAATTAATGTGTTTGCATAATAAGAAATATGTGGTTCTACCAGGTAATATTCCAGGGTTTGCAATGTATTGCTAGCATATTGGATTACGTTATGACATTATAATGACAGCCTTGGGAGAAATCAGAACCACTAAAATGTGAAAGCAAAGTATAATGCCCACACACAGAAGTTCTTAAAAATCCGTTGAGTTTTCATGCTCACAAACTTATTTGGTTACGTTGTTATCTGCTCCCCAGATGCAGCAATCAACTTAACATCAATTTAAACTGAATTTAAACAAAATTATAACAACGATAATCATGTTGATTGTTGGAACAGGACAACAAAGGTTGACAGTTGGGAAAGGCTTTGTCACATTGTGGTTCCACAAGGACCCTGGTCTGCATTTGGGCATGAGCAGTTGGAACAATTGTGATGTATTTAATGCAGAACCAGTGCCTGAGGGGCATGACTCAACAAACAATTAGAATGTTTCAATCATCCATCTGTCCCCTGTCTTATATAAGCTGTGGTGTACCCATGTAGCTAGTACTAGCTACCTGTCTGTACGTGTTTTGACGCACACAAAAACTAGTTCTCTTTGCTTTCTGACAGTGAGAGCAGCTACCTTAATGGAAAATAAGAAATGTGCTGGAATATATTGTTATTTTGTCTGCAGCATGTGCTGCCCTGGTATGTTTTATCTTTGATACATTGGCACATTCTGTATATGTTACCCCATCAAATGAACAAGTTATCTTTGGGACATGGCCTCAAGATCTGGCAGATAGATTGTGTGAATTACACAGACCTGTTGATATACAGGCACCAGTCTGTTTCTGGTATAATGGACACTAAAATATGGTAACAACACATTTTGTTGGGGTAGTGCCATTGAGGTTTTTTTATTTGGGTGTGATAGCCAGTGTTTGTAGATGATGTTATTCCCACAAGGGCTTCAGCTAAACAGCTCCCAGCTGCCCCAGTCCCTGGAGACTGCTCCCTATTCATCAACACCCTTTCTGGGAGCTGGGAAGATAAAGAAGAGGTGATAAGGAGATAATTCTTGCAGGCTCTTCATTGGTGATGCTTGGTTTATTGGGCAGACATGTGTAGAGATCTGCCTGGGCTGTCTGCAGGTGATGCCATAAATTGCAGCTGATAGTCAGGACTGCATGATGGGCTGATGAGCCAACTGACAGACACCAACCATATTGTCCACAAGAGGTGTTGATGATACTCTACTCATCTGTAGAGACTGGCTTTGTAGCTGTCTGTCTGTCTGTCTGTCTGTCTGGCTGGCTGGCTGACTGGCTTTCTACTTTGTCAAAGATGACATTTCAGTTGTGTCATGTATCTGCCTGTGCAGTTTTCTTATTCATGTATCCTTCAGTCTGGTGGTCTGTACTTTGTTTCTCTCAGCCTGACAATGTCTCAATTTCCACTCCACTTTCCAGTTGATATAAAAGCCCCTCTGAAGTTACTTCAGTGGAGTTTAATCATCATTTATTATCCAACACCAGCATTCTGGCAGCTCTTCAACTTTTCACATTAGCAAATACCATTTGTCTCTGTTCTTCTAGTGATGCTTACGAGATGAAGTGCCTTGTAGCCACAGAGCAACCACAGAGCATCTCCCTTGTGCCAACAGGGGAGACATTATTCACTATCACCAATTCAACTCACTGGGTCTGAGATACTTCTGTTTATTGCTTCTTGGAGCCCGAGTGCTCAAGCGTGAAAGTCAGGGCACTCTGGTGTGGTTCATCAGTAACCGGTGTCATATTTTTCTGTCATCAGTCATCGGATTGATGAGCGACCAGTCCTCAGACACGGAAGCGACAAGATGGTCATTTATATGATGAGCAGCCGCGGATGATGGCATTGTGACAGTCATAGCAATCGTCTGTGAATGTGTCAAGATTGATGTCCTCAGGGTAGGGAATCTAGGGATGACTATGCCGAGTCTGCTGGCGAATATAGCACACTTGACTACCCGCCACCCACGGTCACTTCAGTGATGGCACAACTAGTCTTCGAGTGATTCATCTTGGAAGATTGCGTTGGGAGAGCTGGCTTGAGTGCTCTTTGTGAGAGGACACGTGACCAGCACACAGCCAAGCTCACCTTCCCTTGTTCAAGTGCTTGCGTTCTCGCAATGCTGTGTGACACCATCAATGCACTTTCGCATGTTAATTGTGCGATGTCCAAGCGGCGAGTGTACTCGATGGCGCCACCAAAGTCTTCAGGCCTTTCAGGCGAGCCACTCCAGCCTAACCTGGCTACATGACTCACTGTGTCATCAGTCCCAATGATGATCTAATAGAGACATGACCACACTTTCTTAGATATTGATTCAATGCCTTCTGCTGCCCGATCAAGCTTGTTAGAGACTGAGCACTTTGAGAGATGGCAATGGTGCCTTGACAAATGTCTAAATTAATAATCTCGTGGTCTTTGAGACATCAACTAGTGAATTGCTTTCACAGTCTAAGCGCACATAATTGATACGCTGTTAGGTTGAGGGGACTTCAAATAAATGTATGTATAATCAGTACTGCTCCACTGTCTTGTTTTCGGCTGTCTCTGTCATTAGAGATGGTTGAAAGAAACAGCTGTCTGCTATTGCGTTGGATGGAGTGAATTTCTTTGGCGGTGCCAAGGATCATTGTTGGATAACAGTGAAGATGTGTGAAGTGTGTGAAGATATCAGACATCTTCTCCTGTCTGCCCTCTATCTGAGGTAAAGATTACTGCTGTATCCTCTAAGTGTATTGGGTTTGTATAGGAGTGTATGTATCCTCTGGTTTTCATTCTGAGATGCCCATGAGGTTTTCAAGGCTTGCTCAAAGCTCCCGTGGACATGTAAGAGCTTCCTCTCCAGAGTCCCTACTGTCTCAGTAGTTTGGCATGTCAAAGTGTCCTCTGTATCTCCATGGACATGATCTTTCCATTTCTTCAGAGCTTCTTTAGTTGTTCACCAAGGTCTTTTCCATCCACTGAAGGATGTAGTTCTCTAGTAGACTTTTCATCTGTCTCTATGTTTGACTGTTCTTGTCCAAAGTGCTCTTGTATAGTTGGTAATATTGTCGCACCATTGTGTGTTTGGTCTGCCTCTTGCTCTTTTTCTGGAATCTTTTTTGGGTTGCCATTCAGTCATTTTGGTGGACCATCTATTGTATTGTGTTCTTGCTATAATGGCCAGCCTATTTCCACTTTGTTTTCACAACAAATGTTATTATATTGCTAATATTATATTACTTTTAGTCTTTTTATGATGACATTGTGTGGGATTATATATTTAGCTTGATGTTCAACATTTTTTTCTACGGCTCATTGTGTTGATGTGTAACTGATTACTTGGTACTATTTGGTAAAATAAATTAATCTAGGGGAAGGCAACTGGGCCATGGCCTCCTTTGGCTTAATTTTTTTCCTTCTCATAATGTTCTGTTATGCCACTACATGATAGCATGGGTGACTAGGCTTGGCCCCCTTTGGCCTCCCCCTTTGGCCTCCCCTTTGGCCTCCCCTTTGGCCTCCCCCTTTGGCCTCCCCTTTGGTCTCCCCCTTTGGCCTCCCCCTTTGGCCTCCCCCTTTGGCCTCCCCCTTTGGCCTCCCCTTTGGTCTCCCCCTTTGGCCTCCCCCTTTGGCCTCCCCTTTGGTCTCCCCCTTTGGCCTCCCCCTTTGGCCTCCCCCTTTGGCCTCCCCCTTTGGTCTCCCCTTTGGCCTCCCCCTTTGGCCTCCCCTTTGGTCTCCCCTTTGGCCTCCCCCTTTGGTCTCCCCTCCCCCTTTGGCCTCCCCCTTTGGCCTCCCCCTTTGGTCTCCCCTTTGGCCTCCCCTTTGGCCTCCCCCTTTGGCCTCCCCTTTGGCCTCCACCTTTGGGAGATCCTAGATATGCCACTGAATCTGAGTTACCTAAACTTCCAAGAAAGACACAGGTCAGGCAGGGTAGTTATTAATCCAATCATAGGTATTAATACATGTATTGAAATGTGTCTGGTGAATCAGGTGGACAGTGGTAATTAACATTAGCAGGTATTCCTGTGTGAATGATTTATTGCAGTAATGCTTATGTTAGTCTTGTAGAAGATCAAAGACACCATTCATGGTGAATTTGTATGTCACCATGTCACCATGAACACACAAACTGGAACGTCAATAAATTGAAGCTCATTCAGGAATTGTGGATTAATAATAACATATAATTATTATAGAGCACAATATCCTTAAAAAGGTCAGTGCGTTTTACATAATTAATGAATGATAACATTGTAAGTACTGTTTAAGATAAATGCCTATGAATAAAATGAATTAAATACAAGATCAAGAAAAATAAAAGAATTGCAAGAAAAAATTACAAGAAAAAAACAACATAAAATAACAATGTCATAATTAGAGCATTATTAAAATGGATGATAAAAACCATTTAATTAATAAACCAGATAAAATAATAATATATTTTATTTGGTATAGCGCCACATCCCAAATTGTTTGTGGTGCTTCATAATATGAAACTATAACATGTCAGCAATATTCCACCAGGAACATGTGCATTTTTCAGGGTTTCTTGAATGCTGACAGTGTTCAGCTGCACTTGACAGTAATTAGTGTGGAATTAGTATACATTTTAGATGGGTACAAATGGAGAACAAATAAAGGAGCAGAAGAATGGGTTGGTGACACATTCTGAAAGTAACAGATATAAACGTAGGAGGTAGGGCAAGGGAGTGGGAGACAAGGTGTGGTTCGGTTTGCAGTTGAGATCTCTCCCTGTGTCAACTTAATGGCTGTGCCTCTAAGTATCAGAACAAATTAAAGTTTCAGATAAACAAGTGGATCCGGTGTTTGAAGATGGGTTAGATGTTAGCGTACCTTAATTAATTAGTTGTACCCTGTGGGTGTGTCACAGAGTGGACGTGTAGAATACTCATGTTGTTGTTGCTCATAAAGTATTAAATGTTGTGCCTTCTGACAAACAAAATGACATGTCAGAAAGAATACTACTGTTTTTTTTGTATGGAGTTAATACTTATTGTCTGAAATAAAAACCTTATTATTGAATGTTAATAATATTATAATGTTAATAATTCCATAAAGTATACAAAGCCAGAATAGAATGAGTAAAAGAAATGAAAAAACTTACACGTTGGTGAGAGAGATCATAGGCTATTTTGAGGCCATCCTTACATAATAAAATATTCATAGTGTAATGAGTAGGATTAAACAGAACAAAAAAGAAAAACATGTAAATGTCTAAGTACAAATTGATTACATAGACTACAATCAATAAAACATTCATAATAAAATGAGCTGGGTCAAATGGAACAAAAAGGAAAATGTAAAATTCTAGAAGCAAATTAATTACAGCAAATAAAATATTTGTAATATAATGAGCAGGGTTAAATGGAGAAAAAAACATACAATTCTATGTGCAAATAAACTGCAGTAACTACAGTGAATAAAATATGAAGTGTGATTGTGTGGAGCTCCATCTTCTTCCTCATTAATACATAATCCCACTCTGAAGCATTGTTGACCTCTGCTAAAATGTGACTAAGTTAAGTTAAGAATAAAATAATAAAAAGGTAAAAATCATGCTAACTGCTTAAGCATCCAGAGTGGCCAAGCCTCCCTTGTTGGTGTCTAGAGTTGGGGGATGTGACTATGCACTCAGTCAGCTGGTTCTATAGTAGGACATAGCTGGGAAGAAAGAGTGCCTACACACATCTGTCCTGCAGCAGGGGAGGAGATAGGGCATGTTGTAACCTCTAAAGTGAGAGACTTTGTTTCACCTTGCTGCAGGAACACTGCTTAAAATGTCACACATTTTTAAAGAATATTAATAATGAATTCTGACTGAATGGCAGCAGCAGCAGCAGCAGCAGCAGCTACATAGCTTGCTGCAAGTCCATGCCCAGATCCATACTTGTCCTGGAATGACTGGTATGTCAGATCCAGTGGAATACTTCAACCATGCAGTGTGATAATGATTGCTGCTACATGTAACCCAGCACCTGGTCGTTTACTGCTTGATTCAATCTCTGTGGTGTGGCAGAAATATTAACAAACAGATTGCTAACACGTGTTTGTTAAATAGAATGGAGCACGTACAGGTGTTGAGTTGCCACTGCTGAGGTTTCACTCAGTCCTTGTCATACTGTCATTACTGCTGTCACACAAACTCTTGATGTGCTTTTCACATAAGCAGTGGTATTTAATCTTGTCTCCTCTACCCAGATCCTTGAGACCAACTAAAATGTTTACTTCCATGAGGTAGAGTATGTAACAACTTCTGTCATAATTCAGGGGTGAAGGACAAAGGCTTCCTATTCCCAGATACATCCTCCTGGGTTGGGAATGATGTTTTAAGGCCGCCAAACACATACTGATTCTTTAGTTGCCAACATGTTGACGCCTACTTTTTCAGTTGGCAACTCAAATATAGTCATTATGAGTATGTTCTCCACCAACAGTTGGCAACACATTTTGTGGACCTCTGACATCTGAAAAATCTGTTGGCTGCCGGTTGGTGAATGGTCAGCGGATGGGTTGTTGATGGCAGACAAACTGTGGGCAACTAAACGTCGGTATGTGTATAACAGGCTTAACAATCATTCCTTCCAGAATGTCTATGGAACTGAACTGTGTCACAGAAAAATATTTTTACTATAATTTTTGGTTGAAGAAAATATTTTTTATTGTTTGTGCACATGAATAGAGTTATCTAAATCGCCATCAAAATGTAATAGAAAACTGTAAAACATGTGATATGACAAGGATCAAGTAAAATGTTTTACAAACATGTTCCAACAGTTTGGCAGTGGGTTACAGATACAGAGAAGGAAGATTGTAGGGGAAGTTGACCTAAATCTATAGCCCCTAGACAGTGACTGGAATTACTGGTCATTTGTCTTAATGAGAACAAGGCAACAGACATTCACACAGTTGTGTATTCTGCACTTGTTTGATGCCACACAGGCCACTGATGCTGTGTAAATACCACTGATGATGTTGTGTGCACAGGGAAATCACTGGGAGGAACTGTGGGGACACAGGGAGTGTTTGGGGAAGGGATCAGGGAGCTGGGATGATGAGAGACATGGGCTGCTTCAGTGGCACTCTCCCTGTTGGTGTTTGGGCTGAACCTGGGGTGGCCAAGTGCCACTTGGGTGTCAATATTGTTTCCCCAGGGCTGAGTCAAGTGGGACAGTGTTAATGGGATGGGGGTGGGGAATGTCTACAGGGGCAGTGTAGATTCAGGGGTAATGAATGTATTAATTGTTAAATAAGTGTAAGTGTACAAATTGTTTGTTTCAGTTGAATGAAACTGTTCTTTTCCTGCTGCTTGATTGCAATTATTTTATATAATTACTTGATGCATATGCATGACCACACCATGTCAAAAAAAACAGTTTAGAACAAAAACCAGCATTATCAAATAGACACAACTTTTGTTTGTACACTGTCATGAAGTAAATAATTTTATGTATAAATCTTCCATAACCATTCCCTTAAAACTGCTTCCTCAACTGATTTAGCCTATCACAAATCCGATTCATTGGTGTCCAAATATGTAGTGTGTGAATAGTTTATGTAACACCTGCAGTTGATTTAATAAAAAATGTAACTTTTTTCAAATCCTCGAAAGAATTTACTTTAGTCATTAGAACTGGTCAATGCTGATCATGGGCGTGACCTCCATCATCTTGCCAATCACATGACAACGTTAAAAAAATTCACTAAGGATCAAAATCTTGATGTTTCAGCATTTCAGTTTTCACTTCAATAAATGCTTGAACAAGCAGTAACTAATTTAATAGTTTGTCTGATAATTTCACAAAAAAACTACATACAAAAGTTGTACAAATGAGCTAGCATATTGTGGTAGGTTTGGTTTTTTGCAAACTTAATTTGAAATAAGACTACCTAAAAAAATTATTGATTATACCTAACTATTCCATTTACTATGTGGCAGTAACTGTTTGAAATATAATGCAATGGCAACATAATATACAAACAAGGATTAAAAATAATTTTTTTCATTGAAATCTTTTTTATAAATAACCCTCGTGAAATTGTTCATAGCGCTACTTTTAGATCAATGCTTTTTATTGTTAACTTTTGTTTTGTACAGTGCTTAGCACACAGTGTTGAAGCTTTGATTGGGGAAGGGTGAATTTTTTATTTCTTTTCTTTTTCACTCTCAGTGGGGATTGTGGTGGGTTTATGGGTGAAACACCTGCCCGTGTGCTGTTGTTGTCACCACATTTTTGAAGTTGATAAATACAATAAATTACAACAGAATTAGGATGTTTTAACATTTCCATGCATGGAAAACTGTACCTCATTAGTTATCACTGATTAGGACCAAAAGTATGCATCTTAATTCACACATTTGATATGGACCCTCCACACAAGGGCTGGACTGTTTCAAGGGGTCTGTTGCTGTTGATCATTAGATGTGTCAGACTGTGTAAAAGAGATATCTGCTTAATTAGCCCTTATCTTCAAGGGAATCATTAGGGCTTATCAGGGGAGAAATCCTTATCATTGGAGATGTTCCCATATAGTTCAGCTGGTCTGGGACTTCAAAGGCTAGTCTACTGGACTCCAGATGCAGTGGCCACTAACTGACATAATGTCAGGTTGAATGACATTGGTCAGTTTTGAATTAATTAAGTATTGAGTTGAATCTTTTGAGATCAGTTGTATTGGCTATGTGCTTGTACTCAACCTAGGTGGGTGGGTGGAAGGGTGGCTGGGTGGATATGAAATTAAATGTAGACGTTATGTAACCAGAAGGGCCTGTTACTGTTAAAACCTGGTTTCATTTTAAACTGACAGGCACAATTTCAGTTCTGGGAATAATTAATAATGATTTTCAGACACAACAAACACTGTTTTTTTAGTTGATGGAAGATCTTGATGGAGATCTGTTTAATTTAATTTTCCCTTAAATGGGAACTGAAGCAATAACCAAAAGGTGTTATTGTCGTCACCTTTATAGACAAAGACCCTAATTGTATGTCAGTGTTTATTTGTATTGGGAGACAGAGACACTTAAATCCTGGACACAATCCAGAAGGAAGACCTTTGATGTTCCTGTGCCATATATCAACACTGCTAATCAGCAGCTTTATAAACACCACAAATATCACATTAATCGGACGGGAAGGGAATGGAAGGGATCTTCTTTATTCTCTTATCTGTATGTCTCAGTTTAGATAACATTCTCCCAGGCTAGGGGAACGTAATGAAGGGATCTCTAACTTCACAGCTATAATTTGTTGTGTGAAATGGGTGTGAGCCTTCTGGAGGTGACAAGGAAGTCGATGTTGTTTAGGTGATGATGTGGGTGTTCCCCTGTCTCCTGTTGCTGGGGCAGCAGTCAAGGAAATACTACTTACTAAATTACTTGAAGATTACATGATGGGTTGCAGCTGGGCTGTTGTTGCGAACGTTGTGTGTGGATTTGTTAAAATGGTAATTCACAGTCTGGATGCAGCCAGTATGTGACGTTGGGGGGGGACAATGAAATGTGTTGGCATAGTTGCATTTTAAACAAGCAAAACAGAAAGTAAACAGTCACTTTTGGGGAAGAAACATAATTATTAATGTCCATGTAACCTACTTTGCACACCCTACTTAAATCCATGCCTAAGAATAACAATTAAGATTCAGATATTTTTGAAATAAGTCGCCAATTGAGCCACTGCCGGTCAACTTCCAGTGTGGTATTTTACAGGATATCATTTGCCAGTTTATATATTCTTTGGAAACATTCAATACTGTGACTATTGTAATAATCATAAATGACATAGAGCTCTTCAAGATGATGTGCTTAGGGGGATAACCATGTGCACATTTACTGCACGAACAATCACAAATCACCATGAACATGACAACATCTCATAGAATACCATTCTGAATATAAACAATTTCTTTTGATACATACAAGCCATGACAATATGCTCGTGGGTAGACCTACTGCTTGACTCCTTGGTGATAATGCCTTGACATTGGAAAGCCTGGGGCCCCACTAAGCCCCACTACTCCTCCAGGGCTAATTGTCATAATGGGCTGGCAAAAGGGGGACTGTGGAATCCTTACTAGGTGCTGGAAGTGTAATTGGTCTGACAGGGATGTTTGTCTCTAAACAGTAATCAGTGTTTCACAGATGCAATTAAGGCAATGCAATTAATATCTATGGACACAAGGGATCACAAGTCTTGACAATACCAGTAGCACTAATGATGTTGTAATAATGTCCAACACTGTAAGAGCTGTTTTATTGTGCATGTTAAAGCATGCCCTACAAAATACCCAACACATGTTACAAGTGATGTATTTGTTTGCTGCGGATCATGTTATTGAAGACATACATAATGGAAGTGCTCAGTCTTCCACAGAATAAATTACTAGATCAAATTAAATGTTGCTAACAGCTAGCGGTGTAAATGTGTTTGAAAACAGAATAGACAAAATTAATATCTTTCATAAATGAAAATTGTGCTTTTGGCAGACATCTTTGGCTGCACACCATCAGAAAACTGTGACTTGGTGTTAATCTGGTTCATTATTCTGGCTGTAAAAATAATTTGCTTGACGATGGCTGAACTATCTCAATAGCATCCTTGTCCACTCGCCATTTGGAGTTTGTTGGTTTGGGTGGAATCTTGTAGAAGTGTTACTGTATATGAGCTGCAAAGCCACATGAGCATGCTCTGTTAGAACACTTACAGCAGTTTGTAGCTTCACACCTCCTTCTGTGGAGATCAGAACAGAAGACTGAAGTGTATTGACCCCTAACGGTCTCATACTCCTGTTATATTTTGCAAGCACTTGACCATGTGCCATTGCTGGCTGTTGTTTGCAATTACCATGGAAACCAAAGAAGTTGCAGAACAGTTGATGGTATAGAGAAATGAATGGTGATGGGAAACGCTGGCTAGAATTCCACAAGACTCCAGCCAGTGGTGGAGAGGTTTCCCCATTAGTTAGCAATCATGCTGACTGGCAGCTCTTTGTCTGCACTTGTGGGCAATCCGTTATTGATGGCAGCTTTGAGACCATGCATCTCCAATGTTTGGTCATTTCTGTGATGTGCTGGGGTGATCTAATGACTTGCTGGGGTGATCTAATGACTTGGGTTACCCACACAACATTGGTCAGGCTTCTGAGAGGTGGTAGAAGCCACATTCTTGTCTTTGAGAAAATGTCTGCTTATTACTTATTATGTCAAAGTTGTAGGCCTACTGCTGCCTGTGCATGTCCTTCAATCATGTTGGCTGTTTGACAAATTATGAAGAACAACACTGACAAAAGCTTGAATTTTGAAACTGCTGACTTAGCTACCCAAATATATATGTATCAGTGTATGCACGCTGTATATATATATATATATATATATATATATATATATATATATATATATACATATATATATATATACATATATATATATATATATATATATATATATATATATATATATATATATATATATGTATGTATGTATGTATCAGTGTATGCATGCAAACGCATGCATACATACAAGTATGTGCATATATACATACATGCATGCATATATACATGCATGCATATACACATCAGTCTCCATCCAGCAATACCTTCATAAGCACATAAGTCAGCCCCGATGAGTACTGGCAGCGGGTTCATCAAATGTATATCCTGTTCCTTCCTTCCTCCCTTCCTTTCTTCCGAGCACCCATCCATCCGTTCAACCAACAGTTTATTCCTACAATTGCCACTGAGCTTATTAGAGACAGGAGCTACCATGGGAACACCAATTAGCAGTGAGGTGGTTAGACTAATAAATATTGCCACACTAATTAGAGGGGAGAAGACAGGATGAATCCTGCTGTCTGCTGATTGTCTGATAACACCAGCAGCCAACTGACATAATGAATGCTCTCCTGGGCATGTCCTGGTTGCTGATCTCACTCCAAGGTCCCTGCAGCATGATATATGACAGCACATTAGACACCCAAACTTGTCACAGGGATGCTGCAAAATCATCTTCATCTGTGGCAATATCTGCATCCTTCTAGGGCCTTAATTAAACTGCAGTGAGTTTATTAAATGCCAGCACATGCCAATGGCAGTGACAATATTGACGTGACTCTGGGATGTGCCTGGGAAGATGCCGATGACAGGAAAGCAAAGGTTATGAGGAAACCTTGCTACTGACGCTAGTGTGACACCTGCGCTAATTTGGTTAAACGTCAGCTCCAGCTCTGGCAGTTATGGTCAGCTCGGCAGTTATCCGAGTGTTGTAGCTGATGTTCATATTAAACATCTGCTGGAATGACAAGCCATGGAGTTAATAAAGATGCGACAGGATGAACCTGCTGCCAGTACTCATCAGGGCTGACTTATGCGCTTATGAAGGGATTTACGTGATAGTAGCGTCTTACAATGTTCCCAGGGCATGCCATTTAGACACATTTCTTGATCACAATGGTATTTTGTAAGCAATTTAGTGATGTGATATAGATGGCTTGTTGTGCTCTGAGCTTTTGTGTATGTAAGAGACAAACTAAAAAGAATGCTGATGGATAATAGACAAGTATATGATGAGTTGCTATGATTATACTGAGTATGACAGTCAGAACAGTTCTGTCTTTGTGGTTGAATGAGGCACCACAAGCATGAGTGGGCTATTCCGTTTGTCACAGAGATTAATCTGAGTGGTCACCTTTGTGAAGCTCTATTGTCTGATGGTCAAATAGCCAGAGGGGTTGGTAAGTCATGATGTTCTTAATCAACCAATTGATTATATAATAATAATAAGTAAATTTATAAAGTGCTGTAAATGTAGACCAAAGACCACCCAGAGTCGCTGTGAAATACATAAGTGCTAGGACTGGTTAGATCTTCTGACTGAGGAATGTGTTCTCAGTGTGTCCAAGGGTGCCTTAGGCAAATTAATAATTACCTCTAGTAGCAGTTGCAATAATTGTATGCTGTCGAAAAAGTTTGGTTACAGTTATGTATATATATGTATGTATGTATGCATGTATGTATGTATATATATATATATATATATATATATATATATATATATATTCTTCATAAAGAATATAGGACCCCTTTGGGAATCACTTTTATCAGCTTTACTGACTATAAATTGAATATATGGAATTACTCATTATCACAGATGATGACTGAAACTATTTATCTATACTAGCAATGTTAATAATAATATGTTTAAAAAACGAATTGACATAAATCTGACATGGGGTGGCTACCCGTTGATTACATATTGTTGGATTATCGATAAGCTTTCACATGGAGTGCTTTTCAGCAATGTGGCTAAATCTTGTACTAATGATGAATTTATTGTTGAGTTTCTTGGAGGTATGTGGGTCCTCAGTGGCTGTCACTGGGAAGGCCTTGTAGAGGGCTTATTCCAGACTGGATGATTGATTGACTAATTACATTGCATTAATTAAGGCTGCCAACTATTGGTCAACTGACTACCCTCTGTTGCTCACAACCCCACCATTGTGTGCCTTGTTGCCATTCACCAGGGCACTTTACATACTATGCAACCACTTGGTAATTATGTATTTAACCCAGCCCTATGTGTCATAATAACATTTGGGTGCAGTTACTGGTGTGAATCTTTTGGATATATGTAGTGGCATATTTATGGGGATGGTTCATAGTTATAATGGAAATAGTCCTCCTAGCCAAGGTAATATCACTAGTCTTTGGCCTAGCCACAGTCCTCTTTTCATGGTCAAAGATATGCCACTGGACATATGGAGAACTTCAGGCTTTCATCCATGCAAAATGATCAAGAGAATTGCAATATGAGTTACAGAATTGTCAATCACACAAACCTTAACAGTCATGTGACCTTAGCATATGCATACAAACCAAGAATAATAGTAATAATGATAAAACGTCTGTAGCTCCTATATTCTCAGGAACCCAATTCCAGAGGCACAACAAACCAGAAAGGTTAAGCATGATATCATCAACAGGGATGCACAAAAGTCGTCAGCTGAGAGAGGGACTGTCAGGGCTTTAAGGTGGAAATGCAACTTTTTTTAATGTCTAGTTTTTTGCAAAAGGTAGCTATAGTTTTAGATGATTTTAAAGTGATGGGGAGTTCATTCCAGAGTTTTAGTGCAACTACAGTCCAGTGATCATTTTCAAAAAAATTTAGATTTAAGGCAGTACACTAGCAAACTATCAGATTGTTCGGAAACTGTTGAAAGATCGCAGCGCTGTGCTTTACATTTTTCGTTGTTGCTCAACATACTATTGTACTGCAATTCATGCAGACAGTTTTTCTGTCAAAATTATTATGCAACAATATGAAAATAATATTTTATTATTGATAGTAGCATATCTCAATTTTTTTTTACAATGATTGGTGTTATTTTTTATCTTTATATATAGTAAAACACTTACAGCAAAATTAACACTTATGCATCCTGAAGTACCTATTGCAAAAAATATGTTATAGACAATTATTCTATTTAAAACATCAGTAAAATAATGCTGTTTTCCATTTTCTTAGTCCACATGTGATTTTAAATTCCTGGCTATAAAATATATACAACAATATTTGTGTTTGATCTCTTTTAGCAGGCTGCACATGGTACAGTTTCATCATGACATTAATTATGTCATGATCATTTGCATTTAATTTATTAAATTCTCATGTTTCCAATGTACTCTCACATTACAAGGAAACACAAAATAAAACACCCCTCCTGTGTGTTCACTCTGCCCCAGTCACAGACCATCACTGTGGTGTGCAGATGTCAGGATGATGTTGCTCCATTGCAGATCAAGGCAGTTCTGCTAACCACATATATATATAAATATGCTCCTCTGAATAGCTGGCAGTCACAATGGAATAATTACAGTCCCCTTAGCAATTGTAACCTGAACCGCCGATGGACAAGATTACTACTACTAGGCAGGTTTATCTAGCTATGTTGACAGGGATATTAAAAGATGACACATCTATATGGTTTAATGACCCATTTCATCAGCCAGACAAAATACGGCTTCATAAAGAATAGGGCAGATGGTCTGGTTCTAGTTTATCTGTCTGACATATTGTTCATGGTTTTGCAAAGTTTTGTGAGGCATCAGTGAATAAATTTAATGACAGGCCTGATGACAGAGATAGGGCAGTGTGTCTAAAGTATTCCCAGTCTATTGTTAATAACAACAACATTTGGATGGTTACTTAAACGTCTAGACTGTCATACACAATTCACGAATTAAAAAAATGTGTGTTCTTTAAATATATTTGTTCATTCAAATGTAATTTTTTAAGGGTTTTGTTAGGGGTTTTTATTATAAGTCTGTCATGCATTTGTATTTTGAAGTTACTTTATCACACTATAATTATACTGTTTTAAACTGAAAATATGAACAGAGTTGTGGCAAGCACATATACAGATACAATAATATATATGAATGAATAAAGTTTACAGTTGTGATAAAACAAAACATTTATTTTGTAATATGTGTAGCACATGTTTACCCACATTGCATGTTTAGTGAATGTTTTCTATGTGTACATAATTTAGTATTTTTGTGATGGTTGCATGTTGGGTTTATGGTGAAATATAAATGACTGGTTCTTGTTTTGAAGGCCATGCATGAACTCAATATTTCCCGAACTCACACCTGCCAACATCACTGGTTTTCCAACTTCCTTTTTCCCAAGGCTCAGCATGAATGGGAGATGATCTTTTTCCAGGATTGTTCTATGCCGATGGAAATCTCTCAGTTCATCTTGGAAAACTTACTATTATGATAAGTTTAAGACAAAATGGAGCATGCATGTTATTTTACTCTACTTAATATGTTATTATCTGATTCAATTACTGTTTATTACATAATTGCTCAGATATGTTGCATTTTACAAATGCTAGTTATCATTATTAATGTGCAAAAATATATTTTAAACTTTCATTCCAGAAAATGTTATAGCTTGGGTTAAGAATTCCAAATAGTTTTAGTGCATTTCTTGGTACTATATTTTTGGGAATTCCATATTTTTTGCCTCATTGTCTTAAAAACTAGATATATTGTATATGCTACATGATTTACATAATTATACTTTACATGTTGGGGTATCATCATCATCATCACATTACAGTTCTTTAGCAGGTTTTTAGTCTATAAACAAACTCTTACTCATTCATATTTTATAGCATTTGGCTTTATTCCATTAGAATGTTTCCAATAAACATAATAACTATTCAAAGTGAGGTCAGTTGCACTGGTAGATTTGCTTGCTATAAATCCCTTCTGGTGTTCACATACTGGAACCACAGCAACCAGTGGTGTTCAATGGGTTAACAGCCTGCTGGGGGTGGCTTGACAAAAGATAACTGTTCTATGAGTGATTTCCTGATTGAATGTGACACACTCTTGCATAAGGGGCATGAGCAACACTACCAGCATGTCCATGCAGTCTCCTCACCACCATTGTCCAACACTGACCTGCAGGAGCTTGTCCAGCCAGTCACACTGGTCAGTCTTTCTCTGCCCAGACAATGCCCTGACAATGCAGGACAATCCAGAAACAGACCCCTCACTGGAGATTATTCCTGCCACTTTTCTGATGGTTGTGTAAGGTTGGGTAATGGAGTTGTGATAGCAGGTGGGCAGAGAGTAGACTGAATGCCTGTGTGACATACCAAGCCAAGGCCTGGCAAACAATTGATAGACCTAGAGGAGATACTCAAGTAACAATTAGTGTTTATACATGTCCCCATGACCACACAGTCTGTGGTGATTGTTATGGCTAAGGAGCTCAGAGCTTATGACCACAGCTATAAGGATAGGGCATTTACATTGTAGTTATCAAGTCCAAGGTGACATGCTTGGTATGTTATGTTTATGTTGCAATATTGGTAATAGTGACTTCTGACAGTGAGACATAACTATTTCACAAGTGATTCCATGACTGACTCTTGCACCACGGGTAACATAATATGCAGTTTATTTGAAATATGTATAGGGCATATTATTCATTAGTTTGACTTTATTATGTAAAAATAAAGAAAACATAATTTAGAAAATATACTGGGAATAAAGTTGAGACACAATAAAAACAAATTCCACCATTCTTCATTCAGCAACAATGTCTATTGGAATGATTTGTTGTATGGCTACATTTCTAATGAAAACATTTTGACAATAAATAAATAAAAAATTTGGGGATAAAGCATAATTTAATTAGATGCGTGTATGTGAATAGTGATCATGCCTCATCTAGACACATTTCTTGTTTTTTCCTCGACTTATTGTACAGCTGTAGACCTATTTTATTTGGATTATTATTTACTGCCAAGTTTATACATTGCCAACTTATTATTGCCCACGGAGAAAATTCTGTTTCCTCCGCCTTGCCAGCTACAAGTCTGTCTGTGCTATTCATGCCATCTTTGCTGTCTATGGCTCTAATCAAACATGTATTTTTGATATCTCATATATGCACCACTCAGTAGCAGGGGCCTATTAGCTGGCCTGTGCCAGGCAGATTTGTATAAAATCAATTGGTGGTTGCTGGGTCAAGCTGGCAAGAAAAACGGCAATCGCTTGCACCATTGTAGGAAATCATTGAATCTGGCAGACAGACCCACTTACTGGGTGACAGGGTCAACTTCCTACTGGGTAACAGGTGCTAGGGTGGAATGGCAAGGTTGACATGGCCATCTGCTATGTGCCTGAGTGACTTGCTTCAGTTATGATTGCTTTGATGATCCTGAAGAAGTTAGCCCAGGGGTGTCAGACTGGCCTCCAGGTTTGTGCATGTGAATAAAATATGAGGACACATCAACATTGTTTGTATCTCCCAGAGTTTTTAATTACAAGATCATTCATTAAAAACAGGTCCCTGATATTGCAGGGCCTCAGGCAAAATGGGATTGAATGTTGTCGAGCAAGAATCGTTTGCCTTCTGTTGGATGCAGCAAACATTGAGCGAGTGCCCCCCACGCGTTGCCACCACCCTCGTACAAGCGGTTCTGATTCTGCAGATGACGGCACCAGGGATTTTATATTAAATAGATGCTGAAGATGAAGGTGATACAATTGGAACATCTGTTTCTTGTGTTTGTAGCTGCTTGAGAAACAGAGGCTGCAGTCGAGCAGGAGAGAACAGACAGAACTGAAGAGTAATTTTTGGATGAAGCATGTTCGAAGTACATGTGATGGCCATCGCGCAAACCTTGCACCACTACAGATGGATGGCGAGGTACTGTCACTGTTTTAGATATTGTATCTAAAAAAACTTCATGTGCGTTGGAGTCTTACAGGTCTTATATTTTAATGGCTTTGAAAAGGTCTAAACATTTTTTTTTAAGAAAGGTCTTAAATTAAATGTTATTTTATGGCTTTGAAAATGTCTTTAAAATGGGAATTTTTAAGAAGGGTTTTAAAAATGTTTTTTTAAGAAAGGCCTTAGAAGATCTTATATTTGTTTAAAATGTTTTTCTTTTTTATTTTATTTGTCACGATAAAAGGTCTTCAAGTATTGATCTTTAAAAATGTCTTAAATCTGACCAGTCTAAAGCTGCTCACTCTATGTGATTGTTATCTAAGCAACTGAAATATGGATAAAGAATCAGTTTTACCATAGGTCCCTGTTATTCAATTACTAGGTCATATTTCACATAATAATTCTGCTTGGTGAATAAAACTGGACAGTCATTTCGGCATGTGTACAGGATAATGCCTGCAGGTTTTACCAGAAAAACTAATCAGCATAATTTCCCAGGAAAGTCAACAAACAACAGTAATACTGTATTTTATATATTGCCAGATCCAAGAATGTTCATAGCACCTCATAACATAATTATTAAAAATTAATAAAAATGTTGTTCCATGTCAATGTCTAGAATTGCTAAATAAACCAATAAATATATTTAAATAATAATAATAAAGCACAATATAGCCGTATAATGTAAAATAAGAAAACAATTGTTAAATATGATTTTCTAATTATATGTTAAATAGTTAATTTAGTTTTTTATTTGCTACCGACTGTGAATAATATTAAATAAAATATTCATAATTATCAAATTACAATGAATAGAGCAACTAAGTGTTCATTTGCACTAAAATTCGGTTCAAAAGAAATAAGTCTTTTGTTGACATTTGAAATTGGGAAAATGCACCCCAAAAAGGTTTCACACAAAATAGTAATCTCCTTCACCAAGGTTGTGGTTTTTTCATGTTGCACGTCTATTTCAAATTGAATTGTGCACCCTCCCCCAAGCCAATTCATAAGGGAGTTGTGGGATGTGTTGCTTCCCTGTGTATGGCATTATCTCCCCAGCAGCAGCTGTGGGCATTACTGTGTAACAGAGACAGGTGAGCAGCCACTCTTCCATACTGTTCATTTAACTAATCTGCTCATCTGGTTACAGACAGACACCTGATACTCCCCCTGTGTCCACATCTCACTGAGGCATTGCAGGAGATAATTGTGTTAATTAGTTCAGTCATCAGCAGCTAATTGGTAGGGAAGAGACTGTGGTGGCCTGACCTGTGCTGGCATGTCTCTTTCTCTGATGGCTATCTCCTGCTCCTGCTTCAGCCAAAGGATTGTGCTCTAAGTGTCAACACTGCAGTTACATACAACATGCCCACAACTATTAGTGGGCAGCTGACAACACTGTCTTATTCTGATTGTCTGTTCCATATCCACTTTATAGAGTAAAAACTATTCAAATAAGGTCTGTAGCCAGAATCTAATTTGTAGAAAATAAATATATATATATATATATATATATATATATATATATATATATATATATATATATATATATATATATATTATTTTATATTTTTAAATGTAGCAATAACAGATTGAATGTTTTCCTTCCTTTGAGTGTGCCTTATTTTGCACTCGGTTAAACCATGAGTCATTAGAGAAATGTCAGTGTCTTGTTTTTTCTTGCAGCAAGCAGGTTGTAGGGAGTTTGAGGGTCATACCACCTGGGGAGGTGATGTGTCAGAACAGGGGTTAGGAGCTACTCCCTACAGGAAGGATGTAGGATGTGACCCAGCTTGCAGTCCACTAAGTGTGGAGTTGCAGGGTCTCTAATTGCCTGGGGTGCCTTGGTACAGGTGATAACCCAGGGTGTATGAACCAGGGTGTGTGCACCAGGGTGTATGAGCCAGGGTGTATGAACCAGGGTGTGTGCACCAAGGTGTATGAGCCAGGGTGTATGCACCAAGGTGTATGAGCCAGGGTGTATGAGCCAGGGTGTGTGCACCAGGGTGTGTGCACCAGGGTGTATGCACCAGGGTGTGTGCACCAGGGTGTGTGCACCAGGGGGTGTGCACCAGGGGGTGTGCACCAGGGTGTACGCACCAGGGTGTACGTACCAGGGTGTACGCACCAGGGTGTACGTACCAGGGTGTACGCACCAGGTTGTACGCACCAGGGTGTATCATTTAGGATTAAGGATCAACAAACTTAGGGGCTTTGTAAATATAAAACATTCAATAATTCAAACACATTGTGCACAGCTCTACTTGGATTTTCACCAAAAAAATGTAAAGGTATATTTTTAGAGAGTAAATTTTTTATAATCAACTTTCCATTCACTGCATTGGTAAGGCACGTACAATGTCTCCAATAAATTGTTTGGGTTTTTGGATGGGGTGTGGGACTCTGTGGGTTAATCTTTTCCAATATACTTTGGACTATTGAAATGTGATGATAAATCTGTTTGCAGTTAAGGAAATGTTCTGGGGTATGGTACTGTGTAGTCTAAGATGATATAGAATGTTCCTTTTACCTGACTAGCCCATCTCATGTTACCCTTTCTTACCAGGTGATGTTATAAATTGATAAAAAACATTGTGAGGGACATCACTAAAAATTGTGAACCAGCGGAAATTCTGGCTTCTAGACTGTGTGGTTGTAGGATGCACCAGTATGAACTTAATTTGCATAATGAGCCACAAATTAGCACGTCCGGTTTGGCGACGTTCTGTTCTGCGGATGTTCACCAAAACAAATTGATCAAAACACAGGTGTAACGAGAAATAATTGTGAAGCAAACTGTGGAGGAAACAAGCACAAACACACAAACACACAAACACACAAACACACAAACACACACACACACATATATATATATATATATATATATATATATATATATATATATATATATATATATATATATATATATATATATATATATATATATATATATATATATATATATATATATATATATATATATATATATATATATATATATATATATATATATATATATATACATATATATATACAATATATATATATATATATATATATATATATATATATATATATATATATATATATATATATATATATATATATATATATATATATATATATATATATATATATATATATATATATATATATATATATATATATATATATAGAACTATACAAAACACAAGAACATACAAATATACTTGGTATAAGAGGATATAGACCCTTCACATGTTCAGTTACAAGGCTGTTAAAACCAGTTTTCACACTGATGTCATGATACTCATATTCTATATAGTCCACATTATTCTCTAATTTATCTTCTTTCTTGTTGCATGTGTACAACAGGATTTCAATATTTAATACCAAACTTATAATTTTAATTGTAAATGCATAAACTTAACTGCAGCACTTCAGGAGCAGGAATATAATTACACGCCATTGTGTTGACAATTGTCCCTGTTGTTGACCACACCTGAAGATTAAACACAGGGACAGAGTCATGTTGAGTTGTCAGAAACCTGTCTGTTCCTGTTAATTAACAGAAGTTTTGTCCAGGTAAGTCTTACATAATTCATCAAAGTAATTGCAGCCTGGAATGGTTGGATCCACAACCAGGCACTAGGGATCATCAGCTAATTGCTAGTCAAACATGGGTGCTTAGATGGTGTGCAATGTGGGGAAAATGCCCAGGGCACCTAATAAGTTGCTTGCATATCATCCTGGACACAAATTCCACATTTTATGGGTGTTTTGTGTGCCAATCCATTTAGGATATCAATTTAAGGCATCACATTTATCTGGTAATTAAGGGTATTGCTTATCTTGTGGGGGTCAGTTAGATAATTTATCAAGGATGGTATACTGGCAATGTCTTGAGTGCCCCCACCCCACAAGTTTAACTTATGATCATGATGAGTTAATTCAATATAAAGACTAGTTATTTTCAAAAGTTATTGTATTGCTGCTATTTGGTATATTGTATAAGTAAATGTTCAACAATAATGAATATCAATACATTGAATATAAGAATTAATATATAACACTGAACATGATAAAACATATTGTTTGGCCACTTAGGTTGCAATGGTTTTTTGTTGCACCAGATCTTCAAGTTATGAATGAGCTTAATTGTATTTATTAACTGGAACAAAAGTGTTAATATATTTGGTGAAGGCCTATAAACTAGAATATTAAATTAATGTCTACTTTAAAGCTAGATAGTGTATTTGAGGCATGCAATCTATTGTTTCTCTACTACTTAATCTGTTGAATACTAGGTGTGTTGTTCACACCACACTGACCAATTGTCCAGTCACTGCCCCTCCCATGCAGTGACCAGGCTGATGTTTCAACATTACACCCATGCAGTCAATTATCAGGACTGGAGACTTACTGTGCAGCCAGAGAAGGGATTAATTGTACTTTGTGTGGGTGATTGTTAATACTCCAGCTAGGGGGTGTGGGGGAGACTGCTATGTGGGTTCTGTTGTAACAGATGCCCCATGTCAGGACTTGCCCTGTCTTGTGTCCCCAGGTCCAGTGTCAGAGAATATATGTTTGGTCCAGTGGTAGTGTTTGGACAGTGTGTGGTCAGACAGTCACAGGAGTGAGTTGGTTATCAAAGCACCTTCCAGTGTCACCAGGGTAAGGTGGAATATGACACTGTGTGACCATTAAATGACAGTTTCAGTAATTATAGTAATAGCAATTATATATTAATATTTAGCATGGCGATTATCTCTAAAAAAAACTGTTGTTATTCATTCCAAATATTTTGGCTGATTCTCTTGGCTTTTGGCAGTAGACTGACATTGTTTTATATTAATTATTATAAAGAAGCTGTTATGCAGTATATCTCAATACAGTAATAATGATAATGAATGATAAACAGCATTAACTTTTATACGTTTAGTAACAACAACGCGACATTGCTAGATTGAACTCGATTCGAAAGATTGTGTCTTAAAAAGTTGCAGGTATAAATAACAACTTATATTTTAAAGGTTGTTACCAATATGTTTTAATGAATATTTGTTCTGTTTTACTATGGTGAAGTTTTACTTTAACTTGTAGCAAAACCAGCAGTACAAAAACGAAACATTTGTTAATTTTAATTTGACAGAAAGTGTTTAATATCAGGAAAACATAGTACTAATCTCGTCACATTATTACCTGTTTATCTCTGGATTAAGCAAGTGCAAATATAGTCTTTCTTGTGATGTGATTAATATATATATATATATATATATATATAAATCAAAAATACATATCTATATTTATATATATATATATATATATATATATATATATATATATATATATATATATATATATATATATATATATATAAAATGTATTTTAATATATTATTAGATTTGTTTTGTATTTTAATTAATTTATTTTTATTATAAACACCCCTGATCCTATTTTTAGATATATATATATATGTGTGTGTGTGGCCTTATGCACCAACTAAGGTGCTAAGAGGATAAGTAAGTAAAGCCTATGCCCATGTGTTTCAGATCATTTACCGAGCATTGTGTGATATAGACTGTGGAGAAGAGTTGCTGCTACGCTCCGGTGATTCAGCCAGTCCTAACTCTGAAGAGGAAGAAACTGCTCAAGAGATGGCCCAAGGTAAGGTTTATCAGATAACATTTACCATGCACCTAACAGAGCATTAGTAGATCAACGCTTATTAGAAATAGTCTATACTTCTGTACAGTTTCAAATGAGTGATATTAATAATTACATTTATATCACCCAGCAAGACATCTCATTGTTATGCAAACAGGTGTGGTTTATGTTGTTAAGTTGTTAATTCAATTCACATCCCATTACTTGTGAACTCCTATGGGTGGTATCACCAGCATCTGGAATGGCTGGAGGAGTAAATATGCATGTAAGTATGTATGCTTGTAAATATGAAAAAAATATGAAAAATATCAATAATCCTAAATAATTAGATAGGATTGACCCTACAACTTGTAAGTACTGTACGTGCATTACAAAATGCAGTAAATGGAAAGCCTATTATTGCAAAATTTCAACCGGGAGGGAGGACTCTATAGTATTATATACCTTTCCTTTTTTGTGGTAATCCAAATGGATAACCCTTGACACACCACCCACATGCAATTTTTTTAGGATTATTGGATTTCAAGATTTCTTATCGCCCTGTATTCATTACATTTCTCTTCTAAACAAATTCTCTTTCATTTCACTATCCTTGAGGATTGATCCTAGATTTCCGTTTTTTTTTTCAGTGATGCCCCTTCGACGTTTATGTTTCCTCTCATCATGTTTAACCAAATCTGGTGAGCAGTGCGCTGTACTGGCTGTCCACCTGTCAACTCTAATTCCCACTGATGTTTTGACCTTGCCTAACATTTAGCATGATGCCACTTGATACCCTTTGACATCTCCAACCTTCACATCCCCTCAGAAGTGGGAGGCCCAGTAGGGAGGCCGTGTGAAAGTGCCCCTGTTGCTGGCGGCCCAAACCTTGGTCTCAACGCATTGTCCTGCCATTTATGTACCTTTGGTTGACGTCATCCTATTTCAAAATCTTTTCAACCAAACCTGTTGCCATACAGGCTCAACAGTGGCTATCACACCTGTCAAGGTAGTTCAAAAAGCATTGCATTCTCACTGGGGATAGAACAACAAACCACAGTGCTCGATTAGATATCACTGGAGATAACATTAAATATACCACCATAGCGGATGTGGCCGAATTGTACAAACGGTGAGAAAACAGTGCTTGGCTGAATGGATTTGTTGGGTCTTCAGACTTCCTGTGCTCGCAAGAGATTTTATGAAAGTGGGTGGGTTGGTGAACTGATGTGTTGAACGGGGGGGTGGGTGGGTGTGTAAGCCATCCCTTTGGCATGGTATTTATGAAAAACTTCTGAGAGTATTGTCAATGCACCGCGTTGAACTGGGTTAGTTGTCTGATGCTGTCATTTCAATTAGTCATATGTAATTTGCTACTGACACAACCACTGCTTACTGCCTGTGTTTGTGAGTGTGCGTGTGCGTGCATGCATGTGTGTTGTTTGAGTCTGTGTGTGGGCATACATAGAATTGGTGAAAACATTTTCCATTACTTTAGATTTAATGCTATAATAATGATGTCACATATAGCACCAGCGTCTGTCTAGACAAAGTGTTCATTGCACATATTCAGTTATCACAGCAAATTGCTTTGGCAGCTGCTGATGTAGCATCTGTATGTGTGTTTTATAGATCGAGACCATTGGCTCGGTGAGCCCCAAACAGATTTATTCCATTTCTGTGTGTGGAATCCTTTACTTCCCATGACATAGACACCAGGCCAAATGGACCAATGGCTTTTAATGTCTCATCCAAAAGGAACAGACAAAATGGGGTGAATGAAATTGTAGTAGGTGGACTGGAACCCTGCTCCTCTGGACTGATAGTTCAGCCCTCTAACTACAGAGCTTCCCACCCCTTTTAATTGATTGAATTGTGGCAGAATTGAGCAAACATTGCAAGTGTAATCAGGCAGCAGTCTCAAAATGTAAACACAGTTCCTGGGAAACAGCAGTACAATTCTCATTCAATATCACTGGTTGTTTCTTGATGACAAACCTTGTTGGAGCATGTGGCGTACATCAAAGGACTTTTGAAAATTAGCCGAATTTAAAGTGTGACAGAAACTGCAAAATCGATATTACTCATAAATGTGCTTGCAGCTTTGTTGGTGCTTTCCAGTGATTGTATTTTGTCTGTTAGCAGAAGTAATAGGTTATTAAACAGTAAGCTAACACCACACTGGTGTATATCAAAACACCTACCTCTCAACAGATTATCTTAGTGTTTCTTAGATGTGCATCATGTGATCGTTGTTTAGTCACCACCCGGGTCACTAGATGATATCAGGTCTGATGAAAACTGCCATCAGCTTTGTCCTATTGTCAGTGTAGGCTGGTGCCTAGTAGCTTGTTGGGCAGTGCTTCATATGTTGTCTGTGACAGGCAAGTGTGGAAAATACTGTAGTGTAATACTTTTCTGCAAACTATGTATCCAACCACAAAAATGGCCTACTCGAAACAGCACACATTGTGCATGGACAGGCATGATTGTTTCCATCAGTGGCAGGTCGACGTTTTGTGATTGAGACTACTTCGACCTGAAATCATTCTAGGTATGCGGGTTGTTTTCTGGCATATACACAAAACAGCACTCGCAGAATAGCTGGCTGGGAGAGGTTCGCTGGAAGTTGCTCGCTCTGACCAACTGTCATGAACCTGACAGTTGCTGACTTGGGTCAGAACATTGCCCAATTGTCCACTGCTGACATCTCACGCTGGTGGTATATATGTGACAAAAACACAGGGCGAGTGGTTGAACACGCGAGTGAGTGAATCGCCAATGCAGTCGACCCACAGTTGCGCGATATTGTATCTGTTCATTAGATAGCACCGCGTGCTTATTAGTGGTAACCCGATCGCTTGCTCGAGGGAGCGTTCAGCCAGTGGCGTGTTGAAGACATGACAGCGAAATTAGACGTGGTCCTTGCTTGGCAGTTTACTTCTTGACGCATTCTGGGGTGTTGCGCGCACGCACAAGCATATTTACCCATGTCTTGCGGGAACAGGGAATGGAAAACGACTACTTCTCCCCACAGTGTCGTAGGCAACACTGCAAGCCCGCCAGGTAACCAGAGCCATGTTATCTTTTTCATTTTGCTCAGAGTGTGTGGTGTAGTTTTTCAAATGGTAACTTGATATCCACTTGTGCCGTGATAACATTGTTACAGCGTATATTATATATCATATTGTGTTGATGCGTGTTGTAAAAACTGTTTATTTGTAGATGGAGACAGTACAAAATATACATGGCTGTTTAATAGAACATCACTGCTTTTTAGTTGTTTTTTCTAAGCTGTGTGTGTCCTAGATTAAACAAAAATTAAGTTGGTGTAAATAATTACCATGCTTATTAACGCTTGAGTAGTTCATTGATGTTTCTTGCAGGAGCAAATTGTTGATCTTTGACTAGCAAGTTAAGAAAATGTATACAAATATTCTATGGTACTTGATTTGTGTAGAAAATTATAATATTAATCTCTAAGGCTGACACTACAATTTAAATAAAATATTTATAATTTTTTTTTAAATATTATAATTTGTTTAAAAAAGAAACTGTTTATTATATATATATATATGGGTAAGTACACTAATTAATTATCATTAATCATTTCAATATAACCATACCAACTTCTGGTTGGCAAAACACAGATACCTTTAATGGTATTAGAAATAAGATTAACTATTTGGAAATCTTATCTGTATATTAATATTTATATATTAATATATATTTTATATATTAATATCTTACATGGTAATGTTATATAACCATTATTCCAACTTTACAAATTTGGGTTATCTGTTATAAATCTGATAATTGCTAACATATAATTTATATCATAGTCATCTATAAGTTATTGTTTTAAATTATGTGAATATACATTATTGTAAATGAACATGCATTTTATTGTAAAGGAAACTTTAATTCTGTTAATGACTGTTTAATTAATTTAGTGTGAATGAATGTACGCTGTATGTTTCTTAATTTAGGCATGGTTTAAATGTGATTATTGTAGGGTTGATTAATATATTAATGCAGATACAGATTTAACAAGGATAGTATCAGCCCTATAATAATGATATGATAGTCAAACAAATATATGCAAGTAATAGTTTTCTTAAAAGCTTTCTACAATGAAATACATTAGAGTAATGATTCTTTTTAGTTAACTGTTTATTTTATTGGAAATAAAACAAGCTTGTATTGCTCGTTTCTGCAGCAAATCTACACTTTCTTACGGAACAGGTTAATCTGGATTTTTATTTTAAACTTACAATGTTCAATTTGACAGATAAATGTTGAGAATGCTTCATAAATTATATTTAGTTAGTATGTTGCATTGCTGTAAGGTTGGATGGCTTATACATTCCCATGAAAATATGCACCAGTTGACATTCAAACTTAACAAGTGCGCAACATGACAGTTATAAAATCATTTCCAAGTGAATAGTCTGCAGACAATGATCACTGCGAGTAAATTGTCCACGAAGAATGTTCTTGGTGACCGGCTATCAAAATACTCTTAAGAGGTTTATTGTTGTTGCTAGAAAAGCTGCATTAATGTGGCTGGGTTGATTTGATCAAGGGGAATAGTTTGCAACGATTGTAGTGTAATAGGTTGTCTTTTTTGTACGTTTTCACTGGAAATGAACACAAATAGCAACACTCGTGTATCTGTTAAAAAGCTAAACTGGTGGGAAACTTCCATCACTGGGTAAACCTGTTTGTATTTAAGTACATCTTTTGCATTCCTAGAGTTATTGCTATATTTTTAGAAATGTCCATGTCTTGGATTTTTTTTTACAGAACCTTGATTTGTGTGGTGTTTGCTTTGCATGTAAACATTTTGCAGATTTGACAAATATTCTCCAGGAACAATAATTCAGACATTTCCTGTATATGGTGAAAACATGTTCCGATGATATTTTATGAGTAACTTGTGACAAAAAAAATTCAAACACAAAAAAAAATTATAAAAAAAAAATATTGTGCATCATAGAATGTTTTTGGAGGTAAACAAGTTAGCATAATCTGCAACATTAACCAGTTAATACAATTAATTCATGCACATCAGTAATCAATGCACACACACAAATTATGTGTTTACAGTTTACATTTTAAATATTGCAACATTGATCTAATCTGGTTAGTTGTTTATGGGAATGCATATAAAGAGGAAACTAATCAACATGAATAATAGTTTGATCTGTGCTTGACCTATAATAGCTGTCATCATTTCATAAGCTCAGACACTGGCAATAATAATGATATTCACATAAAACACAGTCAGTATGAAATGCAAAGAAGACATATAGGATAATTGCACTGTTTGATAGCAAGACGGGATTATTTGGCAGCGTTTTAAACTAGAGGTTAGTGACCACAGACCACATCAGAGACACCATTCTGTTGCTGGTGTGTTCTGGTCTGTTGCATAGTCTGCCGACTAACCCACTGTGGTTTGTGAGCACACAACGTATTAAAGATTCATGTCCCCAGTCTCTATTTAACCTGATGTACTTGTTATTTATATTGTTCTTTGAAGTACGTGGCCAGACAAACTGCACTGTTTCACAGGGCAACATCATAACCATTGATACCCGCGGGTTAATTATGTTATATTGTCGCAATTATTAATAAGCTTCTCCAGACGATCACTCTGGAGGAATAGATGCTGCCGATGATGCTGAGACATGCATGTTTTCTTGTTTTGAGGCCCCAGTTGTTGCATGTCAAGTGTAATACAGATTTAAATGGCATCTGCCTTTGGAAAAAGAATAGAGATTAAATGTTTCGTATTTATAGAAAACTTGTAAGTTTTCCCACCATCCAAATTCTGCTCATGCCTAAATTAAGTAAAATATAATAAACATAGCAAACAATGCCTGCTGAAAGTGCCAATTTCAATTTAATGAAATACATCACATGGCGTTTGCTCAGGGGCCACTGAGAAATAAAAAACTAAAGAAGAAGAAAAAACAATGCTTTGCAAAGCTAAAACAAAGCAATAAAAAATGGTCAAGGAACTTTTTTATAATAGTCCCATTGATGATACAAAGTATAATAATTTTAGAAATTGTGTGTGTTTTTGTCTACCTAAAATGGTTTCACAGCTGATATTCATATCATATTGTGCTACATAATTTTTGTCTGAATTGTAAGAAACCAATTTTAAACTAATGTTAACTCTGTATGCAGGTGGAGAAAAAAACCAGTCGACAGGTGGTACTTAGAGTGACAGTAGTAATTCTGTTTTCGTTAGTTTTTACATATCAACTTAAGTAGGATATATTGCTGAAAAAAGGGAAGTTACTCTAGCGAACAGGAGCACCAGGTGTGGAAGAACAGAGCAATGGTTCACAGAGATTGTGGATCTCCTCAAGCAATTGTGACTTGCCTTTTCATTGAGGCCTTGTGATTCCACGTCGAAAGTGTTTTGCTGCGCCAGATTTCTGTTGTCATTTCACCTTAAAATCTTGCCCTTCCCCAAGGAAGGGGTGTGGGCATGAACAAAAATAATAATAATATACCTTGCCCCACATTAAAATTAATTGTCCAGCTGTTGGTATTGGATTGTAGTGAGCATCCTGACTATTACCACCTACCATATGCAGTACTGATCTGTGCCAGTGATCCTGGCTGTTTTATTAACTTTCATTGTGTTCCATTGTGTATGTTCCATGCGCAACATCACAATTCCACTCAGGCATATCTGCATCCGAGAGACAAAGGATTTCCTTTCGCCTGTCTGTTGTGGGGGTAAAATTGCCCATCGCAGGTAAACTGACAGACAGACAGACGTTTAAATCTTGTTTTTGTCGGCTCTGCTTGTTGAATTGTTTTGCGCTTTGCTTTCAAGCTGGGAAGATAAAAGGCCGCGGCCAGACGGTTTGGTCTGTCGTGTCCTATGGCCACCTGTTTGTCTTTCTGCATCACTTCCACCATGTTGCCTGAAGGATACTACCAGTACAGACATTACAACGTACAAAGCATGGTTCTAACGAAAGAAATATATATAAATTCTGAAGCGTAATTTGTCTGTCACATTGACTTGCCATCTGCATTAGGAAAAAAACAATTTTCTCTGCACTTGGAAATTCAACTTTTTTCTATATCATCTGAGTGACATAATCAAGTTATTGTTGTTTGTCATGTGTCATAAGTAATTCTGCTAATTTAGTGCATTTCATGTCCATGTAGCTGAGCAGTATACTTGATGTGATTCCCTTTGTTGTCACTGATTGTATTTGAGGCTTTCCTTGTGAAGCCTTAATGTCTGGTATACCATTGTGTACTGGATAAATATGTTCTATATTTTATTCTGTTCTGTTGTGATAATATCAGGTACTGGAGCAATTGAACTATTTTTTATTGCTGATGCAAATTTCTTGGTTTAAATCCAAAAATACTTAATCATTCCATGTACAAATCATATTTTCACAATGGTTTAGTCCTTCAGCATACGGCCCCGGCTCCAGATTAAAAAAATTGCCCCCACCCGTCCAGGTATTACTTGAGGTTTGTATATCCACGTTGTTTGCGACCCAGCCATTTTGTCGTTAATGGTCAATATCCTTTTGTGTAGGCTGTAGAAGTTCAGTATAAAAATGCGAGAAAAAAAACATCTGCAACATTGCACATACCTCTGCAACATATTGCAGCATTGCTAAAAAGTTTCTCATAAGCCTTGAACAAGTAGACATAGCTGAACATGAAAATAAACTGTACCGACTCACCTCTCCGGTCAGATTGGCCCATCTAATAGCAGCGTTGTTATTATTGCTATTAAACGTTGTTAAAAAAAGACATAATTGCAGCTATAGTCAGACCGTCATGTGTAATGATGCATAGGGAAGTGTATGCAGACATTCGGGTGCCATCCTTGCATTGATGCGACAAACACTGTCAAAAGAAGCTGGACAGATAACATTCTGTCATGCTACTTCTGCTGGGGGCATTTATATATCCTTATCATAGTATCATCTCATGCAGTCCTGTGTTTGTACACACACACGCACACATGCATGCACAGCAATCTGTCTGTGGACATTATGTTTTTAGATTTCCATGATTCCCGACACAGCTCAGTCGCTGTCAGTCAACGTTTGTAGTCAAAGTTGCAACGATCCTAAGGAACAAAACAGGTATATTTCAACAATCATTGTTCTTGGGGTAATACTAAAAAATTCAAGCAAGTTTATGCCCAACAATCCTGGTGTAAATATACACCTCCAAGATTTGAAACACCTCCAAGAGTTGAAACAATAAATTCAGAGTAAAAAAAATCATGATGAGCATATCATAAATTACTTGAAATTACTAATTTTTTTACCCATTAGAGCCCACAACAGCCGCGTCCGGCCACTCTGTCCAGTCCTGAAATGGCCACTGCCGGCCACATACAGGACCCAATATTAAAAAAATTCTGGCGATTAGGTACTGAACTAAATGCAACAAAAGTTTGCCACTCCCTAGTGGATACATTTTGCAACAACATCAGCACGTTACGTGCATGGGTTGCCCTTTTGGAAATCTAGATTTTCATCGGTTTTGTCCATGCCATCTCAAAAATATTTATTTGTATATTTTTTATGACAAAATATGGTGTTACCTGAAAGCTGTCAGAATTTTATAATGTTTTCAGTGGTGCAAAGCTAACACATATAGCTACATTTTCTCCGTTGGGTTGCAAATGGTAATTGCCAATGTTGAATATAAACACAATTTTTTCTACAGATTTCTGAACACAAGGAGGTAAAATCACTCGAAATTTGCCAGAAATCCTGGGAACAGGGGAACATGTTTTTATAAAATGCTGGGGCCTAATGGGTTAATAAGGAACCTACTTTTTAAAGATTTGCACAAGTTTGATATGTTTACTGTACCATAAACAATCTATTTCTTTTACTAGTTAAAGTTCTTTCAGTTTCAAATTGCCAGAGTACCAGGTATATCAGAAGAGATGGTAGCAATGTTTACCAAGAATGCACAAGGCGTTAGTGAAGTTGGGAATCCATTGGATGGATTTGAGAAATCTTGTGTTGAAATCTTATATCTAAAATAGTGATGATATAATAGTCAAGCCTGCATAACATCAGATTAAAATACCCGGATTAGGTCACTTGATAATGACTTTGTTTCACTTTCTTATTGGCTATGCAGCAACACAGATATCAGTACATGTAAGATATACTCAGTCCTTTTGCTTTTTTGATGACTTGTAGGTGTGTAGTTTATGGGCTAAATATTTGGTAAACATTTGTTATAAATAATAAGTTCACTATATATTTATGAATATTTTATTTATCATATAATCACTACGTTTTTATTAACATATTTGTCTTGCACAAACCATGATCTTTACATTGCATTTTTATTTTATGTTACCATCCTTCTCAATAATATAGTGCACAGTATGTCCATCTGCTGAGAGCCGTGGGCATTCTTTACACACATACTTGATATTCATGCATTTAGCCTAAGTTCTAAACATTCTGCACTCAATGAATGATATGGCTGTAAAGTATTATACATTACAAGTAAGTCGATACAACGAGTCATTGTTATCGTGCCGGCTCATCACAATGAAAGATGTGATGTCATCACCACGCCAATGTCCTGAATTCACTCTACTGAATCAACCACAACCTCAATGCCATTTAGTTGTAGTCTTGGTGGATAAACAGATCATCAAATAGCATCAACTAAAACTGTTTTTTTGCCATGTCAGAGACGGCGAGGCAGAGTCGACTTATGGAGTTTGCTTAGTTCTATGAAGTGTGCTCAGCAACTTGTGTTCTTCCTTTATAAAGGAATGTGGCTAGTTCAGGTAAAGCCAGGCCTTAACTATACAAATGCACTGCATTGTTTTGAAAATCAGCCCTTGGTAATGCAAATGCACACTTTCTGTGGTTGGTCTAGCTGACCTGTAGAAAAAGCTAGACAACCTTGGTCAGTTTGATGCCATATGGTCAGGCACTTCAAACAGTATTCTCCGGATGCAAGTGTAAATAACAGTGTCACCTAGCATGAATTGTGCTTGCTCTAAAGACAGTCATCTGCTGTCAACTTGGCGAATGGTCTCCTCTAACTAAAAAAAAATTGTCAAGTTGCAGCATCCTAACTCAATTCTACTTGTGCGAATGTGACTGGAAACTAACATTTACTTTGCATAGCCTGAAGAATGACGATCGCAGTTACAAAAGAACAGTGGTACGGATGGCGACATAAAGAACTTTTGTTGGTGTTGTGATTTCTGATGATTGGCTGTGCATGGTTACATGAGCAACTATTCAGCTGTAACAATGACCTGAATGATCAGATCCGCTGCGCCAACAATGTTGATCGGGTCTCACAATGCACCGACTGAACCGCCAGGGATCTGGGACATGGTCGGCACACATGGTGCACATGCATGCATGTCCATGTGCAGAATGCTGATGAAATATGCATTGCCATTATCATATTGACGTCAGTCAAATATGCTTTTTTTATGCCTTGATGTGCAACTCGCTCAAACACAGTTTACAAGGAAGGCAGCATTAGGAACTGCATAGATAGCACAAATGATTAGGTACAGTGTTATCTGTGCACACCACAAAGTCACATTATCTGTGCTTTGAGATAAGCATAAGTATGAAGAAAATATTGTGTTGGTCAGGCTTGCCCAGCGAGGCAGGTCATTCTCTGACATCATATGACCTGAATCCAATGAGAGGAAATCACATGTAGGGTCTCAAAACTGTTGCAAGGGCAGTTGGATGGGGGCTTGTCAGCTCAATATGTGCCAAGTACTTCTTCTCTTCTTGTCTCGTTGTATGTTAACATGACCTCCTGGTTGGAAGAACGCACAGCTTTGCGGTGGCATTTCTCTCTTGGTTCAGTTTGTTTTTGGTAGTTTACCGAGACCTCCACAACTGTGTCCTTGATACATTACACACTTACTATTTGCCATCTTTTCCAAGTGTTGTAACGTAATTTCTGCCACTAGATGCTCATAGTCTTCAGTGTATGACACTTCCCAGGATGAGCTATTCTGTTGGCGTAATTGAAAGTGTATAAGTAATCATTTGATTTAATGATTATAACATTATTATTTGACAATTTTACTCTACAGTTAGTACCGATAATTGTTCCCTAATGAATGTACCAGGTAGGTTTATGGTAGGTAGTAGAAATACTGCACCATTTAAATGTACAAAGTCTGACCATTTAATCTTAAAATCATGTTATATTAATATAGTTATTATGTCTGTTTTAACATATTGACCATCAAATATGTTTTACTGGATCAATTTTCTATAATAAATTTGACCATTATCTGTTTATGAATATCAACCTTGTCATTCAGTGCACATACAAACAGCTGTTGACAACTTCCAATATCTGTGACAAAGTGTATCAGGGTCAGGTGTTTGTGGGCTCACGTGATGGGCATAATATTATCATTAACACCTGTATGATTACATGCCCATCAGCAGGCAATGTAAACATGGTTCATCAGAATAAAAGATTCAAATTGAACACATAATGGGCAAATTATACTGTTGTGGTATATGGTTGCTCAAGATGTTAGAATAGATTATGAGTTCACAATAAACAGATTTTGCAACTTTAAGACACAGCTAACAGGTTACAATGCAAAAACACAAAGTCAATCATTACAATTTCTTCACTTTCCCAAGGCAGTATGCATGAAGGAGATGTTCGGGGAACAGTTCCAGTGTTATTCAGAAACTGAACTGAGTGACTCGGGCCACGGTGCAGGTGGAATTCTAGAGTATTACTGGAGTCGGAAACATTCTGGAGGCACTCCGGTGAACAGAGCAGCACTGCCGCAGGTAGTGCAACATGACTCAGGGAGAGGCCCTGTGGCAGAAGAGCCTCCCCACCTACAGCTCCATCCCTGCTGCCAGCATGGCTGCAGATAAGCATCCGACAAGTGAAGCAGAGACAAGTCCAACTTGTTGTCTCTGATGATCTGTCACTTCCATTTTACTCTGATGTACCCATTTTGTTTGATGGAAATTCTTTCTAGGTAGTTATCTTCCGTCTCTATATCCCCTCCCCCTCTTTCCCAGCAGGTTTAATGAGCACAACATTACAGTATCACATGTACACTGTACTAATTTTAAACAACTATGATGTTTCAGCTAACAGTTTTAGTCACATGACGATATTGAAAATGTTAGCATTGTCTTCATCTGCCTGTTGAAGCTGGTAGGCAGACCTGTTAAGGTTTTGAAATTTTTTATGCCATATTAAATCACACCATCGGGGGCAGAATTTTACCACCAGATATGTAGCAACAACATTTTTGATAAATATGAAAATAACTGAAATTATTTTTTTAATGGATGGTAGTCCAAAAACCGAATTATTTTTATGAGATGAATCCTAAAACACAAGAAATTTTATATCACGCCTGTGAGAATGTCAGCTGGATATCAATCGTGGGAGTCTCCAACCAGAAACAGGAGACTTATCTGGTCTACTGGTAGGACATGTTTGTCAGTAATTATTCAAGATAGTCCAGTACAGCATTCATTGCAAGTTAACCAGTTAGTTTCCATTCAAAATCATAAAAAACATGGCAGCCCCGAAGTATCAACTTACGTGTGGTCCTGGGTCATTAAACAGCACTGTCATTTCAGATTAATTGTTTGTATTTATAACAGTAGCAATTATGCACAGGCAGTGGACCAGCCCACCATGTTATATAATGTTGGCCAGTACCATGGACTTGAAGTACCATATGCACTCCCCCTCTATTAGTTCAATGGAAATTCCAAACCAAGCTGTATCTTGTCTTCTAAATGAGAGAAATGTTCACAGAAGCTATATTTTGTGATATTCAAGAACTGGATATTTTGCTGTTAACTCTAGGGTTGAATAGATGGCATTTTGACAATTCTTCCCAATTCATTACAAAGAGCCCTCTGCATCGTCAGATATCTAGTGTTGTGGCTTACCTAGTTGCTGTTGTGAGTTGAAAATATAATTGTGGATGACACAACAGATCTGGCATCAGCACAGCCGGGCAGTATCCCAGTTTGAATGTTTTATTTTGGATGAAATTCAGTAAAAAAAAATCACTGTGAGTCAGCTATGGTTTGCGATAAACAAGATGATGGGCGTTGTCGTTGTTGTTGTTGTTGTTGTTTAGGAAATAACTTCATTGGTTGGTTGTCAAGTCACATTTTGGAACTTTTTTCTGAAGTGTCCTGGTTTCTTTAGCAGATTGGGTAGCATTATGTAGTGTCTACTGACTGTAATAGACAGAAATCCTCTTTCAGTCTAGATTTTTTGTGTGAAATGAGTTTGAGAAAAGTTTAAAAAAAAATCAAATTGAGGTGACACCTTTAAGAGCTAGCTTTATCCTGGCAATGTTTTATGTAACACTCAGAAATACATGGCCTAATTCCAGCTATGTTTCGCCGGAGGACAGGTCTTGATGTGAGCAGTTATTCTCTATAAACACTTTGGATGCTGCCAAATGGTGAAAAAACATTTCTCTCAGTGCAATGAATATTTTCCATTGACAACTTGCTTTCGACATATGCTATTTGAGAAAACAGTTGGCAGATTGTCAGAATTTGCAGTGGCCTGTCATCCATAATGCACCGGTTGAACTGCTGAGTAGGTCATTGCCACCAGGGAAGATTAGGTGATATAATTTGTTTCGTTGGCTTTCCCAATAGGACAGTGTTTTTTTCATTTGGTACACATCAGTTCGTATTATGATAGCTGCGCTCTGACTGCTCAAGTATTTTCAGCTGCTTGTATGAAGAAAGTTAAACAGATGCATGGAGAGTTCTTTCTAAGTTTACAAATAGTACGGCAAGGTCAGCCAGCTTTCATAGTGGGTGAGAGAATTTCTTAGTACTAAAAAACTGCAGCTTTCATAGCAGAGAATTCTTCATAAACAACAACTATCTACGAACCAGGAATGACTATTAGGCTTATTTGTGGAATGACAATTTTATGTGCCATCACTAAATATACAAATTTGGTGAACTGCACTTTCTGAAGTTCTGCAACTTCCTTATTGCTGACAGTTTTCTTATTCGTCTTGATCTGTTACTGCTTAACATCCTCAATACCTAGTTTTGTTTTGGTTTAAACAAACGAAACTTGGAGGATATCTGTTTGCCAAGTTTGTTAGTTTTATTTGATTGGATGTAGGCGCAATGAAGTAATAAGGTTGGTAAGTTTGATAGTTTGCTCTCTGGCAGGGACAGTGTATGTTATGAAAAAAATTTTTTTTTGTTTTACTGGAATTTAGAATTTGCAGAACAGTTATATAATGGTGTTAATAAATTTCCATCACTTGGATCATTTCACTGACATTCAAAGGGTGTGTCAAAAAGATGGTGGATAAGATGTTAGATTGATTTCTGATTACCTTGGTTCATTTGTTCTGCTATTGCAGAGACTTCACAAGTGTTGCTATGTGGAAGAACATAATCCCTTTGCCAGAGCCACTTGTCTGGGCAGGAGTAACAGACACAGGGGGCAGTCAGGTCTTTGAAATCAAACTGGGCTGTCTCTGTCCATTGTCTGTATTCATCTCTCCTGCTGTGTTATTTGTTGTCTGAGGGAATACCTATGGTCATCACTTGGTCATTAGGCAGCCATGGACTGGTCAGATCATCCCTTGTTATACAGCTGTGATAGAAGGAACTGGGAGACATGCCTGGACAGGCTCCCAGTGGGCAGAGGGACTCCAGAAGGGTAGAAAAGGAACTAGGGAGAAGACAGTGGTGAAGAGAATAGCACAATTTCCTGTAGAACTCAATGCGCTTTACATAAAATGCATGGAATAAAATATATATATAAATTATACATAGAATATACATATAAAACCATGTTGAAACTAATATAATTAATGTAAAGGTATACTAATGAAATATTAAATTTTATGTAATTAAACATTAGGAGTTAAACCTAGTTCAATATAGCTAAGTACAATTATTTTTGCCTAAAATGTTATCAATAAGTTAAATTAAAAGGAACAAGAACAGAAATGTGATAATTATTAAGGTAAATTGTTTTTTAAATAGGAAAAAAGGGGTGGGTGGTGGTGTGGAGCGGGGAGGAAAGTGTGTGCAAGGAAACTGAGGAGGACGAGGAAGAAAAGTGCTTAAAAAGGACAAAGGGACAGTGAATGGATAAGACAATAGATGGAACAAGAACACAAACAAAGTTAGAGAATAATAAACACAGACAACAGATGCGATATGTTGTGGAAAAGCTCAAACATGATACAAGAAAAACGAGATTAAAAGAAGGAGAACTGACTGAGAGACAGATAACTAGATAAAGAGGCGACAGAGTTCGATAAGAGACAGGCTGCACAGGAGACTGCTAGATTGAGGAATAGACAGCTCCAATAGAAAAAGCACTAGCAGACAGATTGTGACTCTGAACAAGTGCGACAGATGTGGGTAGTTGATAGGTTAAAGGACTCACTGCACACATCTTGTTAACTCACCGTACAAACGCACTGTCATTAAAAACATTGCAAATAGACATGTGTAGTCAAAGTTAGATCATTTTAACACATCCTTGCTATTGTCAAGTTGAATTAAATCACACTACTTCTGTGTGGTGTTGCCAGTTGTAGGAGGGTTGTACAGAGCATGTAATCAAAGTGTTCTGGCCGTCAGATTTGACATCTTTAAAATGAATGGTTGCCTTCTTGATAAGCATCCCAGTGGCAGACACTGTCTGATAAGATGGCTGTGAGCTTCTGTGTAGTCTGAATGTTGACAAATACGAACTAGCAGTTGCCAGGACTGGTTTACCTGGATAGGCTTGATCTGAGCCATTCTCATGTCTCTGTGGTGTTTATATAAAGAAGGTGCACTGCTTCCAAGTGGTGGAATGCGAATTTTCACAAGACAGCCCAACAAACATTGGCAGGGAGGATTCTCACACAAATATGTGTAATATTTGAAAACATTCTCAGGATTCACAAAGAATTCTAGAATAAATTCTTAACATTTTGTTCTAGTGCTGTTTCTCATTGTTAGCGTGCATATCTGACCTGATACCGTAGATTCACCTTATAAGCTGATGTCCACGAAACACTTCTCACCCAGATCAGTGTGGATATAGCTGTCTCTGGTGTTTGTCCATAATTATTATGTTTTCAAAATGAACTAGAACTTGAACCAGGCAGAACTTGCTAGAACTTGAAATGCAGTTCTTTATAAAACATCCGCATTTTCAAAAGAGCCAAACATTAATTTTATGTTGTCTTAACATTTGTGAATGTGAGAGTTATAAAACATTTGTGAATGTGAGAGTTATAAAACATTTGTGAATGTGAGAGTTATAAAACATTTGATGTCTACAGTTCTATAGTAGTAAAAGACAACTTGCGAGGATATTTGTCCTGTTTTGGATTGAACTCTGGTCCTCATTTTTAGTAACCTTGGGACATAGCACAGTTCTTCTGTTGCACCCTCTGGTTTGCAGCAGGCAATAACCAGGCCACTTTTTCTTGTCAATTACCTTGTAACAACATCATTGTCGATCCGAACAAATAGCATGTTTTACTAATAATTACAAATAATTCAACTAGGATGAACTTGAGGTTGTTTTCCTGATGGTGACATAATAGAGAAGCACTCTGATGAACTTGAGGTTGTTTTCCTGATGGTGACATAATAGGGAAGCACTCTGATGAACTTTGGTTATTCAGCAATGCACCATAGACACCTTATACAGCATAACAAGCATTGGATGCCTCCCAGGCTTGGTATGTTGGCTGGACAGGCCCATGTTCATCCCACCTGACACACGGTTTACACTGTCTAGCCAACAAATCACACGTCTGTACAACACTGTACAACTGTACATGCATGCATGTTTGTGTATGCAGCTAAATATTTATTTGTAACGCAAATTTTCTCCACATTTGATGTTAGATTATGCATGATTGTTTATTCAAAGATGCCTTTCCTAGTTGGTGTTTGCATTTGAAACTATTATTAATTTATGATGAAGATTTTCATAATTTGTATTAAAAAAATGTGATGCTTGATAAGAAAGTAGGTGAAGGCATATACAACATAGATTTACATATGAGATGTGCATGAGTTTCCATCAGCTACAAATCCCTTATTCTTCAGATTTATTTCGTTAACCTTTTGTTGTTATAATTCTAATGTTTAGCATCTTTCAGTTGCCAAGTAACAGCGTAGAATTTCTGCCCCTTGAAAAGGTTCCATTGTAATTGAATTCTGCTACATTTTCATTGTCTCTTGTCAGTGAAGCTTGTGCAGCGCTAATGGCTTCATGAATCTAGCACACATTTCATCACTTCAAAGTGCCATATCCTGCCATTAGCCGCAGCCATTATCCACGACTTCGTATGAAAGGTGAGGATAAGAATTGTCTGTTTTGCCAGTTTGCAATAATATAATTCCAGTGTGAAAGTGACGGCGGTCTGAAATGGCACAGGTAGTGCTGTTTGCATCACCGGCTTTTACATTAATTGAAATCCTCTAGATGCGGCTGAGTTGCACGAAGTACAGGTGCCTTCATATTGATCCCCTGATCCATTCCCATCAATACATGTCCACCTATGTCACTTGTCACCATGATCTCAATCACCGCAGAAGACTGTGCATGTCACACGCTTCATTAAGCGCAGTTTCGACCATCAAAGTGCCTCGCGTCAAGGTCTTTCACTTGTGATCATTGGTGCTGAGTCGAAACGACAGAAGCAAGCCTGCTGAATGCGTAGTAAATAATGCTTATTGATACGGGGGCCGCTGGATGCATAATCGGCAAGTCTTTTGTTGGCATTCGTGCCTGCGTCGTCTGATCAGCCATGCTACAGTTACGGCGTATCGTGAGTTGTGCGGATTTATATGATGAGCAGGAAACATGTTACACATGGCATTGTTCAGTTAGAAATCTTCCATTTCTGTAATTCATTCACTCACATGCTTTGCTCGTCTGCATGGTGAAAGGATTCGTGGCGGAAATGGATGCAGCGGCAGAGACTCAGCAATTCAATATCAGCGAGTGTTGTTAGTGCATCAATTGGACGATCACTGGTGCCATAATTCTTCTCTCATTGATATCATTCCCGCTTCGACCGTTGGTTCATTCAGCAGTCTCCTTATTGCATCCTTGTGTCTCTGCGATGATGAAAATCACCGATTGTTTGAAGTCGACACAATGACGCCACAACATGAGCTGTCATCAGCATTTACATTGCCTTTGTCACAGTCATTTCACTTGCTAATAAATTTATTACATCTCTGACAGAGATTGGCGCCGTACTGGGCATAGATTACAGCAATAGCATTGGTACTGCACACCACTCATTGTTCCAATGTTGCTTCATGTTCTGGGTATTTTGCTTCAGATTCTGAGTATTTTGCTTCAGTTTCTGAGTATTTTGCTTCAGATTCTGGGTATTTTGCTTCAGATTCTGAGTATTTTGCTTCAGTTTTTGAGTATTTTACTTCAGATTCTGGATATTTTGCTTCAGATTCTGAGTATTTTGCTTCAGATTCTGAGTATTTTGCTTCAGATTCTGGGTATTTTGCTTCAGATTCTGGGTATTTTGCTTCAGATTCTGGGTATTTTGCTTCAGTTTCTTAGTATTTTGCTTCAGATTCTGGGTATTTGTTTCAGATTCTGGGTACTTGTTTCAAATTCTAGGTATTTTGCTTCAGATTCTGGGTATTTGTTTCAGATTCTGGGTATTTGTTTCAAATGCTAGGTATTTTGCTTCAGATTCTGGGTATTTTGCTTCAGATTCTGGGTATTTGCTAGGAAATGGCTATACAACTATTTTATTTACCAGATACTTAGTGAAGAGCATTTAATAGAACAAAAACATCCTACTCAGTTTTTGCATTGATATATTTCGCCATAACAAAATTATCTAATTTTTATTCCATACAACAAAATAGTTGTAGTGCCAAGATAAAGAGTTAATGTATTACAGTTATAACTGCATAGTTCTTAGTATTACAGTATGCATGTATCATTAAGACAGTTGTACTATTCCTTGTGTGCAAAAGCTTAATTGACAGTTTGATGTGGCCGAGTCTACTCTAGCAATTTTTTGTGGTGTATTTTCATGTCGAGTTTACTGAGTTAACTGTAATTTCCACTAAACGTTATGGTATTTGTAGACCAGGGTACTACTTACTATTGTGTAGGCGTTGTGCACATTTCTTTCACAACTGTTTGCATTGTTTCTTTTGCAACTGTTTACATTGGACAATGTACAGTTTGTTAAGGCCACTGAAAGCAGCATAAAAAATAGGTGAGATTGAATCAGAGCTGGTCAGGGATAATTACCAAATGTGGCCGTGTGCTACTTTGGTCTTACCTCTGAATAGGCTAACAAGTACATGATGAAAAGAACTTAGAAACCTGCAGGTTTTTGCACTAGAGTTCAGTGAATATGTGTAATCACCCTTTGACTTCCCATTGTGTGAAGCAGGTAAATGACTGGGACATTTTATATTTGTGTCAATGTTGACACTGCCCTGTGGGTTATGCCATCAGGTCATACACAGGCATTTGGCAACATCTGTTTCCAAAAAGGGGTGCATTCGAACTAAAAATTTTAATAAACAACTATGTTTTATTTTTGTAATTAAGTGACATTGCATACATGCATATGAACAGATAGAATGGAGGAACTTTTCCACAGGAAATGAGGAGAACTCTGCCCCGAGGGTTGGTAGGATCATGTAAGGGGGGAACAATGTTCATACATGTTCAGCTTGTGTATGTCTTGTGGCAGTGGCCTCATTAGCATCCGTGCAGGTGTCTAGGTGGGGGTGGGGTGTCCTCGTGCTTGTTACCGTGACGAGGTGTACACAGAGCCAGAGATGAGTGCATGATGAGTGGACATTAATTCCATGTGTATTGTCCATAATGGTGACCATTGCCGTTGCCGGCATCGTGTTTGCACACATCGTGATTGCTGCATGCCGTATCATGGCGGTGAACATCTCAGATGAATGACTTCAAAGCTTTGATTTGTTTGTTGCTGTTTCACAGAAATTATATGTCCATCACATTTGGTTTTTATGGGTTGTTTGTTTTTCTTTTTGAATAATTGTCTTGTCATCTGCATAGGTTTGGTTGCTTTTGGTTTGGTTGCCATAGAAACAGATTGGTGTTACTGTTATGGAAATTGCCACTGCAAAGACTGGCTTGCTGTAAAGACTGGCTTGCAAAGGTACAACACACCAAATATTTATGTCATTTATGTTTTAAAAGAAATATTTAGGTTTTTTAATTGCAATTTTATTAATTACATGTAAAATTAAAATACAAAACAAATTGGTGGTGATATCAACATGTACTATTTTTTCAATAATATACGTATTTTTCATGGTTTTATGTGAAATATGAAAAACAATAATAGCATAGTTACAAATCAGCACATCCTTTGTCATTTATATTATTACTATAGCATAAGTATTGGTTTCGCCAACCAAATATAAAATAATTAATTAAACTGTATCATGTATTTATGGCATAATTCTTTGCGATTTGGGGTGTTTTTGAATAAAAAATAGTTTTTTGGTAATAAAAATAAAATAAAACATTCCTCCCATAAACACAAAATGCTTAGGCATGTTGTATGTCTTGTGGCAGTGGCCTCATTAGCATCTATGCAATTTCACATAATGCTGAAATGTACCTATATACACATGAACACTTTAAAAATGGAGAGAAAATCTCTTAATTAGCCACCCTACCCATGACTTTCTACCAGTGCTCTATGTATATAAATTATTCTTCTATAAGTAGTAATTTAATAATGGGCTTTCAACAAAATGACCATTACCACATAATACTTCACAATTATTAGACGTATCATGATGTTATCTAAAGACACAACCATTGTGTGGGAATTTCCAAGAAATGGACTGGCTTTCTGCTACACCATTAGAACTAGAGCTGCACCCATGAGAGAAGAATCACCATTCTAACAGGTATCGTTAATTAGCAGCAGTTAGTCATGATCACAGATTAGGCAAGTTGATGGGTACACACAGTGTGTTATATAAAACAGTGAATCAGACATCTTCTTGTTGCTCGGCTGTGCCAACCACCAGCACGGCCAGCATGAGTGGGCATGTTCTGGACCTGCTCGGTGCTGATTGGCTGGCTCGTGACATGTGGGTGTGTCCAACTGACACCTGATTGGCCAATGAGGGTGTACTGAGTGCTGTGGGGTCCTGCATGATGAAGCAAGGAGGTGGTGCTGCCACAGGCCACAGTGGCACTGATGTATAAAGTGATAAAGTGCAATAGTCTGTTACAAGGATAGTGATTGCGTCTGGGTTTCTGAGCAGCAGGAGCTCTGGCAAGGTAGTCTGTTGGTGTCACTTGGTGGATCTTTACTTGTGTGTGGTTCGGCCATCTTGGAGCTCACAGGCAGCATATCTTCCTTACTGGTGAGTTTCTGCTCTTTTTGTGTAGCAGGTTGTTTTATTTACGTGGATTTGTTTTTGTTATTGTCTGTTACATGCTGTGTGGGCGATACTGATCTCCACAATGTAGTGAAATAAGGCAACTTCCTTCTTCATTTCCTCAATAGTTTTTTGTTTTCTTTATTATATTTCATTGGGAAGAATTGATCACAATTTATCTAGTAAAGGAATTAATTTTGTCATCAAAGTAGAAGATGTTTCCATGCTCGCCAGTTAAAAAAAACCATTTTCATATTTCTATATTAACATTTCAAAATAAAAAAATATTGACAATACACATTGTTATCTACTAAACATGTTGGCCAAAAAAATTTATGAATAAAACATACATGTAGTGAATTGGTTCTTATATAGTGACTCAGTGTCTTAGTCAAATTGTCATTTAGTTTATTTGGGCTTCTTAACTTATATATTGTGTGATCTGTTGTGGGGCAGAGACTGAATCCTTATCACCCCGCAACTATAACACAGCGTTGTCAGTTTATTATAGTAGCTGTTTTATTTGTCAAAAAAAATGTACGAGTAAATGTCAATGGAATAAAACTTGATGTAATATATCATTGCCATCCACTAAAGTAATCAGGATTGTAAATAATCACTAAGTAAAAATCATCAGTTCTGGTAGGAATGTTTACTTGTGCTTAGTTGAAATGATGAGTCAGATAGGCATCCACTGTAAAAAAAACATGTTTTAGTGGGTGGGCAAACACACGACAGACATCTGTTGCTGCACCTAAGGCAACTTGGCTCTCTGTATTTACTTGGCCAAAGAACTCTGTTTTCTTGTTAGTTGGTTATGAAGATATTAGGCCCTGAAATATGGCATTGGTGTGTTCTTGTCTCTGTGAACAATTGATGGATGTTGGTTTAGTCTCATTACAAGAATGACTGCTTCCTTTCCCCACAGGATTGTAAATATTTATGTCTGACTGAATTTTATCTGTGTGATTCCAGTAGGTGCTCTTGTTGGTAGACCCTCTTGTCTGGTTCTTTGGGCTTACATCTGCTGTGTTTCACAGGCAGGGTTTAATATCTTTATTTATTGTTTATTCCTAATTGCTGTCTAACTATAGTGATGATATGTCATTTAATAAGTTTTATTACTTTAGATATGTATTATAAAATGTTCTGGTGTTGTACGCTTTATTAATATAATACTAATAAGGCACACCTTTATCTTATTAGCCATTATTTATGCAGTGTTATGGTTTCTCTGGTTGGACAATTTATGAAATGTTAAAGAATGAAGAGGAATTGTTTTAGAAGTAGTATTTCATACATCTTTCTTAATTTGTTAAACGTGTAACTAATTATTTTCCACAATTGTTGAATTGCAACATGTGGTATACTTATATTATAATTTGATTGTTTGATATCAAGTAATATGTGCAATGGATTCCAACAGTAATGCAGTTTTCGTAAGCAAATATTTTCAGTTATAGTAAATTAATATAATTAATAATAATTAATTATGTAATTATACTTAATTAACACGTACCTTTAACTAATGTAATAGCAATGTATTTAAGTACTTTTGAATTCATATTATAATTATAATACATGTTATAAATGAAAGTAAATCTACACAGTGCTGTTTAAAAAACGTTTAAAACTATATTGCACTTTTAAAGTATGTAAATGGAAATGATAAAACTGGCTTTATTAACTGCTTAATTTTATATTTTAATTATACACCATTATCAAAACTAACTTTACATCTTTGTGTGTTCCTACATTTGTGAAAGTGCCAGTTGCAAATGTAACAATATTCGTATTTTAGTTTGCAGTCATATGCAAATTATATAAAAATGTTGTTAGAGTAATTTATGTTGTATTTACTGATGACACCTGTTAATGAGTTGTGCCATTGAAGTAGCTGTTTACTGTGTGCAGAAATGTCACCAAAGAAAGAAGGCATCATGGCAGATAATTGTAATCACTGAAAACACAATTGCAGCCCATTCTCACTTCCATTCAACAACCAAGTTGTTTTACAGCCTGTGTTGATTGCTGGTTCTTTGTCTCCAAATCACTGGCAAATTGCACTTGTATGGTGGCAATTAGTAGTGTTTTAGCTAATTGTTTTTATTGAAATGGATAGTCTGCTGTGGTGTTCAGACAGCTGGGTGGTGCTAGCAGCTTGGAGGGCCTCGAGTGGTCTCACTGTATTTCTTCCTCACATCCGGGAGGGCTGTCTGCATTTCACTGTCAGTTCTGAGGGGAAACATTTGAATATTCACACTGAATGCCAGCTCTAACATTCCACATCATTATTTCTGTGCATTAAACCCAAGCAGCAGGTATCTCTCACAACCAAGCCTGCTTAATTGCATAGATAAGATGTGGTACAATTACAATGTTTCTCTGTCAATTTCATATTCTGATAAACAACAAGTCTTGAATCATCGCCTACTGCTAAACCTATGATGCCTGTGTGTTAATTAACGCTTTGGGTGTGATTTAAATTCCATAAGTTGATGTTGTCTTATATATGTGTCTTATCTGCCTGTGCACCATGATGCTGCAGTATTATTCAGTGATAACTATCAGATTGTAGTGTGGGCTGTGGAGTTAGCATTCACAGTTTAATCAGATCCTGCAGACCTGTGTACTGTAACCCTTTGATGGTTACCTTTGTGGGGGTGATCCTCCTTGGCAACTTTGTTTGGGGGGGACAGGTTCAGTGCTTTGGGTCAGGGACAATTGTTGGTGTTGCTCAAGGTTATATAACTGGACAGTACTGTTGTTTGACTGTTGTACTTAATGACTCCATTGATGTCAACATCTAATGGAGACTTTATGCCTCTTTTACAGTGTTGTGGTTGAAACTAATACCATTTACCATTAGTCATATTTTATTAAAGAATTTGTGTCAACAGTTCACAATTAGAATAGTTTACTTGTTATGTTGTGGAATCTGTTGATTTCAACCAAACTAAATGATCACCAAATTGATGCACAACATTACATAATAGACAACAGAAATATTTTAGTGATTTTTTATGGTTATTGGACATGAAAACAATATTTGTGAAAATAGTTATATTTCAAATATGGTTGATTCCCTTAGGAATAAGAGGAATTGAATTAATCTTTGATTTATATAAACAGCTCAGTTGAGACAATATATTATACAATATGTGATTTTCCCACCAAATGAGAACTAACTAGACAGTCTGATGATGTCGATACTGGCAACATTAAAGATAGGTTGAGACAGATTGATTTCTTCATTGTAGTAGACAAGTGTTTTGTTTTTAACCCTATGGGGTAATAAACACTGTTTCATGATACAAATTATTAGTAACAGATGCCAGGGTAGTTTATCACATCCACACACCATTGGTGCAACACCGCTTTTATATGCATTCTGTTGTACCCATGCAGCTTCTGAGGGTGTAGGGCAAACTACAAGGCTTGATTAGACATCTGTTTTCATACTCTGTGCAATCATGTTGGCTAGCTGACAAATTGTCCATGGTTCTCTTTATGTCTCTTCACAAACTGGTTTTGTCGTGTATGTATTCACACCAAAGATCGTGTGTGTGTGTGTATATATATATATATATATATATATATATATATATATATATATAAAACAGATGTCTAATCAAGCCTTGTAGTTTGCCCTACACCCTCAGAAGCATGTATATATATATCGTGTTAATTTATTATTATACATTTAACTAATTAATTTTATACTTATGCATCATGTTTTAATTAATTCAGTAGTATTAATTACCTTATTACTTTTATAATTATGTATATATTTACTATTTATTTTAGCAGCTATGTATTTTAAGCTGAATGGACTTTGTCCAGATACACAGCATATTAGTATGTTATTATTATGGAATTATTATTATAGTTCATAACTGAGCCTCTGTGAGACAGAGAAGATATACACAGCATATGGGGAAATATGTAGTTTAATCAGTATTTGTGGTAGTGTAATTGAGGCTTGATGTCTATAACACAGTGAGCTGTGTACTTGGCTCGGGTGTCTTTGGAATCTTCAGTGAGGAACTTTCTCATGTGTCTAGTCATCCACAAGATTATACACAGTGTCACTTGTGCTGGTTAAACAAGTGGAAACAACACAAAATTGTATTGCTGTCTTCTTGTATGTAAGAGAACTAATTATGTCGTGCTGCACTTGGTGGCCTTGTGGTTAGGAGTGTTTGCTCTCTGATGAAACGGTTCTGATCCTGATGGATACAATACCCTTCCTTGTGACTTTCTAAAACTGGGCTACAGGTGGCCAGCTCTCAGAGCACCTGGCATAAAGGGAGGGAAGTTGGAACCCCTAATTTGGCCCAGACATGGACAGATCCAGGCATGCCCGCATGGTTGTTGGTCCAAGGTCCCAGACATAGACAGATCCAGGTCTCTACAGAAAGGCTTGCCTACTTGATTCTTGTTGCCCTTGTATGTATCATTGCAAGATATTCTTGTTGCTTATCATTCTGGCTATAGATGGTGTTAACTGTTTACACAGGTGTTTCCTGTTCTGGCTTGTGAAAAACAGAAGTTGTAAACTGGAAGTTTATATCCCCATTCCCCAATGCAAATGCAACTCAACGCAACCTTTGCAACCTATTCATATTAGTGGCAATTAAAAAAGAAATTATATAAAAACAGTATAGACATCTGTATGTCTATAGCCCCATGTTTGTGGACTTACATGTTCCTACAGTATTTCCTACAAGTAAGAAAATTGTATTTTAAATTAGTTGGCAACTATAAATATTTATTTGAAATTTATTGGCAATTACGAAACTTTATCTTGGCAAGCTGCAGTGAGTCCTGTCATTCACATACATATGTCTGTTTGTTGCAGCAGCTCTAGCATCTCCACAACAGTTCAGTTGTGAGAACTGTGGCGAGGAGTTTGAGTCAAGAATTGCTGCACAAGCACACAAGCAATACGTGTGTAAGCGTAGTGAAGACACAGACAGCAGTCATACGTCAAGCGTGCAGCTACTGCAGGACCTTGGCAATCGCTACCAGACATCATCGCCATTTCTCAACATCAAAACTGAACGGTGAGTCAAGTTTTCGTGTTGTTGTATTGGGAGAAAGTTTGTCTTGGTGGAAATGAGTTGGCGATTTTCTGGTAGAACTGTCCATGGTTTTATGCCTTGTCTAAAGGACACTCTCACTAGAGAAAAGAAAAAACTAATTAATTGTACTTTTTTCACCCTTACAATTTACATGCACCCCCAGCATCAGAGATTATCTCTTGGTGTGGAATGTTATGTCTACGTCATGTACAGCCAGCAACACGATGGCTACCTGCATTCCACAGTAATTCTGCCAATTGGCTTCTTCTTACATTTGGAAAATGAGTTGGTCTGCTTTTACAAAGCTAATTACAGTGTTCCCTCATTTAAAAAGTGTTCATATCATGTCTGTAAAGTGTATCCCATCATTGACATTAGTGTTCAGAGTATATCTATTGAAAACTTGTTTTTACTTAGACATGTTTATTTTATACCTGTATTTAGCAGTGTAAGCCTACCAATAAAAACTTAGAGGTGATACCTCACTTTCTTTTTCGTGGTTGCTCGTGATGGTGGTGTTTGAGCCAGGGTCATGCCCTGTACCAGGTCACCTGACGTTCGCCTGGCGGGGTCAATATGCCATCTTAGCCGATTGTTGCAACATGGTTTCGTTGTTCGAACAGCCATGTTTTGTGACACCCAGCCAGTGGGTTCCTTGCTGTGCATGCCTCAACAGTGATGTCATAATAAAGTTTACAGGTGCCAACATTTCAGTTGGTACACACCCTGCAGGTGGGATCAGTGATTATCTCACTTGGTGCAGAATGTGAGGTGCACAATGTTTACTGCCAGGAGCGGTGGCTACCTGCATTCCAGCGTCATTCTTCAGCACATGCTTCCTCTCTTTTCAAGACGGATACCAGCTGCCCATAATTACCACCTTGGTTTTGTTCAGTATTTATAAAAAGCGTACACCTGTAGGGGTTTATAGTCATATTCAATGTTGTCCTCTTATTTTAAACAAAATACTTTTTACTTTCTGCTCAAAAGAACTTTGGTCTGCTTCCCCTCATTACGCTGTGCGGTGAACTGTGTCTGAATGTTTATTTTGTAAACTGGGAAGGCAGGAGCACTATAGATGAATAGGCAACCGATGAATATTACTAAGGATGATGGACATCTGTTTTGCGAACCTACAGAATGTACACTGTAAAGACTTGCATAAACAATTAAGTGTTTCTGTTATCAAGAATAGTGAGATTTCGCCATAAATGACCATCCATGTTCACAGCTCTTTTTGCTGTGGACCCTTTGGCTATATTTGTACATGAGCTGCCATCACAACAAGTAATAGCGGACGACCACAGCAACCATCTTGTTGGGACTTGTTGTCCTCCTTCTGACACCCAGGCAGAACTGTTGATACTTCATGCAGGGTTGAACAGTGGCTGGAAGGAATTCACCAAGCTTCAAATGCTGCAAGCAATGTCGGAAACTAAATGCCTTCAGACTGTAGAGTGTTCTTCAGAAGCGTGGCTTCCAGCTGGTGTTTTGCCTAGTTTTCAGACAGGGTCTTCATCCAAGTACACAACACTGGGCTCACCACCAAACCCCACCCCCTGATTCCGGCATCAGGGGTGTTGTTGCCGGTGTGGATTAGATGCTGCCTGAAGCAAGATGGAACAGCTTCAGGTCTGCTGGTTCACTTCGGTGCATCGGATTAAGCGGCTGTGTTCTTTTTTCCGCAACTCAACTTCAGTTGGAACAAAACAAGGTGTCTTAAATGAAGTCAGGCGTGGAAGGGACACACTCTGTGGTGGCAGATGCCCAGACAAAGCAATAGCAATGTTGTAGTGATGAAATGGCATGAATGATTGCACCTGAAGGAGATTTCTGATCCAGGCAATGCCAGAGATCATTATCACAGTGTAGGTGTGTCTGTCTTGGTGTGAACACTGTCTCATCCGCAAAAGCTATGACTGTATATGCAGGTGCAATTGGCGGGATTTCTTAGAACCACTTATGTAGGATATTCTGATTGGCTTTTGTAGTACAGTGAAAGGAAACAACATGGGTTAGCAGTTTTACTTTTTATGTTTGCCAGCTTACCATCTGCCACCGACTCATTGTTGGTTCCTTTCATCTGTCCTGGTTGTTTTACTTGTGCCTGGTTGTTTTACTTGTGCCTAGTTGTTTTACTTGTGCCTGGTTGTTTTACTTGTGCCTGGTTGTTTTACTTGTGCCTGGTTGTTTTACTTGTGCCTGGTTGTTTTACTTGTACCTGGTTGTTTTACTTGTGCCTGGTTGTTTTACTTGTGCCTGGTTGTTTTACTTGTGCCTGGTTGTTTTACTTGTGCCTGGTTGTTTTACTTGTGCCTGGTTGTTTTACTTGTGCCTGGTTGTTTTACTTGTGCCTGGTTGTTTTACTTGTGCCTGGTTGTTTTACTTGTGCCTAGTTTTTACTGATGCTCATTCAATGGAAGAGGGCAGAGATAAAGTGACAAAATGTATATCCGCTGGCTGCAATTTCTTGTCTGTCTGATCAGGACTGTAGGTTAACTATAATTGTTTTGTGTACAATTAACTTTAGACACAAAGTGCATTAAATTAAACACAGGATTTAGTCTACCTAGCTCAGAAGAAATGAAAAATAATGATTGAAATTTGTATAATTATATTACTGGATTTACTGTCATTGCATTTTTATTTGATGATCATTTAGCAGCTTCGTTATGCCCACTGTAAGTTCAGTTCGGTTAAAATGCTTCATTTGTTGTAACACTGAGTTGCATGAAGTGTTCCAAAAGCAAATAGTAGTTTCATAACCTTATGAATTAATAAAAGTGCTGTTCATATAATAAGTGCAATTATCTCATCAAATTGTGGATTTTTAAATGGAATCATATTGCGATTAGAAAAAATTGTTTTAGTATAAATCTTTCAGTGCAAGTACAATAATTGGTGAAATGCTTTAAATATGAATATTTTTGTTTTTTAATTATTTAAATTTTTAAATGATCAGATATTAGAACAGGGTGGTTGTGTAGGCAACTCTGGGCACCCATATGAAATATGTCTTGAGCCACAGCATCATTAAGCATTGTTTATGATGAGAACTCTGTCAGTATTTGACCACTTGACCAGTGCCCACAGATGGCTGGACATGTTGACCACACACAAGTAGGTGCTCCACCCACACAGGCACAATACACTTAACGAGAACATTTAAATTAATTAAACTTAAATTGGTCCAATTATTCAAACCTTTGACACCACATTGCAGTAAGCTTCTCCTGCACAAATTAAGCCTGGCTAATGTCAAACGACATGTGTCACTTCATTAGAATCTGTCACCATCCCTGCGTCCTCACAGCGAGAGCGACCCTCGGAGTATTGTCAGTGGGCCAGCGATCCCGCCGAGTGGCCTCTAACGAGCAGAGTCAGAGGAGAACAAAAAACCAGCTCTGTCCCTCGCTGCGCTGTTTATACTGATTTGTGAAAAATACAAAATGGTACTGGCAGCGCCATATGGATAGCACCACTCCGGGACAAAGACCCCCACCTGTGCCTGATGTACTGTTGCGAATTACAGCGAAGAGATCGGGGAAGATTGTCAAGTGACCTTTGGCTCCTACTGTGGACATGCCCTGTTAGACACCCATGAATGCACCTACTCTGTCATTTTCCATACTGCTGAATGACGGACCATGGTTCTGTCAACCACAGGATGATTTTGTCATCATCTAAACTGGTGGGTTGGGCTGTAATTATAGAGGGAGGGACACTGTCACAGGGTCTGATTTATTGACCAGGTCTGCAAGATAATCATTTGTGAGAAATGCTTTTTGATGTTGGGCACTGGGACACCTGCTACAGGTGGGTGGTAGCAAGTCTTTTAACATTCAACAGAGCATGCATCTCGCAGGTGTGGCCTTTATCAGGTGGACACCTTTGATTGATTGCACAGCTTATGGTGATCACCAAACAGACGGATGAACCGATGACATGCAGATAGACCTCATCACAGCAGTATCATGTTTGCCAGGAAATCGATTGCCGTCATCAGAGAATACTGTTCAATGGCACGTGATAACTATTACTCCATTGAAATTATAATAGCTGATAAAAATTTGAAATAAGTGCCATTCAAGTTAAGTACGACAAAGGCTAACTAACAAGTAAATAGATGTGAAAAATTTTGATAATTTAATGTGGCAGTTTCAGATTTCATCACCTGTGGATCAGGTCATGTTGTATTCATTCATTAAACATGCATTGCAGACATGAAAACTACTTCAATATTTTGTTTAACTAAATATTTTGGTGTGGCTTGGTATTAGGTTTTACACAAAGTGAAAAAATTGCATTAAAATATATATAATATTTATTAACTGTGTATGTAATTTACTTTGTTAAGACTCGACAACCATATCTGTCATACAATTGGTTTCAAAAAGTTTGTCTTGAAATGTTGTAGTTTGTGGATGCTTGGAAAAAGCAGAATGACACAACGGTTATTTTGATGCTTTACATCTGCAGAGTATGTTGCATTAGTTGTTGTTGTTATCATCAGTTGTTGTTGTTATCATTATGTTTTGCCACATGTTGTGGTGGCACAATCAACGTCAATAGAAATCAGGGAGTCATCAAATCAGAAGCAAAAGAAGATCTGCACTGTGTTGACCCACGCCAGAAGCATTCAGGGCATGACCAACCGGCTAAGCTTGCTATAGGTGTTCTTGTACGTGTATAGACCCAAGAGAAAACATCCAGTGAGTGCCACTTGCATGGACATTTGTGTGTTCATATGCTGGAGGCATTTTGCATGTACATTCAGGCTATTATCTCTAATGGACGCAATGGCCGGTGGAGTTGTTGTCTTGTTCGCACTGGAGCCTCACAGAACAGACGTTTGCTTTTCTGTATGAGTTGGACACGACTCAAGTTTGATGTTTAAGGTTTGGCCGGTTGATCTGTTGAATACAATTAAGGTGGTTCTGGTTGAGGAGCCATGTTTTGGTGTTGGTGTTGTGCCAAGGTATCTGGGTGCAGAATGGCTAGGTGGTCACATATCACATTTTTGCGACATGCCTCTTGCCCCCGCAAGCTTACATATGCTTTTGTTTGGCTCTCAATTGGCACTGCATGGCTGTAATCTATAAAACTTGATTATGTGGCAAGGTGTGTTATTATCGTGATTGCTCTCACACAGTGGTCATCAAACTCAGCAGGACAGTCTGACTCGAAATGTAAGAGCTCGTTTGTTGGATGGTTTAGTTTTTTCTATATACAGCCTGTAGTACAATTTCTGATGGTTGTTCATTGTAGCACATTGTGAATATCTGCTACTGTGTGCTTCATTGGTGGCTTGGGACTTAAAGTTGATGTGGTTATAGGTTCAACCACTGGCCACAGGTTGAATCACATATTGAGATGAGAGGTAGCCAATGGACTGACCACGCAGGCAGCTCGATGCTGGTGATCTGAAGCGCTGGTTTTGTGCCAAGGAAAGAACGCGTGTTGTCTCTGACTAGAGAGATTCTAGTACTACAACAACCGTCTGCTATGGACATCCACCATTGTTGCAATATCAAACACCTATACATAGCATGACAATATCAGTTTTGGACATCTGTTGTTTCTTCACAGTTGGCTACTGTTTGTTGTTAATCACCTACTACCAAGAAAACTACCTGGCACTGCGCAACACTGGATGGAGATCTACAGAGTATTCTTGGAAATTGTGATGGCTGCAGACACGAATCTGTACTGCCCTGGGTGTACTATTATTGGAATTCCAATATATTGTGGTTCAGAGAATATCTGGTTCTATACATGACATTTCTTATTGAGTTGGTGTAATGTAAAAGGTGGCCAAGGATACAAAGATTAAGAGTCTGTACTTGAACCATGACAATTACAGTGGCAGTTATATGATTTATGTTAGTGAGAATGAAACGTGTTTTCATTTATTGCTTTGTTTTTGTTCCAGGTGTAATGAAGAAATGATACAAGACAGCCATTCAACCACACCACCCGTCTCTAGTATCACGGGCCCGTATCACCTACAGTCATCCATCTCTCCTTCCTCACCGGTTAGTATATTTATCATGACATAAATTTTAATTTTTACAGTACCTTTAAGATGCTTGGAAATATTGCACTGGCAAGTAATACCACACTGAGGGGGGATGAATTAAATATGGGTAATATCTTAAAATTAAATTTAACTGACAGTTTTCATCTGCCAGTGTTAGATATGTTTTCTGTTACATTATATAGAAATATATTTTTAATTTGTAAAAAAAAATATTACATTGAAAGCAGAATGACAAAGTGGCATCAGAAAGGAAATATCTCATTGTCTATAAGAATAACGAGATTTATGTTAGTTGCTGTTGTTTCCATTTTTTAGCTGTTATAAATTTATTCAAACATAGAGCCGGTGTCAGTTATCAGTACACCATTGATCACGATTTTTTTATCGTGTTTGCCTCCCTGTGGTCTTTTTTCTCTCTGGCATGCATCAGAGATGTCGCATTGTATGGATGTGTTTCCTGTCACTCCTTCTAACCGCCATAATGATTGTGTCATTATCTCCTAACTTCAAACATTTTGCTCATCGTTGACTGAGCAATTTAATTAATGGCAACGTAGCTCAAAATTTGAATCAGCAACTGGAGTTAACCATATGGAAATCTGTCATCAGCAACCTTGTTGTATTGACCAACTTGTTGCATTGAGTCGAACAGAACAATATTGTCTTGATTGCGGCTTGTTTCGCAAAGATAGTGTTTGGCGGCAGAGATACCCGCTTAGGCGCGAAATAACACTTCCTTTGTGTGGCTTGACACCAAGGTCTTTATCCAGTGTAGGGAGTCACGCACGGAACCCACTATCAGAACCCCGGCTGCCGTTGGTTTTTGTTGCAAAGATCACTCCGGAATCATGAAAATGATTTCATATGCGGGTTTGATCAGTTTGATAAATCTATTGTTGAAGTCTCCAATGCCAGATGGACTTTTCTATGAGACGACATGGAAGAGTGGAGAACATCAGACACACAAAGCCATTTTACTTGTTTACTGTAAAATGCACCTGCCTTGCTGCTAATTTAGAAAAAAAATTTGCCTACATCCTGCTAACTGGGTCGTTCCAAAACATCTATCTGATAATTAGATATTAAAAAGGTTATGTGTCTTGTCATGACATGCAAGATGCGCCATAGATAGGCATGCACCATCTATATACGTAAAAAATTAATTTTAAGGCATTATGATATAAAATGGTACCATCAGGTGTAGAAATGACAACATATGGCTATAGATGGTATAGTATAATTATGTAGCATTGTTTTCAGGTTAAAATATTCATGTTTTGATATGAGATATTTAAGTTTTGATATCCATTCAGCAGGTTAATAGCATACAGAACACCTGCCTAGAAATGATGGCAAAAATAACGTTGACTTTTTATGACAACAGTCCAAAGCAATGGCTATTGAATAGTGCTTTCCAAGTAACAAAACAGTTTTGTTGTAGTCGATTGAACAAAAACAATTATCAGTATATGAATTGTGTGTTGTTATGCAATCATCAGGGGAGCTGCTGTATCAGCGTATGATGATTATGCTCGTCACATTGTTTTCAGTGTAGTATTCAATTCAACTGTTCTTCCATCCAACAGGGGGAGCTGTCAACAACAGGCATCGACGAAGACAAACACTTCCCGTGTGAGCACTGCGAGAAGATCTTCACGGATCCGAGCAATCTGCAGCGGCACATCCGGTCGACGCACGTTGGTGCTCGCTCACACACGTGTCTCGAGTGCAACAAGACGTTTGCGACGTCCAGTGGGCTGAAGCAGCACCAACACATCCACAGTTCGGTGAAGCCGTTCCAGTGCGAGGTGTGTCTCAAGGCATACACGCAGTTCTCGAACCTATGCCGACATAAGAGGATGCACGCCGATTGTCGCCAACAGATCAAGTGTAAAGACTGCGGCCAGGCATTCTCGACGGTGACATCACTCAGCAAACACAAGCGCTTCTGCGAGGGTATGCTGCGCAGCGGTGTTGCCGCTACTGCAGCTGCTCGTTTTGGACTGCAGCCAGCGATGCCCGAGAAAATAAGCCAGGCAGCGGCTGCGACTCATGCCTCAGCGTTGACTGCGGCTGCGTATATGAATTTCTACGGACCACGACCGCCATTCCCATTCTACTCCCCGCTTCCGTTCCTGCCAGGAAACCCACTTGCCGCCATGACACCTCCACTGATCCCCGATGCAAAGTACACTGGCATCGCCTCACTGACGCCGCACCTTGCGAATGCAGCACCCTCTGGTGGTCTGCTGCAGACAGCTCCAAGCACTAGCACACCAAAGCACACGATGAACAACTCGGACGAGAGTGACTATTCAGAACTGAGTGCGGCCAGCGAGTGTGATATGTCGGCGGCATCTGATGCAGATTCGGAAAGTGGATACGATATGAAGCCACGCATGTCCCTAATGCCTCGTCGGGCCCACAGTGGGGCCAGTCTCTCAGCACATTCTGGTAAGTCTGCAGCCTCGAGTACAGCGTCCTCGCTCTCTATCAATGAGGCAGACATGGGCAGGTACCAGGCGTATGACCTCACAAAACAACCAAAACATGACATGTGCAATGAAACTGGTGAACAGCCGCTAGATCTGAGCACAAGGGTGAAGGAGGTGAAAACTGAAGATGGCACACAGGCACGCAAGACGCACATCTTTGGCAGTGGTGCAGGCCGCCAACACACACCAGGTGGCAGCACAGAGCCCCCGACTGCCACAAGGAAGTTGCATTACGCCTACCCTGCAAGTTCGGTGGAACAGCTGTATAAGGAACAGCAGGCATACCACGAAGCTGCCCGCATGATGGCGCTCCGCCATCAAATGCCACTTGCTGACCACACGCTTGGTGCAATGGCAAGTCTTGGATTACTGGCGCATGCTCCACTTGACAAGTCACTGTCACCACTGACAAAGTTTGACACTGCCAGCGCCGCTGGTGTGTACCAGTTTGGCGCGATTGTCAACAAGGCGAAGGATCGTTACATGTGTAAGTTCTGCGGAAAGATCTTTCCACGCTCTGCAAACCTGACGCGTCACTTGCGCACACACACCGGGGAACAGCCCTACCGCTGTAAGTACTGCGAACGCTCATTCAGCATCTCGTCAAACTTGCAGCGCCATGTACGCAACATCCACAACAAGGAGAAGCCATTCAAGTGTCCACTCTGTGACCGCTGCTTCGGTCAGCAAACTAACCTTGACCGGCACATCAAGAAACATGAGTGTGGTGACCTGACGCACGTTGCCTCGAGTAACCTGAGCGACTCGCCACAACCAGAGCTCGATGCTAAAGATGAAGCCTACTTCGACCAGATACAACACTTCCTCGGCAAACCAGTGGCGACCTCACCGCTTGATAACAATAATGGTGATGCAGCTCTGGCAGTGGGAGGGCGCTATGCGAGTCTGAGAAGTGACGGCACTTACAGCATCAATGCGAACTTCCCGATCACTGCACAGGTCGAGAAACACAACCAGCTGCAGGAGAAGTTGACAACTATAAAACTTGAAAATGATAGCGAAGAAGACGAAGAGGAGGCTGCAGGTGATGATGAGCCTCCTCGGAAGAAGGCCAAGCAGGACACTAGCAATGACAAGGAGGCTAGGGTTGCCAAGGGCATCAACGGCCACAACATCAGTGGTTACCATGGTAACAATCACGTGTTGCCAATGCAACTTACTGCAGTTGCGAGTACCATGTAGTGTTGCCTCGACCATTGCTGACGCAAACAGCTTGTCATATACCAAAGATAAACTTTTTACTCAGTCAGGACTCGTATATAATGTAAAAGTTTTGTATATTTACTTACTGTTTATTATTTGATATTGTATTATTGTGTTTATTTGTCATACAGCTGCCTGTACCAAAGATTTATTGTAACCACGTTATGACAAGTATGCAGGACGATATCATTGTGGGCAAATTGGCCTGGTTTGTTAGGATGTTGGGTGTGTTTGGCTGAATCATATTCACCCCTTGCCATTCCCACGTCGTGCATACACACACAGTAGAAGTTTTGTTCAGGCTCCACAGTGTAGTATAGTTGTTAACGATAGTTGTGTATAGTTTCAGTGTCACAAGTTATAAAATATGCCAAGCATATAGTAAGCATGGAAAGAACCCACTTGACGGTTGCTGCAGTTTACATGTCTGTAAATAAATATTGCATAACCAAAAGTTAATATCATTCATTTACGTTCATGTTTTCAACAAGATCACCAGCTTAAATTTATTGAACATAAATTCTAAGCGAACATCGTGTATCTGCATTGCATCCGTTGAACCAAATTAAAGAGTATATATACATTTTATTTATATCTTAAGTATTACTGACTAACAACAAAGAAAATTTTTTTGCAAGAATCATTGCAAAACTATGTGTTTACTAATTTAATATATTGTTTAGTTGGGTAACTAATGTTGACTGATGGACACTACAGCTCATGTCATCGCTGTATTAATGATTGTTTCTGCAAGTGCAATATTTTGTGAAAATGTAGTTGAAATACATCGCATTGTCTGAGTGACAGTCTATAACAAAGGTATCGTGTGTTTGGGTTTGTGGATGAAATTTTAACAGCGTTGTTTGATGCATTATTTTATTAAACCACATTCGATGTTTGTTTAACAACCCACTTTGTGGATTTCTGTGAGTGAAGAGGTTTTCAAAGCAAAAAACAAATGTTTGTATTTAATGATTGTGGTTTAATCTTAACGTGTGCCTGGTTGTTACCGCCAACTAATCAATATTTACCTACAGCAACCTTTACAATCTACAACGTAATTAACACTGAATGCATGTGTTTAAAGAGAGATTTCCTATTTTTTAATTCTTGCACAAATCTTGTATTTATCCAAACCCACTGGTCATTTTATTGCTAATACATTGTTATTGATGCTGTATTGGTATAGGGAAATGGAATTCAGCAGGTCTGAATGTGTGCGTTTCGTTTAACCCTGTTGTCTGTGTCCACATATTATTTGTCAGTATGTAATAATATCATTCAGGAGCAACATGTATTTCACTAGTGTTCATGTAATATTATAACGACAGCTGTGTGTATATTAGAATCTCAGTATTAGGAGGAATGGGGAGAAATGGTGAATAGACACGTGAAACGCTGCGAACGTGCTTTATTTTATGCTTTGTCGCCAGAACTAAATATTACTTGAAGTCCCAGTCTTGCCTTGCTACAGAGACCTTAATTGTTGCCTGATCAGATCGGCTTCCCACCTGTAGTGTCTCTGAACTTTTCGTGCGTAGTATTCGTTCTCTGTCGTACAGAATATTTTGACTAAAGTCCTGGACTGGTATATCATATTAATGGACATACTGTATTTATTAGAAGTGGAATTGATATCGTTTCTGCAAACATTGGTCATCCTATAAAATATTATATTATATCATTGGAAGGCTGTGATGACACGGCTCGCATTTCAATTTCTACCATAATTTTCTGAACCAGTGATATTGATGCATTTCCCATGAAGTCTCTGCGTGCTCTCTGTAGCGCGTGGATTTACAGAGTGATATTTAAACAGGGTAGATGGAATCGTTCGGTGTTTATTATGTACTTCCCAAAGTAATCAGTATATTCATTTCCACCACCGCGTACGTGTCTTACGCAGGCCATACACTCTCGTTATCCCGTAAATGCATACAGAGTACCTTGTTTACAGAACTGAGATACTTAATGTTTTATTTACATGCTTTTCTACGTCTTACTCAGAATATATATAGTTGTATTTATGATGCAGTTTTATACATTGTATGGTATATTGCCGTGAACCTCAAGGCTGTTAACAACATTCAGTATCGTGTAACAGTTCGAGTGAGTGGATTCGTGTATGTACATATAGATATTTTGTAAAGGGTGTTGTGTACGTCGTGTGTACATATTGACTGGTTGTCGGTGGGCGTATTGTCGAAAAGGCCCGGTAGAGTGTCGGGTTGTTTCGGGTAAACGTTCGACCCTCCCGACTACCGAGGTGCTGCACTCGGGCAACGAACAAACGCCGTGATTTCGATTTCCGTCCGAGATAGGGAAAACTAGCGAGCACCTCCGTAGCAGGAGGCTGCATTTAGCCGTCAGACCTAGTACGACACGAGAGTGTTCGGCGGTGATGTCGTATTGCTTGTGCTGCGGACAGACCACCCAGTAGTCGTCGAGTATACCGGATGTTCGGTTGGTACAAGGGGTGTATATTCCTCGGTTCACTTGTTGGTGCATAGCTTTAACTGTATGTTGTTTTGCCAAGTTCGTTGTGGCGTGATCCCATGCATAAGCTGCTTTTGAGCACCGACTCGGCTGTATACAGTCGCTTCGAAACGATCTAAAAATATATTTGCCGGACGTTCCCTGTCACAACATAATCTATATAACATTGCTTAAAACTACTACCAAACAATAGTTTGTATTTGTTTATTTGTAATGACTGCTTCAACAATCAACCGGCCTTATATTGTAAGTCATAATTTCTAAAAAAAATTGCTGGCGGTTATGATGTTAACACAACTGGCATAAGCCCGCACCGCGGGTGTCCGGCATATATCTTTATGGTGTCGTTAATTTCGAATTCAGTTACCACTGATGGCGTTATAAATTACCTGGTTCGGTTTGATGGTGTAAATGCATTTGTGAGATGAGAATCGGCTGCGTTGGATGCGGCCGAGTTCCAATCGTTGCGTCGGTTCTTTAAAGAACGTTTCAGGGAAGGCATCGAACGCGTATGCACAAATAGGGATATACAGCAGCGGTGATGTGTATTCTTATTATGTATGGTATAATTATGAATATAATAATAAAATGACCCAACAACGTTTTCGTTAGTTCAAGTACCATTTATGTTATCCACCGTATATCGTCCGCCCCCGATTTAATGCAGAAATATCTACTGCACTATATTATTTTCGTCTGATTTATCTCGCTGCCAACAACCAACAACCGTTTCCATACACGGCATCCTGAAGTTGAAGCAGTGTCGTGTCTTTATACAGTATTCGTGTGTATAAGGTAATGTATCATACATTTTAAATGTACGATGCAGTCTGTACTAACGATGGCATTCATTGTCGAAATCATACGCCTATCACACAGTCTTGTAGTAAGATAGTCGTGTATTATAGCACTTTGTACCTAATTTATTCGTAAGTTTTGCCTGGAAACACGTTGATGAGAAAGCTCGCACAAATCTAACATTACCAATGTTTTTGTCAATTTCCACATTGCACGTTTCCAATGTGCTGATTAGTGTGTAATCGTATATTCATCGTAATTACAAATGATTGTATAATTTGTATCCGTAATTTTATTTTAATATTAAAACGCAGCGTGGGAAGCAGTGCCGGTGTCATGTTGCGTACTGTCAGTCGTACGATAGTCTCACGCACGCACGCACGCACGCACGCAGTATAAATTGTAATAAGCAATATGCTATTAAAACTTTTTAATAAGATGTTATTATCAGACAATACATATATTATCAGTTAATATGCATATTCTCAGACTATTACATATGCAACATTTACATAAACATAATAATATAAACATGTATATTCTCAGACAACACATACTCAGTGAGATGATAAATCAAATCAAATAGTTTATTGTAACATCAAGCACAAATAAACATAGTAAAGTTCTTTACCAAAAAACATAAAGAGAACAATAAGGGAAGAATTTAATGTTATACTCCCTGTTATATATTTCGATATATACTTCCGCACACACACATATGCACGCACGCACGCACGCACGCACGCACACACGGCCTAATTTATATATATATATATATATATATATATATATATATATATATATATATACATATATAATGTATATTATGTGTGTGCGGTAGTCTATATCGAAACACAAACACACATACATACACATATAGTAGTAAACACAAAACAGCATGCATGTGTGGATGAATAACTGTAACTAAGATATACATACATACATACATACATATATATATATATATATATATATATATATATATATATATATATATATATATATATATATATATATATATATATATATATATATATATATATACTCAAAACCTTTGCCACAAATCAATTCAAATGGTTTATTATTTAAGTGAGTGTATTCTCTGAGTATATATGTATGTATGTATGTATGCATGCAGCCCGTACGCCAACATGTATGACATGAGAACAAAATGTTAGTGATAATTTAATACAATAAAATAGCATATGTCTAAACTTTCGTTCAACAACCTATTTTGCTGGCCATTTCTCCATGTCTATTTTGCTCTGGGTCATAAAACGGTAATCGTCCGACACAGCAAATAACACTGCATGGTTTTCATACACTCAGTCACTCATCCCCTTTTTACCGTCTTAGATACGCCACAGAATAAGTTAGTATAGCATATACACTTAAATATGTAGCAAAATTACGATGTGTGATCAGAAATATATTATATTATAGAGACGCGCAAAGGTCGTCACCAGAGCGAGGGATTTAGAGTGGAAATGCAATTTTAAACCAATATGTATTGAGCTCTTTTATGCATGACGTCGGAGGGTGGCTCTTAATTCTAACTCAAACAAATGTTACCTTTACCGTTCGTCCAGCGTATCGGGGTCAGGTGCTGTCGACCCTGATCTGATGTGATTAGCCGATGTATGACGCCTGGTTCAGCGGGTGCACGAGCGGGTCTAAGACGTCGTCTCCGCGATGAATGGCTCCAGTCGAGAGCGTCCTTTCAATTCGGCCAGATAACGCCGGCCGATTGCTGATTGTCGACGTCTAGCCGCTCATTGGTATTGACATCCGTCACACCGACCTGCTCGTTGGCGGTATCAGAAGACACCGCCTGGTTCTATAAAGAGCGTGCCGTTTGAGGTCGTTGCGCCGTGATAGTGTGTGTTATTTGATAAAATCGGGTCTAATACTCTTTAGATAAACTGCGGCTTGCCAACGCTGTTGTGTTGCGCCGTTAAATCGTACTTAACGAACCGAGAGGTGTAATTAGTCGAATTATTATTATTATTATTATTATTCGACACACAGTTGGCAAGAAGACCCAGGTGGCAACACGACCACCGGATGATTGTGACATCAGGGTCTAGCTGTTGGTCCGGGTTGTTGGTCCGGGCTGTTGGTCCAAGCTGTTGATCGACTGGTTCGTTGCTAGTTTTCGTGTGCGCTGACGTGCATCGCCTGCATGGCTGTTGCACTAACTATATATATGTGTGTGTGTGTGTGTGCGTGTGCGTGTGCGTGTGCGTGTGCGTGTGCGTGTGCGTGTGCGTGTGCGTGTGCGTGTGCGTGTGCGTGTGCGTGTGCGTGTACGTACGTGCACGTGCCTTAATAATGTTTTTTTAAAGATTGTCAAATTTCGGCTGACGTCAGAACGTTATCAGCCTGCACCACACCTCGGCTTTGTGCACGCAGGACACACTGTCGGCTGACCACTAATAGGCGATGATTCATACACCTTTGAAGCTATATGACAGTCAGTGTTATGCCATTCGTGAACACGTACCATGCAGGGTGGCATTAACTGTACCGTATTGTACTATTTCATAGCAGTGCTCTCCACTAAGGGTTGTCGCCCACACTGAAGAATCAGTGCAGTCGTGCACACGTACAGTGCAATAGTGCACGCGTACAGTGATACACTATAATAGAACATACCAGGCGATGTTTTAAAAAGGAAAGTTTTTTGGAAGTGAGGTATGTAACGTACCTTACAATTAAAAGTAAAGACACACCTCTGAGGAAATCGCTTTCCCAGTGGGAACTGGGAAGTAAATATAACTTCAACAATAAATAATGCACACATACGTATGCTTATGTTATAACTGCAATAAAATTGTAATGTAGACGTTTTGCACTATTAATGAAGTATATCTCAACATTTACTTAAGAAGTATGGTAAACAATATTAGGCCTATGCATATACCGCTATGTGATTCCCTGGATGTGTCAGAGCCTCTAATCTAGACTGACATTAAATGGCGTTGTGACTGCCTTCGGTATAGCTTATACGTTTTACACTATTACAAATAATGAGACTTTCGGTTTGTCTCATTCGAAAGTGTAATCATGTGCTCTGATTACACACACTTCGGAGTTTAGAATGAGAAAATACAATAAATCTAGTTTGGAGTGAGAGAATACAATAAGTATTGTACCTCAACAACGCAAACAAATTCAATTCAGAATTATTCATACTGAAACTGAAATAATAAGATATAAATATATATATATATATATATATATATATATATATATATATATATATATATATATATATATATATATATCACTTATTATTTCAGTTTACTTTAATCTTCCCGTTCACGTTCATTGTTGAATATTTGCCAAACGTGGACTATGCTATGTATACACAAATACATGTATAAAAATAATGAATGTATTATTATTATTATATTTTTTAATATATTATATATAGTATCATCACGTAATCCAACAATGACAGAGCAAACAAACCGCGAACTATTGTCAACATCAGAATCAAAAACATACTATTATATATTAATACCATGCATTGTTAAAATAGAAACCCAAATAAAATAACGTTTATTTATTGTTTGCACTAGATTGTTTTTAATACGCTTTTTTAGTTCGGCAACAGTCGTTGGCTGTTAATTCCTAAATTAAACGCATTTTAGAATAAACGCGCAAGCAAATAGAGACACAAATGTGCATTGTGTGGGTGCGTGCGTGCGTGCGTGCGTGCGTGCGTGCGTGCGTGCGTGCGTGCGTGCGTGCGTGCGTGCGTGCGTGCGTGCGTGCGTGTACTACGCTTTACGGTATTCATGTTTTACAACTTTTGTTTAGTTCCATGCACGTTTTTAATAAAGGACTCCACTTATTAAAAAATGTAAACTCGGGTTCCTGAATGGGGATTTGGGCGCTAGATAATAATAATAATCATTATTATTATTATTATTATTATTGTTTTTTGTCATTTTCAGTATCAGTTTCAATATCATTATTATTATGATTGTATGCGCCTGCTGGTATTAATGAAAACATGTCATGCGTACCGACAGGGCAGCAAATGCATGCATGAATGGCTATGCATAACTAATAAAAATGGCATATCGTGTTTCACAATAAATGGTGCGCGATTTGCAAGCCGATTTTAATCAAATGACGTGCGACATCACATCTCCCCGCCTTTGTTTGCATAACTCATATCATTTAGGATGTTGCTAACGACTTTATGGTACGATAGAACGTACATGTTATATCGGTGGTTGGTTAATGTTCCATGTTACCCCGGAAACGTCTGCGCATTGTTACGATATAATATTGCGATGTTTCCGCTGAATGGGTCTTTTGGAATGGTTCGTTATCTGTTGTGTTGAGGGACACATAATATTATCTCTACAAAGCAAGTTTTTTTAATCACTGCATGAAATAATAATCATATTATAATAATAAAGTTTGTTGAAACAATGTTTGTTACAACTAGATAGAACGAGATTTGTGTTTATGTTTTGTTATAATTCAGTGAGACTTTCCCATCACGACGCCACGTCGTCGTGTGACCGATCAATCAAGTGGATTTATTTTAAGCAGATGTTGTACCCTTTGTTACTGTCAATCGATCCTACTCGATAAGATATACGATTTAACCCTCACCTGTGTGCACTTGAAAAGTAAGTTTTGACTTTGAGCCTGGAATACATGATAACTATTATAAATAAAATGAAAATTAAATGCAATATATCAGGAAATAAATAATTATTTCAAAACATATGGAGCTGGGGTATACATCATTAGGAACGCTTGATATTATTATTGTTAAACAGCTAAATTCTAGGAAAATATACATGTAAGTTACACATCACCCCTGGTGGATACATACACGCTATTTGTACATCACTAGCTTGTGCTTTGGAACTGGGAGTGGATTTTAAATATCCATAAAGTAAACTATATTATTTCGTCGATATATTGTTGTAGTTGCAGTCGACGACATTTGTGTTGAAAAAATCCGTGTGAGACACGTACGCACGCACGCACGCACGCACACATACGCACACTCTGAATAACGAATGATAAGCGCTTTGGTGATTCCTGAACAGTTCGTTCATGGTCAGCAAAAGTGATAATATCAGTGCCTCCTTATCTGCACGTGTGCTCAGTCAGTAAGAACAATCACCCTTATTATTATACACGTTATGAATAATCAACCTTATTATATCATCCATTATACGATAAAAGTACAAGGCAACGAAAATGTGCTAATTCTGTCGCGGCGTTTTGGAGCCACGTCATATTTATTTCTTCGGCAAGCGGCAAGCACAAACGTTGTCGCCCCCCGGAAAGTCGACATCCTCTGCCTGGATCCGGGGCACGCTCGTCGTCTTTGTCGGCAGATCCATCAACTGCGCGCGCACGCGTCGAAACGAGATGAAAGACGCGCCGACAATTTCCGATCGGCGCCGACTGAAACTGACCGAAACAGCGGGAGAGAGACACGCCGAGCTGCTCACCTGAGCGCGCGCTCTCAGGCGGCGCGATTCGTCTAATCTCTGTAATTACTTTTGGCGCGAGTAGCATTTCAAGTGCCGTCCGAAATCGTCGCGAGAATCCGGGCGAATTGATCTCGGGAGGATTAATGAGATTTTACTCGGATGCAATCGGTAGTGTCTGCGATAGGAGACACGCAGTTGCAACGACTGATATGTAATGGTGGCGACCGCATGGATACGTCACGTTCTGTTTTACGTCACCCTATAAAATTTTCCTATTTTATATTAAGCAGAAATGTGGCGATTTAACTTAATTTTATTCAGATGAAGACATCGTTATACAGTCACATAAACATGGCAAACATCCACGTGCAGAAATTTCTTTACAGCTATTTTACAACTGTGACTATATTGTAATATTATACAGAGAACATAAACATATGGACACATTCTATTCATCACACATTAAAAGCTTCTAAAAAGAGCGTGAATGGAAAGTCATAGTTAAAAAAACACGTGAATGGAAAGTCATAATTATAAAAAAAACACAGTAAGAAAAAATACTATTTACACTTTCAACACAGCATTTGCTAGGTCCCCAAACACCAGTGTATATACAGTTATACGTCGGGTATACCGTGTCACCATAACATGTCTGTATTGATGTCGGTTGTGAACTCTTGTCGCGTGCTTTCTCTTGGTAGAAAAACGTCACTTGAAGACGATGGTCGATTGCGGTTGCTGCTGTGAAAAATGTGACTTTTATTGACGTTTATCGAAGAAACTGAGAAACTGAACGTGACTTGATAAAGGGCTGTCGCTGCCTGTCAGTGTGACGTCAATGTGACGTCAGACGACTACCTGAATCTGGTCATTCAGTGTTTTGCCAGACAAAGATGGACATCCATTTTTTGTGAAGTTGTTAAGAATGCAGCTGTCAATATATTCAACGAACCTGCTCGTACTCAATAGCCTGGAATCACTCTTCATGGTGGTGAATTGTTAATTTTATAAAGCCTCTGTAGTAATGTTGGTGACGTGCGAATTGTCATAGGAAGAACGTGCAAGACTGTGTTTGTTATGAATAAAATAGTGCATGTGACCTAGATGAGATAACAACAAAACATTCTTTCTTCTCGGTCTCTACATCTTATCGACGAAATAAGGCATTGTTTTCCATAATAAGCGCCTGATTAACAATGGGGGGGGGGGGCGCTGGTACACACGTTTTGTAGGGACCTCTACACCGAGTGTGTGAAAGACGAAGATCGAGACTCGTGGTATTGACAATGCGGGTAGCACCCCTTACCTTAGCGTTTATTCAACTATATGTTTTAGCATAAGCACTCGCATATTGTTGTTGGCGACGTCATACAAATATACATACAAGAAGTCCAAAAAAATCTTGTAAGTATTGATCTGACGCGTGATGTCCCCGCACTGAGCACAACCAGACGTTGGGGCTCACTGTGGATCGGTGCTCATCTTTGACCAGTTTCAACCTGGATAAAGACCTCTCTCGACTACGGTTATCGTAGCTGATATGTGCAAAGCAATACCTCCATATTGCACGAGGGAAACACCCTTGAGATTTCTCTTGATCAACATCTGACACATCGTCAGCTCTGGTGAGACGTCATGCTCCAGTTCACGTGTGAGTTTAAGCAACTAGTACTAGTAGACCGTACCAGTTCATTGGTTAGAGTATCATCCAGATCCGATGAATACACACTGTGTGGGGGCACCTCTTTGTGGGAGGCCTGGTACGAGTTTACCACGTGTACCTGGGTTAATCCGGCATTGTTTTCCATATACCGCAAACAAATTATGATAATGTCAGAAATACGCCTCAAAAAGGCAGATGTTGTAATACTACTTTTTGTGGTTGTCTCTCGCAGTGAACCAGGTTTTACAACCATAAAATATTAGCTAAATTTAGTACCGACTGCGCCCATGTCAACCCCAGTGCGAAAGAAAGACAAACACGATTTCTTAGCAATTATACAGTTTTCACAAGCGACAAGGAGATAAATTTACTTACTTACTTAGTCCTCTTCGTGCCCGGTGGCACATAAGGCATCAACAAGAGAGCGCCACTGCTGTCGGTCTGCAGCCCATTTGATGATGGTGTTCCATGTCAGGCCGCATTCTTTCATCTCCTCCAATGTTTGTCTCCATGTTTCTTTTGGGCGACCACGTCTCCTTTTTCCATCTGCTGTCCAGCGTAAGGCTGTCTTGGGCAGTGCGCCAGGTGACATTCGGCACAGGTGTCCAAGCCATCTCCATCTTCTCTTCTTTATCTGTGTGGCCAAAGATGTTGCATCTGTTTTGCGGTGCAGCTCTTCATTAGTGATGGTGTTGGGCCAAAATACTCCTAGGATCTTCCGTAGACACTTGTTTTGGAAGGTCTCAAGCTTGTGTGCTAGCTTGGCTGTCAGTTTCTAGCACTCGGAGCCATAGAGAAGTACACTGAGAACATTACTATTGTATAGTCTCAGTTTTGTTTCCAATCTCAGTTGCTTGGATTTCCAGATGTGCTTCAGCATAGCGAAGGTCTGACTTGCCTTTCTGATCCTAGCCGCAGCATCTTTTGCAGAGTCTGCATCTGTTGTGATTTTGCTTCCCAGGTATGCAAAGTCCTGAACGTCTTTCAGAGCATCACTGTTGTTTATGTTGTTTATGGTGATGGGGTTATCTGTCTTGTTGTTGATCATCATCAGTTTGTTTTTTGCTGTGTTGAGCTTTAACCCAATCTGTGGTGCTGTTGTTGTGAGTTTGTCCATCTTTTCTTGCATGTCCTTGTGCCTGTTAGACAGCAGTCCAATGTCATTTGCATAGTCCAGGTCTTCCAAAATCGAGGTAAATGTCCAGCTGATGCCTCTGTTTCCATTTTTGGTGATTTCTATCATCATCCAGTCGATGGCAAGGGTGAAAAGAAATGGGGAGAGAATGCGTCCCTGTTTTACTCCGGATTTTACGCTAAAGCTGTCTGACATGTGAATGTTACAGGCGACTTGACACTGGACGTCTGTGTAAAGTATCTTGATCACATTTACCATCTTCTGTGCGATCCCGTAGTGACGTAGTATTCTCCACATGGATTATCTGTGAAGGCTGTCAAAGGCCTTTTCAAAGTCAATGAAGGCAATGTAGATCGTACTGTTCCATTCCGTGCTTTGTTCCAAAATCTGCCGTAGCGTGAAAATGCAGTCGATGCATGACTTTCTTCTTCTGAAACCGGTTTGTTCCTGGCGGAGGATTGTATCAGTAGCTGCTGATATTCTCTTCAGGATTATGCGGCTGAAAATCTTGCATGTCATTGATAACAAGGTTATGCCCCGCCAGTTGTTACAGTTCCCCAAGTCGCCCTTCTTTGGTAGCTTGATAATTGTGCCTGTCTTCCAATCATCTGGTGTGTCTTCTTCATCCCATATTCTCTGGAAGATCTGGTATAGGATTCTGGGTGTCTCTTGTTCATCTGCTTTCAGCATTTCTGCGCAGACGCTGTCGCTTCCTGGTGCTTTTCCATTCTTCTGGGCTTTAATGGCTTCTCTGACTTCTGCTTCTGTGATTTGGTCGAGGTTGATTTCAAGGTCATCTGCTGCCTCCGGGATGTCTGCAAGTCTGGGTGGATCTGCACGGTTGAGAACCTGTTGGAAATGCTCCTTCCATCTCTCTATCTTCTCTTTCTCGACTGTCATTATCTTTCCATCTGCATCTTTCAGTGGGAGATTCTGGTTTGGACATGTATCTCCTCCCAAGGAGATAAAAGAGGATATCAAATAGAAGTTTTTAAGATATGAAATGGTTACGAAAATACGATAAACGTATTTTTATCACTTATATATATAAACAGGATAGGAGCACTAGAAGACACGAAGTAACGTTATAAAAAAAACATAAGAAACTGTTAATCTTCACAGAGGACCACATTTTGGAACACAGTATGTACTTGTTATATAAATGCTAGCAACGTGAACGTCTAAAAATTAAATTGACAAATATATTAGAAGAGTGGGTTACACGCAGAGGAATAATCGCTGGACTCCCGATAAGCCAATGGCCATGTTCACTCGCCATGTTCACTCGCCATCTGCTTTTTGTATTGGATGGCAATCTTGTGAAATCTTGTTATAAAACGCGATCTGCCATTTGGTGATCGGAAAAGATGAATCGCGGCTCGCGTACCGGAAACGCTTCCGGTTGGTCCGACGGAGGCAATCTGTGAGACCCGTGCTGCCGCCGAGTGGGCCTGCATCTTGGCGTTGATAAAAATCTAATAAATCAGCGAGAGAATCGGCCACATTCAGCGTCTGATTACGGCGCGTCAATTACGCAGCCGACAGACGGATAAAGATCGCATTTTACCTGCGCCGCTTTGTGACGGCGCCTTTGTGCGATCTCGCGCTCGAGTCAGTCGCACGGCGATTGACGTCGACATTTTTATTGCACCTGCCCCGAATTAATTGATCGTCGCTTTGTGCGGCGAATTATTGATGGGCCTAATAACATAACAGATGGACCCCGGGGAGATAATGTCCACCGTCCGTCGTCGCTGGCACACGTGTAATTACTGTTTACAATGCGGATTAATAAAGGGCGAGCAGGAAATTAAAGACGGGCCGCGATAAAGATGGTTCAAGTCGAGCCCTGTCATGTCGTAAGCCGCTGATTTACTCAACGTAAACAGATCGACCGTGCGGCGGTTAGCGTGCTTGCGTCACGGGGCCGAGTCGATGGAGGCGGAGAGTGGAGCGGCGTTAACTTGAGAAAGGATTTAGAAGCGGTTCGGTTGACGCGAATGTAAGTCCATCTTCGCGTGACGACGTGGCTTATAGAGCGGCGGTGGCGGTCTACGTAACGGGATTGGTGTTGTTTGAATAGTTACGTCGCGTCAAATAGAGACAGATGCACACTTGCTAACAACAACAACAACAACAACAACAACAACAACAACACATTCACAACCACCAGCACAACCACCTCCAAACCACCGCGCACACGTCTCGTGCCCCACGCGACGTCTCCCTGGCGAGCGACTATTTTACGTCACAGCTCATGTTACGTGGCACGTGTCCTTATCGGCCGTCGACGCGTCTCACGAAGCCCCTGTTCGCTAAACACCGCGATAGCGCTGCCACCCGAACCCGACTGAATGAGACGGGAGGGCCTGGGGTCGCAGGATGACGGGATCCCTGCGCCGTCGGGGTATCGCAGCCCACGGCCGCCGGATGGAACAGTTCTTCCTGTCTCGATTGTTTACACAGGTCGGATAAAGCGTGGATCTGTCGAGACGCGTGCCATTTGCCGGGTTATAAAGTAGTCGTATTTATCGTGAATCGGGACGTCTGCACGATTATAACAGTTTTTGTTTATACGCGCGATACATACGATGGGAGTCGGATGTTGATGCGTGGAAAAAGTATCACTTGTGGTGGAACACGCACGCTCTCCTGGTCGGCTGGGACCACTCTGAGGGAGGTGACTACCATCGTTTCCTCTTTGTCGCTTGCGCATCTTCTTCCAATGAACGCATTGTTTTTATACAGGACAGCATCTGTTTCTACACAAACTGCTCAATTTGCTGTACACTTCCTCCACTTACGAATAACACTTACTTCCTCCACTTACGAATAACACTTACTTCCTCCACTTACGAATAACACTTACTTCCTCCACTTACGAATAACACTTACTTCCTCCACTTACGAATAACACTTACTTCCTCCACTTACGAATAACACTTACTTCCTCCACTTACGAATAACACTTACTTCCTCCACTTACGAATAACATTCATTGTAAAACCGACTTTCCACTGGTACATTCGACAGAAGAAGCTGGTTATGTACGTTTTTCTATCATTGTATGTAACCACGCACCATTATACATGTGTGTGTGTGTGTGTGTGTGTGTGTGTGTGTGTGTGTGTGTGTGTGTGTGTGCGTGCGTGCGGCGTGTGTGTGCGTGCGTGTGTGTGTTGTGTGTGTGTGTATATATATATATATATATATATATATATATATATATATATATATATATATATATATATATATATATATATATTATATATATATATATATATATATATATATATATATATATATATATATGGCGTCAAAATCTACAAATCGACTAACTCTGTCAAAGCAAAGCAATGCACATCAGGCTCGTCTGTATTTATCCGTGTTTTGTCAGGTATGTATATATATATATATATATATATATATATATATATATATATATATATATATATATATATATATATATATATATATATATATATATATATATATATATATATATATATATATATATATATATATACATATATATACATATATATACATATATATATATATATATATATATATATATATATATATATATATATATATATATATATATATATATATATATATATATATATATATATATATATATATATATATATATATATATATATATATATAGGTAAGAGGCAAGGGGTGAACAAAATTGGCCCCCGGTGAGATACCGCTGACAAAACACGGATAAACACAGACGAGCCTGATGTTCATTGCTTTGACAGAGTCGAATTCACTTGATTTAATCAGCCAAATTATCCTAACAATTGTGTACTCATTAACAAAGGAATACTAAATGGTTGTACATGTTTAGTACTCCCATCACAGTACAACGGTGTTACCGCTCCTACGGGAGACGATCGTTTACACACTTAGTGTTCCGCCTGAATGCACTGAAGCAGGGGTCCGGGGCGGACCATGAAATACAGCTGCCCGGCCCGGGTCCGCCCCTGGACATGCGATGTTGAGCCCCGGTCCAGGACCGCGTCCGCCAGCTGAGCTTCGTCTCTTGTTGGCGTATTTGTGACTTCTGTCAGCGACACCGTTTGATACTTCGGGGAAGCCTCGGGCTTTGTTTACGCCAGCAGATAATGAGACGCGCACACCGCCTCTCGATTTCAAGCGGGTTGCGAGCGTTATCGGGACGGGGAAACTCTACCGGGGCGGCCCACTTCCTACTCCAGCTGCACCGTCTTCCCGTTGATAAGATGCTACGCGAAGGTCGCGACTCTCACGACCTCTTATCTCGGATCATCTGCCGTCTCTCTCCGCCTGGTGGCGAGCGGCGGACGGAGTCGTTGAACCGCGAAGATCGCTCCGGCCACGGCCACCGACAAGGTGGCTTCAGTTGCGGAGTCCGTAGGAGGAAACATACAATCGGGTAGATGTTTATGAAGATCATGTTTTTCATAAACACAGAGTTGATATCTTGAAACGTGACATTGCCAATCGAAAATATTATGTTGTACCCACGCCCAGGGAGCGAAACGTGTCCAACAGACCACCGTTTCGTTGTCTACGCTAAAAAATGGATGGGTTAGTGTTACAAACATCCCAAAAGTAATTTCTGCAGCATATTAGTAAAGCGCAGTATATTAGTTAAGTGCAGTAAATACGAATTGTAACAATTGTAAATTAATTTAGCTGTTTATGGTGTTTGTTTTTTAGAATCCTGAGAGACACACGCACGCATGCACGCGGGCACACACACACACACACACACACACACAGTCACACACACGCACGCACGCACGCACGCACGCACACACACACACAGTGGCAGGAAACCATTGAACCAGGTGTTAGAATTCCAGAAATCCTTAGTGGATTTCCCAACAGCCGTATTCTGGTTGACCTTTCTGGGGGTGTCTGCCATATACTTCACCGATTTGAAGGAATAGAACAAGGTGGTCAGTGTTCCTCATCTGCCAAGAGATCAGCGGACGACGGCAGTGGTAATGGATGCTATATATGCATATTCACAATTGGTTGTTCCACATTGATGAAACATTTGGAGCCATTGCAAACGATACAAGAATAAACTTATTAAAGGTGTTCCTGCTGGTACAAGTATCGTGCACTTCTGCTGTGATCGGTACAGCCAGTGAACAGTACAGAGCTCCTGACCCATAGCGGTTCTTCACTGTGTCGGCCACAAGGCAGGACTTCTGAGCTTTTTCTGTGAGACATGGAACAAAGATGAATAGCCAGCACCAGCCACGGGCTTGAGTAGCCTGTATCTAGGCTTCAAGGAGGACAGTAAGAGTGTGCTAATTATACAAGGTTCAGTCACATGTGTGCCTGACATGGAGTCCACTAAAAAGGAAGCGGACACTGGAGTAATTCTTTACACTGCATACAGTGTCCAGAATGAAGACGTAGAACGAGTGATAATCCATGCAAACGACACAGACATCATTGTCGTATGCATGTGTTATGTATATGCATGCTTCTACGCTGTAGAAATAGCTGCCGGAACCGTTGGTTCGAACTGCACCAGATAACTACCTATACCCATTCATGAGACGTGAGCTGCATTGGCCCTGCACACTGTCGTTCACTTCCTTTCATTCACAGTCTTAGTGGACGAGATACAACCAGCTATCCATACTTTGCTGGTCAAAAGGTGTGGCTGAATTCGAATTCGAAGCCTCCAATCTTGGAAAGCTCAGGGTGTAAAAGTTTCTGAACAACAAGTCCTCGCTGATAAAGCTGCTACCCCGTCAGAATAGTATTTCCTTCGGCATTAGAGACGTGCTGCTTTAGCGACTATGATATAAGAGTCCTCGTGTCTGCAAGCCCAATACCCCACTGAAGAATATGGATGGGTTCTGGATAATGGCAAGTTTGTCCCATTGGCAACCTGCCTGTCCACAGCAGATGACCGAGACCATATCCCGTGGATGTACCAAAGGATGCAACATGAACTGTTCGTGCGCCACATTCACCGATCCTGGTACCAGGGATCGGTGAACAATGCAGCCGTGCGATGTACACTGTAAACTTTGACAACAGCGATAGCAATGAATCAGACAGTGACAGTTCACTGAAACTGACAGTACTAAAGTGTTTAAACTGTCAACTTTCCAGTAATAGTGCACGATGCACAAACTGTACATAGCTTCAAACATGTGGACAGATACAACTACTTTTATGTGTATTATTTAGTTTGCTCAGCAACCATTAGTATAGCTTCGTGGGAGAAAACGTTAAGTTTGCTTTGCAACCATTAGTATAGCTTCGTGGGAGAAAACGTTAAGTTTGCTTTGCAACCATTAGTATAGCTTCGTGGGAGAAAACCTTAAGTTTGCTCAGCAACCATTAGTATAGCTTCGTGGGAGAAAACCTTAAGTTCGATCCCCGCTATGGTCACGGGCGAGAGATCGTTCTCAGTGACCTACCTGACCTATATGATGACAAGGCATTCTCTGTGTCCTGTTAATTTACTTAAAGTCAAATGTTGTAATCAAGTTATTCATAAACGAAGGGTGTGTAAATCAATGTAACAGCAGTGGCACACATGTGGCTCAATGTAACAGCAGTGGCACACATGTGGCTCAATGTAACAGCAGTGGCACACATGTGGCTCAATGTAACAGCAGTGGCACACATGTGACTCAATGTAACAGCAGTGGCACACATGTGGCTCAATGTAACAGCAGTGGCACACATGTGGCTCAATGTAACAGCAGTGGCACACATGTGGCTCAATGTAACAGCAGTGGCACACATGTGGCTCAATGTAACAGCAGTGGCACACATGTGGCTCAATGTAACAGCAGTGGCACACATGTGGCTCAATGTAACAGCAGTGGCACACATGTGGCTCAATGTAACAGCAGTGGCACACATGTGGCTCAATGTAACAGCAGTGGCAAACATGTGGCTCAATGTAACAGCAGTGGCACACATGTGGCTCAATGTAACAGCAGTGGCAAACATGTGACTCAATGTAACAGCAGTGGCACACATGTGGCTCAATGTAACAGCAGTGGCACACATGTGACTCAATGTAACAGCAGTGGCACACATGTGGCTCAATGTAACAGCAGTGGCACACATGTGGCTCAATGTAACAGCAGTGGCACACATGTGGCTCAATGTAACAGCAGTGGCACACATGTGACTCAATGTAACAGCAGTGGCACACATGTGGCTCAATGTAACAGCAGTGGCACACATGTGGCTCAATGTAACAGCAGTGGCACACATGTGGCTCAATGTAACAGCAGTGGCACACATGTGGCTCAATGTAACAGCAGTGGCACACATGTGGCTCAATGTAACAGCAGTGGCACACATGTGGCTCAATGTAACAGCAGTGGCACACATGTGGCTCAATGTAATACACATGCATGAATTAAATTCTCAAATTCCTTAAAAAAGGACAAATTTAATCTATTTTGAACCAACATTTTATATATGGTCACATAAATTTACCTTTTATTCGGCTCAATTTGGTAGCATTAGTGACAAAAACTTAATTGATGTACACATGTTGTATGAGCTAACCGAGGTCTTCGTGCGTGGGAAGAAGAAATGCCGTAGTTTGTGATATATATATGTGTGTGTGTGTGTGTGTGTGTGTGTGTGTGTGTGCGTGCGTGCGTGCGTGCGTGCGTGCGTGCGTGCGTGCGTGCGTGCGTGCGTGCGTGCGTGCGTGCGTGCGTGCGTGTGTGTGTCGGGAGGAACAAGGTGGACATAGAGGGAGACACAATGAATCACGGATGAGCCGAAGACATTCCCAGAGACGTTCACATGTATACCTTTGGGACTGACTGTTTCTTTGAAACGGAGGTCCGGTCGGTGTTAAAAAATAACACCCCAAGACCATCCCAGGCGTGCGTGCGTGCGTGCGTGCGTGCGTGCGTGCGTGCGTGCGTGCGTGCGTGCGTGCGTGCGTGCGTGCGTGCGTGCGTGCGTGCGTGCGTGCGTGCGTGCGTGCGTGCGTGCGTGCGTGCGTGCGTGCGTGCGTGCGTGCGTGCGTGCGTGCGTGCGTGCGTGGATCTTTAGTTAAGGATATGTTGTATCCGCTACTTATGTTGAAGGCAGAGACAACTGGTTGGTAAAGGCCTTAGTTTAGGTAAAGTATTCCTTAACGTAGCGATATCGTTGTTTATGCGCAAGATATTAGTATTACTGTAACGCATACATTATAGCGAGTCACACCAAACCAACTCATAACAGGATCACATAATCTAACTTTGTTTACGGTGTTCAAGAGCGCCTCATTATGTATCGTTAACGAGTCGCTGTAATTACTGCGTAAACACAGTTACTTTAAGCATTAATTAAACTCAACAACAGTGTGAATATTGATAGATTAAGTTTGAAATTAGATGTATCAATACAACATTAAAGAAATATTTTTTTTCGCGCAAAAGCACACCCTGATATGTAACAGCGGTAAACCGAAAAAAACAATGATAATCGTTCAGTGCATTGTGCCACCGGGTAGCGCTGCTGTGGAGAGAGTGGGCGACGTCGCATGTCTAACGATCGGGTCGTTCGGTACGACAGAGGTAAAAAGAGCCTTCCCTATTAAACCAGAGCTCGTTTTGAGGACGCCACGGCCAGATGGGTCGCAACGTTGTGCGATTTCCGTCCGTGCGCGACGCGTTCGTCGCCTGCATTGTCAATCCGCGTAACAGGCGCACTTTGATATCTACCGTCTATTATCGCTCATTTCTTATATCTGCCGCATATCATCGCCTACCGCTGACGCCAACTGATATGGCGCGATCGCCACTTAGATTGTTGATGCCGGCTGATGCGACCGATGACTGGGGTGATGGTGTCACGGACCCGGGCGGAGTCAACGTGTCATGGGTCGCGTGTTGCTACGCCAGGATGCGACTCCATTAACCCGCTTGTCATGACTCCAGCCGGGTTACGGGGTCTGATAGCGCCCGGGATGATTGGGTTGCGCCCGCGTCTTGCTATCGGTAAATCGAAGCGTTTGTGCAACTAAATTTGTAAGTATGCCTATATGACTATGAGAAGGTGATTTTTAACAACATTTGGTTCCTCTGTCCGTTCCATCTACTGTAGGCCTACGTCGTGTAATTGTTATTGTGTAAGAGTGAAGCTTGTCTAGCAAACTGGTAGCAATAGCGATAGTTGACGTGGTAATGCACTTCCGGCCCTCAAGTTGTGCACACCATAACTCGTTAAATGTACCTATGTTATTATACAATAAACCATTGGTATTAGTATTATCGTCACATTTTTATGTTAGTTGTTTTAATAAATAATATAAGAAAATGTGTTATTGTTTGTTCTCTCTGTTTTAATTCTAAATGTGTTTATGTGTGAAATGTTATAACGGGCAGCGTATCGTTGGGAACCGGAAGTGAGCATTTATGGCTAATGATGGACAAATTTGCATAAAACCAACATGACGGCTAACGAGACTTGCGTCCCCTGTTGACGGCGCACTGTATGTAAACAAGGATGGTTCGTCTCAGTTTGGGTGGTTCGACCATGCAACTATGAACCACTTTTTGGGATCAACGAGTTTAGCCAAGCACGCGGGTAGTTCGGTACAAAACGAGTGCCTAAAATTTATTCATGAACTAGCGTAGGCCTACTGGTTGTTGGTGTGTCATTATTTAACAAGATTGCCACCTCAAACAACAAGTTCCAGATGGCAAGTGGACAAGGAAGCCATTGGCTTATCGAGAGTCCAACAATTTTCTCATCTATGTGTAGCCCGCCCATATCAAATATCTGTAAATTCTATTTTTAAACATATTCACACTACTAGCATTAACACAATCATTTGACAGTTTGTTCCATTCATTTATCACCCTTTCTGTGAGAAAGAGTACTTTCTCGTGTCCAACCTACACTGCTCCTTAACTGATGCTGCTTTGCGTCCTCTGGTTCTACTGCCTTCTTTAAGTTTGAAGAACATATTCCTGTCAACATCCACATAACCATTCACTATTTTAAACACTTCTATTTGGTCTCCTCTTAGTCTCCTGGTCTCTAGTGTTGTCAACGCAGCAATCCCACATTGCTCTGAAACTTTCAAGTCAGCACTAAATGTTACTCCTAAGTCCTTTTCTTGTGTGGTTCTACCTATTACAGCATCCCCCATTTTATATTCTTCGCCCATGTTTTACTTGTCCTACGTGTATACATTTACACTTCCCAAAATTAAATAACATTTGCCATTTTTCTGACCATTTAACTAATTTATCTAGATCATCCTGTAAACTTTGTTTATCTGTATCATTAGTAACCTTTCTGAATACTTTTGTGTCATCTGCAAATTTGAGTACTTTTCTAGAGATGTCATCTTCCAAATGTTTATATATATATATATATATATATATATATATATATATATATATATATATATATATATATATATATATATATATATATATATATATATATATATATATATATATATATATATATATATATATATATATATATATATATATATATATATATAAAAACAGTATATAGCCTAATACTGATCCCTGTGGTACCCAACTCAAAACATATTTCCAGTTTGAAATCTCACCATCAACTATTGCTCTCTGTTTTCTGTGTGTAAGCCACTTTTCTATCCAGTTGATTACAACTTTGTAATTTCTTCAAACAAACATAAGAGATTAGTTAGACATGACCTTGCTTTTAGGAACCCATGTTGAGATGTATATTAATTTATGTTTAACCAGGAATTCCACCATGTGGTCTCTAATTAATGTTTCGAGTAATTTACATACAACTGATGTTAAACTCACAGGTCTGTAATTTTCTGGCTTGTTCCTCGATCCCTTTTTAAATAACGGCGTAATGTTTGCCTCTTTCCATTCTGAAGGAACTATTCCTTCTTCTAGTGACAAGTTAAACAATTTTGCAAGTGGTGTACTAATTTGCTCAACAATTTCCTTAAGCAGTTTTGGTGGTATCCCATCAACTCCGGGTGACTTATTATCTTTCATCTTTTTAATTTTCTTTGCTATCATTTCAGGAGTTACAAATATCTGGCCTAAATGTTCTGATGTATTGCCCTCAAATTTAGTAAATGGAACTGGAAGTGAGCTGATATCTTCTGTGGTACAAAATTAGCTGAAATACTCATTCAGAACCTCTGCCATTTGAAACCCGTCTGAAATTATGTTGTTTTCCAATGATCTGACCTTATTGCGAACGTTCTGTTTACTCCTTGCATAAGCATAGAAACTCTTGCTGTCATTTTGTTTATATTACCTGCCAATTTTTTTTCAAAGGTTCTTTTAGATTTTCTAATTTCAGTTGTAGCTAGGTGAAATGCCTCTTTGTAATTTGCATAGTCTTCGTCCTTTCTGGTACGCCTATAAACCATCCACATAGTTTGCTTAAAAACAATTTTTCTAATAGCTTCCTTTGACAAGTTTTTCTTTCTAGACCGTTTTCCTTGTTTTTTCAAGGGAACAAATTTATCGATGATACTCTCAATTTCATATTTTAGAATATTCCAACATTCAATTGCGTTCTTAATCATCAGCATGTTATTCCAATCTAGCTTTGCTAAGTATTTTCTCATATCTTTATAGTTACCTTTGTGGAAGTTTCTCCTATGCGTTTTTTTACTTTTACTTTCTGATTTTACATTGATGTCAAAATGTATTTGATTGTGGTCACTGTTACCCAATGGTTCATGTATTTTTACATTATCCACTAATTCTTTTTGTGATGATAAAACTATAACTAATACATTATCTCTCCTGGTTGGTTCTAGTACGTGCTGAGTAAGGAAGCTCTCCTGAATTAAAAATATAAATTGTTGGTCTTCACCCCTTTGTACTCTGTAGAGATTTCCATCGTATGTGTCCATGGTTAAAATCTCCCATTATGACACATTCCCCTTTACTAACTTCCTTTATAGCATTTTGTATTTTTGTGCTATCCTCTTCGTTTATGTTTGGACTTCGGTAAACTAATCCAATAGTTAATTTTGAATTTTCTTAAACTATTTTGCACCAGCTTCACCGTAATCTGCTTCGCTTTCTAATTTTATTATGGCGGCAATCGCCGGTTCATTTGAACCCAGTAAACTCCCGCAGATCCGCCATTGCAGTGGTGCAAGCAAACGAACAGTACACTGTGTTTTCAACGCCTGGTAAATCGTGACAATGAGCGAAGGGACACATTTTGTTTATCTACGTTAATACAAATGGACCATACAATTATGTACCTATACCATTGTTTGTGGATATTAATGAACCGTCAAATTCGTCAAAACATAACTTAATGATGGTGCTTATCGTAAACACGTCATTATGCTACCAAGTACACTGTCCAACTTCTAGTCTATAAGTCTGTACCAGTATACAGATTAGATGAATGTATACTGATATGATTATGATTTCGGACAAGATGACCAAGCTGTAAGTGGGGTAACAATGCGTCAAACTATTGATGTGTCGTGATAGTGAACGATCATTACAATAATATCGATACCATATCTGTAAGTATCGGTCGATTACACCTTTCAAAGTATCGATAGTATCGTTAGTTGAACAACCCTTGTAGCAAGTACAATTGTTTTAAATGTTTGGGGGTACACACAGGCTCTGGGCTAGCAGTATTGTATAAGCTATTTTACGACGCTCTCGTTTGCTTGAAGTCCCTGTAGAACCTAGACTACAATGACATACTCCAATGGTGGTGAAGCACTAACGATCGTAGAAATACTTTTTAGAATGGATGTAAAAGTTATCTTATATCATTAAAAGATACATTTCTAACTACCCATGCAGACGCCAGACAACTAAGCCAGTCGATAAATTGTTTTCATTTCTTTCTTATAGCTACATCTCTTACCTACGTAACAAAAACGACTCGCTACAACTGCGTTAACTGACTCCTCCGGGCGAATCCCCAAATGCAAGAACACTACAGCGACGAACATCCCGGACCATTGACTAATAGTCGCGATGCGGCATGGTGATTGCCCGTCGCTCGCTGCGTTCCCGGGGGAGCCAGGCGCCGAGGCAGAGGTTTGAAGTGACGCGCTCGAACGATAACAACAATTAGCGAGTTTAAGCAGAGATAATTAAAATGTCACCGCATGAGTAACGTTCCATGCCGCTCGGGCAAGACGAACAGTTACGATCGCCGCACACACCGTCGTCAGAAGTGTATGTATTAATACATCGATCCCAGTACACCAAACTCTTATTATGATATTCACTGACCAACTATACACGGTACTAAACATTTCGGATATAAGACATAACATGATGTAGGATATAATAATGATAACAATAATAATAATAGGCGTCAATATATAATTGTCCAATTAAAAACACAATACTTTTCTTTGATATGTATTTGTTTGTGCGTGGGTATGTGCGTGTGTCTTTGTCTGTCATTTATAATCAAAGCCATTATGTAAGCTAGCTTACTGATTAAGTACAAATTAGATGGCAAATTTAGTAACAACGGTACCGTTCAACTCTTGTGCAACCTTGTCTGCTGTTGGTTTCAAATTTCCCCCTGTTTGGTGGCGTTATCGTCAAGAGTGTTTCCCCCAGGCTTAAAAACCAAACACTTTAACATTACATTGATCAAATGCTTAAATGTCTTCTATAATAAGAAAAAAAACATGATATTGCGAGAAAACGCCAACGTCATTTGTGTTTAAGACCCGTCATGCATTTAATCTCACAACTTGCACGTTTACAGTAGGTTACACCTGAACTACTTCTCACAGAGTCATTATTTTAGGATAGCGCAAAAGTGCTGTGCCGAAAAAAATAAATGTCCTGTTAAGTTGGTGTTATTTTTTTCGATTTTACGACTGTCATGGCTTGAAATAAATGACACTTTGTTCGTCTTTGGTGGCTGCTCCGAAACAGACACGTACTGTAGCGGAGAAGTGAACCCTCTAAGCCAAGGTAATGTAATTACCGCGACGACGTGTCAAAATGACGTCATCAGTTGAAATGGCGACGTCCGTCGAAACCCATTTTCACTCTGAGGTCCAATGTTCATGGCCGACTTTTGTGACGTATAGCGGATTTTATTATTGGAAGAAGTTGCGACAGATTCAAATCACCAGGTGCCGTGGGTTAGTAAACGAGTAATTAGAGGTCGGGACATTATGAAAGTGTCGCCTGCGGCCAGCTTTTGGCGGATCCCGTTAGCGTATCAGTACGGCTGCGATATAGCGGTTGCGCGCGTCTGTTTTGTGTCTCGGAGACGTCCCAGCGACGGAAGACGCGTAAACGGTGTTGCTAGTTCCGATGTATTAAATCGTCGCAGATTACAACGAATTCGTCGCGCTGATTTTGCCCTTTGAGTCGCCCACAGACGACGAAATCCAGAAACTCGCAGTTATCTACAAGACGGGTTACTATATCACGTGATCGTTCATAGTTTGAACTGGGAAAATAGCACAGTTGATGGCAACAGAAATATGTTGGTTGAATTATACGGCGTATAACATTTTGTAAGCTATGTTGATTTATTGTCAGTCTAAAACTTTAACAAAGGTTTTGTATTTCTAACGTTAGTTATGCCTGTTTTTCCATACTTATTGTTGCGGATTAACTTCCCTTTCGGTACTCATATTATGGCAGGATTATGTTGTTTCTCAGCAGTTTAATAAAATAATAAATGTCGATTGTAATATAACGACGCTAATCATTGTGAAATTGGTACCAATAGCAACTCAATGATTACGTGTCTGACACCAACTGGGTTTCAAACTTGTGGTTAGCATGTTTCTTTGCACAGCTCAGTATAGAAGATTTACCTTACAGCAAAAGTTACTTTGAGGAAATGCTTCCCATATTTTCCACGTATGGTGGCAAACTTGTTTTGTTGCGTAAAATGGATGAGAAAGTGTAGCCAAACACGAAACGCCGCTGACACACACACACGCACACACACACACACACACACACACACACACACACACACACACACACACACACACACACACACACACACACACACACACACACACACACACACACACACACACACACACACACACACACACACACACACACACACACACACACACACACACACACACACACACACACACACACACACACACACACACACACACACACACACACACACACACACACACACACACACACACGCAGCCCGCGGGCCGGGCCGGGCCGGGCCTCTACATAATTTCGCGGGCCGGGCCGGGCCTGGGCCTACATACTGCGGGCCCGGGCCGGGCCTGGGCTGAAAACAATTTAAACACATCGGGCTTGGGCCGGGCCTGGGCTTAGTGTGAGCGGGCCGGGCCGGGCCTGGGCTGGGCCTGGACATAATAAAAATATTCATACAAAACACCGATTATTACTTTATTTTTTTTAATAAAAACTTATTATAAATTGTAATTCCGTTTAATGAATGCTTAAAATTATTTCTTTAGTATTATATAGTTGCAAATTGAGATCTTGCATGGAATGTAATGACCCCATAAGTTCACTTGGCTGGAAGTAGCCAGCCCCAAATGTTTACTTTAGAAATATTTGCAGAGGCAATCAAGCCATGATTAACCATCAACTTATCACCCTTTGACCCTACCAGTGGACATTCTATTGTCTAGGTCTTCCCTCCAAACATTGCCCACCTGAAAGACCTGCCCACTGCCAAGTGCACACTAGGCCACTAGCCCACTACCCAGTACCCAACCCAGTTGGTAATTGGTATTTCTCCCCAGTCCTAATTCATTCACACTTGTACTAATTCACACATGTCTGAACATGTCTGTCTCAGGCTAGTGACTGCAGGCCTGCTGGAAATGCTACTGGGTGTCAGTGCTAGTGGGTGACATTTAATTGAAATATCATATTAAATTATGTTAACTTAGTTGAGCTAATTCAATTAACAATATAAATTGGGATTGTGGCTTGCATATGGGTTAAGTCAGGGTTAGATAAACAGATATCCTACCCTAACAATAAACCAATACATTAACGCCAAATATAACAAATGTTACCATATTTAATAGTAATGACACTAAGAAGTTTTTCTTTATCTTTCTTCAGGATATTCGTAAGTTTGAAGAAGTTGGTGGTGCTGAATTTTTAGAACTCATCCAGCACACTATGGACCTTTTTTTATTTAATAAAACAATAAGTCTGTTTTACAGTTTATTTTTTTTTCGTCTTTGTTATAAGATTATAGGTTTATCTTCTCTAAACTTAGCGGGACGCGGGCTTGCGGGCCGCGGGCTTACCCATCTTTGGCCAGCGGGTATGGGCCGGGCCTGGGCCTGAAACTTGCGGGCCGGGCCGGGCCTGGGCCAAACATTCACGGTCTGGGTCGGGCCTGGGCCGGGCCTGGGCCTAAATTCTAGTTTGCGGGCCTGGGCCGGGCCGGGCTTGAAAAATTATTGCGGGCCTGGGCCGGGCCTGGACTCTAACTGCTAATTGCGGGCTGGGCTTGGGATCAAATTCTAGGCCCGCGCAGGGCACTAATATATATATATATATATATATATATATATATATATATATATATATATATATATATATATATATATATATATATATATATATATATATATATATATAACCACGAAACGCTGCATATTAAGAGGTGCCTTTGTGTCTATGTGACTGACCATCTAGGCCTATACGACCAACATTTTTTATTTCCCGAATAATGTGTCAGTCTGTGTTCTAGATGGCATATATAATATATAAACATGCAGTCTGAAGACATAGTGTGTTGCATATACTGAAAAAAAACTAGGTTTGTTTATTTTGTATGAACATGCAACGTTGTTTTCCAAGAGAAGTTTTAAGTCGCAGTTTTAAAGATACATATATTACACAGCTAAAACATTGTACAAACATCATTGTCCAAACTGAAACAAGAATTATGTTTGTATAACTCTAATACACGAAACCCATTTCGGGCATTTGCATTAGTGCTGTAGCAGAGGAAAATTAGGAAACAACTGCTATTGCGTATTGTTTGCCTCAAAACAGCTATATCTATACTGACCAAGACTGTGGCAGAAAGTTTAAGTTAAACTAATGATTATAACAACAGTTGGAAGAGGTTGTCATCTGGCTGGCTGGCTGACTGGTAGGCTAGCTGGGAGTGATTTTCCTATCACAGCATGCTTATTTGTCAAATTGTTTAGGTACTCGGTAGTAGTTAACGTCAGAGCCACTTTTTTTTCAAGTTCCATACTATTCATTGGGTTAGTATAGGCCGCAGGGTTACTACAGCGTCACTGCACGGTCATGGAAAAACCACGAAACCACCTATAGGCTCTATTCACGTTAATACTATTTAGATGAAAGCAAACCACAAAATTAAATTACAGGCAAGTCAGGTGGGTAATGATACCACCCCTAGTACGTGACCAAGTTGAGAATACAAAGGAACTTAATTGTCTATTACTAAGTTCCCAAACCGTCGGGCATTCGAACTCAGTCCGTCTCGCGATTGGCCAGGGGCGCTATGCTCTGAGTACTTTGTGGACAGGCGTCGTTTCGGTTGTTACTGTAACCGGAGGCAGAATAAACAACCTGATTTAGAAATAATAATCTGACGACGAAGATTAATGTGGCAATGACAGCAGTTTATCTCCGTGCGAGACTATTGCGATATCGCAACAGTCATAACTGTTCGTCCTTTATTATAATGTTTCCTAACATGTGCGTGGGTGGGTGGGTGGATGGATGCGTGCGTGCTTGCGTGCGTGTTGTCTTTACATAAAATAAAAATAAATAAAGTTGGTGTAGCATGTGAACTGAATTTATGTTTGTGCATTCTGAAAACATTTAATGACATGTGACTGTGTGAACAGTGGCCTTATCATTTATGACACTTTCAAGTATGAGCGAATACAACAACTGCGTACACATATATAAAGAACTATGTGACTTGCAGTTTTTTACCCTGGTTGTTTGGGGTGAGTCGGTACAGAATTGCGCAATGTTTGGCCCGGAAAACGGTTGACAAAACAATGTCTTTTATTCAATAATGTCGTAGTATAATACCAATGGAATAGTATGCCATTTACTTACATGTGAGCCTTTGGGTTATTTTACCTTCTTGTCATTCAACGTGCCCTTTTTATTTTTCACCCCAGTGGAAATTATCATTACCTAGATGGCGTTGCAAATGCAGCCACACTAGACTTGTTCTCGTGCAACAATATTTTCAAACAAAATGAAGAAGCGGGGTATTGTACGTCGTGTTCAGGCCAAAATACCACAAAAATGTATAGACAAAGAAACGCTGAATAATAAGCCATGATAACAGTTCTTGTGTAGCGAACTGGTCAGCGAGTGCACGTCGAAAGGTTACTAAGTACATTCCTTGAATATGTTCGCCTCAATGACGATTACGCGTGGGTTCAGTCATGCCGTAAGCGGTCTTGTTCGTGCTATTATATTTCTTTTCTTTTTTTGTGAAGAATGCCAATGCATGTTTGTTGCGACCACGCGCTCGATGTTTGTTGCGTGGAGTGTGTGTGTGTTTCTCAGAACACGGTCATTTTACGAATGTCAACATACGTCCATAGCATTCCTAGATGTATCTAGAAGTTTAGAGAAAGCTTTTGACATAGTACCAAGAAATAAAACATGGAAGGTGATGGACATGCATGGTGTACCATCAAATCTGAAGTTATTATCAATGGAAGAGTAAACCATGTGAACATATGTTTTTTAATATCAGCTGAAACAAGTGACATCCTTCAAATGCCTAGGTACCGCCATCAACAAGCAGGGAAATATGGAAGAAGAAATTAACGACCTGATTACCAAGTACAGCCAGAATGTAGGATGTGTGTACATACTGTCGAAAGGCAAACTAGGTGTCTGCGAAAGTAAATCACATCATACACAAACCATTTTAAAACCTGTGTTCTTGTTTGGCAGTTAATGTTGGACCTTGACAAATAAACTTGAAAGCCGAATCACTGCAGCAAATATGAAAGCAATACGAATTACACAGGATGTCACCAAATGGACAGACAGCGAAATGATCATATCTACATGCAGGGAGAGAAAGATTTCCCCAATTGTAGAAGTGATTAAGATGAATAAATTGAGATGGTATGGTCAGGTGATCTGAAGATAAGATGATTAAGTAACAACAGTGGCTCTGGGCATGAAGATGACGGGAAAGAGTCGGAGAGAAAGGCTCAGGTTACGATGGATCAACAGTATATATCAGCAGCCACCTGGACTGGAGGAAAAGAACATTCACCAGCATCAACGATGGTAATAAGAACATAACGGTACAAGAATAGTACAGAATGGAGGAATTGAATTTCTTGCCACACTGACAGGAGTTCAAGTGTCACTTGAATTCCTAACTGGGGTATGATGAACTGGTGAGCATTGTGTACGTAGGGGGTCTAAGTTTGTGAATGTTCGTATACCACCGAGCAAAGCATGATTTATATTGATAGACAAAGCAAATAGCCCATGTCTTTGATTTTGACGCTTTTACAAACCGAAGAGGCATCACACCAAGACCATTGTGCCCTCTCAATATCCGCATCTTGTTGTTAATATGTATTATGTTCTCGATAGCAATGGACACTGACGGATAGAAACGGAACACAATTTATAGCCGGAAAGCTTGTTTTATAGATTTATTTTATATTATAAGAGTGGTCGTAATGTAACACAGCCTGAATATACTTCAGTTCTTGTTATGTATAGTCGCCACAAGCGCGAGCATGAACTCGGTATTGCTGTTAAGACAGTGTGCTGCCGCGCGTGAAGGCCGTGTGCAGCCGCGCGTAAAGAAAGACTCCGCGGTTCTTGTTGTCTTCATTAACGTTCATCTTTGACTGTCATTGCTCGACAGTCCCTTTTGGCTAATGACAGGCCTACTGAGAGGCAACGGTGGCTTGAGCGACGGATGCCAGGGGACTAGGACGGAGGCGGTTATTAAACGACCCACGTCTCAAATTACGCACGGTCGTAATGACGCTAATATATCTCAAGAAGCTTTCGAATGTCGCTTGAATCTGTGAACGAGTGATCATTGTCCGCCGGCGTAGTCCAGCAATGAATGCGTTATTGAACGACGTTTTGATTTTTATCAGACACGGTCATTTCACAGATTTTAAATTAATAGTTTCACGACGTACGCGGAAGCATGCAGCTATTTAATGAAAGAGAAACGGAGTTGTCTATATACTGTTATTTATGTCAATAATGCGTTTTTCTCTCGGAATGCAAGGCAAGAGAATAATAATTAAAAAAGCTCAATATCGGAACCACGTATCTCTCGTGACTATAAATGATATATAGGATGCCTATATGTAAATGTGTGTCAAAAGAATGATTGAATGTTATTGATATATTCAATTTACCATATGGAACATGACTGCTCCGTTGGGGAGGCGATAAAAGCGATATATATATATATATATATATATATATATATATATATATATATATATATATATATATATATATATATATATATATATATATATATATATATATACTTGCAAATGTACATATTTGCAGACGTGCTCACTAACGCGCAAACGCACACCTAAAGTTAACTTTGTGCATTCACTTATAACATCTAACTGATCGGTC